>CM037879.1:159127277-159727277 GCA_021292165.1 Shinisaurus crocodilurus
TCCCGAGAATGAGGGAATTTTCTCAGGTGTAACTTTCCCAGTCCATCTATAAGCCCATAAAAGCAAAGCCCCTCTTTTACACAGTCATTGCAGACCTGGGCATGGATGGTGCAAGTCACACCCACCTGCCCAGGTGAAAACTAGAACACACACACCCCAGTTTGGCCTGACTGAGAGAAAAGCATGTTTTGTTTGTGTCAGGAGGTATATTGCATTTGCAGCCCATTTGTGCTTTCTTCTCTGCCCCTTAATATCTCCGGTGTTCTCTCTGTCCAAGGAAACTACCCCAAGAACTTCTCACCACCTGGAAAAGGAGGAGAGTGAAACAATTTTGTAGTAAGTCCTTAAAGCGGGGGTGGGGAGCTTCCAGAGGTCAGGGGGCTGCATTGCCTCCACTGGATCCCACCACTACCACCACCTCCCAATGACTTTGCTGCTACGTTTTAGTCAAGTGGCAAATTCAGCAATGCAGCCATAAGTTTTGCAGTGGGAGGGTCGAAAAGGCCAGGGGGTATATGCAGCCTGCAGGCCATGTGCTGCCCACCCCTGCCTTAAATCAATGCCCAGCCAACCTTCATGTGTGTGTGTGTATCCATGCATGCATGTTCCAGAGAAACCACTTCTCTTTCATGTTCCAGTGCAGCAGCAATAATAGGCAGCCCTGCTGTAGGATTTGAAATGAAAAGTGTGCCCTCTTAAAGGCATATTGAGTGTGACACATGCATGAAGCATCATTACATTAAAGTGACTATAAACCACAGCACCATATCCCTGGAGCTGGGCAACTTCAATGCCGCAGTGCAGCATCAGGCTGATATCCCTGATTCATTCAGACAGTTATTCTACTTCTCATAGCCTCGAGGCCTGGGGAATTGGTAGGAAATTGTTTTCAGCCACAAGTGGCTGCCATTGTAAACATCAGATGTAAGAGAGAGAGGCTGCCTTGCTTGTTACTGCTGCCTCAGTTATGCATCGATTACATGCAGCTTTGTTTTGTTTTACAGTTCCCACCTGCTTTCCCCAAAATGTGAAGATGAAATTAAAAGTTTGTTGCATCCAGGACCGGTGCAGGGCAGTTTGGCGCCCTAGGTGGAATTATATTTAGCGCCCCCCCTCTCGTGCCATGGGGGGGGCCTCCGGAGCAAAGCAGCCCTGCTCTGCAATCCCCCCCGCACCGCCACCACCTACCTACCTACCTTCCCCCCGCCCTGGCTGCCTCCGCCTCCTCCGAGGAAGTGACGCGACGGGACCCCCGCGCTCTGTTTTTTGCTGGGAAAACCAGGGCAACAGGGCTGTTTAAGCCCTGTTGCCCTGGTTCCTCCCGCCAAAACAACGCGGGCGAGGCTCCGGAAGCGACGCGGAGAAGGTAGGTGGCGGGGGGTGGCGGGGGAGGGGAGGCGTGGCGGCAGTGGCGGGCGGGGAGGTGCGGCGGCGGCGGGCGGGGAGGCGCGGCGGCGGTGGGTGGGGAGGCACGGCGGTGGCGGATGGGGAGGTGTGGTGGCGGCAGGGGCGGGTGGGGAGGCATGGCGGCGGCAGCAGCGGCAGGCGGGGGAGGAGGCGTGGCGGTGGCTTCGGCGGGCGGGGGGAGGCCCGGCGGGGGTGGCGCGGCGGCGGCAGCGAAGAGGAGCGCAGCGTTTCTGCGCCCTCTTCAGCCACGCACCCTAGGCAACTGCCTAGTTTGCCTAGCGGTAGCGCCGGCCCTGGTTGCATCTGTCTCACACATTCGATGGAATATAACTAACGTTCAGAGCTCTCACACATACTGTTTCTGTTTCTGAACCATAGACTATTTATTCAGGCTACTAAATAAATTGGTTCCCCCCCCCCCATGTGCAAGATTCAGACTGTAATCCTATATGCACTTACCTGGGAGTAAGCCCCATTGAATTTAATGGGGCTTACTTCTGAACAGACATTTATTGGATTGCACTGGCAGTGACCTAAAATATGATTGGATGTGTTAAAACAATTAGGGTGCAATCCTATGTATGTTTAGACAGAAAAACGTCCTAAAACTCCCAGCATGCCCCAGCCTGCAATAGTTTAAAAAAAGGGACTTTTTAAGGGGGGGCACAGGGGGAAATTGCCCCAGGTCTTACATATGAGGGGGGCTCACACATGGAGAGGGCATCAGTGTGCTCACAGAGACCTACCACAGTGCCCTCCATTTAAGGGGCCCTCAGATGAACATTCTGCCCAGGGCCCCTCAGGGTCCTAAAAAGGCCTGTCAACTCCTTAACTGTCAACTGTCATTTCCCAACTGTTCTTTTCCACCTTAGCTAGAATCCCCAGCCAATCAAAACTGAATTTACCTGGCCCCATCTAAAAATATTACCAGCAATGGTCTCTCCCCCCCCCCTCCAGAACGCCACTAAAACAGGCCTTCAACACAGTAATAACACTAGGCCTCAGGCCTACACAGATACATTATAGCCTGTCGGAGGTCACACAGAGTATTTATAGAACAACCACAGTTATATACATGGTATTTCTTCACAAGCTGCTACAAGCCTTTCCGTTCTGTGTGATTACTGTCAGTCCCTAGGCCTCAGAAAAAAGCAAAATTCAGAAAACAAACACATACAGAAAACCCTAATTATATCAGAGTCAATAGCCATCATCATGTAATGGCAGGACACTTGTATAAAATTGTTTCCCTTGCCAGGAAGTAACAGTAAAATAAAATTGAAGTAGATATGATTAACTCAATATTCCAGCTAGAGGAGAACAGTCTGAATACACTCTGTTCCAGTTCTAGCTGCAGTTAGCACAAAGGATGCTAAGCATTCACATCCAATGTACAGACTTGGGATGAAATGATGCCACTGCATGAGCAGAAGGCTCTTCCATGCGTACAAAAGGGGTGTCCCTGATTTTTGTCAATCCCCATGGCTACAGCCCTGTTGAGCAAGATGCCCCCAGTGCTGCCCCCATGTGAGCTTACCAGGGGATGGAAGGGTAAGTGGCAGTAGGGATGGATGGGAATGGGTGGCAGAGTCAAGCAGCAGGGGCGAGTAGTAGTGGGGGCACCACCACCACCACCACCACCACCACCATAATACCGTACTCCCTCTGACTGCTGCTGGGAAGAGAAGCACTGGATAAGGCGGATGCACCTGCCACCATTTTCAACTCTCCAGAATGCCTCTGGGCCCTGATGTAGTATATATTGGGGTGGGCCCCCAAGTCACTGGGCTAATGAAGATGATAGCAGCTGCAGCTGCTTTTCCCAGCACGTCTCTCTTCACGAATTAAAACAAACAAAAACAAAACAAAAGGGAGGCTGGCATCAGCTGCAGTAGGCCCTCTGGGGCCCCTGGCCTTTGCCTGACCATACTGGGTGCTAACGCTAGGCCTGACTACAGGCTGTGCACCCAGATATGGCCCTGCCATACAGCGCAGTGAAGTGACTTGCTTCTGACTTGACTTGGATTCCTGCATTGAGCGGGGGGGTTGGACTCGATGGCCTTATAGGCCCCTTTTCAACTCTACTATTCTATGATTCTATGGTGGCACCATGGGTGGGCGGAGGGAAGAGAAGACTGATGAAGGCAGGACTTGGTGCCTGGAAGTTGCAGCCAGACTTTAAAAAGTGTTGGCTGGAGGGGAGAACCATTTTAGCTCCACTTTCACACAACAAAATGTCTTGGACTGGCACCACCTCCACTGCCTTTCCAGAGGGTCCCCAGCCTTCAGGAGTGGGCTTTGTGGAGGTGCAGGAGGCTGCAGCAGGAACAGAGAGCTCTATTCCATGAGCAAAAGCTCAAAGACCTTAAGACCGCAGCCATTGTTTTTGAACACCTGCAAAAAAAAACAACCCAACACCCTACCTTACCAATGGGGTAACCATTTATGCACATCAAAAAAGAGGGCAAAAGAGCACACAGATTTGCATAAAAGGTATAGATGCACATTTAGAAATAATTTCTGTAATGTAAATATGAATGCAGAATACATCTCTCCATAGTGGGGAAGACTGTGAGCAGGTGAGCTGTGTGCCTGCCTGCTCAGTCTGCTGTCCAGGTGCTGACTGTGGATGGGCAACTTCAAGGTCCCTGGGATCTCATCTCACTTCCTAGGGTTCTCTGCCTTTAAACTGGAGTTGGGCCGGACAGACCTTCAAATAGAGGACTGTCCTCTGTAAAGTAGGACATATGGTCACCCTAAAGTCAGCAGTTCATCCCTGACTTCTGAAATAACTGGAAAATACAGTGGGGCGAATCTTCCAGTGCCTTTTGGTTTACAGTATGGCCTAAATAAGAGTTAAAGACCTTGGGTGATTATATAACATTCGTATGGGTCTCTCTCAATGACTTTGTTAACAGGACAAAGATATTTTTTTTTAACAGTAATAAGACTGAGCAGTTGTTTTGCCACTCAACTTTTTTTTCTCTCCTATGAAGCAGCTGGAAGGATTTCACTACCGAAGAAAACCATTTGCTACAGTTTGTCATAAGAACCACCAGGGTTGCTTTCAGATATGCCCTTGTAGGAAAAGCAATATATGTGAAGCAGGCCTAAAAGAAAGAGGCCAGACTCTCAATAGGGTTAAAAACCTACTCAGTAGAGATTATGCCTTTCAAGTAGGCCCTTTTCCTAATCTTTCCTAATTTTATATTTAGACATCTCCTATTTAGTCCTTTTTCTTTTTGTTGTAAATTGTTAGTGCTTTTTAGTTCCTTTCACTGTTGCTGGCTTCTGCTGCTGGTTTTACTTTGCCTGTGTTCTGTGGCTGTGTTAATTTGTTTTATTTATTTATTTATTTATTTTATTATATTTATGAATCGTCCATCTGGCCAGACATCTGGCCACTCTTAGATTTTGTATTCTGTTTTGTTGTTATGTGTTGTATTTTACAGTTTTTTAATCTCTGTTTTGTGAACTTCCCCAAGATCTTTGGCTATTTGAGCAGTATAAAAATGTAGTGAGCAAGTAAATAAATAAACTTAGCAACCAGGGAGGTTCATGTGGGAGAAAGTGGTCATTGAAGTATTCTGGTCACAAGCAATCTAAGGGTTTAAAATTTAAAACTTTCAACTAGTTTTAAAAATTAAAATTTGAATTGAGCCCAAAAATAGACTGGGAGCCAGTATAGTTGTGTTAAAACTGGGGAGATCTATGCCCACTTCCACTTAGGGCCAAAACAGACATTACTTTAAGTCAATGTCTAGCACAGTGTTCTCCAACCTTGGGTCCCCAGATGTTTTTTTTTGCCTACAACTCCCAGCATGCCCCAGCCAGCGTAGGTGGCTGGGGCATGCTGGGAGTTGTAGGCCAAAAACATCTGGGGACCCAAGGTTGGAGAACACTGGTCTAGCAGCTACATCCTTTTTTCATTTTTACTCTAGAGTAGGCCCAGGGGCTCAGTTTGGATTGGGGTGGGGGGCTTTTAAGATCTGAATTGAGCCTTCTGTACCTACTGTAAAGTATAAAAATGAAGGAAAGGCAGAGCTGCTAGGCACAGATTTAAAGTAATATCTGTTTTGGCCCTTAGTAATCTAGCAGCCGTATTTTGTTTCTGAATCAGTTTCTGAATCATCTTCAAGGGCAGCCCAACATACAACCCATGATAGTAATACAAACCAATATTACAAAGAATCTCCAGAGCTCTCTCATCCAGATGAAACTAAACCCTCGAACATTTCACCACTTGGCAAATTGGGAAGCCCAACTCCAAGAAGCTACTTGTGCAGTTCCTGTTGTACCCCTTCCCAACCAGTTTCAATAACTCCAGCTAGAAATGTTCATCTCTCTCCCACTCACTGCTGTTCAAAAACTGCTGTTTCTCAGGTTGAAACTGGATGTGACATTTGGAGTTCTGTGACTGGATTACCCACTGGGGTTCTTTTTGTTTGTTTGTTTTTTGTAGAGTTGAATAGGAGCCACCTCACTCCAGAAAAAAAAAAACCTACGGTAATTGAGACTGTAGTGCTGGGCGAGTATGCCAATTTGCCAGTGACCCCCCCCCCCCGGGCTGCAGTTTGCTCTGCAGGTAAAAAAAACAAACATATGTTACCAAACACATTCCATCTTAAAATTAAATGCAGACTCAATGGCTTGAACATCAGCCGATATTCCCCCCACACACATATACTCCCCCCCCTTTTTGCTTTGTTTACCATCTTGCCTGTTGAAGAGTCCTGGAGAACTCGAAAGCTCGCACACTATTTCATTACCGTTAGGTTGGCCTAATAAAAGTAATTCCCTGATACGGATTTTGGAATGACTCAAAATATCCTTAGAGATGAGCGGCTGTTATTTTGTCATTTATTGTACCTGCTGGAGATGATCATTTCAAAAATTAAGTACTGCTGGATTAAGAAAAGCGGGCCTGATCTAAATGCTCAGCTAATGATCTGAAAGCAAGCTACAGACTGACATTACAGGGTCGACTCTCCTTCCTGCTACCATTTCAATTCAGCATGAGCGCAGCGTGAAAAATGCTGCTTTGCTCATTCTCCATCAAATGGGAATGATGAGGCATGAATAAAGGCAGCTCCGATAACTCCAAATGTACTGCAAGTGTCAGGTTATCTAGTTTAATTTATGGCAAGATGCTGTACCAGCAAAATTCCCCACTAAGCTATTATGCTTCATTGTTCCAGGCATCATCCGTACTTTCATTATATTTGATTACTGTAGCTCTGTACTTCCTCCAGGATCACACACGCTCTTCCCAGGGCTTCATAACTGCCCTTCTGCCTTAATGTTTCTGGGCTGGTACTTGCCACTGCTGGGTCACACCTCCGGCCTGCCATCGTGCCCCAATCCACACAAAGTAGATGGTGCAACTCTGAAGTCTGCCCACACCTGATCCACGGGGCACAACGAGGCATGTCACCCAGATGCAAGGACCACCGTCCCTCTCTGTTTCTTGTTCTTTGGCTGAAGCAGGTTCCACTGAAAGAGGGCGATTAAGCACTTTGTAGCTGCTTAGCAACCAACTTGGAATCAACCACAGATACCATCTCCGGCTGGGTGTACACAGAGCAGCAGGATGTGGTGGGTGTGAGATGGCAGAACGGGCAGTACCAATTCAGACTGCAGCGTGGGGGTGTCTCATTTTTTTTTAGTGTTCCCCTACATTAAGACTGCTTATCACAGCAGGCAGAAGACTGGGTTACTGAGATGGTTGTCCCTGCTTAGCGGGTTGCTGGAGGTTGGGGGGGAAAGGGAAAAAAACTAGGAGGGAGGGGGAATGGAATGGAATGGAGTATCCTGAACAAGAGCACTCTACACAGCAACATTTTATCGCAGCAGGTTCCACTGGTTTAGATATATTCCAGGCGTGGTGGTGTTATTTCTGTTTCAATGCTGACGCCACTTCCTTCCCATTCCATCGATGAACTGTATAGTCTGCAGAAAGATAGGCCCACCAGAGTGTCTCCAGAGGCTGCCCCCATGTCCTTCAGCAGATTCCAGTGTGTGTCGCCTACACGTAATGCCTTCTCTACATAGTGAGAAGTGTTGACCGTTGAAAAATCTATTTTAGGATATATCTCCAATCTCCATACGCTTCCTACTTTTGTCATTGGAATATATCACCATCAGTTTATGCAAAAATATATGCTGTTGTCCGCGTTATGCATAGATAAAACGATTGTCAAATAACCCTGCTATTTTCTTGCATTGGCTATTTATTTCCACAATTATTCAACAAAATGTATTCCTGCTTCCAGTCAAGCATGTGCATCCATGTCTTTGTTAGTCATGCTCTACATAATACTTCAGGGTATCCCCCCCCCCCTTTCTATCTTCTGTATTTCATCTGGGTTGTTACAATCATACCCCCTGCAACGTATCAGTTTCTATCCAGTTTAGAAGAAGAAACAAGAAACGGTGCCCAACAAGTTGCTCTATGATCTTAACATACTTAGCAGCTGAACTAAAAGAAATGGGAGATGTAATCTGGAGTTCATCAAGCTCAGGTTCCATTAAGAAAAATAAACTAGTGACTTGTTTTTAAATCAAGAAATGGTCTGTTTATTCTTCTTTGTTCAAATTTGAAATGGGATGTATCTCTGTATATTTCAGGCAGTTCATCTGAAGAGCATTTCAAAAGGGCAGCCTATCACAAAGAATTCAACAACTCCAATATGGGGTTCACGAATGGGCACTAAAGATAAAACAGATATAACTTTGTGCCACATAACATTTTAGTGTGTAGTGCTGGGGATCTTTCTTTCTTTTTAAATCATCCTTGAGCAGTGGTGCGGCGGCAGGGATGAAGCATGGACATTTATTTATAAGCAGGGATGCTGATGTCATCTGCCACCCCCCCACCCCACAGAATTTCCCTATTTCCTCTGAGTTTAGCTGCAATCCTCACAGGAGCTGGGGGAGGGGGAATAAATTACCCAGGGAACAATATATTGTTCCCTGTTGTAATGCACAGTATACTGGAGTGACTTGGTCTTGAATGGGCAATTAAGATCCATTAGCTTGAGATAAAACTGCTAGAACTGGTTTATTGATATGGATCAGCACAGCTGCCTGCATTTTTAGACTCTCCCTGGGGGTGTGGCTAATGGGACTGTCATGAGGAGCACCTGCACTTCAAAGTTTACCTCTGCATCACTGTCCTTGAGAAATGCCTAGTAATAGATCAAAGGTTAATCCGAAAAAGAGATGGAAGATAAATTATTATTTATCTTCCATCTCTTTTTCGGATTAACCTTTGATCTATTACTACTAGGCATTTCTCAAGGACAGTGAGCTGATGATAGTATGGAAGAAGTGTTGTACCCCATGGTGTTCCGACCGCAGCCATCCCACTTTCATCTCTGGTAAACAGGTTTTGCAGATTTTTGTAGGGCTTCAAAAAACTGTGAAAACTGTTTGCCTAGAGCTGACAGCGAGACAAAAGAAATGAGTTTATTCAATGTGGATAACAATGCTTCGGTCATAACTATTTTCAGTTATCTTAAAAACTATTGTCTTAATGAAATGAGGAGATCTGCAATGATTATTCAAACTGTCTTGAGACCATAGCTCTACCAATCAAAAGCCATTCTGTTATTCTGTCTCTCCCTCCTTCACAGATTTCTCTCTGGAAAGAAAAAAGGTGAAAGAAGCGGTGGGAAAACATGGGAGGGTTACAAATGGAATATGACATAGGCTTGACCCCTTGTAAAATCCTGAATGAGGCAGGGCAATTTCACAATAAAATATTGGTCTGAAAGCGCAGAATGTCTAAACTGGAAGCTGCCTTGTGACCTCCCTGCTAAAAGGAGGGTAAGCCTGACCTGGGTATGAATTGGAAGCATCTGCCGTGTGAACAGCGGGTGGCCGTCCCGCGGGGACCGCACAGAGGCAGCAGCCCAGAGTGGCCGGAGCTGCCGCCATTCCAGCCTGTAGGGGCAAATGGCCCCTCTGGGCATCCCGGGCCCCGTCCCCTAGCGCTGGGAGGCCCGCACTGCGGTGCGGGGACTGCCAGCTCCACCGAGGTCCGCCCACACGCGCGGGGCGCAGGTCGTCTGTGGCGCCCCGCTGGACTCCACGGATCGCCCCATGGTGCCTCCCCCGCCCGCAGCCTGGGTCGTGCGAACCAGCCCTAGGTTTGGTACTGAAGCAGGATACACCCAGGTTATAAACCCCCACCAAGCCTCAAGATTCTGGGTATGTGAAGCCAGCAAGTCCCCAGTGGGGATTTTCTTAGCCCCTGGGTCCTGATTGCCAGGCCTAAGGAATCCTTACTCTGGTTTGCACATAACACTAACCCATGGTTTAATTAACCCATATTTTGCTGCCCTACGCAGGGTTTGTCTGGCAGCTGATCAAACAAACTGCAGTTTGTTTTCTCAGTCTGTGCATTTTCTCTCCTCCTTTGCCCACTAACTCCCTGTATCCCAAATGTCTTTGTGGCACTGTAGTACTAGCAATGTAGAGTGGCTGGCCTGGTTGTTGATTTTGAACCACTGTTGCTTGCTGCCTCTGTAGCCTGGTGAAACAATCCATGAACAACCCACGATTCTGTATTCAACCCATGGTTTAAACAAGCCAGTGTTCACAAGTCAACAACGAACCATGGGTTCTCTTTCTGAGTTATTCGTGATTAACAGAACATGGTTTGTAAGTGTTGCAGCGTTCACACATCACGGCAATCCAGAATTCAACAACACATGGGTTAAATAAATCATGGGTTAATGTCATGAGTGAACCACATCATTGTCTTGGTGCCTCTGGGGCTAACCAATTACTATGCCTCTTAATTGCTTCCTAGCACAGACCTGCCTGTTGTGACTGGTTTTCCTCTTCCAATTACCAGCAACCTACCTGCCCCCACACCAGCACTAAGTGCCAATCCTCCTAAGGTACACAGTGCATTATAGTGTGGGAAACCCTCCCTTTGCCAATTTCGTTGACGGGTAAAAACATCCTACCAAGCCCTTATGCAACTGGCTATTCCTGCACTGTCTGACCCAGGAACGGGTGGGTGGGTGATGAAGCAAACACCAGCCAGAAAGGGTGGGAGATGAGCCTCCACACCGGGCTGAATGCAATGGCACCACATTGTTCATAGCATGGGGAAGGCGCAATACTGATGCAATACCAAAGGGAGCAAGATCGGTGCAGCACACGTTATCCAATTGCCTATTTATTTATTGCATTTATATCTTGCCCTTCTTTCAAGGGGCTCAGGACAGCATGCATGGTCCTTCTCTCCTCTGCCATTCATTTTATCCTCACAACAACCCTGTCTGGTAGGTTAGGCTGACAAGAGTCTTAATACCTGAATGGAGATTTCAACACAGGTCTCTGTAGTCTTGGTCTGACACACTAACCACAATAAAATAGCCACCCTCAGATTGAACAGGGAGCCTTTTAGGACCACACAGGAGATATCCTTTCCCACCCTGGGGCCTTCCAGATGTGCTGGATCTGGAGGGCACCAGGGTGAAGAAGGCTAAAGCAGATATCAGTCACTCACACCTACATGCAAATGCTTGTTCTCTTTGATCAGTGGAGAGGTATAATGAAGGCAAGTAGTGCCCTCCAAATTGTCCTTGGAGGACTACAGCCAGGGATCTGAAAAGAGATGGGGCATTTTCTCTTTTGTGGAGGGACAGCCATGCAAGGTCTACAGCTCTGTTATGATTGCACAAGGAAGCCTCAGGCAGATGTGCCTCATTTTCAGTCAACATTTCACCCTGCCAATGATTTCCTATCTGAGTAAACAGTATTTACATTTGTTAATGGGATACTGTCAGTAAGAGTACCAGAGATGAAGACAATTGAAACTTCAGACGCTTGAACTGAAGTATTATGTTCCTAGGGTTTTAGATGGAATACTTTTTTGTTTCTGATTAATTTAAATGAGCTTTTCAGTCACCAAGCTCCCTTCAGGGATTATGTTCTCCTTGTGCTTTTTGGATAATGTAATATTCAGGACAACAGATTGCATGATTATCTTAGGAGGGTGTAATCATATGGACGTCCATCACAAAAGGCAAAGTTGTATGCTGAATGTTTGGGAGACTGTTCACAATGAGCAGGACTACTGAAATACTCCATTCTGTTAAAGAAGAGATTTAGGAATGTAGGAACATTGGAAGCTGCCTTATACTGACCAGGCTCGCGTGATCAACAAGGGGGAGATAAACCATGGTGGCTTATTTTCTCTGCTGCACATGCGTGGGGTATTTTTTTCTTGCATAATTACCCTCACCAATGTGGCTTGCTTGCCATGTCGTGCAAACGTGGCTTGTTGCCATGGTTAAAAAACCACCCAGAGCCCATGGACTGTTTTAGGTGTGAATAGGCCCACTGAGTCAGACACTTGGTCCATCTAGCCCAGTAATGTTGACACTGACTGGCAGCGTCTCTCCAGGGTTTCAGGCAGGAGTTTTCCCAACCCTACCTGGAGATGCCGGGGATCAAACCTTGGACCTTCTGCATGCAAAGCAGGTGCTCTACCACTGAGCTATGACCCATCAAAGTAGAATTTTACAGCATAGTCCCTCATAACGGGAAATGACTTCTGAAAGGAAGAGTACAAATAGCTCCTTAGGGTTTCTCCTGGCAGAATTTAAAGTGTACATTCTCTTTTGAAACTAATGACACTTACTGATTAAGTAGTTCATGTACTTTTCCTATGTTTAAAACTAAGTTCTAATACAGTGATTTCAGTGACCTGGTTCAGATGTCACTGATCTCCAAATCATGCATGGTTTGAAGAATATAACTTGTCATGGCTTGCTCCTGCCTTTTCCATCCTCCTCCCCTTTCCCACATGATTTCCTGCCTTCTTTTATATCTATCTATCTATCTATCTACAGGCCTGTGGCTTATGCTGGCTCAGCTTGTCTGAGTGTGGAAAGCTAAGCAGGGTCAAGCCTGGTTATTACTTGGATGGGAGACCCCTCCTCTAGTTTCCTGCATTGAGCAGGGGGTTGGACTCGATAGCCTTGTAGGCTCCTTCCAACTCTATGATCTATTAAATCTATCTATCTATCTATCTATCTATCTAAAACCCCAGTTTGCTGCTATGTCTGTATCAGAGCTAGCTATGGCTAGCACTAATCAAGATTGCCTCCAAAATGCAGAACCTCTGGCCCGGGGCAAAATATGACAGAGCGCATCCCAGTATGAACCTACCCCAGGGCCGGTGCTACCATTAGGCAAACTAGGCGGCTGCCTAGGGCACATGGCTAAAGGGGGCTCAGCCACACAGAAACACCTTGAAATTTTTAGCGCTGTATCGCTCACCGAGCTCGGATGCGGCGCCTGTCGAACTCCTCTTTGACTCCCTGGGACACTTCAGCAGGTAACGGAGCCCGGAGGAAGATGCGCGCGCACGCACACACAGAAGACAGCGGGGCTGCTTGCGAGAAAGGGGGTGCTCCCACCCCCTCGCAGCAGGGAGCAGTGGGGGAGGAAGTTCGGGAGAAGCAGGGAGCCCACCGGTCTCGGCCATTGGTGCTGTGACACACGTGGCCGTCTTGGGGGAGCAGAGGCCGTCCCTTCCAGCAGAGCCCAGCCTATTCACCCCTATAATATCTTTATCCCGCTCTTCCTTCCGGGAGCTCAAAGCAGGCTGCTTTGAGCTCCTGGAAGGAAGAGCGGGATAAAGATTTAAGCAGCGCACGTGATTCTCCGCCACCACTATCTCACAACATCCCCGCGAGGGAGGTTAGCCCAAATAGGGATGTGTCTGGTGGCACAAGTTCACTTCGTCAACTTCGTGGCTGAATGCTGCCACGTTAACCACTACGTTGGCGTAGTGTCTGCGGGGGGGGGGGCATCTGAAAGCCTAATAAATGTCCGGGGGAGGGGGCATAGGCCTTTGTTGGCCGGAGAGCCCCCGTTGTCAGATGCAGTTATAGGACAGCGTATGGGGGTGAGAAGCCACAGCCTTATGGACGGTTTTAATTTTTTAAGGCTGCAATCCTAGACACGCTTATCTGTCAGTCTCATTAAATTCAGTAGGTCTTTCTTCTGAGTAGACATGGATAGGATTACTGGATCCTACATGGATTGGACATGGATAGGAGAGCCAGTGTGGCATAGTGGTTAGAGTGTTGGACTGGGGACTCAGGAGATCTGGGTTCTAGTCCCCACTTGGCCATGAAGCTCACTGGGTGACTTTGGGCCAGTCACGGACTCTCAGCCTAACCTACCTCACAGGGTTGTTGTGAGGATAAAATGGAGAGGAGGATTATGTAAGCCACCTTGGGTTCCTTGCAGGAAAAAAGGTGGGCTATAAATATAATATAATACTCTGTAAAAAGAAGAGTCCGAGGCTCCCTTTGTAGAAATCCCTTAATCCCAGAATTACAGTCGTGGTTATTTTGCACATGCCCAAGGGAACTCTTTTCGTCATTATGTCGAGCCCGACTCTGTACATGAGCTTTGAGGGCACGGCTCTGTAGGGTGAACCTTGGCTTCTATTAAGCTCTGGTGATAGAATATGTTGTTTGAATGGGGTTCTGGATATTCTTGTGTTGTGTGTGTACGTGTGTGTGTGTGTGTGTGTGTGTAAAGCCCATGGTGAGCTGTATGTGAGTAGATGGTACTGGGGTGTATGTAAGTAAGGATGTGACAAATCTGTGTTCTTGGAATATGTCCTCACCTCTAGGGACTTGCTGTTCTCTGTGTGTAGTACTGGTAGTATGTTTATTTGTAGTGTTAGTTGCATTGCTAGTGAGATTTTTCTACAGGAAGAAAATATCTGCGCAGCTTCTAACTAGTTTATTTGGCTTATGCTGGCTCAGCTTGTCTGAGCGTGTAAAGCTAAGCAGGGTCGGGCCTGGTTATTACTTGGATGGGAGACCCCCCTCCTCTTGTTTCCTGCATTGAGCAGGGGGTTTGTAGGCCCCTTCAAACTCTATGATCTATGAAATCTATGAAATTAATCCTTCATTATTGTAGTTTGGCCAGCTCAGTCACTGTGAATGAGCAATCAGGGGCTTGATAAAAGAATGTTGGTGGTTAATGAATGAGCACTCCCAGTGTTAGAGAAATGTGCTTAAAAGGGATTAGACAAATTAATGGCTATATATTTACCTCCTGTATCAGAGGCAGTATGCCTGTGTACACCAGTTGCTGGGGAACATGGGCGGGAGGGTGCTGTTGCTTGCACTCATGTCATGTCCTGCTTGTGGGTTTCCTGTGGGCAGCTGGTTGGCCACTGTGTGAACAGAATGCTGGACTAGATGGACCCTTGGTCTGATCCAGCAGGGCTATTCTTATGTTCTTAAGTGGGGTTTACAGCTATTCTTTGTAAATTCAGTGTAATTGAAATTTCAGTGTGATGATAAAGGGGCAAGTGCCAAGTCTTGGCCCCCCAAAAGTATGCAGGACAATGTATCTTAATAGTCAATTGTAATTTACGATGACTATATCTGAAGTTTCATAATAAGATCTCAAGCTACTGAAATTTAAAAAATGTACATGTATATGCCCTAAGAATGAAAATATTTATTTTATTAATCCCATAATTATATTTAACATTTTAGTTTGAGCTGTATGAATAAACATGATGAAATGTGGTGAGCCAGATGGATGCAGACTGGTGGGCTTCCCCTGGCCACTTCAGCCCCTTGCTTGCCTACCATTGATTGGCAGTCTGATATTGGTCCATAAGCAGCCTTTCCCAACATTGGGTCTGCAGGTGTTGTTGGACTACAACTATCATCATCCTCAGTCAGCATGACCAATGGTCAGGGATGATGGGAGTTGTTGACCAACAACATCTGCAGACCCAAAGTTGGGAAAGGCTGGTCTATGGGGCAGATGAGAGTCATGTTTCATTTCTGAAGGCTGTGATGTGGTCTCTGAGGGGCAAATCCTATCAGCTACATGAGTGGGAGGGAGCCCTTCTCCCATCAGCCCACTTTCTCTATTGGTTGCTCTCACCTGTCACAATGATGGACATCTAGTTAGTAAAAGAACTGTGTTTTCAAGGTGATGATAATCTGTGTTGTAGTAGCATCAATAGGATAGGGAATAGGATAGGGAATTAAAAGAGTATGTATTACATAAACTGCTGACCTGGCTAGTGCCTTTCCTTACCTTGCTGCTGTTATGACTAGGAATCATTCAATATATTACATTTAACAACCAACAATATATTTATATTTTCTCCAATGATGAAATGTGTGTTTATATGATCTATATTGATAAACAAGTATAGTGCAGGCAGTCCCCAGGGTACAAACCAGTTCCGTTCTTAAGTTTGTCTTTAAGTTGAATTTTTACGTAAGTCAGAACAGTATAGCGTAGTATACATTTACACAAATTGCAGCTGTTACGCTATACTCTACATAAATGATGTTCGAGCTGTGGAACCTGGAAGTCTGGTGTTCGTAAGTACGTTCTTAACCCGGGGACTGCCTGTATAAAAAAGGGAAAGCTCACACAGCAGTGTTTTTTTTTTTTAAAGTCACTAAGCAGATAATTGGCCACTTATGTATGCATAATTGCTATTTCATTGGGCCTTGTCTCAAGATTGCAGTGATGAATAACAACCGTTATTGAAATGAATGCTTGATATACATTCAGGTGTTAATGCTGAAATCTAGAGCCATTATAAGAGAGAGATGCTGCTTGTATAATCTTGCAAGACACTAGGTGGGGACTGGCTGATGAAAAACTCTGCTTGTCCACTGTGATGGTGGTCCCGCCCACCCACTCCACCTTTGCTGCTGCTGCTGTCTTTCCCCCTTTCTTGCCACAGTGGGCTTCCTCAGGAGTCTCCTCTCTTCCCAAGCCCTGAAGGGACAATAGAGCAGTTAGCTCAGGACTCTCATTCCCACGTGCAGACTTTCTGCCCAGCTCAGCTCCAACCTCAGAAGTGAACCAGTTCTGGAATTTTGGCAGAAAGTATTTGCAGAAATATCAGAAATAATTGGAATGGAATTAGAAGTCTGCCCAAAATTAGCATTGTTAGCAATTAAAGAAAAGTTAGTTTGTTTAAAAAATACAAAAGAATTGATTGTGAATTTGTTAACAGCAGCAAAATTAATGATAGCTAGGAATTGGAAGGTTCAACATGTGTTTTCAATTAATGAATGGTATACAGAGGTATGGGATATCGCGTTAAATGATAAATTAACTTGTAATATTAAGTGTCAAAAAGGACAATTGGAGAAAGACACCTTTGTGAACATTTGGGGCAAATTTTTGGATTATGTGTTGGTAAAGGGGAGGGGGAACAAACCTTGTCAAGATTTGTTATATTTTTGGAACATAGAATAACAGCTTGTATATATACACATACACACACACACACAAAAAAAAAATTGGGGTGAGAAATATAACTTGGTCCCAAGAGGTGGGGGGGTGCACAATGTTTATGTTGTATTTTAATATTAAAAAAAAGAAAAAAAATAAATAAAAGAAAAGAAGAAGTGAACCAGTGGGGGAGAAAAGCACTTAGGCGCACCGGGAGCTGCCTTGCCCTGAGTCAGACCCCCCCTCCATCTAGCCCGCATTGTCGACATGGATGGGCAGCACCGACTCTCCAGGCTTTCAGGCAGGATCCCATCCGAGCCCTGCTGGAGATGCAGGGGGGGGGGCACTGAACCTGGGACCTTCTGCATGCAAAGCAGGGGCTCTACCCATGAGCCACGCCCCCCCTACATGAAGCGAGGGAGCACAGAGGGTGGAGGGGGTTGAGCTCCTCTCACCGGCCCACTCCTTTCTGTGTATAAATAAATAATAATTGACCCTTTTGGGTGGGCGGGGCAGTCATGTGTATAAATCTGGCTGGGTGACAGCCAGATGGGCGATTAACAAGGGGGGGGCACTAAATATCTGATCTTGCCTAGGGCACCAAACTGCCTTGCACTGGCCCTGACCTACCCATCCATTGCAATTAACATCTGAGGCCCTCCTCCAAGTGCCTCTTCTGAAGGAAGCTTGGAGGATGGCTACAAGGAAGAGAGCCTTCTTGGTGGTAGCCCCCACCACCATTGCGGAATGCTCTCCTGAATAAGACCCTCCTGGCACCAACATTGTCATCTTTTTGGCACCAAGTGAAGACTTTCTTCTACTCCCAGGCATTTGATGGCATATGATGGGGCTTTTAACATCAGTTGTTTTACTGGGTTCCGGTATTCTATTCTTAATTGTTTTTAGCTGTTTAGAATTGTGTTAAAAAAATTTATGTTAAAGATTTTATATTATGTTTTTATTATGTTGTCTTTGGGGTTTTAATTTTTGTTTACCACCCAAGGAGCTTTGGGAACTGGGTGGTATAGAAATGAAATAAATGAAAGGAAATGAACAAAAATCCTGTCTGCCTGGGTTCCCCAGATGGCATTGACCCTTTCCCCTGACCACCAATCGTTTGGGGGGGGGGGGTTTCCTGGCTTTTGTGCAGGCTTTCCCTCATTCTAAAAGGTTGAAATGCCTCTCCTAAAGCTTAGTTACCAGCAGTAAGTGCATTTTTATTATTTTTATTTTTATTTATTATATTTATACCCCACCTTTTTTCCTTCAAGGAACCCACGGCGGCTTACATAATCCTCCTCCTCTCCATTTTATCCTCACAACAACCCTGTGAGGTAGGTTAGGCTGAGAGTCAGTGACTGACCCAAAGTCACCCAGTGGGGTTCATGCCCGAGCGGGGACTAGAACCCGGATCTCCCGAGTCCCAGCCCAACACTCTCACCACTATGCCACACTGGCTCTCACGCCACACTGAATGTGCTTATATTTTTGACCCTGCCCTCTTTACCTTTGGCCCTGCCCCCTTTGCTTTCAGCCCCACCCACCACTGGAATATGGCCCCTGCGGGCTTCCCTGAAATGGAATTCGGCTGCTGAGCTGGAAGTGCTTCAACAGCCCTGCTCCAAACCATGGTTTGCAACTATGTTTTGAGGTGGATGTGCAAACCATGGCTTGGAACAACCCTGATTAATGTTAATTATTAATGCAGATTACAGGGGAGGGACCATGCAGGCTCTCAGCCTATTTCCATATCATGGTTTGGAGACTGGGAAATGTGGCATCCATATTGAGCCACGGGGGGGGGGAAGTGTACCAGGATGAACTGGATGTTCTTGGGGGGCCTTTGGAGATATTTTTTTTTATCCCTCTCTTACCCCAGTTACCCAAGGGTTACTAGCGAATGGGGACTGAATTGGGAGGTCTGGTTGTATTACTGTAGGGTGGACCAATGGAAGGCCAACAACTGTGCTATGGCTGCACAAACAAGACGAGAAACAAGCCCCAGGCAGATATACCTTATTGCCAGCAAACACTGCATACTTTCAATTTCCATCTATCTGGGCAAACAATATTCACACTTGGTGATGGGTATCTGTTGTTAAAGAGTACCAGAGCATGGAAAAGAGTGAAACGTCATGCTCTTGAACTGAACTGTTCTACTTCTAGAATTTTAGACAAAGTATGTTGATGGAATACTGGAGAACAGACTCATGCCTGCTCTAACATCTCATTTGGCCCAAAGACTTTGGGTACTTCCAGATGAAGGGCTCCTACTGCTACCTGTCAAAAGACATTGTGCAGCCATTCTGCCTTTCCTTCCTTAATGGATTTTTTTTTTTTTTTGGTGGAAAGAAAAAAGAAGGGGAAAGTGGTGAGAACCAATGGGTGAGTAATATAGTACTCAATATAGTGAGTAATCAGAAAAGTGGCCCTTTTGGAACACAAAGGTACCTATCTAACACAGGAGGGTTACAAGTGGAAGATGACATCATCTTAACCCCCATAAATTCCGTGAATGAGGCAGCATGATTGAACCATAAAAGCCTCATCTGGAAGCCACTCATCATGAGCCACATCTCATTGATATGGCAATGCAAGCTAGGTACTACTTGTCTTGAGGAATGGGCTGCTGACAAAGCAGTAGAGAGGATGAATAGAGCATGCTGCATAAGGACAATATGTGGAATGTAACTGGGGTCTATAGCTTTTGAGCCCACTCCATATATTGCAGTGAATTTCTTTTGGATTAATGCTTTCTCCCCACCCACCCCTCAAAGCAATCACCATCATCCTAGCCAGAAGAAATGAAGAATCGCTGAAGGGGAAATAACACTATTTTTTCTTTCTTGACATGCTTGTGCTTTCCCTTTTCCAATCTGCTTTCTTCCTCCTCTCCCTTTCTTCCTCCTCTCCCTTTCAAGATACTTCTTCCTTTTCCCCTAAAAATGAGATTCTCTTGTTGAAGTATAGAAAGTATAAAACTTAATGTAAGAAATTTCATTCAAATAAGACCAAATTCTTGCTGAAGGTCTTTCTTGAAACGACTTTGAGGAAAAATGGGTTTGGGCTTTTTTCAGCAATGTCAATGAGGCTGGTTGATTATGAGCTAAGAAACCAGAACCAATTAAGAAGCTTTTGATCAAGGCTAATTTTCTATTTTGACTGGGCCAAGGCACAAGGTAGAAATTAGGAAGCCTAAGTATATCAAAGGGAAAGTGGAAATGTCTCTAATTCAAAATGATTAATTTGAGTTCATTCTGACCCCTCTTCTGGCCTGGCAGCTTCTTTGCCTGGCCCACCCACTCTGCTATGCAGGCAGGGGACACACTTATTTGATTTATTTGATTTATTTATTTGCTCTGCTTACTTGTGAGTATACATGATGCTTATGCTGAGTATGCTGAGTAGACATGCAGAGGCTTGGTGTTTGGGATGGCATTTGAAAATGCTGCTGAGTTATTCTTTCTTGCTTCCTTTTGCATAGACATTGTTCTGTTTATTTGTGGGTAGACATGCTGCTCATGCTTACTTCTGGGTAGACGTGATGATCCCTACTGTAAATTGGTAACCATGGAATTTGTGTGTGTGGGGGGGATTTTTTTAGTCACACACACCTTTGCATTTGCCCCATCCACCACTAGAATGTAGTCCCTGGGAGCTTCTCAAAAATGGAAACCAGCCATTGGGCCGAAATAAGTTCCCTACCACTGAGCTAAGGTAATGTTTCCTCCTCTTTGGAGGCTCTCCTTGGGGTGGCCCCACTGAAGGGCCTTCTCAGTTGTCACCCCATTTCTGGAATGCTCACTCTCAAAGAGTCTCACCTACATTGTCATCTCTTGGGCACCAGGCAAAGACCTCTCTTTTCTCCCAGGCCTCCTCTCTTCATTTTTTAAAATGTTATTGCTGTTATTATATACATTAGTCCTGTGCGGTTCGTTGTATCTTATTCTGTTAGCTTTTGTATTTTAATTTACCCTTTTAGCTTTTATAATTTATCCAGTGAATGTTTGTTGTTGGGCAGATTAAACATATAATTAACAAACAAACCAATTATGTGGCCCCCTGTTTTCAGCACCGCTTCCTGAGCCTCTTCTTCTCAATGCTTGTGTACAAAGGACTTGAGCCTGTTGAAGGGATTGAGAAGGATCTCTCATCATCATCCACAGGCCATTGCTCTTTACGAGCTCTAATCTCCACTTTCACCACACTAGCCATCTGTTATATTAATCAAGGAGTCTGTGGTACCTTAAAGACTGCACCACCACAGTTTATTAACTTCTTATCAAACACACTTTGCAGTTTGCTGGCATAACAGCTACACCTCGTTCAAGGGACTGCAGGAGAAGGTTTGAACAATACAGTATAAACAGAGCTGGTGTGTATGATCGCAGGGTGGTGAATAAGCCACAGTGGCTTGTTAACCACCCTGCCTGCGCATACCAGTTGCGTGCCAGCCAGATTTACGTCATTACCCTCACCAGCGCAGCTGGATGTGACATCCAAATTCGGTGAGGGTGGTTGGTTAACAAACCACCCAGAACCCATGACCTGTTTTAGAGTTGCTGGATCTAATTCAGGATTTGGGGTGGCAGGGCTGGTGGTGGTGAGAACATGATAAAAATTGGCTTGTTAAGCCAGCCCATAGGCATTAGTATTTATCATGATTGTGGAAACCTGGCATTCAGTTTCACATCAAGCTGTTTCCACTCATTTCTCTTGGAACCAATGGGTGAGTAATATAGTACTCAATATAGATGTGAATAATGAGAAAAGTGGCCCTTTTGGTATCTAATTTGGAAAGTAAATTTGTGTGGGTATTCAAAGTACCCAGTGAAAGGCTATCTAGGAAAAGCTGTCTGCTTACATTGCCAAATATGATAAAATCTGAAAGAGCATCATAAATAAGTACCCATTTATAACATCTACTTTGAGCTTAGTGGCAAACATAATTTTACTTCATTGTGCATGGCTAACCCAATATACAGGTTTGAGAGCATATTACAGCCTGGAGCAAAACAACTTTTAAAATGGAACATTCAAGATTTTAGAATCTAAAATGATAGGGCTAAGTAAATAAACTATTGACTTTTTAATGCATTCTGTTTCTGTACAATATCTGTCAGAGGTCGTAACCAGTGGTGGAAAGTAGAGAAACCCTATGTAAGTTTTAGTTCCAAATCAAGCATTCAAACTAACAAGATGTCTCCAAAGCAGGCAGAATTTCACTTACAGTTTTCCTCAGTAAAGTACTTGAAGACCATGGCCCAATGAGGGGCAGCTGCACATAAAGTTTGTTAACTGTCCAAGCTGAAGAACATGGCGCACTAATGCCTATCTCCTAGGGTGGTCATGTGTCCCTAGGAGACACATGGCCATCCCCTATTTGAAGGACTGCCGGAGGAGTGTCCTCTCTTTGAAGGGCTGTCTCGTTCAAGCCCAGTATAAAGATAAAGAACCCTCAGAAGGAAGAGCTGGGACTTGAAGTTGCCCACCAACAGCACCTGGCCAGCAGACTGAGCAAGGCCCACAGGTCACCTGGTCACAGTCTCCCACACTACAGTGAGATGTACTGTATTTCTACTTAAATTATCAAAATTATTTCTAAATTTGCATCTATGCATATAAATTATCATATGCAAACTTTATGCAAATCAGTGTCCTCTTTCGGCCTCTTTTTTGATTATGCATTTCCTCTTTTGGGTGATTTATAAGTGGCCACACTAACTGCCAAGCCAGCCCACTCCCTCCGGATTTAGTTCTGGACAACTAGTAAGTCCTCCATCTTAGTCACACAGCCCTGCAGGCCCCATCCTAGCCAACAAGTAGTGGCCTCATTCCTCAGGGCCAGGACTTAGGAAGTGTTTATTTGGAGTTTTTATTTTTTCCAGTATTATTTTTTCCCCGATTAAGGGCATTTATTGTGCGCTTGTGATTCTTCTCTCATGGAAGTTGGCAGGTCCTTTACATGATGTCATCCTCCTCCAGGGCCTCTCCTGAGTTTTCCAGCTGTTTTTGCAGCTTTTTTAGAGTGAGGATAATGAGGTATTAAATTTTAAAGGCATAACAAACTGGAATAAAGGCTGGTGTAATTCAGCAATTGTGCTATGCCACAGTGCCACCTTGTGGTCACATAATACAATGTATAGGAAGGCAGAGAAAGCTAAAGCCCAGGGGAAAAAACCCAGATATAACTGATGCTCTTTTTCTCCCGCAAAGAAAACAGAAGAAGAAGCCTCCATGAAGCACCGGCTTAAATGCCTCATGTAGAGAAGCCCTGAAAGAGGCATTTAACTCAGTGCCTTACTGAGGTTTCTTCTTCCATTTTCTTTGTGGGAGGATTAGAGCGTCCTTCGCACGAGGGTTTTTTTTCTAGATTTTTTTCTCTCTGCCTTTCTATATGTTCCTATATGTTCCATTACACAACACACGGTGTGCTGTGGTATAGAGTGGAACTGCAAATTTACACTAGGCTTCTGTAGCAAATAATGGTGGCATCCAGGATAATACCAGACTTCCCTCGCTCTAAAAAAAAGCCACGAAAAAGGCTGCAAAACACTGGAGAGGCCCTGGAAAATGACGACATCATGAAAAGGACCCACAAACTTCCATGAGTGAGCGATCACGAGAGCACAATAAATGACTTGTGTAGAGCAGCCCTTAGAGAGTGAAGGAATGAGAACAACCCACTTTAAAAAGCCCCTCTTAAATATTTGGCAGCGGACGGGCGGGACTGTCCCTTTCTTTCATTACTCTCCCACTGCAGTACCACCCTGTTGCTATCCTGGCCTTCCAGGCCACAATAATGCCTTAGGGAGGCCATGTGTCCTACTTTACAGAAGACAGCCCTCTGTTTGAAGGTGTCCTCTAATTATAGGGTGTCTGGTCCAAGTCCAATTTAAAGATAAAGAACCAGAAGAAAGAAGAGCAAGCAGGGAGGAGACTGGCTCTGCTTGTCTGAGCATGGAAAACTAAGCAGGGTCAGGCCTGGTTATTACTGGGATGGGAGACCCCTCCTCTAGTTTCCTGCATTGAGCAGGGGGTTGGGCTCGATGACCTTGTAGGCCCCTTCCAACTCTATGATCCTATGATATCAGCAGCAGTGAGCACCTGGACAGCAGACTGAGCAAGCGCACAGGGCCCCCCTGGTCACAGCCTTCCCCACTATGGCGAGAGGTATTGTAATTCTATTTCAATTGTTGCAATTAATTTTAAATTTGCATCTATATGTATCAATAAGCACATGCACGTTTTATGCAAACCGTTGTCCTCTTTTTTGGTGCTGTAATTCCTCTTTTTTTGGCAATGCAAAAGTGGCCAACCTGCCTTCATAACTTTGCCTGAAGTGAAATAAGCTCTCTAAAGTGCATGTTGGTATTATTTTGACTCAATTTAAAAAACAAAACAAAACCTGACTTGGTCTAGTAGTCATTCATTTATAAGAGGTGCCAATGCCGCATTCAGTAACTCTTGCTTTGTACAAAATCCCGTGGGAAACAAAGGCAGAGGAGGGAAAATATGTGAAGATACTCAAGGTTAAGGCTTTGTTTTCAGAACAGTTCTTTTCTTGCTTAATACCGCATTTCAGAGTAATCTGGGTAATTGGCTCACCCTCCCTCACCCCCAAAAGAAAAAAGTGTACCAGCTTCCTAATCAAATCAGATGTTCTTGCAGTCTGGCTTGGCAAGACAAAAGGTGTAAAACTAAAGAAAACAAAGAGGGGGGGAAATCAGTTTGAGTTCTCATTCAAGGGAGATGCAAAACAACATGCTAGCACAAGAGCCTTAATGGAGCTGGGGATTAGAGGTTCTCTTACACAAATAATTAGAAACATAATAAAATAGTGTTTATTGCCTCCTGCCTCCTGAAATTATCTGAGGTTTTACAGGGCCAACTCAAGAACAGCAAACCAAAATATTAGTAAACACAAAGATTATCATACCAATCCAAAGATCCACCAGACCAGGAGTCTGCAAGGCAGCGCCTGCAGATCCCTGCTGCCTGCCAAGTCCCCCAAGTGTGCCCGCCAGACCCCTTGCACTCCCCTCCACTCACAGTGATAGCCCCTTCAAAAAAACCAAAAAAACCGCTGCCAAAAAAAGGTCCCCTGCCAGATAATGGCTTGAGAGAGGAGGAAGCCCACCTCTCACGAAAGACGCTTGGGGCAACAGAGTCCTTGATGGGGGGTGCACTTTCCCCCTCTCCTGCCATTTATTTTTGGCAGGGCACCCTTTCCCCCACTTCTGTTAAAGTCAATGGAGTGAAATCATTCCATTGACATTTATTGGATAATTAACAGCCTGAACAGGAAGTGGGCGTAGCTCTCCGCTTCTTCCTCTTTCTGTTCAGACTCTTAGGGCTTGTTCGCACGACACGGGAACCGCAAGTCCCCCGCAGTTCCCGTGTCGTGTGCATGTCAACCGGGGGTGCTAATTATTATTATTTTTTTTTTAAATAAATTTTTTTATTAAATTTTAAAACAATACAAAGAAAATAACACACACACATAACTAATATTGTGCTCCCATCACCATGGGACCAAACAATCCAATAACTCTATAATTGTTCATTATTCCAAAAATACAACATATCTTGACAGGGTAAACTCCCTTTCCCCCTTTTAAACACATATTCCAAAAATAAACCCCAAATATCCTTAAAATTATTTTTCTTTAATTGACCCCTTTTGCATTTAATATTACAAGTCAACATATCATTCAAAGCCATATCCCATACTTCCTTATACCATTCAGTAATAGTGAAAACTTGCTGGATTTTCCATTTCCTTGCTATCATTAGTCTACCTGCCGTTAACAAATTTATAATTAATTCTTTAACATTTTGAGAACCGATCACCTTTTCCGTTATTGTTAGCAAAGCTAGTTTAGGGCATACCTCTAAATCAGCTCCAAC
Organism: Shinisaurus crocodilurus; assembly: GCA_021292165.1. Taxonomy (NCBI): domain Eukaryota; kingdom Metazoa; phylum Chordata; class Lepidosauria; order Squamata; family Shinisauridae; genus Shinisaurus; species Shinisaurus crocodilurus. The sequence continues at coordinate 159,152,862 of CM037879.1, forward strand.
AATTTCTGATATTTCCTCAAAAATCATTTTCCAAAAATCCATTACATTTTTACAACTCCACCACATATGAGCATATGTACCCAGTTCCTGACATCCTCGCCAACACATTGGAGAACATTTATTGTCTATTCTATTTAATCTCACTGGAGTTGTAGGCCAAAAACATCTGGGGACCCAAGGTTGGAGAACACTGGTCTATGTGATCCAGCCAGTGTTAAAGAGGATTGCACAGAATGTACCAGAGAAAAACACCCAGGAAAATAGGCTGCCTAAAATGGCATGGTAGCGTTTGTGGTAGAGGAGGGGTCTCCCATCCAAGTAATAACCAGGCCTGACCCTGCTTAGCTTTCCATGTGTGTGCGTGCATGCATGCAGTGGGGGGGAGGGGCAGGGGAGAGATTCAGTTGCATCTAGGGTGGCCATGTGTCCTACTTTACAGAGGACAGTCCTCTATTTGAAGGGCATGTCAACCGGGGGTGCCCCCGCGGGACAGCCGCGCGTGGGATGCTCGCAAAGTGACCATGGTTGGTACTGGGGTAAGCCCCTACCGTGTGTGGTCACCATGCCGTCCGAACAGCGGGCGGCCGTCCCGCGGGGTCCCCACAGAGATGGCAGCCCAGAGCGGCCGGAGCCTCCGCCGCTCCAGCCTGCAGGGGCAAATGGCCCCTCTGGGCATCCCGGGGCCCCACCCCCTAGTGCTGGGAGGCCCGCACTGTGGTGCAGGGACTACGGGGTCTGCCCACGCGCGCGGGGCGCCGGTCGTGTGCGGCGCCCCGCCGGACCCCGCGGACGGCCCCGTGGTTCTGAAGTGGGAAAAAGATGGATAGAAAACTGAGGCAGAAAAAGATTCCCCCCCCCCTCCTGAGAACAGACTGCCTGAAGATAGACTTCCCCCACCCCCCTTCCTCTGCAGACTGCTTACATGGCAATAAATTACTTTCGCGCCGTATTTAGGGAAGTCAGTTAAGACAGCCCGCTCGGCAGAATGTAAAAATAACAAAGGTACAGGAAACAGCCAGAAAACAAGCCAGAGAGCAAACAAGTAACTGATGACATATACTTTGATATAAGACTCTGATTACTTCTGTAAAAATCGTTCAGTTTGGCGATAGTAATCCCCTGAACCTGTTGCTAGCAATAAACTGTTTTCCAAGCCTGAGGTGGTCCGAGTCCTTCCTATTCTCTGGAGAAGGGTGATTTTTCTGCAACATTTCTGGCGACCGCGGCAGGACTGGGAAGCCCTGTGGCTTTCTTGGCCGTTCTCTGTGCCCAGCCCCGTGGGTGAGGCCTCGCGGACGTCCCAGCGTGCACAAAGGACTGTTCCCTTTGGGGATCTCCGAACGAGGGGCCCAGCGGAGCGGGTGACCGGACAGCGAGCCTAAGAACCACAAGACTCAGGCTGGAACTCAACCACAAAGTATATCCGGATCTGCAGGAAAAGGCAAGTATGAAATAGCACCCGGGTGACAGGAAAGGAGCCCAGTCAGTAGACTGGAAGAGGAGGCTTGATCACCCTCCTGACAGGAAATCTCTCTACGAGGCGGAACGTGAGTCCGAACTGAGAGGTATCCTTAAGTGCAGGAAGTGTCTCTATGAGGCGGAACGTGAGTCCAAACTGAGACCCTCCACAGGAGGTGTCTCTACGAGGCGGAACGTGAGTCCGAACTGAGAGCTTCCACAGGAGATCTCTCTACGAGGCGGAACGTGAGTCCGAACTGAGAGATATCCTTAAGTAAAGTAAGAGAAAAGGGTTGGGAGTTTGTGGAGTGAGTGTGGTGTGTGTGTGTGCACGTGCTAGCCTGCTGCAGTTCCTACAGGAGACCGTTGGAACGTCCGGCTCCTTAGGTCAGTAGGGCGTGAGTGGTGTGATTCCCTTTTGTCTGAACAAGGAGACCCCTTACTCCTTGTCCGTTCCCCACCCTAATTGTCTGTGTCCAGGGAAGAAAATGGGAGGTGGCAGCAGCGTCCCTCAGACGCCCCTGCAATGTATGTTAAGTACCGTAATTTTAAAAGAGGATTCAATAGGGACTTTGGAGAAAAGCTCACCAGACAGAAACTCCGAGTCCTGTGTGAAGTAGAATGGCCCTCTATGCAGGTAGGGTGGCCAGCTCAGGGAACCTTTGACCCTCAAGTCATCTCAAAGGTCCATCAGAAAGTGACCCAGGCAGTCTGGTGGCCACTGATACATAGATCAGTGGCAGCAGAATGTTGGAAAAAATCCGCCCTGGCTCAGAGAATGTAAAGCAAAAGCAGAAGTGGCACATCTAATACTTCTACGCCGACCCCCCCACCCGAAGCCCACAGAAAAGAAGGGAGAGATTTTCAGTGAAACGGAGGAAGGAACTCCTGCGCCATACGTCCCGCTGTATCCACCACTGCCAAAGCCACCCGAAGGGAGGCAACCACAGGAAGAAAGGCAACAGGAGATAGCTGATCAGAGCCACCAGAGTACCGGAGTCCCTCCCCAGGAGACACCCACCCTGGCAGACAGAGAGTGGATGAGCTCTCCCCTCGGGCGCCCCCCCCACAGCCGAAATCTAGGCAAGCCTGCATGTTGTGGACAGGCACAAGCCCAGTGGCCAGCCATACCTGACAACAGGGACCCTGCCCTGATCGTGGGCCCCCACGAGCCCATGGTGTCCTTAAAAGGAAGGGGCCATAAAGTCAAGTTTTTAGTAGACACAGGAGCTACTAGATCTGTTCTTACACAACCATTGGCGTCTTGCTCTGGCGAGACTATTAAAATACAGGGAGCTACCGGAACCCCAAGTAACAGGCCATTGCTCAAGCCCCTGGAATGTGATTTGGCCCACAAAACTGTGACCCATCAGTTTGTACACATACCAGAATGCCCTGTTCCACTGCTAGGAAGAGATCTCCTGTGCAAAATGCAAGCCCACATCTACTTTGACCAGAACCAAAACATGAAGCTGCATGTGCCCCAAGAAACAGCAGTAAACGTTACAGCTCCAATGAATGAAATGTGGAAGATAATGTTGGCATCTATTCCACTCGAAGCAGACTCACAGGCTACAGCCAAGTGGAAAGAGTTTGATGTCCCCGGCATCTGGGCAGAAGACAACCCACCAGGTTATGCCAAACACCTGCCACCTTTAATAATTGAAGTAAAGCCCCAGGCACGGCCCAGAAGAATAAGGCAAAGGCCTTACCCATGCCCCATCATGCAAGCCATCCAATCATACATCGATTCTTACTTAGAACATGGCATTATAAAACCCATTGTGTCATTCTGGAACACCCCGATCCTACCAATTCCGAAGCCAAACGGAAAGTACAGACCAGTTCAAGATTTAAGAATTGTAAATGAAGCTGTAGTGACCATTCACCCAGTAGTCCCAAACCCATATGTTCTTTTAAGTCTGTTGCCGGCCAGCGCCAAATGGTTCACGGTAATAGACTTAAAAGATGCATTTTTCTGCATACCCATCCACAGGCAGAGTCAAGGACTGTTTGCCTTTGAGTGGGAAAACCCCAAAACCGGAAGAAAAACTCAGTACACGTGGACACGGCTCCCACAAGGGTTCAAGAACTCACCGACCCTCTTTGGGACCGCTCTAGGAGGAGACCTAGAAGAATATAAACCATGCCACAAAAATGAAGTCTTGTTGCAGTATGTTGACGACCTCCTAGTGACAGGGAACACGCAAGATACCTGTTGGAAAAACACCAAGCAACTCCTTGAACTGTTAGATGAAAAGGGATACCGCGCCTCGCGAGAAAAGGCCCAACTAGTGCAGCTGCAAGTGAGATATCTGGGATACAACATCGAACAAGGGCAGAGGACTTTGGGATCTGAACGGAAGCAAGCGGTTTGCCAGCTGCCAACGCCCGTCTCGCGTCGAGACTTGAGAGGCTTTCTAGGAGCGGCAGGGTTTTGCCGAATATAGATACCAAACTTCAGTCTAATCGCCAAGCCCCTGTATGAAGCTACCAGGGGGCAAGAGACTGAGGAATTTCAATGGACCAAAGTTCAGAGCCAAGCCTTTAACCAGCTGAAAGAGGCTTTGCTAAAGGCCCCGAGTTTAGGCCTTCCAGATCTGGACAAACCTTTCAACTTATACGTGGACACCAAGAAAAATGTGGCGGTCGGAGTTCTTACCCAGCAGCTAGGATCTTGGCAAAGACCAGTGGCCTACCTATCAAAGCAATTAGACTCAGTGGCCCAGGGATGGCCAAATTGTCTGAAAGCGCTAGCAGGGACAGCTCTGTTAGTCCAAGAGTCCAGCAAACTGACTTTTGGACAGCCACTAACTGTACTAACTCCACATGCATTAAAGGCCGTTCTAGAAGCCAAAGGACACCTGTGGCTAACAAACCCGCGTATGTTAAAATACCAGAGCATGATTACGCACAATCCATTAGTAGAACTGCAACAGTCTACAGCCCTCAACCCCGCCACTTTGTTGCCAGAGCCACAAGCAGAAGAGATGAATCATGACTGCGTAGAAGTCATTGACCAGACTCATGCGTCGCGCCCGGATCTCAAAGACACTCCCCTGCCAAATGCTGATTTAGAAGTCTTCACAGACGGCTCAAGTTTCGTAGAAAATGGACTCAGAAAAGCAGGCTATGCAGTAGTGTCTTGTGACCAGGTGCTAGAAAGTGGACCCTTAGCCCCAGGTACAAGTGCACAGTTGGCCGAATTGTATGCAGTGATAAGAGCTCTACACCTGGGAGCAGGCAGACGCATGACCATTTGGACAGATTCCAAATACGCATTCCTTACAGCTCATGCACATGGAGCCTTGTATAAAGAAAGAGGACTGATAAACTCAGTAGGAAAAGCTATAAAACACGGAGAACAAATCCAAGCTCTCCTAACTGGAGTGTGGAAGCCAACCAAACTGGCCATTGTCCACTGCTGAGGGCATCAGCGAGGAAATGACAAAGTAGCAAGAAAAAATCGAAAAGCAGACCAAGAAGCAAAAAGGGCAGCTCACGAGCCCTGGAGAGAATTTGAAACCAACGGAGGACAGCATGACACGCAAGCCCGATGCCTACTTCTGTGGAACCCAGAATCTCAGATACAACCAGTGTATACCCAGAAAGAAGTGGCTAAAGCCGAAGGAGAATTACAAGCCACCCTGAAGAATGGATGGTACGTACTGCCTGACAAACGAGTGTGGATTCCTGAGGCCCTTGGGTGGGAAGTAGTCAAGACTGCTCACCAACAAACACACATGAGAAAAACCGCACTCGCCCAGGCCCTGAACAGAGAAGTACTCATAGACAAAATCCACATGTTAACCAATTACGCTACACAGAAATGCCTAACATGTGCCCGCAACAATCCTCGCCAAGGGCCCCTGCTTCCGCCAGGCAGGCAACCAGAGGGAGACTTGCTGTTTGACTCAGTCACCATAGATTTCACCGACATGCCACGGGCAGGAGGACTGAATGCACTCCTAGTGGTTGTTTGTAATTATACAGGATGGCCTGAATGTTTCCCTACCAGGACAAAGAAAGCCAGAGAAGTGTCACGGGCCCTACTGAGAGACATTATCCCGAGGTACGGAATTCCCTCGAGATTGTCATCTGACAATGGACCAGAATTCACCCAAAAAGTAGTGCAAGATGTAGCAAAAACTTTGAAAATTGAGTAGAAATTGCACTGCAGCTACCACCCTCAGTCAAGCGGACGCGTAGAACGCATGAACCGGACTTTAAAAACAAAACTGTCAAAAATATGTCAAGAAACGCACCTAAAATGGCCAGACGCTTTGCCCCTGGCTCTGTTGGTGGTCAGGTGCACTCCTCGAAAAAAACTCAATTTGTCTCCTTTTGAGCTTATGTACGGAAGGCCTCCACAATTAGTCAGGCCCCGGTGGGTAGATGAAAGGGAGTTAGGAGTCACGCAAACTCTGCAAACCATACAGGGCCTAAGCCAAGTTGTGGAGGACATACAAGAGTATGTAATAAGCCAAAGAAAACCCCTGCTCACTATAAAAGTGCACAGATTCCACCCAGGAGATTCAGTGTGGGTGAAAGACTGGAAAATTGAGCCTTTAAAAGCCCGCTGGAAAGGACCGTATACTGTTGTCATGTGTTCTCCCCTTGCTGTTAAGGTAGCAGAAATCAAACCCTGGCTCCACTGGACGCGTGTGAAACCCGCTTCTCAATCAAAACCAGTGTGGAAAGTCCAGCCAGTCCCAGAAGGTGAAATAGCCTTGAAGCTGAAACTCCGCCGGCCTGAAACTAAAGCCCCAGCCGGAGTCGGCCTGTACATAGACAAAGAATTGTACGGTTAAAGAACCGCGAGGCCATAATAACGCCTCCAGCAATTCAGGGTGCAAGTGCTAGTAACCTCTCCCCTGAAAACGAAAAGTCGCGTACCAGACAACTAGCCCTAGCAGGCGTCACACCCGGAAGCTGACGTCCATCGCTCGGGAGAAGCCTGAGGATGTCGGCGCCAAATGCTTTAAAATGGGTTGCTTTATATAGTATAGTAGCAATAAGATGGGCATGTACCAATGACTGTACCAGTTGTCAAAAGCAAGTGCTAGAAGGACAGACCCTAACTACCACCTTAGTGTACCACACCCATTACAGGTGCAAAACAGGGCCAGTGAAAAGGTGTTGTTACAAAAATGTATGGTACTCGGTGTGTGTTCAAACTGGACACTGCTTTGACCCCAAGGTAGATCCGGCCCAAACATGGTTAATAGCACGGGCACGAGGTTCCGCCCAAGGTCACATAGTAGCTCAAACACAAATAAAGTCAGCTACAAGCCCAGGGTCTTTAATATTTGACCTGTGCAAAATGGCCTACTGGCCAACCACATGTGGTGCAGAGCTCGGTTGGCACAAGGTGTATACCCACAGTGAAATATATATTTGCCCCGAGAAAGTGCCAGGCTATCCAGGATGTTACAGCCGAAACAACAGGCATTGCCCCGAATGGAAGTGTGCCCTTTGGAATGACGGCCGACATGTTCCGACGTCAGGATGGCCTCTCCAAATTTCCAGGGTTCACAAGTCCACAAAGTGCTCTGTGTATAGCTGTAACCAAATTAAACTGACCATAGTAAATCCCCAAGCATACATAAAAAAGTACGGGCAAGAAATTGGAATTCGGCTCTTTGCCAGTGGAGTAGACCCTGGGGGCCTTCTTAGACTAGAAATAGAAACCAAGTATCACCCAACTAAAAACTACACCAGACACTTTACTGAGTTCTGGGAACAAGCATCGGTCGAGTTCCAACCCTCAGAGGTCGCTAAAAACCTCTTTCTTGAGCTAGCAAGTACCATAGCTCAGTCCCTAAATGTGTCAAATTGTTATATTTGTGGAGGGACAAAACTGGGAGACCAATGGCCATGGGATGCACAAGAATATGATTACACAATTCCTTACAACATAACACAGATGCCCCGACATGGGCAAGAGGGGACCACTTGGGTTCTGCGCCAAGCAATAATAGCTGATTGGTGTCTGAGCCGCCCCTTGGCAGCAGGTCGAGTAATAGTGGGTAATACCTCCTGCCTAAGCTCACAAACATGGAATGAATCCTCAAAACAGTGGGATTTCTGGCCCAACTCCACACAACACTGGAAAAACTTTTCCTTAGAGAAATACACAAAGGCAACAAAGGCCCCACCGGGAGTCTACTGGATTTGTGGAAAGCTAGCCCTAACTGCTTTCCCCACCAACTGGACTGGGAGCTGCACCCTGGGCCACATAAATCCAGCATTCTTCATGTTGCCGCTTGAGACCCCCTCAAAAACACGGCAAAAACGTGAAATAAAAATTGGAAACTGGAAAGACAATGAATGGCCCCCAGAGCGTATCATACAGTATTATGATCCTGCATCTTGGGCACAAGATAGAACTTATGGGTATCGCACCCCCATTTATATGCTGAATCGCTTAATCAGGTTACAGGCTATAGTAGAACTAATATCTAATGAAACTTCGCAAGCGCTTAAAATATTAGCAAAGCAGCAGACAAAGTTTTGAGATGCAATTTATCAAAACCGCTTAGCTTTAGATTACTTGTTAGCAGCTGAAGGAGGTGTCTGTGGAAAATTCAATTTAAGTAATTGTTGTTTGCAAATTGATGACCAAGGAGAAATAATCGAAAGCATCACAAAACGCATTGAAACGTTGGCCCATGTTCCAGTGCAGACCTGGGATGGGTTCAACTTCGGAGAAGCTTTCGCTGGGTGGTTTCCCAAGCTGCCAGGCTTACAGGCCATAGTCGCCCTGATTGGCCTAGTGGCCGCAGGATGCATAATCCTGCCATGCATCCTTCCAATGCTCATACACTCCCTCCAAAACAGCTTCAGCTTAATAGCCGAAAGAAAAGCTGCTGCGCAAGTCCTGGCAATGTGGGAATACCGTCCCATCCCGATGATTGAAACTCAATGTGAAGAGTAAAATAGAGTTTCAAAAGGAGGGAATGAAGTGGGAAAAAGATGGAAAGAAAACTGAGGCAGAAAAAGATTCCCCCCCCCCTCCTGAGAACAGACTGCCTGAAGATAGACTTCCCCCACCCCCCTTCCTCTGCAGACTGCTTACATGGCAATAAATTACTTTCGCGCCGTATTTAGGGAAGTCAGTTAAGACAGCCCGCTCGGCAGAATGTAAAAATAACAAAGGTACAGGAAACAGCCAGAAAACAAGCCAGAGAGCAAACAAGTAATTGATGACGTATACTTTGATATAAGACTCTGATTACTTCTGTAAAAATCGTTCAGTTTGGCGATAGTAATCCCCTGAACCTGTTGCTAGCAATAAACTGTTTTCCAAGCCTGAGGTGGTCCGAGTCCTTCCTATTCTCTGGAGAAGGGTGATTTTTCTGCAACAGTTCCTCCCCCACCGGCAGCCTGGGTCGTGTGAACCGGCCCTTAGTGAGTGTGGCACCAGTTGTTGCCTCCTCCAGGTTGTTCTAGCAGCAGCATGTAACCAGAGTTGCTGGTCTGAACTCCACAAGTTCAGACCCCAAGTAACTACAAATGTACTTGTACCAACTGTAAGAAACGTCTTTTAAGCCTGCCTGAATGAAACTGCATAATCTGAGTGAGTAAATGTTACTTTTAACTTTTACAAGACTGTGTCTCTGATTATTGTTCTGAGGGAGAGAAAAGGGGGCAAAACCAGGGAAATCCAGTCTGCCTTAAAGCATCCTGGATTACCAAATGCTAACTGGCTAACACTAGCCAAATCTAAGCTTCTTTTAAGCTGGAAAGGGACTCTACTCTGCTGATCTCACTAACGTGATATAGGAAGGATATTACTCCACAATATATCCTCTCCTAGTATCTTTTTCAAGTCCCAACAACATTAACAGAGGTGGCCGGGGATCCCTCCCCCCCCAATGGCTGGGAGCAGGGCATGGGGAGAAAGTGAGAACAGAAAATACAAGGTGGGCAAGAAATGTCAGAATCCAGAGGGGTGCATCTTCCAACATTTTGTGATTGGCCATGCTCCATCACAGCAATTTCAAAATGGCAAATGTGCCCACAGACCCAAAAAGGTTGCCTGCCTGTGAACTGAACAATAATGCCTAGACCATTTGGTTTGGGAAATTTTTATGAAAACAAGATAAGCCTGTGGGACCAAGGCCATACCAGAAAGCAAAGGAAAATCAGGGGAAGCCTTAAAGCACTGTTGTCTGGATTAGTAGTTATTATAACCAAAGCTGAAGCACTGTAATGATGGCTGTCTTCCAAAGATGAAACAAGCCAGGATAAGTGTTCAGAGGTTCACTTCATGCCATCAGCAAAAGTTCCAACTTTGTTTCAACTGCATTTAGAAGAGGCAGCAGGTTTGTTGTTTTTTTTTATAAATTTTTTAAATTAAATTTTTAAAACAATACAAAGAAAATAACACACACACAGGTCTAGGCATTATTGTAGCGGATCCAAGTGGATGGCCACTTCCGCATCGCCAAAAAAGAGGAAATGCATCATCAGAAAAAGGCGACAAAAGGGGAGACAGATTTGCATAAAATTTGCACTTGCTAATTTATATGTACAGATGCACATTTAGAATGAATTACTATACTTTAAATGGAAATAAAATGTATCTCCCCATAGTAGGGAAGACTGTGACCAGGTGACCCATGTGCCTGCTCTGTCTGCTGCCCCAAGTGCTCACTACGTCTGCGGATGGTTCTTTATCTTTAAACAGGGACCTGGAGGGCCCTTCAAATAGAGGACTGTCCTCTGTAAAGTAGGACACATGGCCACCCTAGATGCAACTGAATCTCTCCCCTGCCCCTCCCCCCCACTGCATGCGTGCACGCGCACGCACACACATGGAAAGCTAAGCAGGGTCAGGCCTGGTTATTACTTGGATGGGAGACCCCTCCTCTACCACAAACGCTACCATGCCATTTTAGGCAGCCTATTTTCCTGGGTGTTTTTCTCTGGTACATTCTGTGCAATCCTCTTTAACACTGGCTGGATCACATAGACCAGTGTTCTCCAACCTTGGGTCCCCAGATGTTTTTGGCCTACAACTCCCAGCATGCCCCAGCCAGCATAGCTGGCTGGCTGGGGCATGCTGGGAGTTGTAGGCCAAAAACATCTGGGGACCCAAGGTTGGAGAACACTGACATAGACACTTCAATATGTTTTTAAAGTGCGAGCAGTGGTCACTGCAGTCAAGTGATCCTATCACATCATGTCAATTTCCCCCTACAAGCAGAGCTATCCAAACCCACCTCTACTACTACTGTGCCTTTTTGAGCTGGGGAAACGGAGTATTCCAAGTGTGGTCACATCATACGTATGCATAAGGCATTACAATATTTTTGATCCCTTTCTTAATGATGCCTAGCATGAAACACACCTTTTTTTTTCTTGCCCACAGTTACCACTTATTGAGTCGGCACTTTCATTGAGCTGTTTCCCCATGACCCCAAGATCTTTTTCCAGGTTCACTGATGCCAGTTGAACAATTTGCCATTTCAGTTTCTTTTCAGTCAGACAATTTGTTCACCATGAGCAGGCACCAAAAATAAAAAGCAGCCACCATGACCAGGAGAATCACAGGCACCAGGCCAAAGACTCTTCGTGAGTGCAAATGAAAATGCTGTCCAAAAAGGCTGGCTTCTTCCGAGAATCAATGGGATTCAGTTTACTTTTTAATGAAACAAGCAATATAAACTACTGCTGTCCTGTTTTTGTGAACGAAGCAGAACAAAGCACAAGCTCTCTGGGCGGCTCACAACAATTAAAACTATAAAATGCAACATAAGATAAGATACACTATAAAAGTTTAAAACTACAGTATAAAATAGAAGTAAAAACCAAAGTAAAACCTAGCAGCAATGCAAAGGTTAAAATACAATAACAGGTTTAAAACAGAAACTGAAAGACTAAAATTCCTGGGGAAATAAGAAGGTCTTCACTTGGCATCGGAAAAGCACAACATAGGCACCAGGCGAGCCTCTCTGGGAAGATCATTCCACAGCCAGGGTGCCACAGCAGAAAAGGCCCTCTTCTTAGTAGCCACCCACCCCACTTCCTTTGGAGGGGGCTCCCATAGAAGGACCATTGAGGACGATCTTAGGGTCCAGGCAGGTGTATATGGGAGGAGATGATCCTTCGGTTAACCTGACCCCAAGCCGTTTAGGGCTTTGAATGTTAATACCAGCACTTTGAATTGGGCCCAAACATGGAGTGGCAGCCAGCACAGATGATAAAGTACTGGCATAATATGATCACGTTGGTCAGTCCCAAATACAATTGTTTGTATTTGCTTGGATGCATATGTCTTATATTTATTTAGATGAGATTTCCCCAACCCATCGTCCTCCAGATGTCTTAGACTACAACTCCCATCATCCTCAGCCAGCCAGTCCAACACATCTGGAGGGCACCAGGTTGGGGAAGGTCAAGGTAGACCATGGCCCAATTTACACAAGCATTTTATCTGGTCCTCTAATGGCTGCCACACACACAGGACACATGATGCACACCCCAACCCATTGTGCTGACCCTGTTGCTCTCACAATATTCTGTTGTTTCCCGACCCAAGCTACTTTTATGATGGCTTTACTGGCCATTCATTCATTCATTTATTTCCCATCTTTTTTCCTGCAAGGAACCCAAGGTGACTTACATAATCCTCATCCTCCTCTCCATTTTATCCTCACAACAACAACCCTGTGAGGTAGGTTAGGCTGAGAGTCAGTGACCGGCCCAAAGTCACCCAGTGAGCTCCATGGCTGAGTGGGGACTAGAACCTGGGTCTCCCAAGTCTCAGTCTAACCACTACGCCACAATGGCTCTCTCACTAGTTTCCTTGCACTACAGAGACATGTGTTCCAACCTAGCAGTATTATAACACTTACTAGTAGGAGTGGCTTTAAAGCTTTTCCCCACCTTCTTCCCTGCCCTCCCTCTGTCATATTGTCATTATCTTCTTCATCATCATTGTCCTCGTGCTCGTCCTCCTCCTCCTCCTCGCTCTTTCCTCACAACGATTTTTATGGGATTTGTGGGCAGGAAAAAAGCAAACACCCAAAACAATCACCCCTCTGAAGCCCCTTCTGCAGCAAGGATTGCCCACCACACTCCAGATCAGTGCCCACTTTCACCATCTACTACTATGAGGGTGTGAAGGTTCGGGAGCCCTCAAGAAAGAGCAGGGTATCTTTGCTGACAATGCCATGTGAGTAAGAAAAGAAGAGGGCATGGGGGGGGGCAGTCCCTTGCCAGATGGTATGCTGAAGGCACAAGCAAAGGAGTAGAAGGAGGCAGAGGTACGTAACTCAAAGGCAGCCCAAGGAGGAAGAAGACAGCAAGGGAGTGGCACTCATCCACCCTGCCAGCATCTGCCCGCACAGGGAGATGACAGCATCGGCAGGGACAATATGACTGTTCCACCGCCTCCCTCCTCTTCTTCCATTGCTGCTATGATTTTTTTTTTTTTTTTAATGGCTGCTTTTGACTGCACATGTATAAAGGAGTGGAGCTCTGCATTACCACACAAGTTATTTTTAAACCTCCGTTGCTGCACACTATTGAAAGTGTGCATGCAGTCAATGGAGTAAAAGGGGAAAAAAGAAAAAAAAAAAAGGAAACTGAAAAGGCCATTTCCCCCACAATTGTTGCAGCATACCGAGGCTTATGTCATGTACTTGCGCTACCAACACAAATGACAGAGCACACATGACCTTTCGAACTCCTCCTATTTCTCCCACAGTTACATTTGTGTGTGGCACTCAGTCATATTATAAACATGGTGGATACTGCACTGTATTCACTCCTGTGTGTGCCCCCACTGTAATTATTGCATTTTGAAAAATACCAGCTTGGTGGTGCCTCACACGTGGAAGCGGCTCTAGTGTAGATCCCATTAGAATGTCTAAAGCAGCTTTTCCCAACCTGAGGCCCTCCAGATGTTTTGGACTTCAACTCCCATCAGCCCTAGCCAATATGGCCAATGGTCAGGAATCCTGGGAGTTGTCGTCCATAACACCTGGATGGCACCAGGTTGAAGAAGACTGATCTAAAGCAATACTATGTATGCTCTGACCGGCAGCAGCACTCCAGGGCCCTGGGCAGGGTCTTTCTCAGCCCAGCTACCTGTGGTCTTCTGCATTCAAGGTGGGTGGATTGCCACACACCTATGCTCCCCCCCCCCGGGCCCATAGTTGCTATAGACTGCAGACATAGCAGGGCCTAAATAGCAAACATGACAACTGTTGGGCTCAATAACAATGCAATCTTCTATAGCAGGGAAGGCAACCTGGGGCCCTCCAGGTGTTTTGGCCTACAGCTCACATAATCCCTTACCATTGACTATGTTGGCTGGGGCTGATGGGAGTTGTAGTTCAACACATCCAGAGGGCACCAGGTTGCGCCTACCCCTGTTCTGAAGTGACAACTGTCCCAATCCTGCAGTCTTGTTTCAAGCTCTCCAGGGGAAAGTTTGAAAATGCAGCGCAAGCTGCTCTTCTCCCCCAGCCAGTAGCCACTTCTGCAGGAAATGAAAGCTGCCTCAGGATAAAATGAATAGAGAAGCAGGTGGGGAAGATATTAGACCTTGTAGTGTGAAGAGAGTACGTAATGATTTCCCTTAGGGGTAACGGCCTTAGTCTGTGGCAGCAAGAACAACAGAGTCTAAAAAAGAATACACTTACTATGGCATAAGCTTGTCTTCCCCAGCTGGTGCCCACCAGATGTTTGGGAATCCAGCTCCCGTAAGCCCCAGCCAACATGGCCAATGACCAGAGAGTCCACTTCATCAGATGTATGGAGTGTTATCCTGAGGGCCGGCAGACTGTGCTTGGCTCAGCAGCTCACAAGTGTGCAAGCCTCCTTGTAGAAGTTAAGCCTTTCATTTCATTTTGTCATTTTGTTTATTACATTTCTATACCACCCAATAGCTGAAGCTCTCTGGGCGGTTTACAAAGATTAAAACCTTAAAAATACATTATAAAAACCATATGCATAGAAATATATGAACATACAACACACAGAGAGAGAGAGACGTATATCTAAAAACAAGTTTAAACAAATCAACAAGAAAAGTTCAAGACCTGATTAAAACCTTATCATATGCTGCCAAATGCCTGAGAGAAGAAGAAGGTCTTAACCTGGCACCAAAAAGATAACAATGTTGGCACCAGGCAGGCCTCGTCAGGGAGATCATTCCATAATTGTGGGGTCAGCACTGAGAAGGCCCTTTCCTTTGTTGCCACCTTCTGAGCCTCCCTTGGAGCAGGCACCTGGAGGAGGGCCTTATATGGTAGGTTAATGCTGGGAGAGGCAGTCCATCAGTTATTGCAGTCCCGAGCCATGTAAGGCCTTATAGGTCAAAATCAGCACCTTGAATTGGGCTTGGAAACATACAGGCAGCTACTGCAAGCAAGCCAGAATCGGTGTTATATGTTCAGACCTTCTGTTATCAATCTGGTTGCTGCATTTTGCACAAGCTGCAGCTTCTGAACCGACTTCAAATGCAGCCCCATGTAGAGTGCATTGCAGTGATCTAGCTTGGAGGTTACCAGAGCATAGACAACTCACGCCAGGTTATCCCTGTCCAGATAGGGGCATAGCTTGGCCACCAACTGAAGTTGGTAGAAGACACTGCCACTGCAGCCACCTGAGCCTCAAGTGACAAAGATGGCTCCAGGAGAACCCCCAAGCTACAAACTCACTCTTTCAGGGGGAGTGCAAACCCATCCAGAACGGGTTGAGCACCTGCCATCCGATCAGAAGAACCATCCACTAACAGCATCTCAGTCTTGTCTGGCTTGAGCTTCAGTTATTAGCCTTGCCTCCCTCCCTCCCTATGTGAATATGGCCTAATACTTTCTTCTGGTTTTCCTAAGCCCAGATTTTGTCTGTAGCTAGCTGGCCAATAAAAAATACATTAGCACTGACTATCAGCTAATGTATCATCTTGTTAGATGAACTCTGAGCAAATTACTAGTTTTTTTCATTCCAAAGAAGACAGGAATGATTTAGTGTTGATTGCCCAGGCTGAATTTTATGCATATTCTGCAGAATGAAATAGAAAGCCCCCAACCCGGCAAGGAAGGTGGGGGAGATGTTTACAGTGTAATCTCACACTGCAATATGGCTTTTTGTTAATCAGGCAATAAACCATCTCATTCCCCCCCCCACCCGCCCACCTCTGCCCATTTTTATAATTGCGTGCATCTGCCAACTCTGTCATGATAGAGCTAAATTGCTGTTAGCTAATAATTAAATCCAGATTTCAAGGGTTGGCCTCTGTAGATTGCAAGCACCCCCATTAGTGGAAATTTGGAGAAATGAAAGCCATGGAGACGCAATGAAATAGATCAGAAATCATGAGTCTGAGTTTAAGCTTTTCGACATTTAAGTTAACAAGATAGTTAGCAGAGGGAATCACATTACATCTCATCTCCTTCCTGGTGGTCACATTCATCAAGGCTGTATCCTAGCAAGGTTACATTAGGGTAGCCATGTGTCCTACTTGGCAGAGGAGAGTCCTCTGTTCAATGGCATCCTCTGTTTGTTGGGCTGCCTGGTCCAGCTCTGATTTAAAGTCAAAGAACCATCAGAAGGGAGAGCCGGGAGGGGCCTTGGGGATGCCCATCAAGAATCAGCACCTGGACAGCTGACTGAGCAGGCACATAGCTCACATGGTCACAGTGAGATGTTCCGTAATTCTATAATTAAATTATAGTATTTATTTATGTGTGGTACGTATACATATATATCCACAGATGCAAATTTCATGGAAAACTGTGTCCTCATTTGTGGTGATGGGCAAGTGGCCACCCTACGTAAAATTAAAATCACAAGGCAAGATGTTGTAGTAAAACTCTTCAGTGTTTACGTGTTATTAATTCACCCTGTTTGTGAAAAGGAGACAACCACCCATTTCTTCCATTGATGCATAACACACACCACGAGGAGGTGCATTCATAACATTTAAACACACTAGGGATGTCCCATCCAACATATCAATTAACTCTCATCTTTCTTATAAACAAGAACTAGCTCCAGTTTCTGGTGTTCACAGAAAATGGCAGAGTCAAGATCTGCATAAAACAAATTCTCACATGCTGCATCTGCATGTGTGGAAGCACAAGAATGGTCCTTCAGCATCTTCAAAATGCAACATATTAAGTGATCTTTGGAAGAGCCCTTGTCCTCCATGCCTGCACTGTAGATTAAATGGCTTGTGAAAGGTGCATTCTGGGCTTGCGCCCATCCGATGTTTGCACATCTGGCAGTAGTAAGCACATACTTTTAAAACTCTCTTTTATTTGTCTTAATGTGAGCAAGTCCTATCCAAGGATCCAACACTGACATGAACACACCCGTTGACAAATACAAACAGTGACAAGATGAACAACAATGATTTTGCAAACACATTTGGGAAGGAGGCACACAGATCCGCTTTCAAGCCTAGTTACTTGTGCATTTTTAACAACATGACAAGTGCCAAGAGCCGTTTCTGTTCCACCTTGTTATTCAGCCTGTCCTTCCTTTTTCATGTACTGTATGAACAGTCATTAGTGTTACAAGAGCTCCACCTGGGCTTGGTGTCAGGGACTGCTAGAAGCTTTAGGAAGCAGAAACTGGGGGGGGGGGGAGCATGCATTCCCAAATCCCACCGTGAACGACATGCTTCTGTTCCAAAGCTTATGAACTGAGACTATGACTGGGTTCAGACAACACAATAACCTACACTCAAGGGTTCAGTGTGGGTTGTCACTGAATCGTGACGGCGGGCGTGGGTTGTTGTTGAAACGTGGGTTATCGTGTTGTCTGAAGCCAGCTGCACTAATGAGCCATGGCTTGTTAACCATGAACAACCCACGAAGAACAACCCTTGGTATGTTGTTGGGTTGTGAACTGTGGGTTGTTCACCATGATTTGTTATCTTGGCTGGGTTCAGACAACACAACCCACGGTTCAACAACAACCCATGGTTCAACGACAGCCCACACCCAACCAATACTCAGCCCTTGAGTATGGGTTATCATGTTGTCTGAACTCAGTCTATAATTAGGAACATAGGCAGGTGCTTTAGACCAGGTCAGACTATTTGTCCTTGTAGCAGTGTTGTCTCTAGGCATTCAAGGTGCAGCTGGACGGCCATCTGTCAGGGATGCTGCTTTGACCTGGATTCCTGTATTGAGCAGGGGGTTGGACTCGATGGCCTTATAGGCCCCTTCGAACTCTACTTTTCTATGTTTCTATGATTCTATTCTCATTGGTATTGACTTTCTAGAATTTTAGGCAGAGGTCTTTCACATTACCTGCTAAGTCAAGACCCTGGGGATTGAACCTGGAACTTTCTGCATGCAAAGCTCTGTTGCACTGCTAAGCTATAGTTTTTCTCCGAGGATCCCAAAGCAATAAATTATAAGCTTAGACAAAGCATGGAGAACCTCCGGCCTGCTGATTATGACCCACAGGGTTTCCCCATCTAGACCACCAGCTTCTCTCCCAGGTCCCACCCCATCTGTTCAGGGAAAAGGTCTTATCTCTGATCCTGTGCCTGGTATGCAGCCCTGATGTCCTGACCTGGGGCCAATTTGGCCCTCAGACTGAAAATGGTTTCCCACCCCTAGACAAAACAGAAAAAGAAGCAGCAAAGTGGCATGCAGACAACTAATTTAGGTCTAAGGCAAGAACAGAAGTCATCACACCCAGGTGCTCTTGTCACCGTCCACTTAAGGGTAGGTAATCTATGTTAAGTGATCTAGACTATGGGGGTCTACATATCAGATCTCTCTCTGCTATTGCTAAATGAATGCTAGTATAGCATACCAGGGCCACAGTTGAAATCTCATCTCAGTTAGGAACTTACTAGCAGCTGTAAGCCAGCAACACAGGCCTGTGTCTCATGCTGGCTCAGCTTGTCTGAGCGTGGAAAGCTAAGCAGGGTCAGGCCTGGTTATTACTTGGATGGGAGACCCCTCCTCTAGTTTCCTGCATTGAGCAGGGGGTTGGACTCGATGGCCTTGTAGGCCCCTTCCAACTCTATGATCTATGAATCTCCCAGTCTCAACCCTCCATCTGCAATATGAGGTTATTCATTCAGGGATTGGTGTCTTCCTGGACTCAGTTTGAAATGGGCTCATCTCAAACAAGCTAATTAGGGCTCAGTTTGGATCCAGCCTGAATTACCGTAGCTCTTTTTAAGATCAGACCTGCTCCATTCCAGGTGGTGGGCTCAAGTATCAGGTCAAGGCAAAACCTTGGACAGCTCCAGGTGGCACTCATGGACAAACACACATAGCAAGCTCAAACGTTGCTTTATTTATTTATTTTATTATATTTATACCCC
The DNA here is from genome assembly GCA_021292165.1 of Shinisaurus crocodilurus. Classification (NCBI taxonomy): domain Eukaryota; kingdom Metazoa; phylum Chordata; class Lepidosauria; order Squamata; family Shinisauridae; genus Shinisaurus; species Shinisaurus crocodilurus. The sequence goes on from CM037879.1 coordinate 159,171,631, forward strand.
ACCATTTTCCTGCAAGGAACCCAAGGTGGTTTACATAATCCTCCCTAGGGATGGCTACTACTGTTGCCTACTGATGGCTACTACTGTTGGCTCGCGCGAGCCTACCTGAGGCCAGGCCGCAGCTCGCCAGCTCGGCTTGCCACGGTTCGCCGGCTGTGCTGGCCATGCTGGTCCCGTCGCGTCACTTCCGGCGCAGCAGAAGTGACACGACGGGACCCTGCTCCAGCACGCTGGACCCCCGCGCTATGTTTTTGGCAATACAAGTACTGTAGTACGGCTTAAATTAAAAAATCTCTGTACAAATTTTTTGGGGGGGATTTCATTTTGATATAAGATTGTTTTGGATTACAAGCACGTTTCTGGAACGAATTATGCTCTCAATCTAAGGCATGACTGTACTGTTACTGCCTAATGAAGACAACAGAAGCTGCTCTTTTCATTCACCTGCTGCCACCAGATACGGGGTTTTTTGGGGGGGGGAGTGAATGGGCAAGTTATGGTGATGGGGAACAAGTCATTTATGAGCTGAACCCAAGCTTCAGAGAAGTTTGGGCTCAGGCCATAATTGGCTAGGGATTTCTGAACTGAGAAGGCTCACATTGTGAACTCCCCAATTCTGGACATTGGCAGCATCACTACTAATAGTATTGAACCATCTTAACGGGAGCATTAGGAGGATTGCTGAGATAATGTATGTCAAGCACTTTTGAGCACTTGAAGCATTCTGTATACATGCTCAGTATTCTAACATATCTTGGAGGAAAGATAGGAGAGTCAAGAACCTCAAGTGTTATAGACCCCTTCTCTATTATAAACACGCATTTATCTCAAACCATTCCACAAACATGTACATGAATCTGAGAGCCAAACTACACTTTATGCTGATCCTGTAGGCAGCATGAAGTTCAGGGTTATCTTTTTATTTATTCTATTGTAAACATGTATGGCCCTGATTTGCCTGGGGCCACTCCACTCTGGAAGAGGGGGATTAAATCTCCCCCTCTGCTTACCCCCCTGAAATCCCACAAACGGGGGGGGGTTAACAAAAGAGGGGGAAAGCCTTAACTGACACTGCTGGAGACTTTTTAAATTGTTAACCCCCTCCCTGCAATGTAGTAGATAAAAAGATACCCCTGAGCTTCATGCTACACAGCGTAATGTATAGTTTGGCTCAGAGAGCCTCAGAAAGTCAGGGTGGTTGTTGATTCTGGATGATTTTGTAAGCAAGCCCTTCATTAGACTGAAATTACAAAGTAAGGAGGGGAGGGGGAAAGTCACACACAACTTCAGCTACCTCACACACAGATCTATATGAACAGGCTTCTTTCAGAGGAGAAGGAAGATTCGCAATGCAATCCTATACATCTCTTCTCAGAAGTAAGCCCCATTGATTTCAATAGGACTTCCACCACCCCCTCCCCGGGTAAGGGTGTATTGGATTCCATCCTCAAAAGAGTGCTTAGTTTGCCTATTTTCCAGGCTGACAAAATATCCATGCTGTAATTTAGGTCTATAAAGTTCAGAAGCATGCACATTCATTAGAGAATGATATAATTTAAATAGTTAAGCCCTAACTTATTTTCTGGGATAAGTTAGCAATACAGCAAACTGCTGTATTTTGCATGCAGCGAACTAGTCTCTGCAAGAAAATGCTACAATATCCAACCATCTTACCAACTTTATGTGTGTGCTTATCTGTCTGTCTGTCTGTCTATCTATCTATCTATACACACACACACACACACTTTATCATACAGTTCACTTCAGATTTTTTATTTTTGTTTTTTATTATAAAAAACAATGGCGACTGCAAAATTCCAAAAAAATAAAGTAAAACAATCCAACCCTCTACAGGGGTGCTACTGAATGTGAGTGTTGATGCTTGGCAGAACAGGGTCTAGACTATTGGGGGGGCTGCACCTTTCCTAAAATTTGCACTTCTTTATGGGGATCCAAAGGCACAATCCTCATGCTGGCTGGGGAATTCTGTGAGTTGTAGGACTTTTTTTCTGTCTAAACATGCATAGGATTGTGCCCTGTGTTCTAACCTTTGGAGCTACTAGGCAGTGCATTTTAATATGATGTATCTGAAAGAGGTTTAGCCTCGATGCGTTTCATTCAACAGCACATGCCCCATTTAAAGAATGGGAAGTGCCTCAGTTGACTTTAAGCCTTATTTTTAATTCCTGCCACCAGAGTTGAGGCTCGCCCAGATGGCAACTTCCCAAATGACTGGTCAAGAACTATCGTGCTCATCTGGGGACACAGCAAGTGTTCTGGGCAAAGGCTGGTGCAACAGCCCACATTTACAGGGCAAGCCTATGCATATAAAGAAGCATATGAATATCATCTTACAATGACTTCACTGGCTACTGGTCTGTTTCCAAGCACAATGCAAAGTGCTAGTTATGACCTACAAAGCCCTGCTTCACTCAGGACCAGGTTATCTGAAAGACTGTATTCTCCCATATGCACCTACTTAGGATTGAGGATCATCAGAAGAGGCCCTTCTTTCTGTCCCAACAAAATCTGAAGCATATTTGGTGGAAACTCGAAAGAGGGCCTTCTTGGTGACTGCACCCAGACTCTGGAATTTCTTGCCCAAGGGAGGCCAGCCTTAGCCCCATTTCTTGATAACCTTTTGTCAGCAGGCAAATACATTTTTATTTAGACAGGCCTTTGGCCCATAATGCTTCCAAAAGCTTCCTAGTTGGTATGTATTGATGCACAGCAGTGCTAGATCCACGTTTTTGAGGGCCTTTGGGCAAGACACTCTCAGTGGGCCCCCTCCCTCAATGAACCAACCTTCTCACTGCCATTGTCACCAGCTACTCTTACCCCTCACCCTCTTTCTCATCATAGCTACCACTTGCTTGCTTGATAGGCAGGTATTAATGATGCATTTTATTGTTTACCAGTGAGCAAGTAGGCAGTGGCATCTACTGCTCCATCTTCTCACCACCACCGTTGTCTGGGCCAGAATGAGAGGCAGTGTTATGTGCGAACACAGTGTGATTTATATAGAAGGAAAGCTACATAAATTGTACAACTGGTAAACAATAAAATGCATCATTAATACATCATTACATGGAACAGTGAGGGAATGAAAACATCCTATAAAGCTTCAGAAAGTCCTTAGATCACCCAGGGACATTGAGAGATTGTGGAGCAGTACAGCTGTTCTTGTGTTTTCTCAGACACTTTTATCTGAAGCTTCTGCTATTGGCCATTTATGGAGACAGCATTGAGAACTGGAGGAGTGTATGAAGTCAACAGACTCATACTAGCAGTCCTTTTGTTGAAGTGTCAGAGCTTGCATTAAAAAATAATACATCAGAATGATAGCACACAGGAGGTGATGGTATCCTCCCTTGATATCTGACACCAAATGCAGCTCCATTTTCTCAAGCTCACGTCACGCCATTCCATTGTCTGTCCATCTCTGGACAGACATTTAACCTGCCCTCAGCTTCCTGCTGCCAGTGTTTGTTTATTTGGGAGGTCAGAGAGCATATTAGGATACGAGAAAGCATATTAAGATTTCAAAAGCTTTCCAGGCAACCTCTTGGGATGCAAGTACAGTGCTGTTGGCAGAACTCCTTGGAGACCTTCTTCCACTAACAGCTTGTGTCCAACTTGTAGTGTTTCCTATAATACAGGGTTGGGGAACATGTGCCTCTCCAGATGTTGTTGGACTGCAACTCTAGCCAGCATAGCATAGCCAATGGTGAGGGTTGATGGGAGTTGCAGTCCAACATCTGGTGAGCCACATGTTTCTCATCCCTACCATGGTGATTGGACAATGTCTGTGTTCTTGGACTTCTGCAGGACTACCATGGGAGGAAGGCGCATTGTGCCTCTTAAGCCAGAAATGGATTAAGATGGATGTTTGAGCTGGTAAGAACACCATGCAAAGTTTGCAGTACAGGCCATGCCGTTTGGTTAACACAACTTCACTGAGATTATGCAGTGCACAGACAACTAAAGCGTAGCACACTGCAGATCGTACAGATGGTGCATGTGATTAAAAATACATTTTTGCACTAACATAGACATAGCCTAAGGAGCACAGTCAACTGTAGGAACCATTCTAATGAATAGTTCTGTATCTTGTGCTACCTCCTTTTGGAGAGCCCTTGGCAGGTGACTTCCCACCCCTTATATACAAATTCACATCTGAAGATGTATGATAGTATCAATTAAATACTCTATATAAGTATCTTTGTTGAATTGTCAAGACGTCCTTTTGGAAAAATTTCGGAAATGTGTCCACTGAATGTAGTAAAAGAGACATGGAGGGCTTAATCTATCCAGAAGTTCTCAAATGATATATAATGTAGCATAGAACCTAGGAGATCAGAGTTCAAATCCCTGCTCAGCCATGAAGCTCATTTTGGGACTGTCACTACTTCTCAGCCTAACCTACCTCACAGGGTTGTTGTGAAGATAAAATGGGAAGTGGAAGAACCATGTACGCTGCCCAGAGCTCCTTGGAGGAAGGGTGGGGTATAAATGTAAGTGTACACAAGCAATGCTAGGAGCCCTCTGTCTGGAAGAACTCTGTTTTCATTTGTTTTAATGCTGGATTTTTAATTTATCTTTATTTGCTTAGCTGCTCACTGTTTTATATCATTGTTGTTTCTACAGTGATTTTTAAAAAATATTTCTGATGTATTATTTTTATTGCAAGCTGTTTTTGGAGCCTTGTTGACTGAAAAGCAAGATTATGGCTGGGTACAGACAATGCAATAACCCACACTCAAGGATTGAGTGTGGGTTGTCATTGAACCATGGGTTGTTGATGAAATGTGTGTTATTGTGTTATCTGAACCCAGCCATGCTAGCAAGCCACGGTTGGTTAACCACGAACCACCCACAGTTCACAACCCAACAACAAACCATGGGTTCTCTTCATGGGTTGTTCATGGTTAACAAGCCATGACTTGTTAGTGTGGCTAGGTTCAGACAACATGATAACCCATGTTTCAACAACAACCCCACGGTTCAATGACAACCCACACTCAACCCATATTCAACCCCTGAGTGTGGGTTACCATGTTGTCTGAACCCAGTCGATCAGTGTATTGAGTAAAATCAAATTAATTAATTTTGAGTGAGCATTCAATACAAGAGCATTCAAGACATGTGGCTGCCTGAGCTGAATGAGAAGATAGTGGTCTCTCCCATACCATGTAGAAAGCTTTTGCTTCGACACTAGTAACAGGACAGCATCTTCCATGCACCTGAGGGCAGCAGGGCAGGTCACATGGCACACACAGCTCTGTCCTCCACACCTCACTGCTACTCCCTGCCTCCCAACATCTGCCACCTGAGAGAAACTAGAAGTAGGCCTGGGGCCTTACACTTCCACTGATGCCAGTGGAGGCTTCTCTCTCCCCCCACTTTTTTAACTGCCAAGTGCAGGGTGTATGTGGAATTTTAGGAACCCAGTGACTGAGGGAGAAAGGTAAACCTTCCCACCCAGTGTGTGGTAGTCCCAATCCAGATCAGGGCCATGTGCAGTTACTCTAGAGTAAAAACAAAAAAGAGAGAAGGGTGACACTACGTGACTAACATAACATGTAGTTTGACCCTCACTCTTCCATGATGTTTCAAAGTTGGTGAATTGCACCTTATAGATTGAAACAGACTCTGCTTTCTAAACAAATGTTTTACATTTTACTTAAACAAAGGCTTTTCTATAGAGCTCTCTCAGGCTGTGGCCTCTCTCTCCGTAGGCCAGAAGCAGTGCCGGCTCATCCCAGGAGGAACACCCCATCCAGGCGGAACCCAGTAGTTCCTTCATAGTGTCACACATGACAAGGCTCCATGAAACAGGGAGCAGGACATGAGATAACTGAAGACCAAGATGCTCATAACTGCAGAGCGGCCGGGCCAGCTGCAACAGCTGCTTGCAGAAGGGCCGTGTCACTTCCAAGAGGAAGAGGCATTTGCAACACACCCACACGAGCTCACACAGGAATTACTCGGCATGAATTAAAAGCGGCAGGTGCCTAGACTAGATGTCCTTTAAAATATTTACAGCCTTTTCTATCATGAGCTGCCTTACATAATTCTGCTATTATGAATCCTAAAACAAAGCCTAGAGGATGGCTTTTTAAAAAGAGAGTGAAAGAGAATAGGTTAGGTTGACCTCCTTTCTTAAACTCATTCCTTCCTGCAGCAGCCTCCCCCAACCTGGTGCCCTCCAGATGTGTTAGATTACAAGGCCCATCATCCCCAGCCACGCTGGCTGGGAGGATGGGTGTCCAACACATTTGGAGGACACCAGGCTGTGAAAGACTGTCCCAGCAGGAAGGAAGAGCAGAGGAGAGGGAGGCCACACGACCACTCACGTCTACAAATTTAGTTAGGTGAGAGAATGAAAACGTCTTGCTCAGACTCCCCATTACTGGCTCGACTTTCCCTCTCTCCCTGGTTTCTAGATTCAGTGAATTGCCTCACTGGCATAAATGCATGGTGATCATGGTGGTAGGGCAGTTGTACATCTGTGCCGCGCAGGGCCAGGAGTGTTTGCCGGACTCATGGTGGCCCAATATTCATTCAAAAAGTAAATTCAAAAGGAATCCCAACTGTACACAGTTTGTGAATATTATAGAAGGGTAGGAGAACTAGAAGTTCAGTGCTCAGGGCTTGGCCGCTTCTCAACCATGGCATTTTCTCAAAATATACCCATGGGCTCAAGAAGGTTGAGGACCCTGCTCTAGGCTCTACTTTGGTCTGCAGCACTGATGTTTTAGCAAAGTTCACGGCAAATCTGTGTTTATAATTAGAAAGAAATGCCTTTTGCAAAATCTCATGTGGAAGGAAGGTGTATCCCTCTTACCATATACCTCTGGCCCTGATTAAATGATCAATTCTGAGATTTTCTCTGAGCATGTAAGCATGGCCTATGTTAGGAAACACTTTGCAGCCTATGAGATATTTACCTTATGTTCATCTTGAACACAGAAAACATGAAAATTATACAGGACCCAAGCTGATAAACAAGCTAGCAAGACATGATTTGTGTTGGATTAAGACTGAAGAGTATGTTCGAACACGCCAGCAGACATGGAGAAAGGTAGCATTTTCTTAAAACCAAAATATTCCAAGGATAATCATCTGTTTTGCCACCATTACCTAGAGGAGTCTACTTCCCATTGTTAGCACTGCTCTGTTTTTGGAGCGTCTGGTCACATAATTGAAATAATGGCTTGCGGGTAAAGATTTCATCTCTGAATTTTTGTCTTAGGCTACAAGCAGTATCAGGTTTTTCAGATCTTCACACAAAACACCCTGTGTTTGGGTTGGTGTATCCAGAATTCTTTCAGTCATGGATATGCAGTGGCCTTCAACTCTTCAAGATACATGGCTCACCTTTAACCCTAACCTGCACCATATATGTGCTTAAAAATACAACAGCCCTGTCTTCTATTGCATTGTGTCACTCTGCTTACAAACCCCGTCCCAGTATCAGGAATAAAACATCTTCGCTCCACTCTTCAGAGAGCTTTATTTTTAACATAGACTGTTTCATTCATTGCAATGTAGCTCACGCCACTTGTTGGGAATGAGTTGATGGCCTTTATGAATTTAGTAGACCTTGACAATATGCCAGTCCTTACTGCGATGGGTCATGCTATTTTATTGCACCAAGCAAAGCAATTGCTTTAATTAATGTATATTAATAGCACCGTCTACTAGTTCAGGGTTCCCCAAACTTTTTGGGTCAGTGGGCACATTTGGAATCTTGAGAGAATGTTATGGGCACTCTCATAAAATGGCTGTGATGGGAGTGGATCTTGTCCATTCATAAATGGCTCCATTTCTATGGAACTCCCTGGCCCAGGAAGTCAGGCAGGCTTCAACACTGTGTTGTTTTTGGTGCCTGCTGAAGATGTCCTTTGTTCCAGGAAGCCTTCTTCACTGACCAGCCACAGTTTTAATGATGTCCTGTTTTTAATGTATTGTTTTTATTCTTTTATCTGTTTTATCTTTTTATTGTTCACCACTCCAGAATCTGTCTCAGTATCTGGAGCAGTATACAAATGCTGTAAATAAATAAATAAATAAATGGATGGATGTCATGGTGAGTATGGCCAGTCACAAAACACTCATCTCCCAGAAAGCAAACTGGTAAGACTAAAAGAAAAGTAACTTGCCCAAGAACTTATGTACAAGACAGAGGTGGAGTCTGAGCTCCAAAACAAAAACACTCTTTTGAACCTCATAATGATGGCACTACAGGGCAGAACTTCACTTTGCAGCATTCCAGTCTCCCAATTAAAAAAAATTATTATTATTATTATTATTTATTTATTTTTTAAAAAAACCCTTAAGAAATAAAATAAAAATTAGGGGGGGGAACTTGGTGGGCACGAAGACAGACACCACACCGGAGACCCCAGTACTAGCTGATGATGAACAAAAAGTGTTTCCATGATGCTCAACTGTGAACCATCAATCATAGTATTCTTTATCAGGAAAAAAATGAGGAAGAAACCCAAAATCACACTTACCTTGAAACTGTCAGGAACCTACTTGTGCAGGAGTAATTCTGAGTTTTGCAACCAACTGGAAATAGCTTCTGACAACTAGCAGAAGCAACTTTTAAGATTTGGGGGCAGTGGTGCAATTAGATAATTTTAGACTCTAGACTTGATGGTCATATCCCTCCCTCCCAGCTTTTTAGATGGTAATGTGCATTTATTTCTTCACTTACTTCAGAATATGGTAAACCAGACCTCCTCCTGCTCATTCTGTTGTGTGGGGCGCTGGATCTGTTCTCCTGCATTGAGCAGGGGGTTGGACTCGATGGTCTTATAGGCCCCTTCCAACTCTACTATTCTATGATTCTATGATTCTAAAGTCCTGGCCTGATGGCACCAGGTTTTGGGGACTGATGTTGCTATAAGATCTTCTCCTGAGGCCCATCTCCAAGTGCCTCCCTTATCAGAGGTATGCTATGTAACAAAGGAAAGGGCTTTCTCAGCAGTGCTGTCCCAATTGTGGAATGCCCTCCCTAAAGAGGATTGCCTGGTGCTAACACTGCAATCTTTTTGGCACCAGGCAAAAACATTCTTATTCACCCAGGCATTTTAACTTGTCATTTTAGTTGTTTTAAGGATTTTTATCTGTTGCTTTATTATTTGAGCTGTAACAGAATTGGCTGTATACTGCCTTGAAATCCTGAAGGTCTGTATATAAATGTTTTAAATAAATAAACAAAAGAGGACTATATGTTCCTACTTGCTTTCCACCTGCTCTACCTGTCTATTTGCAAAAATATACACAAGTTGTTCCTACTTGTCTCCCACCTGCTCTACCTGAACATTCACAGAAATATATAAGTGTTTAGGACATGTGTGAATGTGTGTGTGTGTATGAGGGAGTGTGGATGGCCCTGCTCACCTACAGCATGTGGATCCCGGAAGGTTAGCCACTAGCAAGCATTGCCCTTGAGGTGAAAAATGTTATCTACCTATGTTGTGAATCTTGGTTGCAGCTCCGTACCGCCAGGAGAGTGGGGAACACAAAATACTACTATGTGTACAGTACCCTGAACATTTATTAACACGGCACCAAACTTAGACTAGTCTGATGTCCTAATTAAGTTTTAAAAATTAACTAACCAGCTCATTACCAGACAGGTTTGGAGGGATTCTCTGTTTGAAATACATGTCTTTTAAGAGCTTTCAGCTGATGTAAAATGGTAGAAACAAGCATGATCCACCACATTAGGCGGAATCTTTTGCCACTTTCATATTATGAACTCTTCTCCAGTCTCCAAAACTGGGCAAGTCACATCACACTTTTCACAACACTGTTAAGTATTTAGAAATTGGATGCACCAATTAAAAACACTGTGTAAACAAAACCAGCAGCTATTTATACAGGGAAGATCAAGGAAAAATATAGGCCAAGAAATATAGGCCAAGAAAAAGAAGTATAAACTGGGGAAAAGACAGGTGGTTTAAGAATAGTATGGAAGAGCCAGAGAACAAATGGAACACATTTCATTTATTTAACTGCTGAGCAGAAACCTGACTGGCACCAGCCACTGCAGGACCGATAACTCTAAGTCAGTGATTCAATTACTGAAATGTGTCTGTAGCACCAAGTTCATTTCATCACATTTGTACTTAATAAGAGGGTAGGATGTGATCCTTGACATTTCTGGCTGGCTACATGCAGCTCACATGCCAAGTATTGTTTTTCCATACTCTTGAAATCTATACCCATGAGGTTGAATCCAGACTGGGTTCGCAGAACATGATCAACCACTGTGGGTTGCTAGCCACAGTGGTATGTCATGTTGTGCAAACCCAGACCGATTCCTGCAGGGTGGCTTGTCTGAGGGCAACAAACCACCCTGACAACCCATAGCTTGTTCTAGGGGATGCTGTACCCATGATGGGTGGTTGTGTCGTCCGAACCCATTGTGGGTACAAGGAATCAGCTAGCGACTCACTTGGCAAGAGTGGCAAAACCTCCTTGCCACTCTTGCCAAGCAGGTCCCGGCACCCGCCAGGGCCAGCCACCCCGAGTGCCCAAGCGGCAGTTGGGGGCAACTGTCACTGGCTTCCCCCTGTCCCCACTGCGATCGCAACCTGTTTCGGGCTCACTACCACTTTTTTTCACTGTACCCTTTCCCCCCCTGGAGATTGCAAAAGCCGTCTGTCCCTGTTTTGACATATTTTTTTTAACTGTGCTTGCGCAATCGCGGATGCCTGGAGTTACACAGGTGCGGGAATGGGGAGCCTCGGAAGGGCAATGTGCAGGGTAATATTTTTTCAAAAAAATAAAATAAAATAAATGTTTGGCAACCATGGACAGCCCCTTCAAGGCGCAGATGGGGCACTTTGAAGGGACTGTCTACAGCTGTCAAAATGGGGATCATGAAAGCCAGCTTTCTCAATCTACAGGGTAAAAAAAAAAAGCTGCAGTGAGCACGAAATGGCACACAATTTTTTAATTTGTATATGTTTTTATTTGTATTTTTGTTTTTTAAAATTTGTATATGGGCCTGCCAGGGGCAGGCACTGAGTGGGCTCCTATGCCTTTAAAGACTTGCATAGAAAATCACACCAGCTGTGGCTTTTCCACACAGTGGTGTAGAGATAGAAAAGCGACAAGTGGTGATTTCCCCCCACCCTTCTTAATACCCCATTAAAGGTACAAGAGCCTTCTGTGGCTCTGGACCTGGCAACACAAGAGCTCCCTCATATCTGAGTGGTGACAGATGGATAAAAGTATCCAAAATGTTAGAGCCGTGGCAAAACGTCATTGACCATGCTGGCTTATTTCCTACTCCATGATATCGTGACCAGGCCCACTGTATGTAGTGAGATGGGGAACACTCAGGCAACCAAATAAATCAGTGGATTTATATAACTGGTGATGATTACATCTGGTTAGAGCCAGAGTTCTTCTACGGACTCCATTGTTCAATACTCCATTCGGTCCCAGAACATAAGAGTGGCCCTGAGCATGTACTTTCACCTTGAAATCCAAGGGAATCTCCCACTGAAATGCAAACAACAGCTTTGAAGAGGCAATTTTTGTTGGGACTGTGGTAGCGAGAGATTTACACATTTACACAACACAACAAGCCAGAGGTATGTGTTGAGAATGGGTTGAGTGTGGGTTGTCGTTGAACCGTGGGTTGTTGTGTTGTGTAGACCCAGCCATGCTAACAAACCATGCTTTGTTAATGACGAGCAACTCACCATGGTTTGTTGTTGGGTTGTGAACTGTGGGTTGTTCATGGTTAACAAATCATGGTTTGTTAGTGCAATTGGGTTCACACACCACAACAACCCACGATTCAATGACAATCCACGGTTTAATGACAACCCACAATCAACCCATATTCAACCTGTACTCTGGCTTGTCATGTTGCATGAACCAGGTCAAAAGGTTAAACGCCCTTCCCCACTCTGTGATCCCAAGAGTACCCAGACCTCTTTACTTTACCCAAAAAGCGATGCATGTTAATTGCATTTACACAATCAGTGTCATGTCTACTTTGGTCTGTAGTGGCTCTTCATCTCTTCTTCAAAATATGTATCTGGTGAAAAATTAGCTGCTGACGAGGATCCTGAGCATTTTTCTTCTAGCGCAGAAAGTGCTTGTAGTGGCTTGCAAACAACATACTACAGCAGGGGTTGACAACCTGGGGCCCTCCAGATGTTTTGGACTACAACCCTAATCAGCCCTAGTCAGTATGGACAATGGTCAGGGATGATGGGACTTGCAGTCCAAAACATCTGGTGGACCCCAAGTTGCCTACCCCTGTACTATATCATTAACAGCAATTATGTCATCATGACTATGAGCCCTCCTAGCAATTTTTTCTTGCACTACCATAATCCAGACTCCTTTGACATCCATGCAGAGGCATCTGCTAACTTCAAAGGTTTCTCCAACAACAACCACAAAAATTGCATTGGTCAGACTTCGAGCAAATACAAAACCAAATACAAAACTCTACAAAAACCATCAAAGAAGGGCCTGGCTTCTGTTGGTTAATTGAACAATGTGTCCATGCAGACATAAAGGGCAGGGAAGAACGAGAAACGTGACAAAACCGCCAAAGATGCTACGGTTCAATAAAATTGCAAATAACGAAGGAATAGGGAAAGACATCTGCTGGGAACATCAGATCAGAGGCAGGGACTTTATGGGACTTTACAGTGAGAAAACTCAGCGGGACTGACTTCTGAGTAAATATGTTCAGGCTCATAGTGTACAACTGTTAACCCTAACTGTCAGCCTGCAGCTTTAAAGGCGGCATTGGCTCTGTGCCTTTTAAACTTCCCCATCTGTAATCCGCTCTGATGCAGAAAAGAGGTGAGGATAAACAGAATGACTTGATGTTGCAGTTCTGCATTGCCTGAAGTGAAGGGTTTGGGAGGTCTGATGCTGACTCTTCTCTACTTTAATCCGTATGAACTTTACTCGGTTGTATTATTGTAACATCCAACTGTTTCTGTTTTTCTAAGTTTGTGTTTTTAGGTTTGACCATCGTTTTGTTATTGTTGTTCTTGAAACACGGAATTTTTAATGGCACAAAAATGCAGTTCAAAAACAAACAAATACAATGCTATTACAACTGTTTTATTTTATTTATTTAAAATTATTTTTTAGGCCACCTTTAAGGGTGGAACCCTTAGATAGCCATTTTAAATCCAGACACATTTTGTGGAGTGGTTCCTTCAGGGAAAAGAAAGAGACTATAATAAGCCTTCCCCAAACTGATGCTCTCCAGATGTTTTGGAGTTGGACTTCAACTCCCATCAGCCCCAGTCAGCAATGCCAGTAGTCAGGAATGCTGGAAGCTTTAGTCCAAAACATCTGGAGGGCACCAGGTTGGGGGAGGCTGGACAATAATATGCTACCTAGTGCATTTTGTTTTAATACTTACAGATATTATGCAGGCCCAAATTCCCATTTACCGTACTTTGAAAAATAACCAGTGTCTTGATCAGTGAATAAGTTGTTTGTGAACCAGTATGATTTATAAGCATAGGAACAGGAAACAGAGGGAGGAAGCTTCTAGGTGCACAGAAGCATACTTTATTAGGCCCAACATGTTTTGAATTAAGATCTTCTTCAGGGGCATTATATAATATTAACAAATGAAAACAATATATTACAAGAAATATGTAGAAATTACAGTAAGAAAACATGACAACAAAGCTCAAGAGTATCAGTTGCATGATTATTGTCAATACCAATGAAACAAAAGATGGAGAGGGATGGCTGAATTATACTTGGCATTTTGGTATAGAAAATATTAAATTACTGTTTAAATAATTACAATAGTAAAGCATTTTTATATATAGATATATATCTTTTACAAAACTCTCAATAATATCATGTTTTGCAAGTGTGTCACAAGTCCCAAATATGGAATGATGCCATTGTAATGCACACATACTTTGGACTTGACCTATTCTGGCACACTTATGATACTGCCAATTCTCCATTGCAAACTGCTTTTGCAATCTTCATTGGATCCACATGTGCAACCTGTCTGGGCCTTGGCCTGGTTTTGTCTTCACTCTGCTGAGCTGGGGAGCAGGCAGCAGGGCAAGACAGGAGGAGCAGGAAGGAGAGTGGGGCTGGACTATGCCATAGCTAGGCTCACAGGACTTCCTGCTCCTATCTAGGTAGGTCACATACCCCAGCTGGCTGAGCCACCCATGCTGCAAATTGGCCACCTATGGGCTATATCAGGGATGCTGAACCTCAGGCCCGTGGGCCAACTCCAGTCCACCTGGGGTCCCGACCTGGGATTTCCCAGATGGCCATGCCCCCTTCCCTGGCCCCACCCCTTTCTCCCGACTGCCAATCGTTTGGTGGCTTCCTGGTTTGTGCGCTGTGGTTTTTTTCCCTCATTCTAAAAGGATGAAATGTGCCTGCTGAGGCTTATTTCCTGGCAGTAAGAGCTTTAAGCTAAAACATGCTGGTATTGCTTGAATTTTTTGCCACCACCACCCCCGTTTGACTTTCGTCCTATTCCACTTTGCATTTGGCTCCACCTGCCACTGGAATGTGGCCCCCAAAGCTTATCTGAAATTGAATCCGGCAGTCGGGCTGATACAGGTTCAACACCACTGGATTATATGAATAAGCAGCAGAAGCTGTTCATTGTAACTGAGATGTTTCTCAGCATTATTTTAACTACCTGTAATTACAAGACTAGTATTACTACACCAACAGATTCATTTAGACCTAACGTCATGTACTGTATTGCATGAAATATACCATTTCTATATTAATGAGTGTTTTTTTAATTTTTTTTTTACACTATTCTGTATAAATGATACTGAGGGCGCAATCCTGTGCATATTTAGAAAGAAAAAGGTTCTTCAACTCCCAGCATGCCCCAACCAGCCATGCTAGCTGGGGCATGTTAGAAATTGTAGGGCATTTTTCTTTCTAAACATGCATAAGATTGGGCCCCAAACAGTTTCGATAACCCAAATATAACTTACACAACTAATGTGCACTCATCATATAATGGTATGTAATTTTAGCCATAGAAATATTTGTTACTCATTTCCCAGAGGGAAAATTTAATTTTAGCAGTGCTTAACAACTTCACTTTATTCAAAATAGAATTATAAACATCATACAGTATAAACGCTGCTATTGTAAAGTGCTTTAAATGCTTCCTCCCAACTGCACCCCCACCCCCTCATTCACTCAGGTCTGTATTCAAAAGGCAATCAGGATAGGTTTATCGGCTTAGCAAATATTTCATATGGCTTAAGTTTTCACCAAGAGAGAGATATTTTGTGGGCCTCAATCACCTGAGTTGCAAGGGATGGGAAAGACATGGGATAATTTCGCATAAAAGGAGAAGGGCGGCTTTTAAACACTTATACACTGCCAAGGAACCAATGCGTCTATTTCAACTGATCAAAATGTGATATTTCTGCTCCTCTTACAAACTTCCTCACAAATGACATAAGTATCTCTATCAAGGGATGGGCACCTATAAAACTGTAACTTTTAAACATAAAACATAAACATAAACATAAAAGTTAAAACATAAAATGTTCATGAACATTGACTATGATGGATTTAGGTGGCCTTCAGCAAACATTGCCCAATGTACAGCTTATTATTAACACTGAGGACACACTACTTAATACTGAGGATGGGGACATCTCCAAATTATGAAAAGACTAAAACCAGGTGCACATGTAAGCCAGGATCAAAATACTATTCAGGGATCTCCCGCAGCCTCCTTCCTCTCTCCGCTACATGATAAGCTGCTCCCAAACCTTTGGAGACCTTTGCAAATTGCTGCCACAAAAATCTGTGGTCAGAAAGGAACATTGGAAGGCACAAGCTCAGTGTGTCCAAGTCACTCATGCAGAAACACTTGACACACTCAGCTCGTTTACACATAGGACTGGTTTGCACGTAATGACAATCCATGCTAACCTATAGTTTATTTAACCTATGGTTTTTTGCCCTACCTAGGGTTTGTCTGGCAGATGATCAAACAAACCATGGTTTGTTTTCTGAATTCCTGGGTTGTTTCCCTCTTCCTTCGCTCACTCCCTTTCTCTATCCCAAATGCCTTTGCAGTGCTATGGTACTAGCACGTAGAGTGACTGGGATTTTTTAAACCACTCTTGTCCACCTCTATAGCCTGGTGAAACCCATGGTTCTGGGTTCACATGTAACGACAACCCATGATTTAAACAATGCAGAGTTCACAACCCAACAACAAACTACAGGTTCTCTTTCTGGGTTGTTCATGGTTTGTTAGCGTGGCTGGGTTTGCATATCATGACAATACAGAATTCAATAGCAACAACCCATGGGTTAAATAAAGCATGGATTAGTGTTATATGTGAATATTCTCTGTATTCTGCACTATAACCATGGCCATGTTTCCTACAAGGTCTTTCAAGGAGTGACAAGTGGAAGAAATTCAACTATTTCCAGTTCTTTTTCTTTTTTCAAAAAAAGGCAGGCACCTGTAACATTTTTAATGTTACTAACCCACCCATGCCACTTAGTATTCTCCTTTTCTTCTTTCTTAACTCTGGGACCTTTCAGCCAAACAATCAGTTTGCCCAAAGCTATGTTATATGGATGCATTACAATAGCATGATTGCAACTGTATTATGAAGAACTAGATTTTCAATTCAGTTCTGGCCTCACTCTCTAAACTCTCTTAAAAATAAGGCATCATTGATTAGCCCATAATTGCTCTGTAGTAAAAACACACAACCTCATTCATTGCTGCTTACAGAAGTCTGAGACAAATGTCTGCTGTCTTTTTCTTAGGGTGCAATCCTATGCATGTTTAGGCAGGAAAAAAAGTCCTACAACTTTTGTATGAATTGTAGGACTTTTTCTCTCTCAAATCATGTATAGGATTGTGCCCTTAATGAACCAGCAGGCAAAGTGGCAACCAAGGACACCTGCATGGTCTAAGGTATGTTGCACATCCAGAAGACTGGTGGGAGTTCTTCCTGAGGAAAGATCCTGGGCAGTCTCCACTTCAGAACAGGCTTGGTTCTTCACTGCTGATGGATTCATTTTCCTGAATGTACTTGAGAATGTCTACTTCAACCATGGTTTGAATCTTTTCTTCTGTTGGTTTTGCTCTTTGGGCTGGTGATAATGGGAGCTTTGTATCAGTTACTGCTGGCTTCTTAGGTACTATCGGCTTAGGTGGCACCGTAGGCTTGGGTTTGGGCTTGGGCTTAGAGCTCACTTTCCACATTTTTTCAAAATCCTCTTCCACTCTGTGAATGAGAAGGGAGACGGAAATCAAACAGGCGAAGCCATGCTTACTTCATCTGGGCACCTCTAACTTTTAGGGCCAAACTACACATGATGGCGGCAGACCTGTATCTTTTATCATCAGTCTGCCACGATCCCATGCTTGGGGAATGGCTGTGTAGCTCAGTGGTAGAGCACAGGCTTTGCATGCAGAAGGTCCCAGCCAGGTTTGGCTATTGGGTGGTATAGAAATGTAATAATAAATGAAACTCAAAGGTTCAATCCCTGGCATCTCCAGGTAGGGCTGGGAAAGACTTCTGTCTGAAACCTCGGAGAGTTGCTGCCATTGTAGACAATACTGAGCTAGATGGGCCAGTGGTCCAACTCGAGATAAGGCTGCCTCCTGTGTTTCTTCCTGTGACCCATTTTCCTGTGGGAGTGTTTTTTAAAGTAACAAACTGGGCAAAGGGATGAACAGTGCTGAACTCTCTCCCCACCAATGGCAGTCCCCTAAGACAGACCCCAATACTGACAGTGAGCCAGAATAGAAGATAAAACAGTTGGGGAGTTTAGCATCTTTGCCTGTGTACCCCCTTTGCACATTAAACTGCACCCCCATCCTCCCACTTTATATGGAGTTGTGTCAGGCTCGTGTTTAAAGACAGAGGCCCGTTGTCATCCCAGGAACAAACTACACAGTGCTCAAATCCATGTGGTTCACCACAGCTTTAGAATCAATGTTAGTGAGCATGCTCATCATACATGATCTCGTGAGAGAGAACACACCCTCAGATCTACCCCCCTGCCCCCCCCCCACCATCTACCTACAATTTCCTCTGAATTCAGAGCAGTGTTTACAACATGGTTTCAAAATACTGGAGATGAACAGTGATTAATTGGAGGCATAGGGATGCTAACGGTGCCAAGAGTGGCATATGTCAATGCTACCACAGAAGAACGAAAGTAATTCTTTGAATGATCTGCCAAAAGACACTTTTCCAGTTAAAAGATTATGGGCTGAATCCAGACTAAGTCCCAGTGGTCAAAGGGGGCAGCTCTCTCCCCAAAAATGCCTATTTCATGGCCTAGTGTTAATTCCATCGGGCATTCTGTCCCTAATAACTAAGGAATTCTATCAGGCTGCGGAGGGCAGCCAAACTGTTGCTTGAAGCAGTGACCAAGCTTTAAAAATCAATCAATCAGAAGAAACCCTTGACTGCCTCATCTTTATGGCAAGCCCACCCCTCACCCAAAAGTTCTTTGATTTCCTCCATAGATTAATTCAGTCTTTTGGGGGGTAGGTGTTTTGCCTCCCAAAAGTTATGACAAAGTTTGGGCCAAATACTTCAACTGAGTGCTAACACATGCGTATATACTACAAGTAAATGACCTGTGAGGCTTTGTCTGGGGCCTCTGGAAATGTCTGTGTGGGTCTGCCTTTGTTCCTGAGAATCAGAGGGAAAGAAAGAGGAATGTACGAGAGAATTTGTCTTCTCTTGTTCTCTCCTTAATTGCAACACCATCATTACAGAAGGTTCTTTGGAATCCATAAGTTGTGGCTACTTTCATCTTAAAGTTGGGTTGGGTAGCTAGAGTATTTCTATTGTTGTTTGTCCTTCCTTGCTCACATTTTCCACACAGTGTATTTTATATATTTTTTATTATTTATGATAGAAGTTTCTATCATAAAAATTCCCTGGGCAGTTTACATTAAATGATTTGGGGGGGGGGGGGGGAGGACTAAATTCAAAATACAGATAGCAGCCATAAAACACAAAGACAAAAAGACAGCAAGATCTTAAGTCAGGTAAAGACTAATTAGCAGGGCTAACATTAAGTCTAAAAGGCCTGGATTATTATTTTTTTAAGTATTTGCTTGGTGCCAATAGGACAACAAAGGAGGCAGCAGGTGAATCTCTCTGGGGAGAGCATTCTGCAATTAGTGTGCCACCACTGAGAAGGCCCTCTCGTTGGTAACCACCCACCTCAATCTCCAAAGTTCAGAAGCTGGCATTCAATAGTTTATTTGTTTATTCACTGGTACACCCTAGCAGACCTATAGACTCAATTTATTATCATTTCCGTGTGGTCCAGTACCCATGCTACACTGGTGAAGTCTACAAAGAAGAACGTTGTTTCTTGCCATGTCACATATTGAAAGAACTGGGCCTCAATATAGCTTCCTAGCAAACTCAAAAAGAAAAATTAAATAGCAGCTTTTGGCAGGCAAACATGCGGATAAGTTGTTTTATAACAAAGAAACCATTTGTTGTGTATTATATGCCAAGTGCCAGGGGCATCATTCTGCATATATACACAAGGAGTCAGTGGACCTGCAAACATCTGTCTTGTTAAATCTTTCTTCACTCTTAGAATTCTATAAATATTTGAATTTTAAAATAGCAGGTACTCAGAGAGATGTATTATGGTTATGGTTTCTTGCATAAATAGGTGACACCACACTTCTCATTTGCTTTGGTGGAAGCAAAGGGCTATAAAATTCTGAATCTAGAGTCAAAAATGCATGCATAGGGATCAACTATTTTGTGCATTCTTTCTAAACACTGCATCTCCTGCACCATTAAAATCATTGGAAGCTGTTGGCTTTAATAAGTGCAAGGTAGTATCCTTTCATTACTCCTAAAATAATAGATGACACACTAAGGTGCAACCTTTGGGGCAAGTGTGTCCTAAGCCAAGCTGGAGGATGGCATAGTGGCACTTTAATGCACGTTACTGTACGTATGTGGCCCCCAACGTCTTGCCATGGTTTTGCTTCTAGCCTGCTAAGCCAGAGCGCAGGCCACAGTGCTACATGAACAAGGCAGACCTCCTGCTCCTGTCCAGAGGTGCCACAAACTTCTGCTGCCTGCACTTCTGGCAACTAGACTACAAGATGGGTACTCAGAGTTGGGCTACTTATGGCCCTCCAGATGTTTTGGCCTACCAATTTCTTTTCTGGCCCCCAGCTATAGCCTAGGGTAACCTTGATAAAGAGGGAGGCTGGGTTGTGCAGACTGCCCTGGCCAAAAAGAGGCCAAGCCACATGAGAGAGACTTTATATAGGCCTCTCCCAAATCTCACCATGCTGCAAACGCCAATACCTTGTAAAATTTCCTGTTTCCAGTCCTCTCACAATGACTAGGAGCCCCCAGTTATCACAAGAGTGCCCAGAGAGGCCCACAACACTGGGAAACTTCCCCGGTGCCCTGGCCACCTTCTAAAAGGGGGGTGGGCTAACTGAAGACCATGTCACTTCTTTTGGCCCTGCAAACCTCCCCATTTCTGCAGGTGCAGCTGTGGTTGGGACTTGGGAGGGAGGGGCTTTTCCGTGATTGTAGTTGACTATTTGTAGGGAGTGCAGTCAAATGGAAATGGTGTACTCCTCACAGTTGACAAGGAGATTTATTCACATTGCCTTGCACCTGTATACATGATTGTTCTTGAGGAGGAGGAAACAACCTTTTGACAAATTAAATTGCCTCTGAAATGCACGTGGAATTTGCATCATTCAATGCTGGTGTTAGAGAACTCTATTTGTGTTACAGGGTGGATAAAAATTGACTTTTTAAACATTTAAATCTATTTTGATTTTTTTAAAAAAAGCATCACGTATAAAATATTAAATTTCTCTCTAGTGTTAAAAATAACAGTTACAATTAAATCTCATTATAAACATGCTAAACCTACACTTACAGTCTCATAAAAAAGAAGTTACCTACCAAACAAACATGGACATTAGTTTCAGTTTTTCATCTCATTAAAATGGCTCTGTCCAGGCTTATCTAACAGCTCTTGCTTCTTGAAAGTTCTGGACTTTCAGTTTCTCTGACTAAAGTCATATGTGCAAAGACACAGGCTAGACAGGAGTGCTGTTCTGGGCTGATGTGATGGTGGCATTGGGTCAAGGAAGGCAGGGGAGTTAAGACAGAAAGACAATATAACAGGGTGGATAACAATAGACATTTAAAATGCATTAAAATTGGATTTTTTTCAGCCAATCAAACCTTGCTCTGACCTCTCAATCATGGGCATTTTGTTTTTATTTGCTACTTTGCTTTTCCATGAGGGCATGGCTGAGCCAAGACAGAGTGAAGCAGAATGGAACAACACTAGAAAGAAAAAAGAGGAGACAAAATTGTCCAGTGTGCATCTTCCTGTATTCTCATACTAAGGCTGCAATCCTATACCTATTTACCTGGCAGTAAGCCCCATTGAACTCAGTGGAACTTTTTTGGGCAAACAAATGAACTATTAAAAGGTACCACTACATTCCATGGACAGTCATGAAAACAAACAAAACAAAGCAACTATCTGAAAAGATTAAAAAACATCTTAGGGCCAACTTTGGGAACAAAAAGTGTAACTATTTGTTTATAAGGTTATAAATAGGTTTATAAGAAACAATGAAATCTACATTCTATTTTTGGGTTAAAGGTTTATAAGGAGCACAGAAATCCACATTCTATTTTTAGACTGAAATGTATTAAGTTCAGTTTAAAAAGGAGACGTTCTGTTTGAACTTCTTGTCATAATGCTGTCATGATTTAACTGCAGCTTGGTTTTAATGGAAAATATCTATGGCTTCTAAATAGGTCAAATAAACCAGAAATGCTAGATAGTTGCCCTGCCAGTTCTGAAGAATTAGAAGCACAAAATAGGTGTGGCTCTACGCAACAGCAGTTGGCCCCAAGGGGGAAATATATCTTCTTTAACTATTCTGCATAACAGGGAACTCTTATTTATTGGAACTATGATTACAAGTCATGTAAAAGTGTTAGGAACTAAAAGACAGATTTTGCAAAGCTTTTTTAAAAAAGAGCAGCAAACTACATTTGTTATAAGAAAACAGCAAAGTGTTACCCCAGGGATCAGGTACTGTTATAAACATGCATGCTGAACCATTAGCAAAAACTTGTCTGATTTGAAGATATTTGTGGAAGACGGATAGGACACAATGACCCGGTTGCACATTCACCACAGCCCACCATGGCTTGTTAAAGGCACAATAGGTTGCAGTGCATGCCAGCTGCCATTCTGGATATACAAGCCACGGCAGGCAGGTGCTATTGGCTTGTTGTGTTGTATGAACCCAGGCATCGTGGGTTATCCAAGGGTTATGTGAGGGGTTTTTTTAACCTTCACATAACCCACAATGCCCGGGTTTACAGAACACAACAAGCCATGGTCTGTATGTGCCGTGGCTTGCATATTCAATAATTAACCCGCAATGGATTGTCGTGATGTGCAAACAGGCCCTATCTGTCTGCTTTAGTTCCATCAAGGGTCTTTTCACCTTGTTTGGCCTGTGGGATTGTACTGAGGAAGAGACTATGAGTGGGCAGCAGGCCCAGACACAGATGTATAACACTGACGTGTGGAATATTGTTAACTCTTACAACATTTGGTAACCATTCAGAAAGTGTGGGGTGGTAGTCCCCCCCCCCCCCGCCCATAGCACAGTGACATGACAAGGACATCTACCAAAATCCTCTAATCTAGGCAACTATTAGATGTAAAGGAACCTCTTGAGAACACAGAAGTTTCTCTGTTATTGATAACAATACTAATTTTGGACAGACCTCCAAATTAATGCCAATAATTTCTGAAATTTCTACAAAAATTTTATTCCAAAAATCCAAAACGCTTTTACAACTCCACCACATATGAGCATAAGTACCAAGTTCCTGACATCCTCTCCAACACAATGGAGCACAATTACTATCTATTTTATTTAATCTTACTAGAGTCAAATACCATCTCCAAATAGTTTTTTTAAAAATTATTTTATCCTTACTGACATATTTCTTAATATACGTCTGCCCCAAATATTTTTCCACCCCGCGTTCGATATCTCCTCCTCAAATTCCATTTCCCATATCATTTTAAGATTATCTTTTTGCACTTCAATTTTACCAATGGGGTTAACGGAGATATCCCTGGTATAAAATTTTGCCTATTACTATTCCAAATCTCTTGGTACTTATGCTCACATGTGGTGGAGTTGCAAAAGCATACTGGATTTTTGGAACAAATTTTTTGTAGAAATTTCAAAAATTATTGGTATTAATTTGGAGGTCTGTCCAAAATTAGCAATGCTATCAATAACGGAGAAACTTCTCTGTTCTCAAGAGATAAAGGAACTAATTGTAAATTTGTTAACTGCGGGGAGATTATTGATAGCAAGGAAATGGAAAGTTCAACATCAGTATTTAATTATAGATTGGTATAAAGAGGTGTGGGATATTGCTTTAAATGATAAATTAACATGTGGTATTAAATGTAAAAAGGGACAATTAAAGAAAAATAATTTTAAGGATATATGGGGACCATTTTTAGATTATGTTTTAGTAAAGGGAAAAGGGAGTAAGCCATGTCAAGATATGATGTATTTTTCGAATATAGATTAATAATGGATTATATGGATAGAATTTTTTTTTTTGGCCCTGTGGTGACGGGTGCACTTTGTAGTTATATGGATTTGTGGGTTTATTTTCTTTTTGTAGGTGTGTTCATTTAAAAAAAAAGAAGAAGAAGTAAAGGAACCACATAGATATTGCAGTCATCCTTTTGTGCACTCCTGAGGACACAGAGAAAGAGAGATGGAAGGGAGGGGGAGCAGAAGAGACTGAAGGAGAAGGAAACTGAGGTGCTTGCCTGGTTCTAGCTGTGAGAGGGTGGGCAGCTTGTGCAGGCAGCTGAGATTAATGAGCGTTCTGACGTTGGTTTCTGACCAAACCACTCACGGTCAGCCTGACCGATCAAGTCAATTGATGTTTGCAGCCCCAGCGCTTGAAAGGAGAGATTGATTTTTATTTTATCTCACCAATTGTATTAAACTAGCATTCCTTCTGTCCCCAGCCTCACTTGCTAGGTGCCACGGTAACAAGCCAGGCAAACATTTAGTGTAGATCGCCTTAACGAAGTCATAACGGAAAAAGCTCCTTCCAAGTCTCTGGCTTGGATTCTCATCCTAGTAAATACAATAAAATAAAATAAATAGATACTGGAAGCCTAGATGAAAGCGAAACAAAAAATAACTCCAGTTGCTAAGGCTCACTTTAGAAAGGCCAGCATCAGTGAGAGAATGTCTGAGTTCAGAGATGCAATGGGAAACTATGGTTTTCTGTTGGGAGAATGACAAGCCCAGGGCTCAAGTGCTCCCCACTCCCCTCCCCCTTTGAACCTGCAAGGAGACATTTCAGTTCTAAACTAACCACAATTCCCTGTGACATCCGAACTTGGGGAACTGTGATTCGTTTAAACCAGGAGTGGGCAGAATGTAGATCTCTAGATGTGGCTCACGCTGGCTCAGCTTGTCTGAGTGTGGAAAGCTAAGCAGGGTCAGGCCTGGTTATTACTTGGATGGGAGACCCCTCCTCTAGTGTCCTACATTGAGCAGGGGGTTGGACTCGATAGCCTTGTAGGCTCCTTCCAGCTCTATGATCTATGAATGGTTTGGACTTCAACTCCCATCATCCCCAGCTGGCATGGCCAAGGGTCAGGTATAATGGGTGTTGTAGTACAACTGGAGGGCACCAGGTTGGGAAAGGCTGAACTCGAGTTTGAGAACAAGCCAGGATCCGAATCCACTGATTGCTTTTGCTTGTTCTCACTAACCATAGTTTAAGTGTGAAGAGAAAGCCAGCCAGGGTAGGTACACACAGACCACACAGACCCCCACCTTTCACCTGATACCGCACTTGCTCACAATAGAGCACACATGCATACCCCCAGGCCACTTCCCCTCCCTTGGCAGCCAAATGAGCTGTGAGACATTCCAAACAAGAGAGGGGCGCAAGATGCCTAGTGGCCACAAAGAAATGGCAAGTACTCCTAAGCACCCTAAAGTACCCAGAGAAACAAGTACCGGTACTCTTGACCCGTTCTACAGGTCAGGGGGGGAGGGGGGCTCAGGAGAGAGGAGGGAGCCAAGAAGAAGAGATAAAAGAAGGGGCTTGTGGTGAGAAAAGGTTGTTGGCCGTGGGCAGCAAGCTGTGCGGAGGTCCCGGGCTTCGGCCTGACCTCAAGATCCAGCCCCAAGCAGCTCCCGGTGAAACTAGCTGAATTTGCCTAGCTGCTGAGCTATGTGGCTGTCGAGGAATCAGGGTTATTCCAGGTAAACCTTGTGTGTACTGTTGCTGTAACTCGCTCTATATCCATGTCAATTGCAGACGCATGCTTTGCCTTTGAGTATGTTTTGATACTCTCAATTAAACTCTGTTTACCTATAAACAGTGTAGTGGCTCCCATTCATAAAACTGCTTCTTTCACTGTCCTAGCGTTAAAATTGGCTGCGGCTTTTGCCTAGGTGCTGCAGACCACGTGTAAAGGGCTAACCTTGCTCCGATTAACCCCTTAGTACCCTGAACCCACGCAAAGGACCGGCTTTGGTCCTTTTCACATTAAGCAACACAGTTTATTCATTTATTATATTTATACCCCGCCTTTTTTCCTGCAAGGAACCCAAGGTGGCTTACATAATCCTCCTGCTCCTCTCCACTTTATCCTCACAACAAGCCTGTGAGGTAGGTTAGGCTGAAAGTCAGTGACTGGCCCACAGTCTGAACTCGTGAACTATGGTTAGTTTAAAATAGGAAGTGCATGCTTGTGATCTTTCTGGGGATGTAAAAGAGGAGAAAAGGAAGCAAGACAGCCTAAGGCTCACTGTGGCTCTTTCTCATAGCAGGAAGCTGTGGTTTCCTATTGTCTGAACTGAGCCAGGGTAAAACTCATTTGACTTTAAGTGTCCCTCTCAGGCTTGGAGGCAGAGGATATAGTCAATTAGAGCAGCATTACAAAATAAAAGGCATTTCTTACTTCAACTTCCTAACAGATACAAGTGTTCCTCCTCAGTAAGCAGAAAGGTGAGCTCTCAAACAGAAATGATCCATTGCTATTACCTGACTGATTTTACACAGATCAATTTGCAATTTAAAGTATCTATCTTACAAATCAGCTATTTTTATTTTTTATTTTCTATGACATCTTATGGCAAATTCATGGAGGATCAGGCAGGCTATCGATGGCTACTAGTCATGATGGCTGTACATTACCTTCAGTATCAGAGGCAGTACGCCTCTGTATGCCATTTGCAGGGGAACACGAGTTGGAGGATGCTATTGCATTCATATCCTACTCGTGGGTTTTCCACAGGGATCTGGTTGGCCACTGTGGAAACAGAACAGAACACTGGACTTGACAGGACTTTGGCCTGATCCAGCAGGACTCATGCTTTTTGCAGGGACCATACACACAGGGACCATACACACAGGGACCATACACACAGCCATGCGGATGCTCCCTGCCCCATGCATGTTCATTCAATATGCGTTGCTCTCATTGAAAGGATGACTGTGTTTGAAGTGATGTGGAATCACATGAAATTATTTCTGTGTGGTTAGGATCCATGATGTGCCAGTCACACATGCAAGTCATCGCTCAAAGTTGCAGTCATCAATGCATGTGTGAATCAAGTCTCAGAATGGAAAGAACAAGAAGGGAACCTTAGTCTAAAGCAGGGATGGGGAACCACCAGCCCACGACTGGATACAGCTCCTCCTCCCTCCCATGCTGCAAGTGAGGCTTTTGAAAAGCCTCCACTGGTGAAAATGGAGGTCTTAAAAGCCTAATTACAATGTGGGGGGGCATTTTTTGGGAGTTGCTGCTGGGGAGCGAAGGGTTAACTCTCCCCAAACCTGCGAACCCTCCCCCCCGAAGTATCACCCCTCCCCCACTGCATTTAGGCTTTAAAAGAGCCTCCATTAATGCCTATGGAGACTTTTAAAACGTCTAAATGCAGTGTGGGGGGCATTTTGGGGTGTGTGCGTGTCTCTACTGGGAAGGGAAAGGCTAACGCTGTATGGCAAAACTTCTTCTTAATCACAAATGCAAATGTCTGTTGCATTTACAGTGCAGTCCTATGCATGTTTATATATCAGTGGGCCTTACTCCCATGGAAATGAATATTGCTAGCAGCCTTCCCCAACCTATGTTTTTTTGGGCTCCAACTCCCATCAACCCCAGCTAGCATGGCCAAGAGTCAGGAATGCTGGGGGCTGTAGTCCAAAACATCTAGAGGGCACCAGGTTGGGGAAGGCTGGTATATAGAATTGCCATGCCCTTGTACAAAATCATCACGCTGGTATCGTATTCTGGTAGAAACTGACATGAACAACTTGTAAACATTGCAAACAAGAAGAGGTAAACAGTGCTGCAAACAAGGTAAACACCACAAACAAGAGGAGAATGCAAGGAAACCAAAGGAAAAGACACTGATCAGGAGTTTGTTCTCTTCTACTTCAC
The DNA here is from genome assembly GCA_021292165.1 of Shinisaurus crocodilurus. Lineage (NCBI taxonomy): Eukaryota > Metazoa > Chordata > Lepidosauria > Squamata > Shinisauridae > Shinisaurus > Shinisaurus crocodilurus. The sequence continues at coordinate 159,199,195 of CM037879.1, forward strand.
CTTTGCCAGATGTTGATATGATTCCTATGGCAATTCAGCACTAATATCTAGAATGGGTTCTCAGTCTCTTTCCTGTGCTGGCAACTGATTAGCTATTCATCACATCCCAAGCTACATGAAAACATGAGTGGTAAACCCTTGAGGCCTGTTTTACTTGAGTGAGCAGGAAGCATCGTATAATCTGAAGTACATTCATACGACAGATGAATAAGCTGTTTCCAGTAGTCCATGGTTAACTCAAAGGCTTCCGAAAAAGAGTGTTTTGCTCACATGAACAAAATACCCATTTCTGATTACCGGGATGAAGCAGAGGGGGGAAAAGATGACGACATGGGACTGTGTGTTCCACTACCTTCCCCACAACATCACCCCGGTAAAATCAAGTTATGCCCTGCAAATGTCATGTCTTAGAAGATCAGATGTGCTGCCAAAGCACGAGAGACAGTATGTAATGAAAATGTCTCTCTGGGTAAATTAAGGTAGGTGTCGCTGATTTGACAGGTTCAGACTAATACGTTTTGGGCACCTCACTTTAAGAAGGACATAGACAAACTGGAGAGGGTTCAGAGGAGGGCAACAAGGATGATAAAGGGACTGGAAACAAGGCCCTATGAGGAGAGACTGAAAGAACTGGGCATGTTTAGCCTTCAGAAGAGGAGACTGAGGGGAGATATGATCGCACTCTTCCAGTATTTGAAGGGATGTCACACAGAGGAGGGCAAAGATCTCTTCTCGGTCATCCCAGTTTGCAGGACACGGAATAATGGGCTCAAGTTACAGGAACCTAGATTCCACCTAAACATCAGGAAAAATTTCCTGACTGTCAGAGCAATAAGACAATGGAATCAACTACCTAGGGAGGTGGTGGGCTCTCCCACTCTGGAGGCATTCAAGGTGCAGCTGGACAGACATCTGTCAGAGATGCTTTGACCTAGATTCCTGCATTGAGCAGGGGGTTGGACTCGATGGCCTTGTGGGCCCCTTCCAACTCTACTTTTCTATGATTCTATGATTCTATGAATAGAAGCCACAGACTCACATTTTCCAAGGGACCTCACACAGCGGAGATTTTCTCCTTCCTTAGGAATGGGTTATTAAATCTTTGGAAAGTTACTAAAACATGACTTTTGGCCTGAATATCCTACAATGCAAGTGCATTCCTGTAGGTCAGCTTTCCCCAAGCTACCACCCTTCTCCAGTCCAACACATCTAGAGAATGTCAGGTTGGGGAAGTTAGTGAAATGTGACCCTGTAGGCAATCTGGTGCCCTCCAAATATTTTGGACTAAAGCTGCCACAATTCCTAATAATTGGCCCTGCTGGCTGGGACTGATGGGAGCTGTAGTCCAAAACATCTGGAAGGGACCAGGCATGCCATAGGATGTCATAGATCTTTAATTAAAATGTGCAGCATAGTCCAGTCACCTGAAATCCTAATTCAGGCTATAACAGGGCTTTAAATTGGAAATAAATGCTAGGACAAAAGGGATTATCATCAGCTTTCCCCAACTTGGTCCCCTCTAGATATGTTCGACTGGCTAGGGAGGGTGTGCGAGTTCTTGTCCAACACATCTGGAGGGTGCCAGCCAGGTTGGGGAAGTTTGAATTGTTTTATTGTAGACATTGAGTAAGGCTGCTGCCCATATTGGACAAAACTAATAACCATTTCCTATTAATGTTAACGCCCAAGTAACAGGTCAACACCAGGCTTCCTGTACCAAAGTACAAGTTATTACCAGTCGCTAGGTCAGATGTGGCTTCACAAATATTTAGGTGCAGGGTCCCAGGCCTACTGCTCAGCCTCTTTACATCTCAAAAGTATTTTTGGATGCTAACCTATTCAGTATAAAGAGTTGCTATATATGTGTGTTGCTCTATAAAGCTACGAACCTCTGAAAGTCCTACTGTTTCAGAGAGCACACCTGCAGGGATGGATGAACAAGTGATTTTTGTGATCACAAAGATTCTCCGAACACCACCTCAAAGCTCGGCTTGTCTTGTTTCCTGTGCTTGATTGTGCCCTCTTTTTGTTTCGTTTGAAAAGGAGGAGAGCGCATTTCGAATGGGGAAAATGTACATTTTTTAAAGTGTACACACAAATGTGCACTTTCCCCCATAAAGTGTGAAAATGTGCATTTTTAAAAGTATGCACCCATATGCACAGTTTCCCTCATCGAGTGTGAAATGTGCATTTTTTTTAATGTGCGCATTTTTTTAAATGCACATTTTTTGAACGCAAACACAAGTTTGGGAAATTGCAAAGTTTCCCTGAAAAAGACATTCTTGCTTGCATTTGGGATTGCAAATGGGACATGTTTGCATGATTTGCAAACATGCACAAAATTCTGGTAATCCCTACTTGAGAGTCATACCTTAATAGTTCCTCAGTGTCTTCTTCAAGGCTAGCGTCTAACGCATGTTCTCTGTTTGCACAGGCGGTCGGCAACAGCAGTGAGTCACCTAGAGTTACCATTCCACCAAGGTCTGGATCTTCAAATAATTTCAGATCTATTGTTGGGGCAAACAGATAGGTTTAGTCAGGTTTGGGCTGCATCCAGTAACAACAACGTACGTGAGCTGGTGGTGGGTGGGGGAGAGCTATTGTGCCTATATGACAAAACAGTGTAGTCCCTACCCACATGGGAGGGGAAAACTCTTTGCAATTAAGATTTTATTAATCTGTTTTATATTGCCCTGTATCCAGCACAAACCCTTCCTGAATTATGCTTCTGTGTGTCATTTATTTATACCTCAGTGTAGTCATATACCTACATTTTTTAGGTGTTCATTGCCTAACAATTATTTCAACAATGGAGCAATGTTAAGAGAATAAGATTTGACAACACAAAAGTCAAGTCTGTGTAGGAAGGCTATCATCAATCTACCTGCAGATCATTGTGTGTGATGAAGCTATGCACATGTCTTGGTGTGTGTGTGTGTGTGTGTGTGTGTGGGCTGGGTAGTCACAATTGGCCAGATCAACAATTTCACCCTTGCAGGATCTTGCAGTGTTTTAACCTAGAACCCTTCTCCCTTTTTACTATAGTAGTAGTAGTATTTTCATCTCTATTAACCTCCCAATAGCTGAAGAAGCCCTCTGGGCAGTTAACAACAATTTATACAAAACAAAACAATACAATACAATACAATACAAAATACAAAGACAATAAAAACAGCATAAAATTTCCTCATGGAAGCTCTTATAATTAGGTGTGTTAATTCAAACTGATCAACGGCCTTTCCACCTCAAGCACACATCCAACAGAATTTAAAGGGTGGGTGATTATTTTATTTGCCTGCTTTTATGAAGGTGAAACCATTTTAATAATACTTAGCATTTATTAGTAGTACTGCACCAATTAGAATCTAATGGGTAGAATATTATTATACTAAAAAGGGAGAAAGGATATATGGCTAAAGCCTCCGTGGATCGGAGGCAGGCAACCTTTGCAGCCGCTCTGCCCCCATGTATTAGATATACTGGGTGCAATATTTTTTAAACCTTCAGCTATTAAGGAGCAAAACAAAGACATGGTTCTCACAATCACTATAGCCTACTGTGGCTTATTAGGCCCCGCCAAGCTCCTGCCACCGCAGCTTCTCGATATGTGCAAACCTGGCGAGGGTGGGTTGTTGGGGTGATTGACAAGCCTCCCAGAAATCATGGGCTGTTCTAGGGATGCTGGTGGCTTGTCAACCACCCCAACAACCCACCCTCATCGGGTTCGCATGTAACAAGAAGCTACGGTGCACCCGTGGCGCCCAAATATTCAAAATGGTGGCCGCTGCTGCAACGAGAAGCCCCGTGGGGAAATTCACCCACGATGGCTTCTCCTTACGTGAGAACTGGGCCAAAGAGAGATTACATATGAAGGGGGTGTGTATCTTTTCCTTGCTGTCAACTCAACCTTTTAACAATTGCATGCACGTATCTAAGCAAGCAAGTGACGGAGCTGTCATGTTGGAATAAATGACTGTATCCAGAATCTGGCGTAGAATGATTTGGAGTTTTACAGCTACAGTTTTACATATTTTGTGAAAATTCTACACATATCTGCAGTGTACACATCAAGAAACTGAGTGTAAATATATTACTTTCTTTGGCTGCCAGTATCCTCTTATTGCCACTGAACGAAAAATCTTTAGCTGAGCCGAACAGGCCTTCATCTGAGTCCATGTCTTCATCAAAAATGGTTAGCTTGGGCTTGTCTTCTTTGACTGGAGAGGGTGTGGGCTTCTTTGTCTTTTTAGATCTAAACATTTAAGTTGCAAAAGAGAAATCAAGTAGATAACTATTAGAGTTATTAAGAAAATCCGGTGCACTTGTAAATTGGGAACTTTCCAGTGGTTGTGGTGCGGGGGGTGGATCTGGGTTGTGGTGAGATTCCTCCACTGCTGCCTAGGGCTGATGGGAATTGCAGTCCAACAACATCTGGAGGGTCATGTTCCCCATCCCTAATTAAGATGTCTCTGACCTGAGTGATCAATACCAGGGACTGTGCAACAGGTCATATTAGATTACAACAGCCATTTGTTCTAACCGTGAACACTGAACAATGGTCAGAGAACTCGAAATGTTGCAGTGGTCACACTATGATCTCCTTCTTTGCAGGGATGATACATTTTTGCGATTGATGGTTACAGTGCTGGTTCCTCTTTCCTAATCTCGCAATGCTACTAGAGATCTGCAGGGCAGGGAAATGACAAGCAGCAGCAGGTGTTGCTGACAATCCATCCATATAGTCGAATAATCCACCAGGTTAGCTATTTTTAGTTTTGCTGGAACCCAAAAGAACTCTGGGAACCCAGAAAATTATTATGGGTGCAATCCTATGCATGTTTAGACATAAAATGTCCTACAAGTCCCAGCATTCCCCAGTTGGGGAGTGCTGGAACTTGTACGACTTTTTTTCTGTCTACACTTGCATACGATTACGCCCTAACTACCTTTTAAACAATTACTGGTGTGTGTGTGTGTGTGGTATTTATAACCATCTTTCCTCCCGCTCATTTCCTTTCCATGGGCATCACACATGAACTCTTCTGAGACCAACATTACCAGCAATGCAGATTTATTAAGGTCACTTCCAAAGGAGACTCCATTCCCATAAATCTGTATTTAGCAAGTTCCTACTGTCACAACCCATTCCAATAAGAATACCCGTCTATGGCATCAAATGTACAAATGTGAGAGCATATCGTATTAAACCTTGAAGTTGGCAGGGGCTGAAAGACAGTCCTGCTCCAAATAGGGAAGGCTGCTTTGTCAAAATCCAGTAACGGAGATTATGTTGAGGGAGGGAAAGTGCTGCCAGATGATTGATTAGAAATGCCACTGTACCCAGCAGGACATCATCAGACAGAGCTGAGAAAGCATAGGGTTCTGTGGGAACAGACACAAGCATTCTCAGCCCACACAGTTCACTCAGACTTGTGGTTTATAATTAGCATGGTTTGTAACTTCTCTGAAGCAACCCTTACTTTTAAAGAAGTTAGGTCTGGCAGGCCTGTGGCTCACGCTGGCTCAGCTTGTCTGAGCGTGGAAAGCTAAGCAGGGTCAGGCCTGGTTATTATTATTTATTTATTTATTATATTTATACCCTGCCTTTTTTCCTGCAAGGAACCCAAGGCGGCTTACATAATCCTCCTCCTCCTCTCCATTTTATCCTCACAACAACCCTGTGAGATAGGTTAGGCTGAGAGTCAGTGAGTGGCCCAAAGTCACCCAGTGAGTTTCATGGCTGAGCGAGGACTAGAACCCAGATCTCCCGAGTCGCAGTCCAACAGTCTCACCATTATGCCACACTATTACTTGGATGGGAGACCCCTCCTCTAGTTTCCTGCATTGAGCAGGGGGTTGGACTCGATGGCCTTGTAGGCCCCTTCCAACTCTATCATCTATAAGCTTACTTCAAGAGGTGTGTTGCTGGTGGGCTGAATGAGGCTTGGGTGGCTACCATATCCCCAATGTAATTTCCGTCACTACTAGTTCGGTGCGGTTTCTTTCTGGAAGAAAAACACTGCTAGGCTCACAGAACCTATTCATTCAAGATCTAAGAGTTCTGCGGAATTTAAATCTATCACTTTAGCCCTAGGACTAGAAGGTATTAGGAACAAGTCCTGGAGCAGATATTTCATTAAGCTGTGCAATCTTCCTTTGCTTTGGTGATACATATTTTAAAATATGTAGAACTTCTTCCTGTAACCTGTGTAACCTTATACTTCAAGTATTCTCCTACAAAAAGGGAGAATAATGATTTCCTACCTTCTCCCCCACTGTGTTTCTTCCTTCCATTCTTCCTCGTGCAGGAACTAAATACAGATTCTGGACAGTTCACAGAACTACCCAAATGAAATGTCTTTTGACAAGAAAATCTTTGCTCAAGTCATAACCATAGCAGGAGAAGTGAGTTTGCCAAAGGAGTGACGAATCAGATCACTGTGTAAGTGGGGTTAACATTTTATTGTGAAATTGCTTTAAAGTTGATAAAGCTTTAATTAAGCAAATTAAGCAACTCATTCAAACAAATTGCTTAATTAAGATTATTAGAAATTAGGACTGCGACATCAACCAAATCAATTGCAGTTCTGGGGCTCGATTAAGGAGAGAACTCCATCCAACATCATGCAAATAGACTTCCCCTTGCTCTCCTTCTCCTTGCACCCACCCTACCATGCACTGCAAATCTGCTCCAGAGGATTCCCAACCCTCCACAGCAGATTGTGGGGGCATAGGGGATCTGCAGGGGTGTTGGGGGATCTATTCCACCAGCAGTTTCCATTCCACAAGCCAACTTTTTGCCTCCAAGGGCTTTTCTACATGAGACTGTTAATCCACTGCATCTGCTTTCAGTTTCGTTGCAGAATTGAGATCCAAGCACTACGTGAGGAGCATTTCCTTTTCTGCTTCATAACCTCTAGGTGGCACTGTAGTATCACAGAATAGCACAAATACACAAGAGGAAATTCATTCATCTCATTCACCATCAGAAATAATACCCCCATTTTCCCCTGCTGTAAAAAAAACTCGCAGAAAGTGCTATTTACAAACAGAAGCAAAACTGGAGTGGAGGGTCACGACATCATCTAAGGTAAACAAGCATGAATAGGAAATGATGGGCACACAACAAATGCATTGTGTAGAAAAGTCCCAAGCCTCTCCTGAATCTTTGGGTTTTTTTAATCAAGCCAAGCCATGTTTGCAGCTCTTGGGGGGGGGGGTTCTTCACCTAATCATTTCCATCAGGAAAAAGGGAAATCACAGGGGCCTCTGGGCGATCTCCTCTTTTCTGATGAGAGGGGTGCCTGGAGGAAATGGAGCAAAACTCTCTTTTGCTCCCTTGTGTCTGCTGCTGCCCACCAGGTACCTCTCCCACTAGGAAAGGGAGATTGCCCCGAAGTCCTCTAAAATGTTGCGGCGAGGAAGTGGAGTGTGATCTTTTTGTGCTCCTTTAGCTTTGCTGCTGCCAAGAGGGCTCCAAAGAACATGAGAGTGTCTGCTCTCACTCTTTTTTGGCATAGCCACATACAGGGAGGGGAGAGTAGGAAAGGGCTGGTGATGGGAAGAGAAGGGGCTGATGTTGTGTAATGCTGGCTTGAAAGGAGTGTGTAATCCTTTGTGACTAGCCATGCCTCCCACAGCAGCCATTTTGTAGCGGTGCCCACAACAGTTTCTCAAATTGCCAAATGTGCCCACGGGTCCAAAATGGTTGCCTTCCCCTGGTGTAAGCAGTTGTGCAGTAGCTAAGCCATTCTTGTTTTCATATTACGCTTAATACTTGTGTTGCATAAAATGGGGAATCATCATCTAATCAAACTTGAAGGTCCATTTAGAGTCCACTCAGAGTAGAGTTTTTAGTGTATTGGCTCCCACCCTGAGACATTCCCTGCCAGTTGATGTCAGACAGGCGCCAACAATGCTTTGTTTTTGGCGTCTGCTAAATACATTTTTATTTAAACAAGCTTTTCCAGAAAGACCAGCCATGGTTTTATTGCTATAACTTGATTTTAAATATTTTCATTCTTTCGTATTTTTATTCTTTTCCCCCCTGTTCCTGTTCACCACCCATGAATCTTTTGTAGATATAGAGCGGTTTATAAATCTTGTAAAATAAGTAAATAATCCCTACAAACAGTAACGCTGTCGAAGGACTTTCAGTGCAATCCTCACATGTTTATACAGAATTAAGTCCCACTGAGTTCAATGAACCACCCAGAGAGCTTCAGCTGTTGGGCGGTATATAAATAAAATTAATAATAAAAAGACTGAATCGATCCAATGACTAAAACTGAGATGATTCATTAAAATGTATTTATTTGAGCAACAGACCTACTAGACATACTGGCTGGCTGAGCTGCCAAGCAGATGCAAAGCCTAGCCTGGTAGAAGTGGCTCTGTCCTGGTAGCTTTTGTTTTTACCTTTCCCTTTCTGACCACCAGTTCCCCATGCCAAATTACAAATTGCTTTTGACACTCCTCTGTTCCAAGCATTGTGGGTGGGGTGGGGTGGGTGGGGTGGAGAAAAGGCAGCTGTTCAAGACAAACAAATCTAACCCTGCTCTACCCTCAGACTTATGGAACTAGTTCTACAGTCCTTTGAACCCTGGCCAGTGTTTGAAAAATATTTGTAGTTTTAAAAGGAAAGGACAAACTCAGCCTTTTCTCTTAATTTTTTTTTCTGTACTTGGATCAGATTAGATAGCCTTGGTTACTATTTTGGCCAGGCAGTTAAAAAAAAGGGGGGGGGGGAGGGAAGGAAAACATAATACCCTATTAAAAACTCAGATAAAGGCATGGTTGTGCCAAGGCACCAGGGTTACTCGTTTTAGGATTTTACCATATACATTCAGGAGTCTAGTAATGAGGGGAAATATGTTGGAATATGGCATCTCATATTCAGGTTTGCCTTCGGGCAAGAAGCTAACACCACAGTTTCAACAGACATATCCAAGGTCTTGGATGAGAGCATTGTCACCTTTGGCCCAGTGTAGAAGGGTGTACAATTTTATACTAATTGGCTTCAAGGTAAATTGGAGCCAGGGTACAATAGATTGATTTCAGCTGGGGATTGCATCATGCTATGGGTGCAGCTGGCATTACATCATCTATGGGTGTGACTGTACAGGATTGTATATAAGGTGGGCAATGTCTCTATGTTCATGTTGTGGGGGGAAAGGAGTTTATAGTATTAAGGATTTATTGAGTAAAAGCATTCTGTAAGTATAGAGATAGTTTATGTATGTCCAGACTGTACTTGTTTTTGTCTGACATACTGTTCCCTTGCACTTTTGTAAATTAGCACTCTGTATATGTTCTGTTCCTGTTTTTCCCAAGTCTTAGTTTAGTAAGCCCTTTTGCTAAAGAAACAGACTTGTGTTTTGCTTTTTACCTACTGGCCTAGCACTCGCTTCTCACGCCACAATCTCTCCGTTGCGAATTCTGCAGCTGCTGGGACAAAGTTGTTTAACTTTGGTTTTCCCCTGGCGGCTCAGATTTCCATCAAAATATAGCTTACTAAGGTTGCTATCCTAAGCATACTTACTTGGAAGTAAGGCAAAGTGAGAGCCAGTGTGCTGTAGTGGTTAAGAGTGTTGAACTGGGACTACTTGGGAGAAGTGGGTTCTAGTGCCCGCTCGACCATGGAACTCACTGGGTGACTTTGGGTCAGTCACGGACTCTCAGCCTAACCTACCTCACAGGGCTGTAGTGAGGATAAAATGGAGAGGAGGAGGAACATATAAGCTGCCTTGGGCTCCTTGCAAAAGGAAAGAAGGTGGGATATAAATGTAAGAATAAATAAATAAATAAATAAAACAATACACAGCACCTACTTTAAACTAAATACAGTCATGCCTTGGATTGAGAGCATAATTCGTTCCGGAAACGTGCTTGTAATCCAAAACACTCTTATATCAAAACGAAATTCCCCCAAAAAAATTTGTACAGAGATTTTTAATTTAAGCCGTACTACAGTACTTGTATTGCAAGATGTCGCTTGTATATCAAGTCAAATTTTTAAAAATAAATATTTAAAAATTTGCTTGTCTTGCAAAACGCTCTCAAACCAAGTTACTTGCAATCCAAGGTATTACTGTATAGCTTGAATGGGCTTTCAAGGCTGCAATCCTAAACACAGTTCCTAGAGAGCAAGTCATACTAAATTCCTGTTTCCCCATAAACCAGCAAAGGATCAAGTAACAACTACAAGTGCCAAGAAAATCACCTGCGGACACAATGGTACAGCCATTCCAGCCTTCCCTTTCTAAGCAGATAGTAAATGTGTGGAGCGAGAGAAGGATTTCGCCTCCTGACCTCTGCATTCATAGGAATGTCTGGAAGAGACTCATAGGTACATACGTTCTTGACCACACAGAGTCCCTAACTGTGCTAATTCTTCCATGTGTACAGCTGAACATGCATAGAGATCGCTTTTAGATCTTCTCCTAAATCAGTGGAAGCCGGGGGGCAGAATTAGTGGGCATAACCCCACGCTCGCTCCAGGCATGGAGGAAAAGATACAAATAGGGCTTAAGACTAGAATCTGATGCACACTTACTTCGGAGTAAGCCCTGCTGAACTCATGTATATGAATCCTTCCCAGGGTATAACATATCCATGATCTAGAGTAGGGTTGCAAATAACCACTTGTCTGGTAGATAGCCTGTGGCATCTAGGAGGGAAAGCTTTTATAAATGGGAAGAAAATTTGCCCCATCAAAACAAGTGAGTAATGTGGTCTAGTAGCTTTACGGGCTTATTTGCAAGGCACTGTGGATACTAGGAGTCCTAGACACAGGAAGCCAGATGATAAATGTTCAAACTTGTCTGGTTTATTATTTCCTAATACTAGGTAGGGGTGAGTGCAAACATTCATGACCAAGCTTCTGCTAGCCTACATACACTGTGGCTGCCATGAATAAGCCTTTTTTAAAAACCAAGCCAGTTATTCAATTAAACTCATTAAAGGCTCAGAAAAACAGGCATCTGAAATCCACCCCCATTAACGCTTCCTATTGTCAACGAAACAGCTCTCTGTGAATCAAATGATTCAACATTTCCTGTTCCTCTGGTGGACTGGCCTGGGAGCTGATCGATGAGGTAATGCTCATTTTGAATTCCAACTGAGGGGTTGAGTGAGTCATCCTAGTATTATAAAGCCCTCAAGACAAAAGATGCTGAAATCTGCCCCCCTTAGCTCAATTCCAAAGCTGGAGAAGGAAGAAGGCTTGGATTGTATTGAGCTGTCGTGTGACCCTTTATGGTTCTTAAAAAGACCCTGGCCTATTTCTCACAAGCACCTCTCCCAGTCCCTGGCAGTAAAAAGGCATAACAAATTAAAGAACTAACCATTTAATGCCCTTTCACTATAACCTGAATCTGCTGACTGAGGCAGCCGCCTCACTCTGCCTAATAGCAGGGCCGGCCCTGGACAAACTGCAGATGCGCAGGCAAGCCTATATCTGGGCTGTGCCATTTCAGAATGCCACTGGGGGCTAACATGACTGAATGATCCTCCATTCCCCCTGCTCCCCCCCCCAAAAAGAACACCAAACCAAAAACCCTCCACATAGAAAACTAGATATCAAAGAAAGGATTTAAGCCTTAGCTTTCTCCTTGATGTGCCAGATTATTCATAGGGGAGCATTTCATCATGTCAGCCTCTGCAATTCGCAGCCTGAAGTGGTACAGGTTAACCGCTCCCTCCGTTGTTTTGGGGGCGAGGGGAGGAAAAGGACGTCGCGATTTTTCTATATATCATTATCTCACTCGATGCAACACTTTCCCAAGCTGCTTGCAAGGTCATTCGCACAGGCTTCATCTAACCTTCATATCATCTGGTTTCACACACACAGCTGCAAAGGGCTGTGTTTATAAACTGCGTGAATGCTGCTAAATATAAAATGGAAAGAGGCGGAGGCAGGGTGGCAACAGAGGCAGCTGCAGGCCCGAAGCTACCAACGAGCAGCAACGCTGGCCTAGTCCACGTAAACCAGTGTTCTCCAACCTTGGGTCCCCATATGTTTTTGGCCTACAACTCCCAGCATGCCCCAGCCAGCATAGCTGGCTGGGGCATGCTGGGAGTTGTAGGCCAAAAACATATGGGGACCCAAGGTTGGAGAACACTGACGTAAACAGATGGCGTGGTAAAACTGTTCCTGAACTATGCCACTACAGGCCGCAGGGGGGTTGCCACCTGAGTGAATATCCCTGCCCCATATAAAAAAACTCCTTGCACATAGAAAATTAGATCTCATGGAAAGGTTTCTATTAGACAAGTCTTCTCCCAGAAATACTAGTTTTCAGTGTGAAAGAACATCTTTGGGGGGGGGGTGATTAGACAGGCGACTCCTCCACCACTGTTACCTGCAGTCCAAAGTGGTACTGTCTAGGACCATTTCCCCAACTCATCTGCTCTTTGTGTGTAGACCAGCCGTGCTTCCAGGTAAGGCTTTTATCACGCCAGTGCCCTGTCTTATTCATGTCATTTTACAGGGGATCCAGACTCCGCCCTCTTCCACTCATCATAGCCCTCCCGTGTTTTCTCACCACTTCTTCCATCTGTTTTCTTACCATGGAAAAGTAAGTAACGGCGCGATCCTATTGTGAAACCCATAAACCCCCGAATCTATGAATCCTATGCAGAGTGATCTTCGCTTCCCCGTCCTCCTGCCCTGTATATTTTGCTAGATAGGCTTTTTTTGCCCATCTAGCTGGAGTGTTTCGAAGCAGGAGGGAAGGAGGCCGGAGAGGCTTCAGGATAGCTTGTAACCTGGCCTCTCCAGTTTCCTCCCCTCCCTGCCCACTGAAACACCCCCTTTTTCCCCTCCCCAAGGTTGTTTTCCTGACCTCGGAGAGCAGTTGGGTGTGAGAGGGAGGGTGGCGGAGCTCTGATTCATAGCTCGGAGGTCAGAGCGCAGTCTCCTAACTCAGATCTGCAAATCTAAAATATCCTATGGCCCCTCAGACCTAGAGGGGCCTAGAGGGGCCATAGCATTGCTCCATAAGTAAGTTAAGTAAGAAAAGGTGGAATGGCTGCACGATGCCCTCCTTCTGGAAGCAGCCCAGCCCATAATTCTTTTGGGACACAGCATGGGCCACTGGCACAATGATATTGCCTCCAACAAGTAACTATCAACCTCAGTTTTCTATCCTGTGAAATGGACATAGTAGCCAGCTACCTCTGAGAGTTGTTGCAAGGAGGAACACAATAAAAATAGTGAAGCACTTTGCAAAGAAGAAGCGCTCTATAAATGCACGGTAGTGCAGCGTCAGAATCAGGATAGCTGCAGTTTGGATTCTGCACTCTTACAAAGCAAGAATATTTCTTGAGAAATTTGAGTATTTCTCACCTGGAAAGAGATCCTACAATTTGATACTCAGTAACAGTTATTATTTATTATTTCATTACATTTATATCCTGCCTTTTCCTCTCTTGCAAGGAATCCAAGGCGGTTTAGATAATGCTTCTGCTCTCCATTTTACCCTCACAACAACCCTGTGAGGTAGGTTAGGCTGAGAGTCAGTGACTGGCCCAAAGTCATCCAGTGAGCTTCATGGCTGAGTGGGAACTAGAACCCGGGTCTCCCCAGTCCAACACTCTAACCACTACACCACACTGGCCCGCCTGTGAATAAAAGGTATGTATAGTTAACAATAAGGAGCGAAAGGGGTTGTCATATACCATACACAGTCACAGAGGGCTTTCCCCCCCACCTACAATGGATTTGAAATTATTGCTATGGGGATGCTTGTTGGGAGCGTGGGCAGATCTTGAATGGCAAAACAAGACTTACTGAGTGTGGGAGTCAGACAGTTCATACGGGAAACTGTCTGAATGGAATTAAGCGTTGCAGAACTAGACTAGATGCACCTTTGGACGGTTCCAGAGGGGCTTTCCTTGTGTTCCTATGTACCAATCATGTAGCAGGGTGAGAAATAGCCCGTTCCCTGAAAAATGTGGGGTATATTGAAATAAATGTGGATACTGATGTACTCTTTACAATATGCCTCACATATCTATTTATTTGTAACCTTCAGCATCCATATACAGACACTCAGTGCTCAAAAGACAACAGTTCTCTGCTGATGATAGAAAAAAGAAAGCCAAAGAAAGAAAGAAAGAAAGAAAGCCTCCCCCTCTCCAGCCTCCCCCTCAAACACATGAAACTGTCATGGAGGGGGCTGTCTAGGCAAGAACAGAAGAAAACACAAAAGAAAAGAAATACTTTCAAAATTTACAACTACCTTGCAACTATCTGAGACGATTCTTAAAGTACACATTTAGATTATACAGGACGTGGGTCTCCTGGGAACGTCTCTGCAAAATCAATGTGTTTGGTAAAAACTACTTTCACAATACAATTTTTAAATTATTATTACATGGCTGCCTGGTAAAAGCATACTGTTGTGCCAATGTGCTTGGGACGGAAGGAAGAAGGGAAACCAGGCTGCTGCACAAAAGGTGCATCATGGTGTCAACAAAAGTTGTTGACTAAAACTGGTGACTTCGACAAACAGCAGGGACTAGAAGCAGGGCTGGGCACTTGTTAATGGCCAAGCACTCTTTCAGGCCTTTGCTCGCTCGGCCTTCCCCAACCTGGTGCCCTTCAGATGCGTTGGACTGCAACTCCCATAATCCTCAGCCGGCATGGCCAGTTCCACACAGCTAGTATCAGCTTGGGAGTTCCTAATTGCACAAGTAGGAAAGGAGTACTGTCGTGTGCAAGGATAGGGTAGGAAAATGTGCATACTCTCCCATTCCCTGCAATAGGGGGCAGGAGAGAGGAGTAGGAGGAAGAGCGCAAGGGTAGAGACAAGGAGAGGACAGAGCAGGGAGAGATCAGGGTGGGCAACATGTGGCCCACGGGCTGCATGTACACACACACACACACACACCGTGCCTATCTCATTTTTTTACTAGGAAAATGTTTTTAAAAGCCACGGTTTGCCTCCAAAATTCGGTGACAAACCACTACAGAGGCTTAGAACGAACAAGTTTAGCTTGCCATCCTAAGCTCCTGTAGCGGCTATGGGGGCTCAGAATGGACAAAGTTAGTTTGTTTTGGAGGCAAACCGTGACTGTAACCCCCCTCCCTTTTCAGCAGTATGGCAGTGGTGGTGGCGGAAGTGTGGCCCACAGCTGGTCAGGAGTGCGAGAAATGTAAACTCCACCCCCACCCCCATCTGGTTCAAAGACCAGTGTCATAAGCCAGGATGAATTAGGGCTGAAGCAGATACTTGAGGGATCTTAACATCCAGTTGCTAGCTTCCCAGGCTGGTAAACAGAGCACCTTTGGCCACTAATGTTCAGGCCCCAGAATTATATTTTGACACCTGGACACTATCATGAAATATGTGAAACCTGCCGCTCATTGGCTTCTGAGTGGTAGGGCTAGGAACCCTTCCACATAAAGAAATTGGGAATGAAACTCAGTTCTGAAAGAGGAGATCCAAGGAGGCATTTCGGGTGCTTGCGGGTGATCAGCACGGGCCACAGCATCTTGCGCTGCATCAAAGGCCGTTTGCAAAGTTCACCCAAGTTTCTCGAGTGTCCTGTTGGGCAAGAAAAAAGAATGCGCTGGGATGCGGGGCCCTGCTCTGGGTGTGAAAGTCCCCAGGGGTCCCCTGGAGCCTGGTCAAAAGACTTGTAAGAAAACAGACCCACTAGAACCTGAGAAGTAAACCTATTGTTTATTTTGGCACTGCTTCCCCCCCCGCTTTTTTACTACTATATATAGTGTTAGTAGAACATCCAGGAAAACTCGTTGCCCAATTCAAAAGACCGTTCTTCTATCCAAAAAAGGGCAGGCTCATCAGAACATCCTTACAGCCAAGGACCATTGCACAGGAAAACAATGCTTTATCTGGTTTCTCAGCATAAACAGTGATCTAGCTCAGCCTCCCCCAACCTGGGACTCTCCAGATGTGCTGGACTACAACTCCCAGCATCCCCAGCCAGCCATGTTGATTGCCAGTTGTAGTCCAACACATCTGGAAGGTGCCAGGTTGGAGAAGGCCGAGCTAGCTTATTGTCTCTGGGTTTTGGGGGTGGGACGGACTTTAAACACCCACCCCCCTCAGCATTCTGGATTTTAAAATATCAAGGGAACAGTTCCAATTCTGAACAATATAGGAAGTTGTTAAATTAATTATGTTTAAAAAGGATTGAGAAAAAGATAAAGATAAACTACTTAGGACCAAACTACACATGACATGGGAGATCTGTGATTGCATCTGCCAACATGTTTGTATTTTCCTAAAAGCTGCCACAGGAAGGGAGAGGGGGAAGAGTTCAATCAGGGCTGCAGCATTGGGGGAAGGAATTCCCCTTGTGCCAATTCGCTAATGCAAAGCGAAGCCCTGAAGCTGTATTCATCACAGAGGGCTACAAGGAAAAAGTACAATAAAAGTACCTGTACGTTTTCCTCTCCACTGCTCATGGCAAGTGGGATTGGTGGTGGTGGTGGGGAGATAATTTGCATCAGGAAATAATTGCAGGGAGAGGGTTAAACCCGTCCCCAGTGCCATGGTCTTTATCTAAAATCACCTGCATCTTTTGGGAAAATAAAAAGATATCACATGCCAAGTTTGGTCTTAATCTGAAGAGTTCCTTAAGATTCAACAGAACTAATCCTCTGAAATAAGTACTTTATGGCTTTCTGCCTTCGGCAGCATCCAGTTGTAATCACAGTATTTCTTTCCTGAAGGTTATAAAGTCATTAGAAGTCATTAGGCTCAATATTATCACCTATTTAAAAATAGCCAAGTACAGAAATGAAGAATGCTTTTAAATTCCATAATATACAAACACACACACACACACCTATATATCCCAAGGAGCATTCCTTCTATAGTCCCTGTAGCAATCTCGAAGTATAAATGATCATTTCTGTATTATTTTAAGTCGTAAAAAATAAAATCAGTACTTCTCTCTCTCTCTCTCTCTCTCTCTCTCATTCATTCATTTGTTTTCTGTTTTGCAGTAGAGCAATGAAACAAAACAATGCCTTTTATTTGGACCAGCTTTTTTTTTTAAATGCTGGGTGTAGGCTTTGGAGTTACAGAGAGCTCTTTGTCAGTCTGTACTCTAGCTGAACAGAGATCACAAAAAACAAAACATGGGGGAGGATAGCAGCAAAGTCTAAACAAAAGCTAAGAACGTTAAAGCTTCCGCCGCTCACTAAAAACTTGGCTGTTCAGGTGGGAATATGGGGTGGGCTAAGATTTTAAAATTTTATACTGTTTTAAATGTATTTTATCCTGTTTTTATCTTATGTACATCACCCAGGGTGGCTGGTTGCCAGCCAGATGGGCGATAAATAAATGTTAATAATAATAATAATAATAATAATAATAATAATAATAATGCCCCACTGATTTCATGTTGAACTCTTCTGTTGAAATCAAAGGGGCTAAACCATGCTTAACTTTGGCTAGACTTGGCCTGATTTTTCTCTACAACTGGTCATGATGTTCTCACATAAATATGTGAGCCTGCCTTGTTTCGGGCATCAAACCATTGGTTTAATCTAGCTCAGTATTGTCTTCTTTGATTGGCACTGGCCCTCCGTGACAGGCAGATCTGCCTCAGCCCTTCCGTTGGAGATCCCTATGGGGATTGAACCTGGTGCCTTTTGCATGCAAAGTATATGTTCTTGCCCCTGAGCTATGGCCCTCCCCTTTTCATTTGCTCTACGTTTCTTGTTCAGTGGACATCAGCATAGCTGCTAGAATTCTGAAATACATTTACAAAATAAATACAGCCAGTGTGGTGTAGTGGTTAGAGTGCTGGACTGGGGCTCGGGAGATCGGGGTTCTAGTCCCCACTCAGCCATGAAGCTCACAGGGTGACTGTGGGCCAGGCACTGACTCTCAGCCTAACCTACCTCAACAGGGTCATTGTGAGGATAAAAATGGAGAGGACTACACCATTTTGTAAGCTGCTTTGGGTTCCTTGCAAATGGGAAAAAAGACGGGAATAAAATGTAATAAATAAATAAATGAGGTTTGAATTAAGGGTGCACATAATGCATATAACAAGGGTGGGCAACCTCCGGCCTGCAACGTTGCCCATCCAGGCCCACAGAGGTGCGGCTCCTTTCACAAGCTCTACCCACTCCCCTCTCCAAGCACTGCCCCCTGGCCTGGAGGCTATTGGGGGTTTTGGGAGGGGATGGGGAGAGGAATCCCCTTCTTATCTCCAATCTGTGAGAGTGAGCCATGTGGAGGATAATCCCCTTCTTATCTCCGATCACAGAAAGCACAAAAATCAAAGGGCAGGGTGGGGGGATAGAAGCACAATCTTTAGCGACGCTTGGTAGTGCACTTGTCTGGTGCTTGCAGGAGCTCCTGCAAGTGTCAGCTGAATGGGCTTTGCTTGTTCTTCACCTTCCCCATGTGGGAAACTGAAGGGCAAGCGAAGCCAGGCTGAGCAGCTTCTCCTGCCTTGAGTCCTCTCCCCAAAGGAGGCGGTGCAGGGCAGGCACAGTGGCTTGCTGCTTCTCCAATGGGAGAAGACCCGTGTGCGGCTGGCTCTCACCGGGGGCCACATGACATCAGGGAACATGGCCTTGCCCCGGCCCATTTGATGTCATTCAGTCATCAGGCCCCCACCCAATTTTGGTTGCCTGCCCCTGGTATATAAGGAGAATAATATTAAAAAAGCATACTTGAGAACACCAAGCGGATCGACATCATCTTCTTCCTCCTCTTCTTCTTTCCCCCCTTTAACATCTTGCACTTTCACTGTTTCGAACTGCGGAATTACATCGAGCTCCTTTTCCTCTCTGAAGAAATCTAAGACTTCAGAATTTTCCTCCTCCTCTTCCTTATCAGGAAGGTTTTTACCTTTGACGTCAATGATGCTAGTGGATCTGGTTCCTGTAAAAGCATGCAACGAAAATTGGATGCAGTGATGCAAAACAGCCAACTATCTTTATTTGCCTACGTCCATATCACTGGCTTCAGGAAATTTGGCAGACAGTATGGGGAGATGCACCTTTATATGTATAAAACTACATTTGTGCACCTTATAGCTACTCTGGTCCGATAGTTACTGGTCATTCACTTTTGAGGTATCCTGCTGTGGGATTTCAAGAAGTGCTATAGACACACCACAGTTAAGCCCTTTAGAGTGCTTAGAGAAATAGAATCCTTCTCTGCATAAACAACAGAGATAGGCTTTACTTTTTCAGTTCAGACACAACAGTACCAATGACGTTAAAGCCCAATGTTATGAAGTCTGCTGGGCAGAAGATTAACTACCACGGAATTCCAACCCTGATTAGAGCCTTTAGTTTCCGCTGCTGTCAAGCTAACGAAACATCCAGTCCTTGCTGGCTTGAGGAAAGAAGCATGGCAATGAAGAGCTATGTACAGTAGATCCGTCACAGGCAAGATCCGTCACAGGCAATCTTACCATAGCAAGAGCTGGGTGTCTTCTGCAGTTCCACCATCACTTTGTGCAAGCATGGTGTTTGTATTTCGTGAAGCTTTTTTTAAAAAAAATCAAAATCAAGTTTCTAACCCAAATCTGAGAAACAAGATTTCTAGGGGTTCATACAGGGGTTTTACACTCTATATAGCTCCTTCCTTTCCACATGACTACCAGATATGTAATAAATTATGCAACACAAGAAAATACATGCAAATTTGTTAAGGCTGCAGACTCCAGTTTTTCTGGGAACAAAATTTGGGCTACCTTAGTGCAGAATTCTGATTACGGTATATACACATACATGCACACATGCACACACACAGCATACATCACCGGGATCATCTCTCATAGTAATAACTAAGGTCAGATCTTCTTCTTAAGGCACATTACATATCCAGGTCATTACAAGCAAATCTCATATTTAGATGAGTACTATGGATTTCTAGAATCTGAAGTTCAGAGTTTGTAGGAATGCAAATCAAAGTATATTACACATTAGGTTCTCAAAGGTATCTGGACATGAGACCTTAATACAGACTTGGGCTTTAAAAATATAGGGGGTGGGGACAGGGAAGGAAAACATATTCATTTTGCAAAATTTATCCAAGGTTTGAGGCACTGCTGTGTATTTGAATAAATAACATGGTTTAGGAAACACATTTTGGAATTACCTAAGAATTCCAGTAACTCAGGGCTTGTTGCTAGATCTGCATCCTTGGAGATGGATCTCATGATCTCGTTGAACGCAACTCTTCGTTCCCGAATATCAGATTCTCCAACGAACAGCACTTTCCTGGGCAGCGGTGGCAGAGAGGTTCGTGGATGTTGCATGGCTAGTCTTTGATAAAACTCCTCAATCTCACTGTACTTCTTAGAGACCTATGATAACACAGGCAGAGTGTATTCTTCTATTAAACAGCAAATATGGTGAAACACATAAGGGAGCAGATGGTTCATCATGATTCTGGAGTAAAATACATGGTATTTAGATGTTCTGCCCTGTCATATCATTTTATTGTGATCCTAGCAAATTGCAAAGCAGCAAATTTGTTCCCAAGTTGCAGCGTTTCTATGTATTACAGATCCCACATCCCCATGAGCCCAGAGGATAGGGGGCTGGATGCCATCTCTTATTCTGCTATTCCAGTGTAATAAAATGTTTAGTGTTGCACTTCAGTTTGGAAGACCAGAACTGGCGCCACCACCTGGCATCCTTGGGCAGCTGCCAGGGCCCACTGCAAACGCCTGCCCAGGGCCCCCTTAGTTTTTTCTCCTGTCCCCCTTCCTTTTTTTCTTGCTCCAAGCAGTGCCAGGAAGCTTGATCTAGCTACACCTTTAATTTCCCCACAGTACCCCTGACCTAGCATGGCTCTGAGGCATTGTGGGAAATTTTAAGAGTGGCTCAACCCAGCCGCCCAGCACCCAGAGTCCACTGATAGAAGAGGGGACCCACCAGAGGGCATTTTACCCAAAGCCCCGCTCAAACCTGGAGTGGGCCTCTGGAAGACGCAAGACTTGGGATCAAATCCCTGCTCAGCCATGAAGCTCACTAAATGGCTTTGGGCAAGTCTTACAAATGTAAGACGAGCCCAGCATTCTAATTCCAGCATCAAGCATGCAGATGTTTCTAGGAAGCCCACTTAGGCATGAAGGCAACAGCTATTCCCCCCACCCCACCCGCATCTGGAATCCAGAGGTATGTAAAAATAATGGGGGGGGGGGTTTAGTCCAAGATACAATTGAAGGGAAATTGGATGGCGGAAGAGGAAGGGGAAGAGCTACATACAGCTTCATAAAGCAAATTGAAGCGGGGAAGTGTGGGAAGATATGCAGACCTGAAGGGCTTGTCCAAGACAAAAATAAAAGAGTGAAGACTTGTCCAAGACCAACCTACAGATTGGAACATATGAGATAGATTACCTGTGAACAAAATCAATAATAGCCAATGAGGGACTCAAACCCAGAGGCAGTATCCAGTTCTGCTGCTGCGATCCTGCCAGTTCCGTCGCGCAAGCAGGACCCACAGCTTGAGCAACTGAAAGCTAGCAATTCAAAAGCAACCCTGGAAACAAGCAGAAACACTGGTTTCTGGATCAGGATAGGTTGGTGGAGCTTCCTTCTGCAAGCTCTGAGGGCGTGCCCCGTTCCAGAAATGAGCATTTCTACTCGTTGATGTTGGTTTTTTAGCCGCAAGCTCCCTGTTGCGCTAGCAGTGGGTCCCACTGGTGAATGGGCAGACTTAAATGCTACCCATAGTCTTGAGATTATGAAATAGTTAGACAAGTGCAAAAAAAAAAAAAAAAAAACCCCAAAAAGCGAAGTGCACAAGTGCAAAACAGGCAAGTGCAAAACACACATAACACGAAAAACAGGAGAATCCTTCCCAGGCTAGGAATTGAACGTGAGCCACTGAAAATAGCACTGAAAATCCTTACTGCAGTGGAGATACGTTTAAGAGAAAGTGACTGTGAGGGATTGTTGTTCCACCTGAAGATGATTATGGTGTTCCAGCAACGGTGCAATGCCAGGACGGGCAGTGAGTCGAAGCTGCAGAGGCTATTATATAAACGGTGTGAGAGACATAGGCGGGGGGAGGTAGGGAAGAAAGCAAGCCAGCCCAGAAGTTAGTGTTATTAAAAAGGACGAGGACCAAGGCACACTTTGTTCCTTGGGTATTGGGGGAGGATATGGAGCTGGGAAGTAGATTTATTGAGCTGAGGAGGTGGCCTAGTGAAAATGTTGACCTCTGTGATGAGTTAGCCCTCTCTAGCCCAAGAGCCCAAGAGCCTGACAGAAGTTCAGTAGGTCATTCCTAACAGCTGAAGCAGTAGACCAAGAGGGGTGAAATAGAAAATCTGGACAGGAGCAAGAAGGCAAGATGGAAGCCAAAGTGCATGCAAGGGTCAGGAAGAAGAGGATTTGGGATGCAAAATGAGCTCCCCACCTCATGCCCCAGAATGAGAAGCAAGCAGGAAGGAGAACTTAAAGGCCAATGTGAAGTGTGGCCAATCTATCAACTGCTCGCTGGCTGATTTAAGAAGAAGGCCATTTCTTGACTAAGGGAACACTGCTCAACCACAATATTCTGAAGAAGTCTGAAATCAAACCCAAAGCAGCATTTAAAACGTGACCTTGTCTTGTATTTTAGGATGTCACTTAATCAGTTTCCCTACGTGTGTCAAACAAACAAACAACAACCAACTCTTGGGTTAAAATATTGTATAGCAGCCAAACCTTCTTACCAATTCACAGAATAAAAATATTTCACTATTATAATTCTCTCCTTCATCCACATTGCATATTGGTGAGTAGGAGACCCATTGATTTCAAACGGGAAATAAGCAAGAACTGCCAGCTATTGCATAAGCAAGCAAGAACTGCCAGTCATTATGTCTCTAGCTTGAAAACGGTTCTTTCAGATTGTGTAGGCATGGAAGAGGGAGACATTGCAATGTATGCAGCTGAAAAAAGGTGTTTGAGCGCCCTCTTCTGGAACGGCCCATTGCATACCAGTCAAAAGTCATCACATGTCACTCCAGACCAGAGGGTCCTCTCTCTTCCAGGACTGACATCTCAAGAGAGCGCCAGGGGCCACTGAAGGAACGGGGACCAGAAAAGACCTGGTATGCATGCAGAGGTTTGCACACAGACCTTGGCATCCTGACCTACAACTCCACTTTTCCATAAAGCTGCACGAGATGAAACCTAGCTCCTTAAAGTTCCCAGCCCTTTCAAAGCCCCTCATGTCCACATCACACAATCAAATATCTATTAGTCAACCAGAAAGTAGAAGAGGAGGAGGAGGAGAGGAGGAGTATGTGTTGTGGGGGGTGTCAGGCAGGGTATAGGAGATGGGTTCTACTGATGGTAGAGGCCTCTACCTTTGCAAAATAAATAAATAAAACAAGGGTCCAAACGAACTTCTGCATCCCTCCCAACATGATGCTAACCAAGGGCAGTAAATGCACGCATGCTGCCTGCACAACACCAGAAAACAGCCTGACAGGCCTCTTGCTTCCCCTCGGCCTAGCTCAGCATCCACGGAGGGAGGAGAGCCCAAGACAAGTCTCAGAAGGTGGCAGACACTCCTTTGTTAGAAGTTTTTAAGCAGGGGCTGGGTGGCCACCGATCGGGGACACCATGGCAGCAGATTTCCTGTGTTGGCAATGGATGGGACCAGGTGACCTCTGAGGTCCCTCCCCACTCTCCGAATCTGTGAAGCAGCCACAACGGCTCCGGGAGCGAAGGGAGGCTGAGCATTGATGGAGCACAGGGGGGCCTTTATCACGCTGAACTTGCTCCCGCTAGGTCAAGGGTGCAGAACCTCTTTCATCCCGAGGGCCAAATTCCATTTCAGAGAAGCTCTCGGGGGGGGGGGGCAGCATTCCAGCGGTGAGCTAAGGGAAAAAGGGGCAGAGCCAGATTACTAAAAATACCAGCCTCATTTAGCTTAAAGCTCTTACTGTCAGTCACTAAGCCTTAGGAGAGGCATTTCAACTTTTTAGAATGGTGGGGGGGGAGACTTCACGAAAGCCAGGAAACCACTGAACAACTGGTGCCTGGGCAGAAGGGGGCAGAGCTAGGGAAAGGGGGCGGGCCCCCTAGAGGGCAAGATTAGGGCCCCAGGTGAGCCGGATTTGGCTTCCAGGCTTGAGGTCCTGCACTAAAGCCACCACTGTTCCTCTTTGTACCAGAGGGTTAGCTGAGCATTTCTGCATCCCTGAGGGAAGGAGCCAGGGAATAGGTCAGGATGTGGGGAGGCAAGTCAGCCTGCTACACCCCATTCTCTCACACCAACCCAAACGTCTCTCCTGTTGGGGCAGGAGTTGGCTGAAACACTTAGCCAGTTCCCACCACTACGGCACCCAACAGCGGAGGGGATTAGCCAGCAACGCAGGAGGAGGAGGAGGAAGAGGAAGGGGGGGTTTAGAGACCAAGTTAACAGGAGACAAGAGAAGGAGAAGGGGACTTGAGTGTGCGTGATTATGCATGTGTGTGCGAGAACACACACACACACACACACGTGTGTGTGTGTGTGTGTGTGAGAGAGAGAGAGAGAGAGAGAGGGAGGGAGGGAGAGAGGGAGGGATGTGAGGAAGAACAAGCATCTGCAATTTCTTAGTGGGCCTTCACTTGTACTTTAATATTTCTATTTCCTGACCAGCCTCAAATTAATTATGGTCCTATGCTTATTTCAACAGGGGAAATGTGTTTTTTTAGGTTTAAAATTGTAAAATCAGGTGGGATTTTACTAAGTGCGTTGTTGTGTGTGTGCGTGTGTGTATACACACACACACACACACACACACACGCAGAGAGAGAGAGAGAGAGAGAGAGAGAGAGATATTCAGCATAGGGTGACTGGTGAGTGAAGTGGAGCTGGTAAAATCAGTTTTAAATAGCTCTGGGTAATACAACAGGTCAAAGTGAAACCAAATACATGTTCCCCTGTACAACTACTTTATTTATTTTTTAAAAAACTTAACGTATCTCATACAATCCCCCCTCAAATCAACAGATCTCCTCCCCCCCCAAAAAAAGTTCTACAAAAAGCTCTGAACACAAAACTTTGTAGAATTAGTTGCACATGGCCAAACTATTCAAGGTATTTGAGTATGTCAGTGCTTCGATGGCCCAAAAATATTTCACTGGATAAAAATAGCATTCCTACAGAGTGGAATGTTTTAATTCATTATCTCCTTAGAAATAGATGGAAGTCAGAGCAGCTAGTCTGACAACATACCATGACTAATGTAGCATGGCTTAACAGAAAAGCTACATCTGAAGAAATCTTCCCAGAACTCAGACTTTTACCCAGAAGAGACACAGGGATGATTCACAAGCACTGACCCCACTTGATGACATCAAGTGGCAATTTCCACTTGTGAAGGAGCCATCATTGATCATTCTCTTCGAGTTATCTCAAACACGATGCTTTTCAATACAGAGAGTTCACGTATTCAGATGAGAGTTATCAAGTGATGAGAAATCAAGGCCTGCTTCCCACACGCATGTCCAAAACGTGTCTTCTCTACACTTGAAGACTGACAGCTGCCTGTGAGAGCTGGCTCCATTGAAAAATATCATGTTTAAGTCAACATGCAAGTTCTGCCTGTAGTGTTAGATCTGTAAAGGTCCATTTACACATGTGAATCATTGACTGGGTTCGCATGACACACTAAGCCAAAGCCACCATGACTTTGAAGCCCTGGGGGCTTAGCATGTCGTCTGAACTCAGCCCCCTCCCCCTGCGGTGGCTTCAGGGTGGCTACAAGGCCACCCCAGGAAGCCATGGCCTGTTCTAGGGTTTAATAAACCCTAGAAGGCTTAGCGTGTCATCCGAACCCGGATGAAACACTAAGCCACAGTCAAGCCAAAAGGGCTATAGAGCAATCAGCATCACCCGGTGGGGAGGGGGGAGGAGGCACATTCGCCTGGGTCTACCTAGGAGTAGGCCCAAGAGAACACGCCTCGTCCTGCCCGCTGCGCCGATCGCCAAGTGAGTCGATTGACGCAGCAGGTGGGGGGAGAGGAAGCCCCCCCCGGTGCCCCCCCCCCTGCTCTGGCGGGCACACCACCAAGCAAGAGTGGGGGGGTGCCAGGGGGGTGCTTCTCTTTGTCATCACCACACGCATGGCAATGACAAAGAAAAGTACCTGATCCCCCCCCCCCCTTGCTGGGTGTGTGTGGGGTAAATGTTGCCCCCCCCCCCGTGCTCCTGCCAATGCTGGGAGAGCGGAAGGAGCACGGGGCGAGGAAGCGGACGACAGCTGCTGAAAGTGCCGATTGGGCACTTTTGGCAGCTGTCATCTCCGCTGCCCGCAGTGCTCCCACAGTGTCCCCTGGGATACTAGCAGGAGGCGTGAGGGGGAATGAGGGGGGAAGAGGGGTGAGGAGGAGGCACCCTATGCCCCACTGTGCCCGATCGTGTGTTGGGCACAGGGGAATTTAAGCCACAGTGCGTGGCTTAAATTCCCAATGGGCTTAGGGTGTTGTGCAAACCCGGATCTGGGATATACAATTTCAGCCTGTAGATTTTGGGACTCACATAAACTGCATCACGGCCTAATCACTAGCCATGAGCCATGTGACATATAAAATCATGAACAAATTCATATATTCACGTTGTTATTCACCCGTTCGTTTTCCCTCTCACACACATACACACCAACTGGAACATGACAGGTTACCATAAACTGGATGATGTCTTCTGGTTTGTGCTTTGCTGATTTGAATGCAGCCAGCTGGGTAACTACTACAATATTATATTCCACATGGCCAGACATCATCTTTCCCCTGATTTCCTGGTATTCTGGGACTGACAGATCTATCCCTGTGTGGACATTCTGAAGAGGCCTGGAAATGTAAACATAGAGAGTTCAATCAAAGATGGGCCACAGTTTGGTGTTAACAGACTTCCAACACCAGTTTCTGGCCCACAGGTTTCTGTGGCCGGACTAAAGGTTTATATTTGTACAGTTCAGAGCAGGTATCAGCATCTGGGAAGTAAAGGGCAACTGTGCTAAACTGGGCTTGTAGGACAATAAGCTAACCCTAGCACACTTTAAGAGAGGGAGGAAGAAAAAGCTCAGAGATGCTCACACATGAAGAACATTGGTCTCTCCTATGTTCCACAGTCATAAAAAATGATGTTTTCTTGCAATGTAATTTATTTATTACATTTTTATCCCACCTTTCCTCCAAGAGGCTCAAGTTAGTGATCTTGACCCAATTTTAGCTTCACAACAACCCTGCCAGGTATGTTACATTGAGAAAGAGCAACAGGCCCAAGATCACTCAGTGAGCTTAAGGTCGGTTCGGATATGCAAGCAACCATCTTTTTCTCCACACGATCACGTACAGCTGCATGGAGAAACCTTCTGTTATCTTCACCTTGGTCCTCTCCCTTCTGTCGAGCACTCTGCTGCCAAAACCATGCGCCTCCATAATGCTGATGTACCGTGGTGTAGAAATGAATAAGAAACTGGAGGTGTGCGCCCCACAGTAAGCTTCTGGCCACCCCAAGTCCCACACTCTAAAATGGCCAGGAGAGTGTCCTCTACAAAATGCGGTAGAACAGCCTTCCCAAACCTGGTGCTCTCCAGATGTTTTGGATTTCAAATCCTATCAGTCTCATGTCAACATGGCCAATGGTCAGGAATTCTGGGAGTTGTAATCCAAAACATCTGGAAGGCACCAGGTTCGGGAAGGATGCCTCAGTGCTTCCTTAGAGTGCAAGCCACAGTCAAGCATGGTGACCTCCCCCATGACAATCCTAGACAAAAATTATGTAGGGAAGGATAAGGAATTAGTGGTGTGCATCCCATAATAAGGTTTTGGCCAATGGAAATCATACACCCACATGTTCAAGAGTTTCCTCTATGAGATGGTATGAATATTCTTTTCTATATATTTTTTGTTTTGTTTTTTGTTCTGGGTACATGCCCTTGACAGTGTCCTGCACCCAATGAAAGTGTTGGACCTGACCCAGTGCGATGCCTTCTCACAGAGGACACCCTGCTACAGGTATGGGGTGTGTGATCTGGGGTGGCCAAAGCTTAGTTTGAGGTGCACATGCCCAGTTCCTTATTTTTTTCTACATATTTCAGCTATTAGTGGTATGAGAGTGCCAGGCATGACAATGCCCTGGACCCAAACAAACCATTGGGCCAGATGCAATTCAGTGCCATCTCATGTGTGTCTCCTGAATATGTGGGGGAATGATTTGGAGTGGCCCAAAGCTTAATGTGAGGTACATACCTGCAGGTTCTTATTTGTTATTGTCACCTGTGGGAAATGTCCTTAGAGCCAGTGTGGCGTAGTGGTGAGAGTGCTAGACTGGGGGAGATCCGGGTTCTAGTCCCTGCTCGGCCATGAAACTCACTGGGTGACTTTGGGCCAGTCACTGCGTCTCAGCCTAACCTACCTCACAGGGTTGTGGTGAGGATAAAATGGAGGAGTGGAGGAGGAGGATTATGTAAGCCGCCTGGGGTTCCTTGCAGGAAAAAAGGTGGGGTATAAATATAATAAATAAATAAACGTTAATTTTTTTCCAAAGTTGAGAGGATGGGCAACTTGTAGTCCTCCAGATGTTTTGGTCTACAACTCCCATCAGCCCTAGCCAGCATACCCAATGGTGTGGGTTGATGGGAGTTTTAGGCCAAAACATCTGGAGGGCCACAAGTTGCCCACCCTCATTCTACACTACAGGTGGTTTGGATACTACTAACTATAAAAATGAACTTCCATCAGCTAACTTGAAAGTACGTCCCTTTTTCAATTTCCAGTTTAAATTTGTTCCAATGTCATCTGTTCTAGCTAAAAATCAGCAGATCACAGCGAAGAGAACATTAGCAAGCACTATAAGAACTACAAATACTGTTCAACACTCAAAAGGCTTCCTGGTTTAAGACCAGATTTAAGGCTATCTCATGTTGACCCAAGCACAAAGCCAGGAAACTGGAAGCTGCAGGTTGGAGCAAAAAGGAAAAAATGTGTCAATTTCCAACACTTTTTAACTTCCTGTACCTGTGGCCATTTTTATCGGATTGGTTTGAAATTTTGTACAGTAGTAGACCTCATGAGGTACATCATGGATACCGATTTTCCAAGTTGCTAGCTGAACCGCTGTCATTTTTATAAGCAGTAGAATTTTGATGCTTATACAGTGCCTTGCAGAAGTAGTATTCACCCCTTTGACTTTTCCACATTTTGTTGTGTTACAACCTGGCATTGAAATGGATTTAATTGGCATTGTTACCACTTGATGTACACAAGATATTCAACACTGTGAAGGTGCACATTTTTTTTATTGTGGCACAAAAGTTAAGTAAACAAAAACAAACTGGCACTTGTTGGTTGCATAAATATTCACCCCTTTTGCTGTGACATGCCTAAATAAGCTCTGGTGCAACCCCCTGCCTCCAGAAGTCACATACTGTAAGTAGTTGGAGTCCACCTGTGTGCAACTCCAGTGCCACATGACCTCAGATTAAATACACCTGTTTTTGGAAGGCCCCAGAGTTTGTTGGAAAGCATATCTAAACAAACAGCATCATGAAGACCAAGGAGCTATCAAAACAACTCCGGGATAAAGTTGTGCAGAAGCACCAGTCAGGACTGTGTTATTAAAAAATATCCTAAACTATGAACATCCCCCAGAGCACTGTTAAATCCATTATTACAAAATGGAAAGAATATGGCTCAACCGCAACTCTGCCTAGAGAAGGCTGTCCACCAAAACTCAGTGACCGGGTAAGGAGGGCATTAGTCAGAAAAGCAACCAAGAGGCCAATGGTAATTCTGAAGGAGCTGGAGAGATCCGATCCGCAGCTGAGATAAAAGAAACCATCCATGGGACAACTATCATCCGGACGCTCCACAAAGCTGGACTTTATGGAAGAGTGGCGAGAAGAAACCCATTGCTTAAACAAACCCATATCAAAGCCCATTTGGAGTTTGCAAAAAGGCATGTGGGAGACACAGCAAACATGTGGGAAAGGGTTCTCTGGTCCAATGAGACCCAAACAAAACGCTATGTGTGGTGCATAGCCAACATGCTTATTGCCCTGAGAACACCATCCCCATGGTGAAGCATGGCGGTGCAGCATCATGTTGTGGGGATGCTTTTCCTCGACAGGGACTGGGAAACTGGTCAGGATTGAGGGCAAGATGGATGAAGCCCAATACAAGGCAATTCTAGATGAAAACCTGGTTCAGTCTGCAACAGACCTGGGACTAGGGTGGAGGTTCACCTTCCAGCAGGACAATGACCCTCAACACACAGCCAAAGTAACACCGGAGTGGTTTACAATCAAGAACCTGTAAGTCTTAGAATGGCCCACTCACTCAAAGCCCAGACTGAAATTCAATTGAGGATCCATGGCAAGACTAGAAAGTTGCTGTTCACCAATGGTCCCCATCCAACCTGACAGAGCAATTTTGCCAGGAAGAATGGGCAAACATGGCAGGATCCAGATGTGCAAAACTGATAGAGACTTACCCAAGAAGACTGGCAGCTGTAATTGCTGCCAAAGATGCTTCTACCAAGTATTGACTCAGGGGGGTGAATACTTACACAACCAACAAGTGCCAGTTTGTTTTTGTTTACTTAACTTTTGTGCCATAATAAAACTATTTTGCACCTTCACCGTGTTGAGTATCTTATGTACATCAAATGGTAACAATGCCAATCAAATCAATTTTGATTCCAGGTTGTGACATAACAAAATGTGGAAAAGTGAAAGGGGGGGGGGTTGCATCCTTCTGCGAGGCACTGTAATGGTGGAACCATATATTTTTTTGCAACTCACCTTAACTAAAGGGGCACTCCTGTACCCCTTTAATACAGGACTATAGATATTATAATAATAGAAGAAAGTGTAAGCTGACTAGGGGAAGTACACCAAAGGCAATCCTCATCCAGGGTGCTATTTATCCTAGGGCCAGCCTTGCCACTCTGCTTGCACATCCAGCACAAGCTCTTTGTCCTTACTTTCAAAACTTTCCATGTCCTTCACCTCCCCTGTTTTATCTCTCCACTCTTATTTCCCAATACAGTACACGATCCCTGCCTACCATCATCTTTCCTCTTCCAGCTCCCCCACTCTACTGTCCAACGGTCTCCTGCTCCCCCAATAGATTATGCCCTTTGAAACTCCCTCCCAGAACACCTGTGTGATGTCTCCTCTCTCATTTCCTCCAAATCCCTCCTCACAACCCACCTTTTCTGCAAAATCTTTGGCATAACCTTCATGCCTACTGTAACTAAGCCTAAGTACATGTAATTGAAGCAACACACATTCTTTTCCCCATATACCCTGACTCCCCCTGTTGCTTCCCCTTATAGATTGTAAGCTCCTTGGGGAAAGGGACCTGTTGTCTTGTACTCTATAAAGTGCCAGGAATATTGGTGGCCCATTATATTTATTATTATTACAACAACTACTACTACAACTACAAGGAAGTCAGGCCATACATAGGCAGTGCAAGTCTATGTATGTTGTCTCCTCAGAAATGTCCCATTGTTTTCAGCAGGGCTCAGCCCGGCTCACTCCCAAGTACTGTTGTAGAAATATTAAACTGCACCATAAACACTTTGAAATGGCGCCGATGTCCGGAGGCTGGAAAGCCCCTGACACCCAAGGCAGATACAGGGGCTAGCAACGGACAGAAGCCCTAATCAGGTTGTAGTAAAACAGGGCACAAGTAAGGCTTGCCCAGTAATACGCAAGTGCAGTAGAAAGAAGTATTTTGCTTATCTAACCCTTGCCCAGGCGGGCAGGGCTCTTCCTATCTGGTCAGTCCTGCGTGCCTGACCTGCGGAGAACGGCCATTGAGTGCACTCAATAAAGCTTTGGAACCAAAGTCTCGCCTCTGTCCTCTTTGGCTGCCGAAGTCCAGTTGGACCAAACCTAGATATCAAGGACCACTGTTAGTGTCCAGCTTACAACAGTACGCATGTGCAGGATTGTAACCTGAAGAAAGTACTTGAAAGTACTTATGCTGCCTTGAGTCCCAGTATTGGGGAAAAGGCGGGATGATGATGATGATGATGATGATGATGATGATACTTGGGACTGAAGGAAGAGTGTTAACTGATGCCATAAAACGGAATGGCCCAATGAGCAGGATATGACCTCACAAACCGTTTCAATACAGAGTTTTGGGAAAGCAGAGAGGTGTTGTGGGGATTCACAGAAGGATTTTCAGTCAGTTTGTGACACTATGGCAGCAATCTATACACCAGCCTTCCCTAACTTGGTGCCCTCCAGATGTTTTGAACGACAACTTCCAACATTCCTGGCCATTGGCCATGCTGACTTGAGCTGAGAAGAGTTGAAGTCCAAAATATCTGAGTGGCACCAAGCTGGGGAAGGCTGCTATACACACTTAGCAGGGAGTACACCCAGTTGAACTCAGTGGGACTTACGTTGGAGTCAATTGCCCTGTAAGTACTGTGAAAATTAGGGTTGCTGAGTTTTTTCCTGGAAGGGCCCTTGTGCTCTTGAACAGATGCTTGTGAAACAGAAGGTGAAGCTTTCCCTAGAACACGGATGCAACAGGGGGGTTGAGCAACTCTTGGCTCTCCGGATGTTTTGGCCTACAACGCCTATTAGCTCTAGCTATCACAATCAATGGTGTGGCATGATGGGAGTTTTAAGCCAGAACATCTGGAGTGCCACACATCGCCCAACCCTGTGGTAGAAGCTTCAGCTCCTGAATACATTTCTCTTGGTCAAGCAGCAACTATTCAAGACACAGGAGCCCTGCCAAGCAAAAAAGGGGGGGAGGGGAATTGTCAACCCTATGCCAAGCAGTGACAGACTGGACAATTGTGCATGGGTGGCAGACATAGATTATGGGGTAGGAAAAGACCTCAGAGACACAGACCTGGGTGAGGAGTGAAATGGTATGCAGAGCAACGTGGCAAGAAAATATTGAGGAGAGAGAGAATTTCTGGAGAAAGGAAATATCACCAGCTCAGGTTATTAACTATTGGGGGCGGGCGGGGGGGCGGGCAGAGAAAATTCCAGCTGAATAATTTCCTTGTGGGGAAAATAAGCCTCAGCAGGGGCAGTAAGAGCACCCCCTAGTGGTGGAAGAAACCGCCCCACCAGGAGGGGGTAGGATCCCAGTGTAGGTGATAGGAAGGGATCCCATGTGGGCCAGGAAGGGGGGGGGGGGACCAGCCGGACAAAGGAAGAGAAGAAACTCCTTGAGATAAGGCTTGTTGTCCTCATGAAATCCACACAGCCAACACTTGGAAGAGAGAGAAGACACGTCCGCCAGCCTCCAGCCAGCTGCTCCCAGGGGTGGTGCTAGGCCTGAGGCGTGCATGCATCTGATGGGTGGGTCCCGGGCAAAGGAGGTTCCCTGCCCGGGGACGGGGGAGAGACACACAACTAAGCTGCCACGCAGGGGCGAAGGTCTTGCGTGAAGTCTCTAAAGTTGGCTGGCCCGGCGGCGTGTACGGGAGCAAGTCTTCCCCCGGCGCGGTAGGAGGCAAGTCAGCAGATGCACCTCCGGCCGCCCCGCATCCCCTCCACCCCATTACCTAGTGGTGACCAACACCGCAGGCCCCGGGCCCTGTTGCATGGTGTCGCCCCTTCCAAGAGCGCAGGCTCGGCTCTTACACGCCCTGCTGCCGCCGTTGCTGCCTGTGTTGCAAGGCTGGGAAGGAGATCCGGGAACGAAAGTCACGAGATCCCTTCCGTCTTTTTTCGCTTCCCAATCGCTGCCCTGCTTCTCACCCTTCCCACTCACTCCGGGAGCCCCAGCCCCGTCTTCTGCCAATTGGAATTTGGCCATCCAATTAAAAGTTTACCTATTTAAAAATTAGGTCGTAGTCGGCAGGATTCGAACCTGCGCGGGGAGACCCCAATGGATTTCTAGTCCATCGCCTTAACCACTCGGCCACGACTACTCCTAGTGGCTGAGGATTTCTAAGTGAGTATTTTTAAAGTCCTGCCTCTCAACTGTGCTGCTTCTACGATTTTTACTAGAGCTGGTGCTTGCATATCTTATGCAAGCACCAGCTCTAGTAAAAGCAGCACGAGGAAGAGAATGAAAATCCATTTGTCCCAGTAAAATGTCTTAATCCATGCTATGCTATCTCCTTGTAAAAGATCAGTACTAACGGCCTGTATTGAAAACAGAGTGCCAGCTCTCTTGTTATAGAAAAGAATTATACGATGATGATGATGATGATGATGATGATGATGATGATGATGATGATAAAAAATACAGCAAGTTGTACTGGGCTATTTACTATTATGCCACGATCTTCAACCTTGCTTTCCTTTTAGGTACTCATAGGATTCACAAATCCCAAACCCATTGCACTATCGAGTAGTGGTACCAGCACCTTGATTCCAATCTCTTACTTGAAAGCCTTGTTACTTTAGGATCGGTGCCTTTGGATCGTGTTTGGTACTCATAAATGATATGGGGTTGCTCCAGGAGCCGGAGGAAGTGGGTTGCAGTCAGATCGAAGAAGTTATTCCAGAGAGGGTGTACGGTCAGCCACAAAATCCCTTGCCTCTAGTTTCAGAAGTTTAGGCTGGAAAGGGTGCGATTCTATGCCCACTTTACTAGATCCCACTGAATTCAGTGTGTCCGAGTAAACATGCATCTAGATGGGGCAGCATGATTGTCAGTGGAGTTTATTGAGTGTGTGTGTGCGTGCGTGCGTGCGTGCGCGCGCGCGCGCGCGCGTGAGAGACATGATCTAGTGAACATTGGGCAAATGTATGCGAATTATATGTTTATTTGGATATTCTCCAAAGATCCAGCCACTGTATCGCACTTCATTCCTCTGAATAACTGACTGGCTTGTTTTCTGGAATAATTCTGGAACTGAAATGGTTAGTAATGCGTTCTCTTATCAACCTTCTCATGGTGCAACCAAATGCACGCCAAGCCTGCTGTATATCGCACACCAGCGCCCCCTGCGGGACAATGGGTATCTTGCAGGACTTAAAGCCTTTTTTACAACGTAGTCCTGTGCATTTTTACTTAGAAGTAAGTGCTATTTATTCCCTAGCAGGGGTGTTGCTAGGCCTGGCCCCAAATCTGTTTTCCAGAGCCCTGAGTATCCATTGGTGCCAACGCAAGGGGCTTTCCCCCTAGTTTAATTGCCGCGCAAGGAACAATTTCCCCCAGGAGGCTAGCGACTCCTATGTCAGTGGGGCTCCTTATCTATTGTAGCTTTTATTCTGAGCTTTATGGGAGTTATCCATGGTGCTGCACTCTGTCCCCAAAATAGGTTCACCACCATGGAGCACCATGGATGGCTCCTATAAAGTTCAGAACAAAAGCTGCAATGGATAAAGAGCCCCACTGACATAGGAGTCACCAGCCTCCCCAGCGATTTCCCACTTATTGCACTTCTATGCACTCTAATTTTTTTTAACACTATTGCAAATTAATTGTAATTGAAGAGGAACTACTGATGGGTACAAATTCATTGAAGAATTTATTTGAGATGATCTGAATGAGAAATCAATTGGCTGGCTTTGCTTTCTGTGAAATCTAAATAAATCCTTGTCATTCTTTCTAAATTTGCACATACAGATAAAAATTAGCCTATGCAAACTTTATGGAGATTTATGTCTGATAGGCCTGGGCCTTGAATCTTTTCAGTGGCTATCTAGCTAGTATAGGTTTCCCATTTGCAGGACAGAGAAAATGAAGCAGGACAAACCCTGACCTCTTGTTGTGTGAAAACTCTGTTAAAGATGCACATCGTTTGGCTGCATTGTTGCAGTAGAGAAACACAAAGACTGGGTTCACACAACAAAAAAAGCCTGTGCCACTGTTCTAGCCTCCCTTGCCAGTGACTGCCCTTCCACTGATGCCAAAATGGTGCTTTGCAAGGACCATCACTTTTTTCGGCTTCTTCTTCTAAAAAAAGTTGATGCCTCAAAAATGTGCAAATTGGGTTGTAATTTTTTTTAAATTATTATTTTTGTCAGTATTTCGCAATTGCACAAGTGTGCATTTATGACTGTCCAATATGTGTAGTCTTGCCTGGTCAGTTTTCTTGTATGTTTCAGCTGTCAAAGAGAGTAGTAAGTGGAGTAAGTAACATACAAGGAAATTGACAAGTCCAGGTTGCATATAGGCTAATTTGCACACAGTTGCAAAGAACTGAGGGAGAAATAATAGTAATAGAAAGAGGGACTCAGTAGCACAATTCAGGCTCATTGAAAATGATGGGTGATTAATAAATATAAGAAATAAATATAAATAAATAAGGGGGGGGACACAGCCAAAGGAGTAAGTGCACCAAAAGGTGCAGGATCAATATCTATCTACCTCTTGGCAATGTGAGCCTCTTGCTTTGAGTGTTGAACTGACACTTCTCAGTGTCCTACACCTTTTCAACATTTCCCCGACTCTCCAGAAAGGGTAGATATTAACTCCCCCCACCTTTTTCATGACTCCTTTTTGGAGCAGTTATTGCTGTGGTTACTGTGCTTCAGCAAATATGTGCAAATCTCCTGACAGTAAATGGAGGAGAAATTTGCGCATCTGCAATAATAGAGCAGCTAATGCAATTGTGCAAATTTCCCCTAGCTCCCACATTACAGAGCAACCTACCTGTCACATTTCAAGCATCCTCCATGCACACAGGCTGAAATGACCCCTGATGGCTCTTGTCTACCAGGAATAGGCTGAAATCTCTCCCAGTTTGCACTTTTTACATTCAACTTCCAGGGTTGTTGAAAGGTGTCATCTCCCCAGGTGCTCCTTGGCCTATGTCAGCCTTTCCCAACCTGGTACTCTCCAGGTATTTTGGACTTCAACTCCCATCAGCCCCAGCCAGCACGACCAATGATTAGGCATTCTTGGCATTGTACTCCAAAAATATATGGAGGGCACCAGCTTGGGGAAGTCGGGGCTATCTGTTTGACATGCTGTGTCCCTGTCCCACTCCCAAGTCTGTGCCCTAGAGATGGATGGAAGCCCATACTGCAATACTTGATTGGAGAATCCTCTCCCCTGATTTGAGAGGGTTAAAGAATGGGGATTATTCCCTATGAAAAGTTGTCATGTACTGAACATCCTGAGTAATCCTTGCTCCTCGGAAGTAAGTTTGTGATTCTTATTTAAGAATGTCTAGCGCAGGAAATTGGTTTTATTCATACATTTGTAAATTATTTTGTTTCTTCTTTATACTACCTACAGTAATACCTTGGATTACAAGTAACTTGGTTTGAGAGCATTTTGCAAGACAAGCAAAAATTTTAATATTTATTTATTTATTTTTTACTTGATATACAAGCGTCGTCTTGCAATACAAGTACTGTAGTATGGCTTAAATTAAAAATCTGTACAAATTTTTTTGGGGGGATTTCGTTTTGATATAAAAATGTTTTGGATTACAAGCACCTTTCCGGAACAAATTATGCTCTCAATCCAAGGCATGACTGTATCTGTTTTCTCTCTTCCTAATCACCATAAAGCAACTTAATTTGGAACCTGGGGTTTGAGTGTGTACTTTTGACAAGCCAAGGATCTTTCCCTTGTGTGCCAGACAGCACTTTCGCACTGCACACTTTGACGAAAGGGGAGGCAAGGGGGAAACAGGCTGAACTTGCTCAGTGAAGACTGGGGGATTAGCTGGGAGTTGCCCCCTCCCAGGTAGAAAGAAACACCACTTTTCTGGTGCAGGAAAGATGTCTCAGGCTTCTGTTGCCATCAAGGTCAAGGCAGCTTGGGCAAATCCACACACCCCACTCCTGAATGAGTGAAGAATGGACACAGATGCAAAGACAATGAGGAAGAAGAACCCTATTTTTGTACCCATTTGGAGTGGTGGAGTGGTTAATTTTGAAGTGCAGGCATTCAGCATACAGGACCCCATAGCCACACCTCCAAGGACAGTCCAAAAATTCAAATCAACTAACCAGATCTAGCATGTTCCATCTCCACCAGGAGCAGGTCTTTAAAAAGAAAAAAAAGGGGGGGGGAGCTGATGGGACTTAATTGCCCATTCAAGAGCAAGCCACCCCAAAATACTTTGCATTACAACAGGGAACAACATATTGTGGCTGGGAAAAATCATTTCTCCTCAGCTACTGTGAGGATTGCAGCTAAACCCAGAGGGAGCAGGGAAATCTGAGGGTGGTGGTTGTGGCAGATGACATCAGCATCCCTGCTGACAAAGAAGTGCCGGCGCTTCGTCCCTGCAAGCCCTGCCTCCACTATGCCTCGACCCATTTGTTACTCTTGGGATTCATTTTATTCATTTATTTATTTATTATATTTATAGCCTGCCTTCTTTCCTGCAAGGAACCCAAGGCGGCTTACATAATCCTCCTCCTCCTCCATTTTAGCGTCGTCCTTGCGAGCCCTGCCTCCACTACGCCTCGACCCGTTTGTTACTCTTGGAATTCATTTCATAACTAATAAACATCAAACAGAATGGCCCCCATTTAATTTAATTTTTAAATTTGTTATTCAATTAATCCCTTATTTGCTAATTTTGGGGGGGTGGGATGTTAGTAGCTGGGTGGGGCTGGGCTGATCCAGGACTAGAGCCCAGGAGTTTCTGATGATAAGTCCAAGGGCAGACCCAACTGCAAAAATGGTCTGTTCACCTGACCTAACACAGCTTTTCCAAACCCGGTGCCGTCCAGATGTGTTGGACTGCAACACCCATAGTTCCCAGCCAACATGACCATAATTCCAGGGGAGTGGGGCTCCTTATCCATTGCAGTTTTTATTCTGAGCATTATAGGAGCTATCCATGCTGCTCCATGGTGGGGATTTTGGGGATGGAGGTCAGCACCATGGATAGCTCCTATAAAGCTCAGAATAAAAGCTGCAGTGGATAAGGAGCCACACTGACATGGGAGTCACCAGTCTCCCCTGCATAATTCCCAGCATGGCTGGGCATTAAGGGAGTTGCAGTCCAACACATCTGGAGGGCTCCAGTTGGGGAAAGCTGACCTAACATGTACAGCTTAATTTAAAAGATAAAATGGCTAAGCGCACACTGCCCAGAAAACAAGAAAACCAGCCAAGCCTTCCTCTGGTCAACTGGCAAACCTGCTAAGAAAAGATGGGGGTGATGTTTCTAAGAGTGCAAAAATATTTTAAGAGCTGACCAAGTCTTATTCAGGCTGGCGTGATGGAATTGTGCAGATTCCAGAAATTAGAAAATCGCCCGCTATTGAATAGCACAATTCCAATTTCCAACCATGTTATTTCTTTCAAATAAGTGTTCTTGCAAATAAGTGTTCTTAGGGCTGAGGTCTAGGCGGCTCTCATGAAAGCTGCTGGTGTCTCTGAGAGAATCTACAATCAGCGTCCACCAGATGTGTTGGACTGAAGATGTGCTGGCTGGGGATGATGAGTGTTGTAGTCTGACACATCTGGAGGGCACCAGGTCGGGGAAAACTGATCTATATCATCTACCTCTGGACGACAGTTACAAAATCCAGATGTGAACCCACGGGGGATTTTTATATCAGGTCTTCTTTGGTTGAATTGCTAGATTTAAAGTCTGCTGTTTTATAATGTGGTAATGCTATCGATAGTCCAGGATGGCAGCCTTTTAAACCTACTCACATATTCTCAACGCAGGCTCTATTTATGGTGGAGAGCTGGAAGAATTTACACATCTCTTCCCCCCCCCCCCCAATCTTAGACATTTCATTTGTATGTCATGAGGGATATGTCAGGACCAATGAAGACAAAGCCCTAAGCAATCCCTACTGGAAGATAAACTTGCCACTTGCCTGGCTTGAGGCAGAACTCTCCTGAAGTTATGATGCCTTATTTCTGGCAAGCTTTGGGGGTCTGCATAAATCACGAGCAAATTTCATAGCACCCTGGCAAAGGAGGAAAATCTTTCATTTCACCATTTGTCATTAGTACTCAAGGCACTGTTTCTATCCCTGCAAAAGTGACTTTATTATTTATTCTTTATTTATTCTTACTTTATTATTTATTATTTGCTAGGAAAGGAATGTGTTGGGTGTTAAAGGGGGGGCTGGTTGAGAGACTCCCAGTGCAATCCTATACATGACTACTCAGACATATGCCCTGTTGAGTTCAATGAGAATTACTCCCTAGTAAAGATGTATTGGATTGCAAAGATCGGGAAAATATTGCTATTTCATTGTAATATAGGTATTTTATTTGTTTGTTTGTTTATTTTTGCAATTGTTGTATTTTACTCTTTTTAAAGTGGTTTTATTGTAAATCACATTGAGTATGCACTGAATGGAGGGATTATTAAAAAAAAATACATTGACAGAGCAATCCAACACATGTCTTCTCAGAAGTAAGCCCCATTGCATTCCGTGGGAGTTACCCCCAGGTATAGCATTGCAACTTGAATTAATAATAATATTGTGTTCATGTCCTGCTTGTGGGTTTCCCTTAGGTATCTGATTGGCCACTATAGGAACAGTATGCTGGACTAGATAGGCCCTTGGTCTGATCCAGCAGGGCGTTTTAACTTCCTCTGTTTTCATTGGTGGCAAATGTTTTATTGGGTTGCACCAATTCAAGAGTTGGCTCCAGATTTTGCTATATTCATACTTAGAACAGACCCATTGAAATAAGTTGGGCTTAACTTAGTCATGACTAACTTAAGTTCCATTGATTTCAATGGGTCTGTTCTAAGTATGAATAAATCTGGAGCCAACCCCATGAAGGGTATGTATGCATTAAATCAGGGAGAACAGTTTGACCTCGCCTACTCACTGGCAAATTATTTTTCTAAGTGCATTGGATGGTGGTGGTGGTGGTGGTGATGATGATGATGATGATGATGATGATGATGATTTTCAAATTTGCAATCTGCAACCTGCAGCTTTCATGGTAGTCCAGGAATAGCTTTATAGCTTGATGTGATGTGTAAGCAACCAGCTTCTTACACTAGAATCTGAAAGGAATGACCACTGGCATGGGTCAGTGGGTCACCTTATTAGTACAAAGAAAGGTAGTCCCTTGAAAGGTAAATAAGAGATCAGCCACACTGAGCTTTCTAACAGTGCCACCAGGGATAAGAGGGAAACAAAAGTTTAATTTACATAGTTGTGAAGAAATATATTAGTCAGAATATTAGTTTAATATTAGTTAGAACTGGGAAAGTTGTGAGTTTTTAAAGAAAACGTTGAATTACAAAATGTGCTATTTTGATCAGCAGAATGGAAAGTTTTTGATTTTTTAAAAGAATTTTTCTTGATGGCTGTGGGTGGGTCTATAAGTGATATCATTTCGATGATGTAAGTCACTGGGGCATTTCTCCATGGTCAGAATTACCCAGCAAATGTTCAAAGGACACAAGCAGACCAGTGAATGCTACCAATTTTACCGATTACATTTTAATGAACTGCAAACATGGTTGCAGCAGCAGAGTTACCATGGAACTACAGTAATTTCTCCTCTAAAGGCACAGTCCTATGCATGTTTAGACAGAAAAAAGTCCTACAACTCCCAGGATTCCCCAGCCAGCACTGGGGATCTGCTTTTATTTCTTGATCTTAATATCCACTGCACCTCCTGTGCTGCAGACAGTCTGGCAAAAGCCTTTTAGATGGGATGGTGGAAGGGAACTGGGGGAAGGTGTGAATGGCAGGAAAACTTGCAGGAAGAGACAATGCGAAGAAAGACAAGGGTTTTTTTTAAAGAGAATTTATTGCACTTTTGTAACTCACCCTTCAAGAATCTCATGGTGGTGTTGATTTGTTGATTTGAAAGGGTTGTCCCATTTTATTTTCATGACATGCCTGTGCGTAGATTAAGCTAAGCAGGAATTTGAGATCAGGTCTCCACATTTCAAGTCCTGGGCTGGCTCACACATGCAATTATTAACAAAATACTCATTTAAAAGACTTTTAAAATGTCCTACACACACACGCTTACCTGAAAGTAGGTTCCTTTTAGACTCAGTAGGGCTCACTTCTGCGTAGACATGTCTAGGATTGCTCTGTAAGATTCCAAGATTCCAAAAATTAACCAGATTCAGAGCGCAATCCTAGGTCACATGTCTACTCAGAAGTAAGTCTCATTGAATTGAATGGGCCTTACTCCCAGGTAAATGGGTATAGGGTTGTAGGTTCAGTTAGACTTTTCAGGAAATTGGTACATCATTGGTACCATTAGTACATGCTGGAAGTGAAAATTTGGCCTCAAAGTCAAGCATGTAGCTTTTGCATTAAAACTCTTCGGTTTGGAAAGAAATCCCTACCCCACTAGAGCAGAGCTTGGCAACCTGTGGCCCCGCAGATGTGGTCGGACTCCAACTCCCATCACTCCTAGCAAGCATGGCCAATGGTCAGAGGTGATGGGAGGTGTAGTCCAACAACATCTGGAGGGCTACCGGTTCCCCATCCCTGCACTTGCAAAATAAAGGACCACTTCTTAAAGAAACACTGTCCTCTATAGTATTTAGGAATATCAGGTCAAGTGATCTCATCCTGAAGCATGAAGCATTTTGCAACATCAGAATAAAGTGTTCTGATAGCAAAACAACATTATCCGGCCAAGGATAGAATCACCAAGAAGTAAACAGGTTTCTTATATAACAATCTATGGTAGTTTGTCCAGTTCAGTCCGGTCCAGTTTGTACAGGAAAAAAAAAGAAAGAACAAAAATTAGGAGGAATCCATAGAAGACCTGCCTAACCTCCTATCACTAGCTCTGCAGCTAGGTAATTTTAGACCCTGGGCTTAATAATCATAGAATCGTAGAGTGGGAAGGGGCCTATAAGGCCATCGAGTCCAACCCACTGCTCAATGCAGGAGAACAGATGTGGGCAGCCCAAGCAATCACCCATCCAAGCACTGACCCGGCTCATGCATGCTTAGCTTCAGCCTGTGGCCTGTATTATGTGCTCTCAATGCCACTATCTTATGGGGCGGGGGGGGGGGGACTTTAGACCTCGATCTCGATCTGTATTACTTCAGCTGTAAAGCACACAATTAACATTTTTCTTCTTCCTCCTGATATGTTAGAACAATGGCCCTGCTTGCCAACAGTATGTGCAGGTTTTCATTCTAAGCTCACTTAAATCATAGCACCATCATATCTACAGGAATAAAACGGAGTTTGCTTCTGCTGCCCTGATGCCCTCATCACCTGCCACTCTCTGGGTGGCCACTTGCCCCGCCCCACCAGACTACGGGGCCCCGGACTTTGGTTCCAAGGTCCAGCCCTACCTGCACCACTGATCCTACTTGTGCCGTTATTTTTTTTATCCATTAATATGGAGCAGCTTCTGGGTATGTGATTGACAACATAAGCCACCAGATGGTGCTGTTTTCCAGTGTATGAATAAAGAAAGGCTGCTGTTTTGAGCAAATTTTCAGTGGTGTGTCAAGAGCAATGAAATTCTGATGCTTTCCATTCTTGGTTTCGTTGCTTGGCCAGTTTGTCACTTAAGAAGGACAGCTTTCCATGCACATAGAAGGGGTTCCTTTCTTGCTACTCTTTCTCCATTTCAATGAAAGGTTTGTCTTCTCCCCCAGGCCAATGCAGGAGTGAAGTTAATTTCAGCCTACAGCTGATCCATAATGTCTATACAGCAGCTGTGGGGGCACATAAGTAATATTACATCTTTTCACTCTGAATTAATTCACCAAAAATAATTAACACCCACAGTTCAGCACTTGCAGTTACCACTAGAGATTAGAATTCTCATCTCACCTTCAAACAACAACAAAAATGCTAAGAACTGCAGGATCAGACCAGGATCTTTTTTCCAGCAGCAGCCAGTCAGATGACCTTGTAAGCTGCAAAGCAGGACACAACTGAGACAGGCAATCATTCCCATCGCTGGCCTGTAGCATCTGGTAAGCAGAGGTATACTGCTCCTGTTGATTGAGGTTCCATGCTTAGCTTTTGTGGCTAACAAGCAGTGATAGACCTATCCTCCAAGGATTTGCCTAATTTTTCATTTTTGAAATGCCATCACAACATCCTGTGGCAATGAATTCCAAGGGTGGTGTGTGTGGGTTTTTTTATTTAAAAAATTCCCTTTTGACTTTGTTCTTCTGAATCTACTGCCCCACTGAGTTCACTAGATAACCCTGAGTTGTCACACCACTG
Organism: Shinisaurus crocodilurus; assembly: GCA_021292165.1. Classification (NCBI taxonomy): domain Eukaryota; kingdom Metazoa; phylum Chordata; class Lepidosauria; order Squamata; family Shinisauridae; genus Shinisaurus; species Shinisaurus crocodilurus. The sequence continues at coordinate 159,243,199 of CM037879.1, forward strand.
ATATATCGATATCGATATCGATATAGATATAGATATAGATATAGATATAGATATAGATATGCTACACACACCCCAAAAAGACACACACAAAGCAAAGGCAGCCATGTTGGGCCATAAGAAAAAAAATCCAGTACCTTTCTTAGGACCAACCAAAACATCACAACATAGTGAGAGCAAGCTTTCAAGTTCTCCAGAACTCTTCATTGGGCTGGATGATAAGCAAGGTGGCGAGAAAAGAGGGGTAACTTGCTTTGAGTTAAAACCATAAAGTCTGCTTTCATCACAGTCTTAAGACAGAGCGTAGGAAGAGGTTGCAGACTTACTTGGATTACTAGGCTTTCCTAGATGCTATGCAAGTTCTGGTTTCACACCTAGGGATGCTTGGACAGAGAGACACACACAATGGATGACTCACCATGTTTGAAAATATAAAACCCAAGAGTTATCTGGGTCTGTCTCTGGCCTTACACAAACAGGTTCCTTTTAAGATAGAGAACAGAAGTAATGACAATCATGGAAGCTTTGACATTACCAAAGGTGAAAACTGATTTTAGATTATGTATTAGCTAAAAGAAGTAGAAGTCAATAGTAGCCAAATTGGGTGGCATTACCTGGTAGTTAGAGGGAACATAACCAAATAGAAGTCCCATCTTCACGTGGTAGAAAATCCTCTTCCTCCAGTTTTAGGATTCCTCTCTTGAATAGCTAAATTCATGATCCTTCAAAGCATACACAAAGTAAAGGTATCCGTGTTGTTCCATAAGAAAAAAAACAACCCTAAAATCCACACAACAGGGTGATAACTTTCTTAGGACCAACCAAAATATCACAAAATAGTGAGCAAGCTTTTGAGTTCTCCAGAACTCTTCCATCAGGTCAATGTTGAGCAAAGCAGAGTGCGAGTGGAGTGAGAGATAATCATGAGGATTTCTGCTGCTTATGTGCCACATCATCTGCTTGTACATTACATTCATCCACTTGAGCCTCCTTGATCTTTTTAAAATCCCATTCCTAATCATTCCTAACACTGACCTTGTCATTGTTTCATTGCTGCACATGGAGCGGATGTTTACTGTAAGCTTTCTGCTTAGCTTTCTCCAAGGTCTCTTTTCTGGATGACTACAACCATCTTAGACCCCACCAGCAGTGCATGGGAGAAATTAGGAGTTTGCATTTAGGATGAAGACAGGTGTAGTGGTACATTTTGAAGTGGAGGTGTGATGGTTAAGAACACTGTGCCAACCGGCCAGCCAATTTCTCAAGCCTGAATCAGGTCTATCTGTGACTTTTCTATTCAGGAGAATCCTCAATTGACTGTAGATTTAGTTATCTCAATCGATCATTTAGAGAGTGATCCTATGTTTTAAACTTAAATAGTATCAACTGTGTGGTCCCTGAAGCACCTTTCAAACCAGACAATACAAAAATGGCAGCAGTGAACTGTAACTGCAACTAGTTTATTACGGCCATAGACCAGCAGAAGGCAGCAGTGAATGAATATATATATATATATATATATATATATATATATATATATATATATATATAATTATTGCTCAAATAAGTTTCAAGAACAACACAGTTTTGGAGCAGCAAGGCGAGCAACAAATGCTCCCATATATCCTACGAGTATGATAACTAAGGGCACAATTCTATTGACTGCACCCTCGATTCTTTACAAGCATCCAGTGCAGAGTGGGAGGAATGGCAGAGAGGATCTCTGCCTCCACGCACCTCCCACTCTGCATTTCATCTAGATGGCCAATTTCAGCGGTCTAGCTGAGGTGCTTCAGAAGGGGAGGGGAGGAGGCTGGAGCGCTGTCAGGATACCTTGTATTCTGGCAGCCCTGGTTTCCTCCCCTCTCAGCCCCCTGGAACACCTCCTTTACCCCCTCTCTTAGGCTGATTTCCTGACCTCGACCTCGGGGAAGCGGCCAGCGTGGCCACGCTGGCTGTGTGTGGGGGAGGGGGATTGGAGCATGGATCCCCAGCTCAGAGGTGGGAGCTCTTTTTCCAACCTTGGATCTGGGAATTTGAAGTATCCTGTGGCCCCCTAGATGTTGTCCAGGGGACATTGGATCGCTCTCTAAATGTATAACTGAAACAGTAGCTAATACATCAATTAACCATTATTACTGTTACTATTCCATTCAACAAAGCTTGTATTATAAGATCAGATTTACCTAGTTCACAGTTCTAGTTGGCAGAGCTTAAATATGTGTGTATTTCCTTCTCCCAGGATCTCCCTGCTCAGGCATGCTAAAAATCTTCCTTTTTATAACATTCTGCCTAAATTGGCCAAGTCCCTTATCTTAAGAAAATACACACATGTCTGATTAAGGGAAGTTCTGCCTAATTTCAGGAGAGCTTTTCTGAGAATGCATCTTCTCCCAGATTTCAAACAAGCTTTTGCCATTTATAAGAATTCATTCTACACTAAATTAATCTATAGCCTATTCAGATTATAAAGATGTAATCATTTCTTTCAAAATGCAATGATTGCTTGTCAGCATTACATATATTTTCCACGACAGAGGTGCTCATCATGAGAGTCCCCATAGCCACACATGCCCCAGGAGAGTTGGAAAAATGCAGATAGCTGTGTTGATCCATATCAACAAACCAGTTCTAGGAGTTTTCATCTCCAGGTCTTTTCTAAAGTTAATGGGTCTTCATTGCCCATTCAAGACCAAGCCACACCAAAATACAAACTCACAGCTACACATTGTTGCTGGCCTGGAAAAGCCAATTTCCCCAGCTACTGTGAAGACTGCAGCTAAGCTCAGAAGGAACAGTAACTCCTGAGGGGGTGGCAGATTACATCATAATCCTTGCTTATCAAGAAGTCCTGGTGCTTTGACCCAGTGAGCCCTGGCTTCACTACACCACTGCATGTGATGCATACAAAGCCATTACTGTGGCCCCTTCTCCTGCTGTGGTGTGAGCTCGGCTTCCTTATATTTCACGGTTTGCAAGACAGATCTACAGACCAATAGATCAAACACTGGACCAGTCTCTAGTCTGTCTAGTCTGCAGGTCCTCCCCACTTTGCCTGCCAACACGAGAGAGGCCTGAGTGAAAAGCCATCAGGAGACTAGTGCAGCCTTCCCCAACCTGGTGCCCTCTAGATGTGTTGGACTACAACTCCCATCATCCCCAGCCAGCATGGCCAATGGGGAACCAGGTTGTGGGTGGCCAGACTAGAGACTCCAACATGAGAAACAATGAAAATGGACAACCAAAAGAAAACCAGGATTCATTGGTCGGTGACTTAGCCTAGGTCACACAGATATCTTCTTTTTTTCTTTAGGGGCTGAGCCCCATTTGCCTTTAAGAAGGAACTTTTATTGACCAGACTGCCAGTTAACCATTGCTGCTCTACAGACAATTATTAGGAGTTATCTCTTGACATTGATAAGACGAGGGGTGGGCAACTTGTGGCCTTCCGGATGCTTTGGACTACCACTCCCATCATCCCTCACCATTGGCTATGCTGGCTAGCGCTAGCAGGAGTTGTAGGCCAAAACATCTGGAGGGCCATAAGTTGCAGATGTTCTTACTTCAGTGTAATGTGAAGCAGTCATTTAAAAAAAAAGTGTTCACTAGCAAGGGAAGCGTGGAAATGGAGGATGAAATTGACAAGGACATGGACAATAGGGGGATATCACTATGCTGGGCTAAATATCATGGACAGGCGTTCTTGTACAAGTGTGCAATTCCCTGGGGAATTTTTTTTTAAAGGGCGCAGAAAATTGATTTCATTTGACTATCTGATGCAGGGATGGGGGTTCCCTCAGGAGCCAGCAACCCCAGTAGATTGATTGCAGAAAGTGTGCTGACGTAGGGACCGAGAAAAAGAGTTTTACCACAAAGGTGCCTGGGAAACGTGCCAGAGCTGAGCAGGAATGAGTGCAGAAACAAGCCATAACAAGCCACAGAGCACCTGTCTGTCAGGTTAAGCGAGCGAACAACTACCCCATGGTGGCTTATTCACAGGGTGGCTTAGCGTGAGGTGTGAACCTTCTCAAAGAGGGAGGGGGCCCACTGCAGATGCCTTGCCCCAAGGCCCTCAAAAACCTGGAACCAACACTGTGGATGAGGGTGATTTGGATTGGGACTGTGGTGCTGCCAAATCCCTGCACCTCAAGCAAAGCTGTGGGGAATTTCAAGGAGCAGGGCTATGCCTTGGAGCTGTGAACTGGAGCACCATGACATGCCACAATATTGTGTCCACTACCTTCTCATTGCGTGCTTGGAAGGCTGATTAAAACACCCTGCCCAAAAGGTCTGAGCTACCACTTCCACATTTTGCATCCAGTAACAACAACAATTCCTCTTCCTCCAGTCTTCAGGGGGCTTCCCTTTGGACTCCAGGTCCAGCTGATTCACATTGCATGAGACCTCCTGGATAGATTTTCCTGCCCATAGGCCATGGTTGGAGAAGTCACTGTCAGAGGGCTCTGGGAGCCAGGGAGTGTCACATTTGGACATGAAGATCAATGGATGAACTTGGCAGGCTGCTGCTAGAAGCCCGATTGATTGATACTATTGCATAATCAGTTATAAGAGGATACATCACACTTCAGCAAGCACCACACAAAGGTAAATATGATGCTTCTGGTGATTCTTTCACTGTCCCAGATCTAGCCAGAGGAACCAAGGTTTTTGACCACTATCACAGAAGAGTTTCCCTCCCATGTGGATTCCTTATGGAGGAAATAATGTATTGCTCAGCTGCATTTACTTATTATGATTCTATTTTTACTGTTTTATCACCATCACCACCCATTTCTTAGCTTGTATGAGAACCTGTGCTGAAGAAGATCATGATCATCATCATCATCATCATCATCATCATCATCATCAGGCCAGTGGAAGCTTATTACTATCATTTCTCATTTAAATGTAAATAACTGAATGCACATCTATGCTTCTTTCCAAGTGTGACAATTGTGGATGCCTTCCAAATAGCTGGCTTAGATATTCCTTTAATAGGCACAAACACTGCTACTTCACAGTGAGCTTCCATCTCTATCCTGTCACATCTACAAACATGCATATGTCACATGGCATCATCATGTTATAAATGTCATTGTCCCTACTCCATGTCAATGGCAGCTGCCCCTTAACTATGTTGGCTGGAGCTTATGGGAGTTATAGTCCAAAATATCTGGATGGCACCGAGTTGCCTACTCCTTGGTTGGGAACATGCAACTTGATGACATGCCCATGTCATGTGGAGAGTGTCTTGTAGACAATGCACCATGGAGATGAAAACTCACCATGAAGAAGAGGCTGAGCCTACATAAGGCAACATCTAGACCAGCTCTAAATTTGTACCAGATAAATTTGGTGGTTTTAGCAGACATGGGAGAATTTGTACATTGCCACTGTGTAATGTTTGTCCATTGCACCTCTGTGGAAGCATTCTAGATTCTAATTTGGTACCAAGACCCTCTGGTGCCATCCTTTGGACCCAGAAGTGGAAAGGATCAACTCTATGTCTTCACCAGGAAAGCTAAATAGGTACATCCAAATGAATACACTCATAAAAATCATGCATGTCACAATTTCTAAGTACAGGCACACACAAAATACAATTTGGACTCCATCAGAAATTCCACTTGTCTTGACCAAAGAAAGTCACTTCAGAAGAGCCCCAGACCCTAAGGCTGCAATGCTAGAGTGACTTACCTGGGAGTAAGTCCCATTGAACTCAATGGAACTGTCTTCTGGGTAGACATGCGTAGGATTGCACTGTAAGCAATCAGAGAGACATTTTCGAGGGGCAACAACACAGTGTGGGAATATCACTCCTAGGCTGGAAAATCCATACTAGGTTCAGTTCTATTTGAAGACTGACCAGGTGGACAGTTAAGTAATTTATCATCTGTTCTAGAGTCCTCTGAAGAATGTGTTAGCATGAAGGGAAGGAGATGGGTATAGACTTTTGGCAGCCAATGAGGCCAGAGGGAGGGCTGTTTGCCTACATATGATTAAGGGCAGGTGTAGGGGATTAAGGCTAAGACTGGCAAGTCCCCCAGAGTGGAAAGGGATGTCATCCTTCATTGGAACAAGGTTCTGATTGTTGGCAAGTTCGGATGCATAAAAAAAGAAAAAACATACTTTGGCTATGTGGGTTCTTTTTTTCTTTCTCTATTTGAACTCACTAATTGAGTTATAAAATAAAAAAAAATTAAACTACAGCTTTTCCTCTCCAATTTCTGCTATGGCAATCTGTTGATTAGGCTTTTGAAAGAGGGTAGGTCCAAGGAAGTGGTTTGCCAATGTAACAGTGTGTGCACGCACAAAGAAAAACAAATATTTGCATGATTACCAGAAGAAGAAAAGTAGATCTGTCCAAGGAGAGGAGGCGGGAGGAGAGGGGGAGCATCGCTTCGGGAACGTCCGAGCCACTGCAGCATCGGACAGTCCTGCAGCTGGCCTAGACTGGGCAGGATGGATGGAAATTCAAGAAAACCCAAAAGGGTTTTGACGAAGATGCAATGTAGAACAGATGGGGGAAACGCCGCGTTTCTGGTTTTTTTGATGGACACCGTGGGACGAAGAGGACAGAATGTTCAATTACCACGTGCGTCCCTTAGAACTGAGAGAGGCTACGGTTGGAAGGGTGGTGGTGGTTCACTGTCAGCATAAATCAGAAGAAATTCCGTTGAAGTCCATGGGATGTGGGCTGCTGAACAACCAACAAAATTATGAATCAAGCCATATACATTCGGACCCATAATGTGCTTGCTGAATAATCAGCTGTGGAGGGTCCTTAGCTCGGCAATAAGTTAGCACATACCGTAGTTTCCCATGTGGAAGGCCCAAAGTTCCTTCATTGGCATCGCTGGTCAGGCAACAGGGCCGGGTAAAATCTCTGCTTCTTGAGAACTTGTGAGAGCTGCTGCAGGGATAGCAGACAATGCCAGGTTCAATGGACCAGTGGCTTGACTCACTATAAGGAGACTTCATACATTCAGATAAAATGAACATGAATTGAAACAAGCTGTTCAACGGGCAGGAATGCTATTGACCAGCATGTCTCTTATATTCATAAAAATCATAGAATCATAGAGTTGGCAGGGGTCATGTAGGCCATCTAGTCCAAACCCCTGCTCCATGTAGGAAATACAAGGCTAGAGCATAACCAACAGATGGTTGTCCAGCCTCTGCTTGAAGACCAGGAGCCACGGAGAACCTACCACCCCACTAGGTCCCATTGTGGAACAGCTCTTTCTGTCAAGAACAGCCTTCCCAACCTGGTGCCTTCCAGATGTGCTGGATTGCAACTCCCACCATTCCCAGCCAGCTGGCTGGGAACGATGGGAGCTGCAGTCCAACACATCCAGAAGGCACCAAGTTGGGGAAGGCTGGTCAAGAAGCTTCAAAACCTACCCTCCTGTAACTTCAGCCTGTGTAGAGCTAGTCCTGTCCGCTTGGGCAGCAGAGAACCACACCTTTGCCCTCTTCTGTGTGTCAGACGTTCAGGTATTTGAAGAGTGCAATCATGTATCATTCAGGGCACAGGTGTGCTGAAAAAACCATCTTAAGGGCCAGAGAAGGGGGAGGGGAAAAGAGTGTGTGTGTCCACATATTGATTGCCAGTCCCTCATGTCCCCCTTAAGATGCCAGTCGGGACCTAATCAATTGATTCTGAGCATCAGTGTGCCAGTGCAGATGTCGTCCAAATGGAATCACAGGGATCACTCCCTGCCTGCACAGGTGTTTCTGTGCATTTCTTCAAAGAGGAAGGTTAGATATGGAGGGGAGCTATTTGGGGGTGTCAGCTGATTGGATAGCAGATGCCCATTAAAATCTCTAAAAGTCCATGCCTGCTTTGTCAGAGTCCCACCTTATTGGTGGACCAGTTTCTTGCCCCACCTCTGTCACACTATCTGTGGCTCTGTGGCTTGTTTCTAGTATCTGTGGCTTGCTGTGAGTCTGTTTGATGGTACCTATAATCCGGCACACTTTGTGGCAGTCAATTCCATACACATAATTTGTTCAAAGTAAAACTGACCCCCTTTTGCCACTGTGCTGCTGAATTTTGGTAGCACACGTGGGCGGTGCAGGAGCTGGGCTGTGGCTCCTGGTCAGGGCCAGGGAGCAGTGAGGCCCCCTAGCCCTTGGGAGTCACCCGCCCCTGGGCTAGAGGCTGCTGGGCTGCAGGTCCCTTCATATTTTACGTAGGCTTTTTGCTCCCCTGGATCTCTCTCCCATGTGGATCTTTAAGCTTATGCTTTGGGAAGAATCAAGAGTCTTTTAATTCTGAGATCTATGGGCAACTTTGAAGTAATCTACATCACTGCTTGGTCTACTCAATACTATTGACAACGACAACAACAACAACAATAACAGGGCCTGTTAGTTATGCCAGAAAGCAGGCTATGTAGGCCCATCAGGAAGGCTGTTTCAGTTAGTGTGTGTGTGTGTGTGTGTGTGTGTGGCCACTGATCCTTGCAGAGTAAGTTTTATTCAGATTTTACTGGCCCCTTCTCCCCATCTGCAATGGAAGCATTTTGGAGGAATTGGCTAGAAAATGACTCTCTCTGTGTGTGCGCGCGCGCGCGCGTGTGTGTGTGTGTGAGAGAGAGAGAGACAGACAGACACAGACAGACAGACAGAGTCGTGCGGCTGAGAAGAACACGTTTTTCTCCTTCCACCCGCCCTCCCTCAGGGAGGATGTTTCTCTCAAGGCCCCAGACAGCCTTTTGGCCCCCTCTCACCGCAGGGCGACGCGAGAAGCCTCTTCTCCCGGCCAGGCATCAAATGACCAGACATTAGCAACGCCTCGATTCCAGCGAGCGCAGGAGACGGTGGGGCCCGTCGGGAAGCAGGAGAGAATCTCGGGACGATATGAAACACCTTCGGCTCGGCGTCGACCTGGGAGAGGCTCCGTCCGTCTATCTCCTTCGCACTCATCAGACCAAGCGCTGAGAGTCTCGGCGCTACGCAAGTGGGGAAGCCCCGCAATAATCTCCCTCCCCGCCCCCAGATTTTGGGGGTGGGGGTGCAGGATTTGGGGGGTGCAGGATTTGGGGAAGCGACTAGTGCAGGGAAATGTATGACTGTTGGTTTCCCAACCAACTCTAAGGATGAACTGAGGCAGGGAACGCTCCACTCCTTCCAAAACAACGCGCATAGAAGAGCCTTCCCCAACCTGATGTCCTCCAGATGTTTTGGACTACAATTCCCAGTATGCCCTGACTGTTGGCCATGCTGGCTGGGGCTGATGGCTGTTGAAATCGAGTCGGGGAAAGGTTGCCCAGCATACCTTCATGTCATCCTCTGGGTGTAAAACAGTGGAGACCTTGATAGGATCCAGGCGAAGTCATACTTAAGAGCAGACCCGCTGAAATCAATGGGACTTAATTTAGTCACGGCTAACTGCAGCCCCATTGATTTCAATGGGTCTACTCTGAGTATGGCTAAGTCTGGAGCCAACCCCTTTCTGTCCAGCCCTGACGCATCCTAGTCAGTTAGCGCGCTGGCTTTCCGGTTGTAATTGGCATACACAGTCGCGCTGCACAGTTGCACTTGGCAATCCAAGCCTAGCCCACACAAATCTCCTTCCTCTGGCAAATCCTTTCCCCCTAAATACGCCACCGCCGCCGCCGCCACCGCCCGGCCACACACACACTTTTTGGTACTCGGGTTATATTTACTTCTGTGACTGTTGGATAGAGGTTGTACAAAAGAAGAGGGTATATTGAGTAACGATTTAGGCCCTTCTACTAATCAAAACTATACTGATAACAATATAGCCCAACTGGGTAGAACTGAAAACACCAGGGGTGGCATGGAAGGTTTTCTTTCTCTCTCTGTATGTGGGCACTAGATTTTCCGTTTATAAAATATACATCTTCAGTAGCATTCTGGACTGCCTTGTGATATATAGAAAACAACTAAGGGCGCAATCCTATGCAGGTTTAGACAGGAAAAAAAGTCCCACAACTCCCAGCATTCCCCAGCCAGCATGGGGCATGCTGGGAGTTGTAGGATTTTTTTCTGTCTAAACCTGCATAGGATTGCACGCTAAGAGTCTTGCGGCTACTTAAAGACTAAAGCTGTGTAATCCTAAAAACACGTACTGGAGAGTAAATCCCATTGAGCTAAGTGGGATTTACCTTTGAGTAAGCATGCTTTGGACTGGGCTGTATTCCCTAGCCCCAGTTTCCTGGGAGTGAGCCCCACTGAACTCAATGGGACTTACTCTTGAGTAGATAAGCATAGAATTGCGCTGCAAGGCTGCCGTCCTATGCTGCCCACTTCCTCGGAAGTATGCCCCATTGAAGTCAATGGGACTTGCTTCTGAGTAAACATAGGGTTGGGCTGTAAGACAACCGTTGTACCATGAGTAGGTATCCTAAGACTGAACTCCCTCCCCTCAGCCTTAACGCATTTGCTAAAAAGTTAATCACCAGTCCTCTGCCAACTCTATTAAGGGCCCGATCCTAGACAGAAAAAAGTCCTACAGCTCCCAGTATTCCCCAGTCAGCCTAAGCCAAAGTATTTTTTGGAGGCCTGTTTACTCAAAAGTGAGTTCCACGTTCAATGGGGCACCAGATCAGTGTGTGCGTATGTGTGTGTGTGAGGGGATTTTAAACTAGAAACTGGAAACACTTTTCGCTGAAATAACTTTGAAGCAGGGGGATGTTAACTCACAGTAATGGCTTACTTAAGCTGCAATCCTTTGCAGGTTTAGACAGAAAAAAAGTCCTACAACTACCAGCATACCCCAGCCCGGGTATGCTGGGAGTTGTAGGACTTTTTTTCTGTCTAAATATAGGATTGTGTTCTTAAGGACGCAATCCTAGACATGACTACTCAGAAGCAAGTCCCGCTGAACTCAATGGAAACTTCTCCCAGGTAAGGATCGCAGCCTAGGCCAGGTAGTAGCACCAAGAACTAAAAGTTAACTTCTTTCTAAGCAAGTGCCTCTGATTTCAATGGACCTTTACTTGAACCGAAGGCTTAGTTCACGAGGAAATGCGTCGATCGTTTAAAATGGTTTAGCTATATTGTGTCTGTGTGCATGCTGTCTGTTTAGATGTTTGTATGTAAATGGTATATATATACTGGGTATAATGTAGTTTTAATGGTTTTTAATCTTTGCTTCGGCTATTGGGCGGTATAGAAATGTAATAAATGAATGAAATGTAATGAAAACGTGGAAATGAATTCTGTGGCTTATTAATCAACCCACGGCGGCTAACATACTTTCAAGTATATATGTAGGATGGGGCATAGGTCAGTTGCAAGTCACGCACTTCCGTTCTGGATGGCGGACTGGGTTGGGAAGCGGGAGGTCTACTGGAAACCGTCATGCAAGCTTCTCCAACGTGGCGCCCTCCAGAAATTTAGGATTACAACTCCCATCCCCCTGGCTAATCTGGCTGGCTGCTCTCAGACTTGCCTGTACTTTAATATCATTCCAATCGAAGGGATTCAGTTTAGGACCGAAATGTAAAGGGATTGCTTGTGCTTTATTTTATTTATTATTGTTACTTTTATACCCCCTCCTTTGCAAAGGAACCCAGGCTTACATGGCCCTCCTCCTCTCCATTTTATCCTCACAACAATCTTGTTGTGAGGTAGGTTAGGCTGAGATTCAGTGTCCGGCTCAAAGTCACCCAGTGAGCTTCATGACTGAGCGGGGAATAGAACCCGGATCTCCCGAGTCCCAGTCCAACACTCTCACCACTACGCCACACTGGCTATCCCAACAATATTCCTGATCCTTGTCATTCTGTGGGGGCAAGAGTCTGTCTGTCTGTCTCTCTCTCTCTAAACTGTAGCTTCGTTAAAAAAAAATAAAAAGTCAGAGCAGGATGGAAAGGAAGAAATCTAGCTGGCTTCCCAAAGCAGAAAGCCGGTGGTGGCACCGGGTGAAACACGTTGAAGGATATATTTTTTTTTACCAGATGACCTTTAACTCTGAAACAGCTCCATAAAAATGTCTGGCCAAAGGAAACCATATTTCGTCCCCTTCTTTCTCCATCCACTTCGGCCTTTTGGCGTTGTCATTCTGTGTACTAGATGGTCAATTAGGCAGTGATCCAAGCAGAACAATATTAAGACAGGACAATTTTTCTGAGGGTATCAAATCAATCCAGTAATGCTACACAGAAGGAAGCACCACAGAGATCATCCATTGATCACTGATTCCTTCCAGGCGAAATATTTTTTTCTAAAGTCATAATAGAGTTGGAAGGGGCCTACAAGGTCATCAAGTCCAACCCCCTGCTCAATGCAGGAAACTAGAGGAGGGGTCTCCCATCCAAGTAATAACCAGGCCTGACCCTGCTTAGCTTTCCACGCTCAGACAAGCTGAGCCACCGTGAGCCACAGGCCTGTAGGGTATAGTCTCAGGAGGTTTGGGATGAAAGGAACCCCCCTCCCCTCCCGCCCCACCTTTCAAAACTGCCGGACACACTTAGGGCGCAATCCTATGCATGTTTAGCATGCTGGGAGTTGTAGGACTTTGTTTTTCTGTCTAAACATGTGTAGGATTGCGCCCTTATGCTACCATCCGCACTTATTGACTGCACCGTGTGTTCTCGGTATTTACCAGGAACGCGTCCAGATCTCGCTTTGGCGGTAAGGAATCCAATCCCAGCTGTCTGGCCGGGGCAAGGAACAATAACAGTAGCAGCAGCAGCAGCACCAACAACAAAACCTTCCGTGACCGAGCACCTGTAGAATGAAATGCACACGATATCTTAAATATGTTCTTGACCAACGCACTAGATAGATGGCTGATTATTTTGGCTGCACGACCGCATTCCCTTCAGATAAATCACCGCCGATCTTGAGGGCTTGGGTGTTATTTTATTATATGTGGAGAAAACAGACGTCCCGTTCCTCCCCGCCGCCCCCCATTCCCACTCCAAGGGCTGAGGAAACTGAAATAACATCCTAGTCAATATCGCGGTTTGTTATTTTAATCGGGATCCAAGGAAACATCTGACTTTTACCAAGGAAACCCTCAAGAGAAGGGAAAACATTAGCGCTCAGGCAAGGGGGGGGGGGCTGCGGTGTGGCCGGGACGAGGGGGGAGAGTTTTGTTTTGCTTGATATTTTTCTTTTTCAGGCGAGAATCTCCTCCTAAAAGGAGTCAAACGACCTTCTCTGTAAACGACCGGAGACGTCTATAGACTTTCCATTTGGAGGCGGGGCCTCCATTAGCTATGGGGAGGGTGCAATTGTCCTATACACATTTACTTGGGAGTAACTCCCATTGAACTCAATGACACTTGCTCCCAAGTAAACATGCAGAGGGCGCCCTGGAAACCCAAAGCCGGATGGGAACGAGGAGCTAACTTCTGAAATGCTCGATTCTTGTGGTGGAAGAGATAAGCTCAAACTTTAAAAACCGATTCTAAAGGATGTACTCGAAAAGAACTGTGCCCCACTGATTACTCAAATGGGAGCTCCTCCCTCGTTATTCATGGGAGAGTAGTTTTAATGTGGGTGGGGAGAGAAGACACTCGGCCTGATCCCACGCAGAACCCATTGAAACGGACAGTGCAAATTTATGCGTGTTGACTCAGAAGTAAGTCCCATTGTGTTCAATGCGGCTTACTCCCAGGTAAGTGTGCATAGGGCGACGGTTTTTAGGCGTGCCGAAATCTGCATAGGATCGGGCTGCTAATCTTCTTGAACACGCCTCTCCCGTCCAGTAGGTCTAAGACTCTAATCCTATACACACACTGAACACAGCGAGACTTACTTCCAAGTGCCAGCGCACCAGATGTAGTTTTTGCACCTTCTGAAATATTATTTCTTAAAGAAATAAGTTGCGAAGGGAGATCTGCCAGAGTTGTTGGTACGAATTAACGTACTAATTAATATATGTATTATTAATTAGTACAGATACGGTATTATATAGTCCTACAGTTACTAATGTACGTACCATTCTGTGTTGATACTAATGTACCATTCTGTGTTGATACTGTTACTACTATCAACTTGATAGTAGTAAGAGTGGTAGCAAGGATTTATGGGAGTAATAGGAAGAGTGTGGTATTTATTACGGTCATAGACCAGCAGGAGAGTGCGGTAATAACACCACCACGGTGGTAGCAGTACCAGTAGTAATAGTAGTGCCACTTCTGCTGTTAATAGCACGAGTAGTTCTCACACACAGCATGTTTATTTGGATGGAACTTGCACCGGGTTAAAGGGGTCTTACAGAGCAATCCTATGCATGTTTACTAGGAAGTATGTTCAAAGGGTCTTAGGGCGCAATCCTATACATGTTTAGATAGGGGGAATGGGAATTGTAGGACCCTAACCCTTAGTAAGTATGTTGTTTAGGATTGTAGCCTTACTCCCACAGGACTGCAACTACAGAAGCATGCCACTCCTACTATGCCACTCCTACTTCGACTACTCCTACCACCACCACCGCTCCGCTGCTCCTGCCTGTACTACTAGGAGTACATTAAACTATCAGTGGGTTGTTCTTGATTTTTAATATTTCTTGTGGGTTTTTTGGTGAAATTATATATGATTTCTATCGGAAGGAAAGGAGAAAAGCGAAAGGTGTGTGTGTGTGTGTGTGTGTGTGTGTGCGTGCGTGCTGCTGGGGTGGGGTGGGGTGGGGGGAGACAAGAAAACGAATTTCCCCTCCGAGTTCAGGGAAGTTGATCAAGGCTGTGTAACTTCCTCCTGGGTGAGTCCAATTCCTGTCACCTTGGGAGAAGCGGGACCCCCGCCCACTCCGGCTCGGGGTGAAAATCCTCGCTGACATCGCTGCCTCTTTCTTACACAACCAAGTTTCCTAAGTGTCCGGGCTAAGGCACGATCCTTGGTTGGCACCGCGCTCGCTCGCTGCTGCCTCTGTGTCGAGTTGGCAAAGGAGCCCCGCGTGTAAACCTAACCTCCGCCAGGTCCTCGGCTTGGTGTTATTTCCGACGGATTCAATAAAAGTATGTTGTTGTTGTTTTAAAAAAAGGAAAGAAGAAAGAAAAAAGAAAAGAAAAGCGAGGAAGGAAGGAGATCTTGAAAAAGCAAACAGATGACTCAGTGATGTTGTTTGTGTTTGGGGAGATTTTCTTTTCCTTCTCTCCCCCCCCCCCCCGCACTCTCGCCTCGTTCTGCGCGCAGCACAGCCCCGGACGAGCGCCGTTGCCAAGCGGCGGCCGCTCGGCAGGGGGCGCTGCGCGGGGCCCGGAGCGCCGCCGCCGCCGCCGCCGCCGTCGTCGGCGACGATTTAACACAATGTTAAAAAGCGGCCGGGGAGCTCGAGGAGCCCTCAGAGCCCCTGCGCGAGCCGCCCGGAGCCCGCCGAGCTGGGTCTTCCGCAGCACCGCACCGCGACGGGAGCATGGAGCTGCGGGCGGCCGCGGCGCTTTGCCTCTGCTGCCTCTGGAGCGCCTGCCGCCTCCGCCACGGGCAGCTGGACGCCGCCGCCGTCAGGCCCCTGGCAGCGGCGGCGGCGGCGGCGGCAGCGGAAGACTCCTCCTCAGCCTCGGCCTCCTTCTCCTGGAAGCCCAAGCGCGGCGAGCGCCTCGGCGGCGGCGCCTTTCGCAACGCGACCGTCGTGCCGCACGACTACATGGTGGCCCTTTACCACAGCCTGGCCGGCAGCAAGGAGCCGCCTCTGCCCTTAGCGGCGGCGGCGAGGGCGGCGGCGGAGGGAGAGGCCGGCAGCGCCACGGCGGGCAGCCGCGCAGACACCGTCACGGGCTTCGCGGACCAGGCACAGCCGCGAGGTGGGTGAGCGAGCGAGCGAGCCAGCCAGTCCGGGCCAGGGGCGCGGGGAGGAGGCCCCCTGCGCGCTGCGCTCCCGGCCCCGGGTTGCCCGCGCCCGCCTGCGCTCGCGCAATTAGCCAAGGCGTGCGCAATCCAATGCGCCGCCGTTTGCGATGGATTCTTAACGCGGGCAAACCAACCAAACCCCCCCCCCACACACACACACACCCAAGACGCTGCACTGCGGATTGGACCCGCTATGTAGGAGTCGGTTCTACCCGTGTTTACTAAGCCACGCACGGGTTGCAATCTCATCTGGGAGCAAGCCCCACTGAACTCAGCGAGACTTACTTCCGAGTAGACGTGTTTTAGGATTGCAGCCTTAGTCCAATTAGTTGAACGCTTTCTTCTTTTGCCATTTGCTCTCTCAGTGAGTGACTTGCCCGGGATTGCTAGCTAGCTTTTCGTTCTTTCTTTCAAATCTCCCCCAGGGATCGTCACAATTAAACCAAATCAATGCCCAGGCTCTTGCTAGACGTGGGAACGAATATAGGATGACAACGGGGTAGGGAAAGAGAGAAGCGACCCTGTCTTCACTCTGGGAAGGGATTTAGCCCCGTCCATTCCAAATACCACCATCAGCCTCCCCCCACCCGCCCCGGTTTTACCGGGTGTCCGAATGAGGATTGGAGCATCGCAGTGAACGCCGACGCAATCCAAGGCAATCGCCGGTATCCTTCTCCAGAGTCTTTATCTCAAGAGTCAGGTCCATTCCCAAGCTGGGGGTGTGGGGAGTTATTCGCACTTCACCTCCAACAGTCCCCAACTAATCTGATCCCATCTAATGGATCAAATTCAGAACAACGCCCCCCCCCCCCATCGCGTAGTCTAATAGTTTCTCTTCAGTTTGACCGATTCCATTCTATTCTGTCTAGACTCTCTGCGGCTGATTTAACGGTATCAGATCCGTTAAATCTCTCAGATTGAGAGAGAGAGAGAGAGAGAGAGAGAGAGAGAGACGCTGCTTTCTTAGGGTGTGTGTAGGTTTATAAACGTAAAACATTAAAAAAACAAACAAACCCAAAACAAAAAACCAACAACCAAGAATAAGTAAAAACAACAACCCAGATATATTGAGGGGGGGAAATGTACCATGTACTCGCAGATTGGGATGGGGATCTTAATATGAACCCAAGTAATTAAGACTGCAATTCTATACCTACTTCCCTGGGAGTAAGCCCCATTGAATTCAATGGGACTGGCTTCTATATAGAATTGCAGTGTAAATCCATTTTGACTTGAAGCAAAGGACTATAGAAAAAATCTAGAGAACTCACCGACTGGCATAATCATAATAATGTGTAATTTGATCGGGGGGGGGGAGGACAGGGACTGGGGAAAACGGTAATGTTGGAGTTCGTTTTTGGTCAATCCAAGCCTTTCTGTGGATCCAGAGATATGCACATCTGCGGGCAACCAAACGGTGGTATGGCATAGCCCTCAAAGTGACGAGGCTTTACTGTGTGGACCACGAAGTTCCAGTGGCTTAACGTGAAGCCACATTCTGGAGCTGACACCGAGCTCGTGATGTCCCCACGTAAACGCAACCAGGCTTCTAAGAAGCGTGGCGTTTGTTTCTCTGACAATCCGCTGCTTTGGAGAGAGGGAGGGAGGGAGGGAGAGAGCTGAGCAAGAGGAAACGGCACTAAGAAATGTCAGGAAGAGAGTGGGAAAAGAAAAGAATCTAGACGCGTGTTTCTGTTTCGTTTTTTAAGAAAAGAAAGAAGACCTTTTTTTTTTTAATCATCCCCCCCCCCCCCCGTGCCCACGGGAAGAAAAAAAGCAAGAGACAGTTGAACCATTTTTGTGTGCTCGATTTTCTGCCTCGATCAGCAGCGGCAGGGTGAAGAGCGCTGCCCCTTGTCCCAACGACCGAGGTTTTTGGCATCCACCCAACGCCAACGGGACAGTCCCGCGCCCTGCACTGACTCGGGCGGCCACCTGACGTCGGGAAACGAGCGTGGAGGTGAATGGCTGCTTGACAGGCGTGGGTGGGTGGGGAGAGCAGGTGCAAGGCGAAGGGAGAGGGAGGGGGAGAAGGCCGCCGCGAGGCGGCCAATCAATCCTCGGAAGGCTCCTTCCGAATGCAAATGCGACGTCGGGGACAGAAAACGAGCGGCCTCTCTCGGGGAGGACTCCCCCCTCCCCCATCGAGAGCGCTGACCTGCTCCTCTAGCGCGCGGCTCGCAGCAGCTCCCAGAGCCTCATCCACCCCAGGCTCAGCATCTTCCGGTGTGCCCTCCTCCTTCCTGGGCTGGCGCTGCCCAGCTTGGAAGACGGCGGGGGGTATCTTCCCCTGTCACTGCAGATGCAGGGCAGTCAGGCTAACACAGATCAGGTCTCTGCCCACCCTTCCCTTCCCTTCCCTTGGCTTTTGGGATCCTCTTGGGTGGTGGTGGCATTCCTGATTTCCCGACTTTGGCAAGGTAGAGGAAGCGGTACGGTTGTTGTTGGGGTGTTTTGGTTTACAGTTTGGGTCATCTGGATCGCATTAATCTCCGCTGGAGCCATTAGCCCGGAGAGGCCGAGAGCAATGTAAACGCATTTCGAGTTGGAGAGGCAGAAGAAGACGCTTCAGCCTCTCCTCTCGCCTTCCCCTCCACGAGCCATTTGGCACACGACCCTCGAGGAGGTGTACGAAAGAATCGAACGATCCTTGTTCAACAACCCCCCCCCCCCTTGCTCCGGGGCTGAAATTGACCCATCGGCTTGAAATTGACAAGCCGAGTAGAAGATCTGCTTTGACCGCTTCGCTCCATTTTTGTTTCTCGTGTTAGTTGTTTTGTTTGTTTATGAGGGCCACAATGCAGCCAGTCTCAAGCAGCTTTAAGTGAAACGAATTTCAGAGGGAGAGATTGAAGCATGAGCTTAATTTTTCCCTTTCGAAAGCCATGGCACCTAAAACTGTGTTTAGCTGTCTGTGGCTGGCTTTCAAACACTCAGGTTATTTATTTATACTACTTCGTGTGGGTCTCCTTTCCATGAATTTGCACTGAAAGTCACACGCAAAACCACTAAACGACAAAAAGGAAATTTATGGTAAAGCCACAGTTAAAAAAGAGGGCACGATCCAGCCAAAGTGAAGTACTTTTATGCAAGTGCTTTTACTTTGGCTGCATCGTCCACACCGTATCCCACAGTCCTACGCCGTCAAAGAAGCCCTGGGCCATTAAACCGCTGCGACAAGATCTGCAATCTCTCTGCTTTTAATCCTCAGTCTTTTTTCATCTTTTTGTAAAAAGTTCCCCAAAGGTCTCAGCATTAGGCTGCAATACTAAACACACTTCTTGGGGAGTAAATGGATCACAGTGGAACTTATTCTCCAGTAAAGAGGAGTGGGATTGCGCTCTTAAACACGTTTTTTTTATAATGCAAATGGGAGCGATGCTGCTACGGGGAAGGCGGCCAGCCAGTCGTTCCAGAAGTTCATGAAACTTTGGCAAAGGAGCGCCAGCAGAGTTCCCCTTTATTTCTAGCGGAACGAAAATCGCCGCTTTTCTGACTGTTTTGGAAAGTTTGCCTAGAGCAACTGGGCTGTGGAAAGATATAACTATCAGGAGCTTTTGAAAACAGGTTGCACTAAGTAAAAAAACAAAATTGGATCGCAACCTCACTAAAAGGAAGGGCTAACTTAGCGGGGCTACCTCCTGTTCTCTTTTGCTTTTTGTTAGCGGTTTTGTGAACTTTTTCCTTAATGAAGACGATCTGCCGCGGGGGGGGGGGGAGCCCCGAGATGTCAAATCCGATGGAAGGGCAGGAAAGCCCGTGGTTCCAGCGCCATTGCAAATCCATGTCTCCGCACTGCGATCGGAAGAAAACGGGAGAGGTCAGCTTTTGGGGCTGAATAACTGAATGAGTGCAATCCCGAAATTCCTTCCTTAATTGTCTTAATGCATGGGGTTGGATAAGGGCCGATAAACCATCAAATCAAGAGGCATCACTGAAAAGTCCCACTGCATAAATTGTATTGAAATGGTGCCGGTTGCTGAGGAAGATTTTGGCAATTTTGCCAGCGGCTCACACCGACTATTTATCTCTACCGA
This sequence comes from Shinisaurus crocodilurus, assembly GCA_021292165.1. NCBI lineage: Eukaryota > Metazoa > Chordata > Lepidosauria > Squamata > Shinisauridae > Shinisaurus > Shinisaurus crocodilurus. The sequence goes on from CM037879.1 coordinate 159,263,007, forward strand.
AGACTATCAAGAACACTTTTTAAAATATTTATTATTACATTTATAGCCTACCTTTTTTCCTCTTGCAAGGAACCCAAGGCGGCTTACATAATCCTCCCCCCCCTCCCCCCCCCCATTTTATCCTCATCACTACGCTATGAGGTAGGAGAGTCAGTGACTGGCCCAAAGCCACCCAGTGGGCTTCATGGCTGAGTGAGGGCTAGAACCCGGATCTCCTGACTGAGTCCCAGTCCAACACTCTAACCACCACACCACACTGGCTTTCTCATCCCCTCGTCTCTAGAGGAATATATAGTGCCACCAGTGCGTGGGGGGTCAGTCCCTGCCGAAATAATTTACCGCCTAAGTTGCTTACCTGTGTTTTTATTCACAAACCCACGTTCATTAATGTATCTGGGGGTGAAATTAAGTAAGGAAATCCATCCACCAGTTACGTATGGAGCGCGTCATTAGGACTATTGCTGAGATTAGAGTGACTTAACGTCCTGGTGGGTGTATGTTTAGTATTGCACCAACCTAAGGATATATTTGTCGGCACACTGGGAACGAGGACAAACGTTTTCCACGAGAAAAGATACAAAGAGTCTGGCCACTAACCTGGGAGGGGTGTGTGTGCCTGAAATGTCCCAGTTGAACCTGATTCAAGTTGAGGGAATTATCCTGATTTATGCCGGAGTACTTTGTAGTGATGTGATCCAATTAAAGACATTTAAATCGCAGGAGTTTTAACCTTGTGAGTTTAGGCTGCAACGCGATGCACAGTTACCTGGGAGTAAGTCTCCTTGAACTCAGCCGGACTATGTCTGAATACACTGAGTAGACGTCACTGTCGGATGTTAAACCTATTGATTAAATGTGCCTTGATTGCATAAGAAGAAAAGGAGACTTCTGCGAGCGGTGAGGTTGCAAGTGGGGGGGGGGGCAGGCGGAAGAGCAAACTTCCTCTTTAGTAGATGCAGGCAGGTGCGTGTCCACAGAAGGCACCAGCTTAGCAAAGGCGGGTCCCCTTCTGCCGCTCTTCCAAGCTGGAATCTGCACCCAGCCAGACACAGTTCCGGAAGTTCTTATATTCAAAGCGATCGACATTTTAAATGAATCAATAAATCTGCTTCCCAATTAATGAGAGGGGACTTTTTAAGTTGATCAGGTCTGTTGTTTTTAATTAACTGATCAAACCCCCACTAAATCTTATCCACAGAGTAAACGGACTGCGTGGCTGGGCGCTGCCTCTTTGCAAATATCCTAAGAACCAGCTTATTTCCTCCGTTTTCTACTGGAAGGCAAACCCCAAGGTGTTATTCTATTTGTATTCCAGGCAGCGAGTTTATGCACACACACACACACACACACACACACGAACTAAAAACCCAGGGATGTGTGCTATGTATGTGTATGCGCGTGTGTATATAGACAGAATAAAATAATTATCCACTTAAAGCTGAATCTCACTGATTCAACGAAGGACTTAAGCAGGTGCTGATGTCTCCCTTACTGAAATCAATGATACCTAAGCGTACGGGACTTTCCTGGATCAGTGGCTATCATCCCTTATACCTGTCATGTAAGAGTTACAACAACAACAACAACAACATAATAATAATAATAATAATAATAATAATAATAATAATAATTCTTTGGAAATTGGGACTTCTGCTTTTGGCTTGGGCCCTAATCCTGTAGGAGTGGCAGCCCGGCCCCCAGTGGTGCTAAAACCATTGGGTCTCCCACTAGGAGGGATGGACGGGTCCACCTGAGGTTCTTCTGGGCGCGGGCGTATCAGCCTGCTGTCCTCTCGGGACCGTGACTCGAATCCTGAGCGCAGCGAAGGGCCCCGAGACGTCCGCCCGCCTGCCTGGGTAGGCAAGGTCTCTGGGAGTTTCAGGGCAAACTGAAACCAGCTGAGTTCTTCAAAGGACTCTCTGCCGCCGCCTCTCCTTATCTTGTTTCGCTCGGGACGTTTAGATCTGATCGGAGAGGAAAAGAGCAACCGCCCCCCCCCCCACAAACCACACAACACAAACAAACTAAAACCCTCCCCAGGACAGCCCGACGCCCGCGGTGTATGCAGCTTGTGGCTGGCCTAGAGGAGAAAACCTGGAAAGGGGTGTCTTCGGTTGACCCCACCCTTTCTTTGAAGGCAGGCAGTGGAAGAAATCCAGGCAATGTGACATCGGAAGGTATTTTCGGCCGCATTGGTGGACTTCTTTCAGCTTAGTCGTTTCATCTGAGCTAGAGCTCAGCTGCAGAAGGTCCCGCCCGGGTATATTAATTAACGCATCAAGAAGAATGTGAGCATGTACAGAGTGTTTTTTTTGTCACACGCAGTAATGACAGAAACTCTTCCCCCTTGTATCTGAAGAAGCTTCCACTTGGCATCTTCTGCCTGGCTCTTTTTAAGGTGCGAAGCGACTCCCATTCTCCCCCAGGTCAAAACCGAGCAAAGTCGACTTGGAAGAGTAAGGAGGACAGGGCAGCCGAGGGTCAGTGTGGCGTAGTGGTTAGAGTGTTGGACTGGGACTCAGGAGATCCGGGTTCTAGTCCGCACTCGGCCATGAAGCTCACGGGTGACTTTGGGCCAGTCACTGAGTCTCAGTTTAACCCACCTCACAGGGTTGTGGTGAGGATAAAATGGAGAGGAGGGGGGACCATCTAAAGCTGCCTTGGGGTCCTTGCAAGAGGGAAAAAGGCGGGATATAAATGTAACAATTATTTTTTTAAAAATAAGCGAAAACCGATTGGGTTGCCAAGGGGAGTGTGGAAGAATTGTGGCTACACGAAAGGCTACAATCTCGAAGAGGGAGGTCTGTAGCCCTGCCGAAGCGAGTTCGGGCGAAATCCCAGGGTAGGATCCGATCGAACGTGAAGCGCAGGCGCTGAGTTCAATGGGAGAGCTGTGATGCATCCCATCTCTCTTTAGACCGTGTCCGCCTGAGATCGACGTCTATATAAATAGGTCTGGGACCCTGACTGCAACCCTATACTTTCCTGACAGTAAGCCCCATTGGCTTCAGTGGTGCTTACTTCTGAGTAGACACATACACAGGACTGCACTGCAATAGACACTCCCCTTCTTTGCTGGGGGATGATTCATTTTACCCAGTGTGCGTGCGTGCGTGTCTGTCTGTCTGTAGGGGTGCGGTGGGGGTGAGAGCGGGAGGGGCGTGTTGTGTTATTCTGGTTAGGAAGCCGCATTTGACAATCAAGATCTGTTATTGTCCATTCTTTCTTTGACTTCGCCTCCTCTCTTTTATTTATTTTACCTTAACTTTGTTTATTTGTCGACGTCACATCTGATTGGTTTAATTAATCCCAGGAAAAGTTCGCGTCTGGCTTGGAACATAAACGGGCTGGGAGGGGTTAATAATCCCCACAAGGGATTCGACAACCATCAAACGAGACGCCCCGCCCCGCCCCCCAAGATGAGCGCACACACGTGAACAAAATGATCCTTGACAGATTGGGAAAATGTTTAACTTGGCTCGGAGGATGGAGCATTAAACGCGGAGGGTGGGAAGAAAGACATGAAACAATCCTTCAGAACCTGCTCAATTCAAGGGCTAAGAAATAAATACAGATGGTTAGTGTAAAGATCCTTCGCAGTTTCTTGGTTGTCTCTCCCGAATAGAAGGCAACGCGGGCGGGGCGGGGGGAGGTCGGTCCAAGCTAGTCAATTTAAAAGCAAACTCTCTCCAGCGCTTAATCTAGAAAATGAGCCGGGCTGCAGCCTCAAAATTGCTTTTAAAATAAACAAGTCCCTCAGGACTTGAAGGCTCTTCTCTCCCCCTCCCGCCCTCAGTCGTCTTTACTCTGTGGTGAAGAGGCAGTACTCTGCACACGATCAAGGGCGCTCTTTTGTAATGGTGACGCTGACTTCACAAGTTCCAGAGCTGAACAGTGAAAAACCGGATCTGGAGGGCAGGGGCAGTGCTAGGTGCCGAAAAGATCCGGGACTCAGGCCCACAGGCCCAAGAAAAAGAAGAAAAAAGGACACATTTGCATATGATAATGTACATATGCTCTAAAGTCTCTTTTTGTGTGTGTCTGTAAAGCACCCTGTCTTCTAAGGACACTCCTATTTGTAAAAAAAAAGAAAAAAAAAAGGATGTATGGGCAGGGGAGGGGAGTGGAGAGCATTTGATTTCATAAAAAACCTCAGGCAGAAAGATTCAAGGGGGGGGGCAGCAGGAAGTGAGGCACATTTGGGCCAAAGGCCAGCTGATGCGGGGATCAGATGCAACAGAGATCATCAGGGTTCCTGTACCTTCGTTTCAGCAAGTGCCCATGGACAGCAGGGTGGAGGGGTGGATGGCTGCCCAGAGATTCGGGAGGCCATCCACCCTAGCCCTGGAACTCGGCCACCCCCTAACACTACCTCTGCTGGAGGAGCTGGTTGATCTACATTAGGTTGTGTGTCCCACAGTCGCCTGGCGGGCCCACACCCTGAGAGAAGCAGGGGTCTTGATTAGATTGAGCTACCAGGGCACGCCCGGCCGGCCTCCCTCCTCAGAACGCGTTTTGAATGCCCGGGCAGTGATCAAGAATGCACTGTCCGGGCTGGGGGCGAGGGAGGCTTGCCAAGGGAGAATGCAATAGATTGAGCCCCGGCACCTCATAGCCAACATGCAGCTGCCTCCGGCTGCTGAGAGCAGCCCGTGGGGTCGGGGGCGCAACGACATTGGCAGCTGGGCAGTGACACGTGACCGACCCGTCGGTGATTTGAGGCGTTCCCAGACAGGGCGAGCAGATTGCGCTGGAGGGAAGGGAAGGGAAGGAGGCAGGGAGGGAGTGGCCGAGGGCCATCGGGCGAGCGGCCAAGGCGACTGCGCCGGCCAGCCGCCGATCTCAGGGCGCAGCTATCTTAGCGAGCAGGCACCCCGCAACCGGCACCCCGCCATTCACACGTCCTTCTTCCGCCCTTCTCTTCTCTTGCAGATGACGCTCCCTCGGAGGCCGGGCAGCAATACCTCTTCGATATCTCCAGCCTTCCCGAGCTGGACGAGGTAGTGGGCGCCGAGCTGCGGATCCTGCGGAAATCTCCCGAAAACAGGAGCTTGGCCTCGTCCCCAGAAGGGCTCCTCCATCGCCTGCTGCTCTCCACGTGCGCCGGCCAAGAAGAAGGCCGCGAGCCGGAGCTCTTGGACTCCCGCACTGGAGACCTCTTGGACTCTGGCGGCGACTCTGCTGCGCCCAAGTGGGAGGTGTTCGACGTCTGGGCAGCCTTGAGGCGCGGGGCGGAGAAAGACGGGCAGCGCCACCCACTGTGCTTCCTCCTGAGGATCGTCTCGGATCGCTCCGGGAGGCTGCTGTCCCCCGGGCATCTGGGCTTCCGCAGGGAGCGGCCCCCGCAGCAGCAGCAGCCTCACGAGAGAGCCTTGCTGGTGGTGTTTTCGCGCACCAAGCGGAAGGAGAACCTCTTCAAGGAGATCCGCCAGAAGATCAAGGCCCTGAGTGGGGGGCCAGGCCTCTTGCCTCAGCCGCCGGACTCTGGCCAAGAGCCCCTGGCCAAGCAGAGGAGGCGACGGCGGAGGAGGCGGCGGACTACGCTGGCGGGCAGGGCCGCCGGGGGCCGCAGCCAGGGCAAAAAGGCCAAGAGCCGCTGCAGCCGCAAAGCCCTGCACGTCAACTTCAAAGAGCTGGGCTGGGACGACTGGATCATCGCGCCCCTGGATTACGAGGCGTATCACTGCGACGGCGTGTGCGACTTCCCGCTGCGCTCCCACCTGGAGCCCACCAATCACGCCATCATCCAGACGCTCATGAACTCCATGGACCCCGAGTCCACCCCGCCCAGCTGCTGCGTCCCGTCCAAGCTCAGCCCCATCAGCATCCTTTACATAGACTCCGGCAACAACGTGGTTTACAAACAGTACGAGGACATGGTGGTGGAGACGTGCGGCTGCAGGTAGCGGCGAAGTCGCCAGAGGCCGCCTCCCGCTTCATCCCCACCGGAAGCGAAAGCCCCGCCCCCTTAGTTCCCCGCCCCCGCCCCATTTGTGTGTTGTAGCCGCATCGCAGTTCAAGCCTTTGCTCGGCTCTTAGGCCTGCTCCGACAGCTCTCTTGCGCAGGGGAAGGGGGATCCGGATCAGCTGTGGGAAAAGGAGGTGGGTTGGATTCAGCAGCCCCTTTCTGGAGGGTGCTGCTACTGACTTTCTCCCCCACACAGTGATCTGGGCATGCTGCGTTCTTCAATAATTCTGCTTTCCAGTCTTGGACTAAATATTCCACCAAATGGGCACTTTAAAAGGAAGGAAGAAAAGAAAGATGTCTTGGAATTACAGTCTCCAGAATACTTTGGCAAACGTTTGCTTTTTCTCACCTGTCTAGGAAGTTAGCTGAGGTGAATGACTTGTGGCAAGAATTCAGAGTGAGGGTGGTTCTCAAACTTTTGGATCTTCAGCTAATCCATTTCACACTTTTCTACTACACTTCCCACACCCCTCCCCACTAGCCAACCCCCATACATTGGTCATGATTCTGGGGTATATTCTAGAGGGCACACAGTTCTCATGAGTCAGTGGCCTAGCCAGGTAGGTCTCACCAGTTTCCTGTCTGAACTGAGAGTATGCCCTGGAACCCACTACACACATTGCACGTTGTGGGGGAAGATCAGAAGTGACAGACTGCTGTCTTTCAGGGAAACTTGTCTGCCATTACTGATCCCTAATAAGGGTTCAGTTGCATACAATTTGAAAACCACTGGTCTCTAGCATCTCTCTCTTCCCACCTCCATTGTTTTCTTTAGCTGGTCCCAAGTTTGACACTTCTCTTGGAAGACAGTTTATTACAGACTCTTCCGCTAGTGCCATATCAAAGGAACACCACACCAGTTAATTGCTGGCTGGGGGATGCTGGGGATTGAAATCCAACACATCTGGAGGGCATCAGGTTGGAGGGAGACTGGTCTAACAGCACAATCCTATGCATGTTTCCTAAGAAGGACCGCTGTGTTTGGTGGGACTTGCTCCAAGTAAGTGTGCTTAGGATTGCTGCAAATCCTAAACACACAGGCTGAAGGCTGAAATTCTGTGTGCATATAATTGCCTGCAACCACTGAATTCAGTAGGACTTCTGAGTAAACATGCATAGGATCAGGCCGCATGTGAATCAGCAGATCCTTGCTTATAGAATCCCCATAGTGGGTGACGGCAGGCAAAATTGGAATCAGTCCAATTTGGTTCCCCCTGTGTTTACATAGGATTGATTTTGGGATGAAAATCTATTGGTCATGCTTTAAATCGGGGTAGCCAGTTTCCTTATTCTCAGGACTACTCTGTTCTCCAGATGATGGTCCTCCTGGATTTTGCTGCATAACCCTTTCTTCTGCATTCAGACTCCATATCACGGGTGCAAAACCTCTTTCAGCCTGAGGGCCAAATTCCATTTCAGAGGAGATCTCGGGGGCTGCATTCTAGTTGTGGATGGGACCAAAGGCAAAAGGGGAGGCCCCCAAAATAGCAGGGTATTATTTATTTTTTTAGTATAAAGCTCTTACTGCCAGTAACTAAGCCTCAGAAGAGACATTTAAACCTTTTAGAATGGGAGAAAAACTGCACAAAAGCTGGGAAACCAAGCAATTGGTAGGGGAAGGAGGATGGGGCCAGGAGAAGGGGGTGTGGCCACTTGGGGAACCCAAAGGCCAGATTGGGACCCCATGAGAGCCGACTTCGGCCCCTGAACCTGAGGTTCTGCACTGCTGCTTGATATTAACATTGCTGCTTGTCAACAAGGATTTCACAGTTATGAAGCACATGTACTGAGTACTCATTGACTTACAACCCTGGAAGAGAGTAACAGTGAAGTGTGGAATCGTCTGTCTCCTCAACTTTGAAAGTAATTTCCTTTTTCATATCAGTGATCTTCAGCATCACATTTTGATTGAAACTTGGCTAGAAAAAAATTGCTTCGTGGGCCGGATTTGGTCCATGGGCTGCCAGTTGGCCATTCCTGCTTTGACTCCTGGAGTATCTGCTTCCTTACCTTTGTCAGATGAATCATTATATTATTAGATGAGTAAGGGAAAGATTAAAGAGCTCTTGAGGCTGAGGACCAAAAGGAACTCTCCCACTGCCCCCACCCCTATCCAGAGACAATTACACAACTACTAGCAAAATGCCAGTTGTTATCACTGATGGAGGGAGGGAGCGTTTGCTTACTGCAACACCATCTGGGGTGAGTATAGTGCATTTCTGTGTACCTGTTGCAACCGCACCACCTCACCTGCAGCATCCCAGTCTGAGCTACCCACTGTTAGGGGTAGAGGGCAAGTTTTGTGCTCTTGTAGCAACAGTGTCTTCAAGTGCACTAAGCAGATAGGCAGCCACTCACTCACATGGGCAAAAGTCAAGGGGCGCACTTAGGGACACCATAGTGGTGGTAGCTAAACCATGCTCGTTGTCCCCCAGTGCCCCCACAACCACTGATAATCCAGCCTGCCCCTTTTTCTGCCAACTCTCATCTTGGTTTTTTTGTTTCTTGGTTATAGATTTCATAGATCATAGAGTTGGAAGGAGCCTACAAGGCTATCGAGTCCAACCCCCTGCTCAATGCAGGAAACTAGAGGAGGGGTCTCCCATCCAAGTAATAACCAGGCTTGACCCTGCTTAGCTTTCCACGCTCAGACAAGCTGAGCCAGCATAAACCACAGGCCTGTATGCTAGCATAGCCTTTCCTAAACTGTTTGGGGATGATGGGAGTGGTCATCCAACACCTCTGGAGGGTGCTAGGTTGGGGAAGGCTGTGCTAGAGTGTAATGGAATGTTAGTCAATGGCTTTTATCTATATCTACATCAATAAATGCTGTGGAAAACTCAAATCCATAGCTATATTAATTACATTTGCCATTAAGAGGAATGTTTCATGTTAGGGATGAACAGACTTTAGGCTTCTGGGATCTCTCTCTCTCTCTGTGTGTGTATTAGAACCCTGAGGTCCACCAACTGGAGCCAGGTGCAAAATAGTGGTTCAGGTTGGCAGACATACACTAAGAACTAAGGAAGGGGATGCCTCCGAGCACATGCTCAGCCCAGGAATTTGTGATCAGTACTGCCCTTTTCTGCACTTTCTCCAGCTCCATAATAGCCTTTTGGAGGTGTGGGACCAGAACTGTACACAGTATTCCTAGTGTGGTCGGACCATAGATTTGTATACATGGTTTCTGAATATTGGCAGTTTTATTTTCAATTCTTTTCCTAATGAGTCCTGACATGGAATTTGCCTAACTAGCACCACTGATGGTAGTGAGGGTTCCTGTGTGGGAAAAAATTAATTGTGGACTGCAAGTCAGCTTGAGTCCCACTATGATTCTCTCACATCAAGGAATGAGACACAGGGATCCAAATTCCTGGTATTCATCTCAGTACTGTCAGAAGGGGGAGGAGTTTTCTGTTGGCTCTATATAGTTTTGACAAGTTACTATCTTATAAAGAGATCCTTTTCTACAGAGAGTTAATTTTGAAAATGATTGGACTACCAATAACCAATTCTGCAGCAGTGGTGAAGATAGGTGTGGGCTTCATTGGTGGCTTGATGGTTGACTACGGAGAGCCCCATGTCCACCACCGTGCACTTTCGAAAGGTATTAATTTTGAAACATAGCATTTCAGTAGGGCAAATTCTGATCAAATCTGCTTTACATTATGGACTTTCACAGAGCCATCTTGGCTTTGTAGAATAGAAGAATAGCACTACTAGGCCAGGCGAATATTTATCTAAGGCTGCAGCCCTGCAGATTCTTACTTGTCAGAAGTAAGTTCCATTGAAATGAATGGGAATCACTCCAAAATAACCAAGCAGTGGGTTTAGAGCGACCATTTTATTAAATAGCTGTTGATATTTCAGTCTTATGTAAATTCAATGCTCCCCCTCCTTTTAAAAATTAATTTGCAATGTGACCCATTAGTGATCAGCCATAGCTCAGTGGCAGAGCACACATGGTCTGCACGTAGGAGGTCCCAGGTTCAACCCTTGGAATTTCCAGGTAAGGAGGGGAAAGACTCCTTTCTGAAACCCTGGAGAGTTGCAGTTGGTCAGTGTCGCTCAGTGTTCTCCAACCTTGGGTCCCCAGATGTTTTTGGCCTACAACTCCCAGCATGCTAATACTGAACTAGGTGGGCCAGTGGTCTGATTTGGTGTAAGGCAGCTTCCTGTGTTCTTTCCTATTACTTGTGGTTGTAGAGGGGATAGTGCTTAACACTGTGCAGTGTACAAGTATTGGGTTGGATCCAGAATCTGCTTCCCATAGAAGGATGGGCTCCTTCCATCCAGGAGAGACTTCTGATCCAGGAGAGGAATTCTGCTGACGGAATGGAAGAGGCAGCGATCTTAGTCAATTCCCCTGCTCCTGCAGTCCCCTATGTCACGCAGATGCTCCAGAGGGTTGGGGGATCCTCCAGAGCACTGAGGGAGGTGGTGCTGGGGCTGCAGAGGGAAGTGGACTTTTCCACTGGTGGGAGCATTCTGAGTGGAATTCTGCTCTGGGAAAGATCCTATTAGTGGAAAAGAAGCTGAATCCAACCCTTAGTCTTTTCTTGTTGTTTTGGAAGCTGGGCACACTCTACTTCTAGTATTAAGTGAAATGGTAAACAACCCTTTATTATTCAATTTACTAAAGTGACAGAAAATAGAAATGGGACTTGTTAGATCAGAATGTGCTGGACAGAAATCTGTCGCAGTCCATTGTTGTGTGCTGCACACTTGGAGCTTTTCAGTGATGGGAGCAGCTCCAAACATGCACCTCTTAGCAGGTACCCCCTCAATTAAGAGGAAAGGGAAGCTCTCATATGTCCCCCTGTGCAAGGGTGCCTGCATCTGTAAGGGACACTAGAGTGGAGAAGATAAAACTTGGCAAGATTCTTCAGATGCACAGAGCAAAACTTGGTTGTTTGCTGCGTTTTCCACTTCTGCTTGTGATTATGATCTTTCCCTGCCAATTTTGGGTGTTCCTGATTCAAGGCTTGTTAATTGGGATGACCAGACTGGTGAATGCAGATAATGTTCAAAAATCTGATAAAGTTACTTTATCTCACAAACTACACTAGACCACTGAAGAAGACCATAGGTCGAAACGCGTTTGGTCATTTCTGGTACTGGTTATCTCTGGTATTGAAGGACATTATTGCACAATCTATTTGTACCCTCTTCTATTGTCGCTGACTGTATGTTTGTAGTTTGTGAGATAAAGTAACTTTATCAGATTTTGAACATTATTTTCACCACTTTGTTCATCCCAATTGATCTATTGCTTTTGGTTTTGGGGTTGGGATACATTTCCTGTTTGGTTTGTCAAGGCTTGTTAGTAACACTTTGCCAGGGAAGAAGGTTTTACAGGAGGATAAAATATTGCAGCAAGTGCTTCAACTGCAGAATCCACAAGTTTGTTTTGAGGTTTCAGTGTGAGGCAAGAGGAAATATAGAATACCCATGTCAACAAAAGCTGCCAGTGTGGATCACCTGAAGCAGCCTTCCCCAATCTGGTGACGTCCAGATGTTTTGGATGACAACCCCCATCATTCCTGACCATTGGCCATGCTGACTGGGGATGATGGGAGTTACTCCATCTCATCTGGAGGGCACCAGGTTGGGGATGGCTGATCTGGAGCATCTGTGCTGTGGATATTTCATGTTTGTGCCTAATATTCTGAATAATACTACTGGTCATTCATTTCCCCTCCCATTTACAGATCTATATGCAGCCAAGGAGAGTCCCAGTTTATTTTTGTGACAGCAAGGCATGTAAAAAATGAAGTGTCCCCCCCATTGTTTCATGAGTCATCATTATGACTCCCCAAGGACAGTAAAATTGTGGCATAAGGTGGCTGAATGCTCTAGAGCTGCATTAGCAGGATTCTGACATGGCCCCATTCTAGTGGACAGAATATAACCTGGGCTTATTCATAGAATCATAGAATAGTAGAGTTGGAAGGGGCCTACAAGGCCATCGAGTCCAACCCCCTGCTCAATGCAGGAGAACAGATGTGGGCAGCCCAGGCAGTCACCCATCCAAGCACTGACCCGGCTCATACCTGCTTAGCTTCAGCATATGGCCTGCATTATGTGCTCAGATGCCTGTTACTCATGTTGTCTACCAGGCAACTTCTAAGTTTGCTACCTGGCAGTATGACAAGCTTAACTTTAACAGGGGATATTTATTCCATCACTGTAGCTCCATCCCAAGAAAAGCAGCAACCCTCACTTGCCCAGATATATTTAGTTTCAGAAGCAGAAATACATCAAGCAAGCACCTTCCAAAACATACCTGGGCAGGGCTGCCTGCTTCAGACTTTATCTGATACAGAGACCTGGGTCATACATAATGCTAAGCCATGGTTTATTTAACCCATGGTTTGTTGCCCTGTCCAGGGTTTCTGGATAGGGCAACAAATCGACCAAACTGTGGTTTGTTTTCTCAATCCCTGGGTTGTTTATTTCCCTCCTCCTTCATCTGCTCCCTCCCTCTATCTGAAATGTCTTTGCAGCACTGTAATACTGGCATGTAGAGTGGCTGGGATCTTTGACCACTCTTGTACACTGCCTCTAAAGCCTGGTGAAACAACTGATGAACAACCCATGGTTCTGGGCTCACACGTAATGACAACCCATGATTTAAACAACCCAGGGTTCACAAACAAAACAAACAATGGGTTCTCTTTCTGGGTTATTTGTGGTTAACAAACTATGGTTTGTTAGCACAGCTGCTTTTGCACATCACATAATGCACATCATGTGCAAACCAGGTCAGAGATTAATTGGAACTTGGACTGCAAAAGTATGCAGAAAACATGGTCTCCAACAAAGCAAGGGGAAGCAGGCCCTGACAAATGCAGATGTTCATCTCCACCTGCCTCATGATGCTCATCCATTGCCCACTGAATTGCCTAGATGAGCCATTTGATGTGGATGTAGACTACTTCCTCACTCTTGGCAACCCATTGTTGTGCATGACTAGTTGCACACAACTAGAGCTGGATCTGGGTCAATGTGTAGATGCTCACATGTTCATTTCACACCAGGTCTGTGCATCAAGATATTCTGTTCTTGCCAAAGCCTTGCATAGTTAATAAAGATGCTAATGTGACCATCTATGCATTGCAGTTTAGATGCTGTTAGCAGTGTTACTCTCACCGCTGCAATAGAAAATACATGGAGGAACTATGAAACCTAAGGCCTAGTGCTGAAGCCCTAAAAGGGGGATTTTTTACTAGATGGCTTCTGACAATTCTATACCAAAAGTTGATTCACACATTAGTGAGTAAAACAACCATTGGCTAAGAAAATACAGGATATGCACATCTCCCCCCCCCCTTTCCGTTAAATGTGTTTTTTGATAATGGTTATTTGCTCCAATTTAATGTATATCTCTGACCAATCTTTACAGAACTGGAAATTTCAACTCATACATTTTATGAATAAATACATTTACCATTTGCACACTTTATCAGTGCAATCCAGCTACCATAGCAATGAATGGCAAAGCTCGCCTTGATTTTTAACAAAGTTGGATTGCATCTCCCAGCATTGAAGTACCTGGCTGAACAAATGTTTTATTTTCTTGCTGTGAAATTGAACCTAGATTTTTGGACATGGATATTTGTACCGTATGTTGTGTTATTCGAACACTGGAGGCTGGCCAGCCTGCTAGCCTCATATCATGGGAACAAATCCTCTCCTAGTCAAATAAATGACAGATTCAGGCTATACCAGGTTGGGCACAGGTGATGCAATGCACGCAGTGGGGAAAAAGCATTGCTGGTGTCCACAAATTGGTGCTTTTTCATATAGGAATGGCGTACTGCACTAGACATGGAGTGGGTGAAGGGCAGGCAGCCAGCAAGCCTAAGTGTCTCCCAAATTTGGGGAGGGGAGAGAGGCATTGAAGTTAGCATCTGGTTTGTTTGATGTTGACCAGTTGGTCCCAGAGACTGATACTGTAGGCAAGGGGATACTATTTTCAGCCACCTCTAGCAAAACTGTACAAACTTTTGATATATGGGTCCGCCGCTATGTGTATATTTAGAATCACATCCCCTATTGCAATATAATTATAGAGATTGGATATCAGTGATTTTGAATAATAAAGTGCAGCACAATCATTCTTTGCAGATATAAATGTAGCGGGGGTCAGTACTGGAAACAGATCCTAATATAGCAAAGTTGAGAATGGACCAAGCGATTTGATTGAGGAGGGAACAATTGCACAAAGAGCTGGAGGGGGAAGTTGCAGTTTTGTGCCGTTTTCATACGTCTTGCAAATAGTACTACAGGCCATGAAAAAGTATTAAATAGGAGTAACATGTTGGTGGGATGTGATGTGGCAGGATGAGACAAATCTAGTCCACATGAAACGTTGCTGGCAGGCTAATACCTGTGATAAGGAAATGGAGAATGATGAGGAGGACTTAACTTTTTAATTTAATGTTCATAATAAGAAAAGAATTCTAGCATAATTCCTTGTTTTGAAGAACTGCAATGGAATTTGAGCAATGTTACATTTTGCCAAGACAGATAAAATTGTATCAACTCTTTGTGGTTGAAAACCTGCTTCTGATGAATGGCAGAATCCCTCAAGACAAGAGCCCCAAAGGGTAAAGGACATCGTTGAGTGTGTATCAATGCCTACACAACCCATAAATCTCTGATCTCCCTCAAGAGTGTTAAGATAACCTAAAGGCTGCTTCATACTGTGGCCCAGTTTGCACAATGGCTCATTTCCCTAATTTTCCTTGCTGGGTGCAGGTTGTCATGATGTGCAAACCCGGCGAGCGCGGCTGGCTGGGGTGGTTAACAAACCACCCAGCAACCCTACATGGAGTGTGGATTCTGGGTGGTTTGTTAACCACCCCAGCCAGCTGCCCTCACCGGGTTCAGACCTCACGACAACCTGTGCCCGGCGAGGGCAATTATGGGAATGAGCCGGCATGCGTGGGGGTGCTTAGCAAGCCATCATGGCTTATTAGGTGGTGGGCTCTCCCAGTCCCAGTAGGGAGGTGGTGGGCTCTCCCAGTCTGGAGGCATTCAAGGTGCGGCTGGACAGACATCTGTCAGAAATGCTTTGACCTGGATTCCTGCATTGAGCAGGGGGTTGGACTCGATGGCCTTGTAGGCCCCTTCCAACTCTACTTTTCTATGATTCTATGATTCTATTAACCACCCTTGTGTTGTGTGAACCTGGTCAATATGAATTTCCTACATGGGTGTCGTGTCAGTACAGAAACATGCACTTTTATAATTTACCCTTTCCTGCGATAAAGATTACCTGCCTGTTTTCTGCAGTGTTCTCTTTGTGTCTTTGTGTTAAGTAGCTCTCAGTTCCATTGAAATCAATGGAACACAGCTGGGCCCAACTTCATCAACTGCACCAAATTTAATGAATGGGAATCACCTAGGGAAACTGCTCCGATTGTACCCTGTGACTACAATCTAGAACAGCCTACTCCAAACTGGTGCCCTCCAGATGGGTTGGACTACAACTCCCAGCATCCCCCAGCTGCTCAGGGATGCTGGGAGTTGTAGCCAGACACATCTGGAGGGTGCCAGGTTGGGGAAAGCTGCTCTAGTTAATTATGTGACTTAACTCCACCTCCGCCCCCCTATGTACTCATTGACTTTTTGAAAGCAACAACTGTCCATGCCACACAGCAAACTGCTTTTGAAATTTGGGAGATTAAAAAATGAACCACAGTTGTACTGGGGGAGGGGGGGCTGCTGCCATTCCAAATAAACAAGCACAAGGTTCCATCTGGTTCATGCTAGTCCTTGTGGGCATGGCTAAAGAAGCTATCCTGAAGCTACGGGACTGTAGCCTATACATCTTGCAGACATCTGTGACGTATACATTCTATTCTTGCCTCCTCAGCATGTCTTAAAGACAACATGTTGGAGGTCATCTTTAAAAATAAATAAATCTGTTAAACGTTCTCCAGCCTAATACAGTATGTAGAAACATATGCATACTGACAATTGTGCCGCCCCCCTCCACACACACACACCTGGTTGGAATCCATCATAATTTTATTGACTTTGGTGGAGATACGCCTGATTTACTGTGGGATTGGAATCAGGTCCCATGAATGTAACTTATCTCAAAATATGACCAGAGGGAAGAGGGTGAAAATATCTAAAATTAAAAATAGTGTTGCACATCTTGACATTTTTTACATTGTTGGGTTCCAAACAGTTTAACTCTAACCTTGGTCAGACCTCAGCAATGCCCCCACAGTTAAGAACTTCTGTTTCAGGGCCTTGGCACCCCTCCAGTCCTTTCATTATCAGCATTTTCTCCTGTCTCTTTTTATACATTGACGGCTTCTTTCTGTAATGAGTGCAGCTACTGTTCACTTTAATAGCTGCACAAGGGGATAAGCATGTTTGGAAATCAAACCATTGGTAATTAGGTTTCTAAAATGCAGTATTAGGACCCAAACCGTTAGCATCCAGATCTGAAAACTGCAGCCAAAGTTCAGACTGTTACTTCTTGTGTTTTTCTTTCCTCCTTATCAAGAAACTAGATTCCAGTTTTGCAGGAAACTGGGCTGCATTCTCATTGCTCCATATTTTTAATGACCCCTAGAGAAATGTTGTCGGAACATATTTATCCAACTGGCTAAATGAATACATTTACTGTCAACATACACTGAAGAACAACATAAAACAAAACAAAACTATTTACAGTTTTACCAAGAAAACAAAGCACCATGCCCACCAATCCACATTTTCCTTCTCTCATGTGTCGAAAACCACAAAAAATATTTTTCTGCCTTTCCTATTTTTCATTCCTGAGAACTATCATTTACTGTATTTCCATGCGTGTCTGTCCATAAAAATAAATGCCTATTTTTCTGGATTAAAAAAAGTATTATTTGGGTCTGAGTGTGTTAAATATTTGATGGAAGATAGCTTTGTAAGTGATGATGTAAATGCATTGTGTGATTGTATTCTAAAATTTAAAGATTGTACATATTGGATTGTAAATGAACTGTAAACAAGCAATATATATTTTCTTGAACATATTATATAGTGGTATATATTTGTTAAATAAGCAATCTTGTATACTCTTAATTAACCTTTTAAATATTTTGTACATATAAGATTATTAAATATTTTATTGATACATGCTTCACTGAAATTTTTTTTTTTTAATAATTTTTTTATTATAATTTTTAAACAATACAAAGAAAATAACACACACATATAACTAATATTGTGCTCCCATCACCATGGGACCAAATAATCCAATAACTCTATAATTGTTCATTATTCCAAAAATACAACATATCTTGACAGGGTAAACTCCCTTTCCCCTTTTTAAACACATATTCCAAAAATAAACCCCAAATATCCACTGACATTTTTTTTTGGAGATTTTTTCCCCTTCTATTGTCAGAAGTTGGAATTTTCAGCTCTAAATGACATTTCTATAATATTTTTTACTGGGTTTTCCCAACAGAAGCCTCTAGCACTTATTCACATATGCAGCACTTTTCAGAAGTGCTTTATTATCTTTATTAGATTTTTCCTCCCAACAACCTTGTGGGATAGGATGCTATTTTTCATATTTTACATACAAGGGCAGAGACTAAGTGTCACCCATGGAACTGTGGCTGAGATGGGCTTCTTTGCACTCATCTCTTTCAGGATTGTAAGTCCAGGAGTCTAGCCACTAACCCGACCAATTAAGCTGGGGCTAAAGCTGTAGTCCTATACACACAGTGAAGCTTTTAGTTCACTAGAACTTAATTATAACTGCATCCCTTCCCCCAGTTAAGTGTGTTTAGGCCAACTAACACCGATGGGATAAATACCCCACTACTAACTAAAAGTAGTTGCAATAGTGCACTACTTTGCCACAACCAGGGGTGGCTGAATGCATTTTGTTGCCTGAGGTAAAGGGGTGGATGACCCCGTTCTCAAATGCACCCAAGGACAGCAGGCTAGCTTAGAGGATGAGTGTTGCTCGCTCACTGCACAGCCTGGCAGCTGCTCACTGCCCACTCAAGCAAATGCTTACATGATGCCTGCTGGAGTGTGTGGCCAAGGCTGTCTGTCTGTCTGTCTGTCTGTCTTTCTGCCTGCTTGCTTGGTTAGGGTCCTTTCCCAGCGGCACTGTCTGTGACAAGCTGGGAGAAGATGCAGGGAGAGATGGCCAGCCAGTCCTGGCCACCAATGAGCAAGCATTGCTTCCACTGGGGCACCTGCTCAGGAGGATGGGAATACCCACCAGCTCTGGGGGGAACACGGCATAAAGTCCAAATAAAGGCATTCGCTATCTCAGGTGGCCTCACTCTGTCTAATTGTGGGGCCAGTGCTGTAACAATGATGCTCTAGCAACAAACAATTTAAGGCAAGTTGTGAGCAGTCATCCTACAATGCTATCAGTTGCAATTCATGCACAAGGTTACCACTGTATTTGTTTTTATTTACCCAAATTATTTTTGGGCGGCCTTGAAGGGTGGAACCAATTGAAGACTTGTGCAGGGGCTTGGCTCCACGAGGGTCATTGGTATCTTGTTCCCACCTGTTTCATTTCTCAGCTATGTAACAGCTTTGTGTGGCACCACTACACTACATCAGGTCTGAATAGAGGCTGAGGGTGCTGTGGAGGCTCTGTAGGGTTTTATGGGCACAGATGTCATTATGACTCACTCTTTGCTGGTATGGAGACCATCAACTCTCCGAAACACCACGGAACACCAAAAACAAGTGCTCTCATTTGTGACCCACCGAAGGTTAAGAAGAATATCTATCTATCTATCTATATCTATCTATCTATCTATCTATCTATCTATCTATCTATCTATCTATCTATCTATCTATCTATCTATCGAAATGGACATTATTTCCATGCTCCCATCTAAGTACAACTAGGCATGATCTAGAGTCCTAGAGTGGATATGGTTCAGGATGCTATGGCTGTAGACTATGTTAATTTCAATTCTGATGTACTTTGCAGAGGACCTTTCAGAATGAGCTGGACCAAGTAGAATGTAACAACAACAGCAAGGTACAAAAAAATAGACCAACCAACCCAGGATTCTCTCCTCCAAGTCTATAGCAATATGTATTATATTTATTACATCTTCACAGTGTTATGAGAGAAGCACCTTGGTACAATACACAACATGGAGAAACCCATTCCCATGATCATGGGCACCAACAGAAGGACTAACATATCTCAGTACTTGAGGCAGAAAATCCAAATGGTGGTAAAAGTAATAATAAGAAATTAAATGATTGACCATTTGTTGCCCTTTAGTGGCATCAGAAAAACCTTCCACCAGAGGAGGCCATTTTATCATGCTTTATTATAGGGCTGGTGCTGAATGCCTCCTCCTCCTCCATCTCCATCTTTCTTAGAGCAAGGACAATGGCACCCTCCCTCCCCTGTTCCATTTATACACATGTGCTGCCCTACTCCATAAATTCTGCATTAGTGCTGCTTAGAGCGACAGCCACATCTGGCAACTAGACTTTATTCTTACCATACAGCTTTCTCTTTCAGCCTTATATACTGGCTTAATCATTCTTGGTCACTAAGAAACTCTCCATGGATTCTTATTTTGTCTAAGTTCCAAGAAAGGGGCTCAGGGGCTCATGGTAATTGCAAGTCTTAGCTTGACCCTATAACACTGAGAGTAAAATGACAGTCTCCAGGGCATAGCAGATCTTTATTCCAAATAAAGGTTTAAGCAACTCTACTAGCAATAAAATTCTTCTCTTGTCTCTAATTCAAGCATAAATGTTTCTTGGTGGACAAGTTAGTCTCCTAGAGGTGGGGAGGGGGAGAAGGATCCAAGTCTGAAGTCTGTCTGCAAATTGAAATAGGTAAATAGGAACAAACAATTGTAAATGATAAATTATCTGTTGAATGTCCTTCCTCTGGAAGCAGTCCTTGTTTAGCTGTTAAATATCTCAGTTATATCTCTTGGGCATGTATAGTATATATTGATAGCATTCCCTGTAACCTAGCGTTTAGAAATCTGCATAACACATCATAGGACACAAATTGTGAAATCTGGTTTATCTAGTGCAGAATCTATAACCTTTCCACAATCTTGAGAATATTAGGGGTTTTTTAGTTCTTAAAAGCAAGTTTCTAGTTCCTGTGATTACAAAGATATGATCCTACTTCCCACAATATATTTATTTATTTATTTTATATCACACATTTCTGCCCCACAATGACACTCAAGGCAGATAACAATAACATCAGGATTAAAAACAAAATCTTAATTAAAAAACAAAATCTCCTAAAAACAGTCTGCACTTTGGGGGCGGGGGCGGGGGAGCTTTAATGGCTAGAGGCCATTTAGTAGTTAGGAGGTCATCCTGAAGTCCCTGTTTCCCTTCACTGAACACTGATTGACAACCCCCCCCCCCGCACTATATATCCCATCCCTCCTTTTTAACCACTACACAATTAAAATAATTTCATTGTTACTACTATTACTAATATTAATATACTGCCCTAACAATTTAAAACAATAAAACCATAAAACAATAAAAACAAGGACATTAAAAATATTAAAACTTGAAAAACTACACATTTTAAAAAGGTAAATGGAAAAGATTTTGATTTATTACAGTTCTCTACCACCAATTATCCAAAGCTCTCTGGGTGGTTTACAAAACAAAGCTTAATAACATAAAATACAATAACACAGTAGAACATAATATTAAGCTATGTATTTAAAACTAACCAAGATAAAAGCCAGCAGCAGTGCAAATATCTAAAAATGCACCAACACAATTTTTAAAAAGGAAGGGCTCAGAAGCCTGGGAAAATAAAAAAGTCTTCACCTGGCACTGAGAAGACCACAATGTAGGTGCCAGGCAAGCTTCTGGGGAGATCTTTCCACAATTGGGGTGCCACCACTGAAAAGGCCCTCTCCTTAGTAGCTGCCTGCCTCACCTCATTTGGCAGAAGCACCTGGAAATGGTCTTCTGAGGATGATCTTAGGATCTGGGCAGATATACACGGAAGGAAACAATCCATCAGGTAACCTGGACCCAAGCTGTTTAGGGCTCCGAAAGTTAATACCAGAACTTTGAATTTGGCCTGGCCTATAGTTGTTAACATCTGCTGGGTCCAAGTTAGGCTTTTCCAGGAATGGCCTAATAACTGCCTCCTTTAAAGCAATTCAATTCAATCCTTTAAAGCGGCTGGCACGACTCCCTCTCTCAAGGAGGAGTTGACAGCCTCCTGGACCTAGCCAGACATCCCCTCCCTGTTAGATGTAATACACCATGAAGGGCAAGGGTCAAGAACAGAGGTGGTTGACCAGACTTGGCCAAGTACCTTGTCTGCATGCTCAGGCCTCAACAACCAAAACTCATCTGATAAAACTGAACCAGATAGTGCTCTGGACACCTCTGCTAATGGAACTACATTAATTGTGGTGTCCAAGACATGATGAGGACGAGTGACTTCATCTTCAAAGTGTCGTGCAAACTTGTCACAGCATGCTACTGAAGTTTCCACCAACTCTCTCCCTGGTCCAGATTGAAGCAGGCCACAAACCACTTGGAAAAGCTCTGCTGGACGACACTAAGAAGATGCAATGGTGGTGGAAAAGAACTCCCTTTTGGCCACCCTCACTGCCACAGATGAGCTCTAACTTGTGTTTGGTCGGACTTGGCATGAGTCTTCCTCCACCTGCATTCTAATCATCTTCACTCTTGTTTCATTGCCCTCAGCTCAGGTGTGTACCAAGGAGCTGCTCAGGCTCTGCTCAGAGGGAGAGGGTGCTTGAGAGTGATCATGTCAAGTGCCCTTGTCATCTCTGCATTCCACAGAGTACAGGGCTTCAACAAAAGCACCAGCCATACCAGCAGGAAAATCCCCCAGAGCCCTCTGGAATCTATTGGAATTCATTAGTTTCCAAGGGTGAACCATTTTAATAGGCCTCTGTGGGTAATGGTTCCCTCAAAAGGGCCTCTCCTACAGATCTTAATACTTGGGCAGGTTCATAGTGAGACAAGGGGTCCCTTAGATAGCCAGGTCCTAAGCCGTTTAGGGCTTTAAAGGTTAAAACCAACACACTGAATTGTGAACAGAAAGCAATTAGCAACTAGTGCAGGTCTTTCAAGAAAGGTGTAATATGGTCCCAAAACCATGCATTGGTTAGCAGCCTGGCTGCCATATTTAGCACCTACTGAAGCTTTTGGAAACTTTTCAGGGGAAGCTCTAAGTAGTGTACATTGCAGTAGTCTAAACACAATGTAACAAAGGCATGGATAACTGTCGCCAAGTCAGATCGATTCAGGAAGGGTCACAGCTGGTGCACCAAGTGTAATTGTGCAAATGCACTCCTTCCCTCCGACACCACCGGAAGATCCATGGATAGCGTAGGATCAAGGAGCGCTCCCAAGTGTGTTCATCCTTCAGGGGGAGCACAACCCCTTCCATAAAAGGTTGAATTCCAGTCCCCCAATCAAGCTTTCTACTGACCAACAACTCCATCTTGTCTAGGTTTAACTTCAGTTTCTTCAACCTCATCTAGCCTATTATCGAACCCAGGCAGCATTCAAGGGTTTCAACTGCTTCCTTCGTGTTAGGTGACAAAGAGCAATAGAGTTGGGTGTCATCAGCATATTTGTGGAACCTTACTCCAAAGCTCCAGATGACCTCTCCCAGTGGTTTCATGAAGATATGAAACTTAATCCAGACAAAACGGAAGTGCTTGCTGTCAAAGGCCACAACCTGGGTTTGGAGGTGTGTCAACCAGTTCTGGATGGGGTTACACTGCCCCTGAAAGACTGTGTTCGCAGCCTGGAAGTGCTTCTGGACTCGTCGCTTCAAATGACAGCTCAGATAGATGCCTCGGCTAGGAGTGCCTACTATCAGCTCCGGCTGATACGCCAGCTGCGCCCCTTCCTAGAGTTGGAAGACCTAAAGACAGTAGTGCACGCGCTGGTAACTTCGAGGCTTGACTTCTGCAATGCGCTGTACATAGGGTTACCTTTGTACCTAGTTCGGAAACTTCAATTGGTGCAAAATATGGCAGCCAGATTGGTCACCGGTACATCTAGAGGTGCCCATATTACACCAGCTTTAAAAGCATTGCACTGGGTGCCAATCAGTTTCCGGGCGAAGTATAAAGTGTTGGTTATTACCTTTAAAGCCCTACATGGTTTGGGTCCGGGTTACCTGCAGGATCGCCTTCTCCCGTACAATCCGCCCCGCACACTTAGGTCCTCTGGGAGGAATTTACTCCAGTCAGCCAATACTAAGCTGGCGGGTACTACCCAGAGGACCTTCTTTTCTGCTGCTCCCAGACTGTGGAATGGCCTGTCGGAGGAGACTCGTCAACTAGATAGTCTCTTGGCTTTTAAAAAGGCCATAAAGACTGACCTCTTCCGACAGGCCTACCCAGTGGAATTTTAAGAGTTTTTAGGTTACTTTTAAAGGTTTTTAAGAATATTTTAATAATATTTACTATGTTTTTAACAAGTTATATATTTTATATTTATGGTTGTTCCCCACCTCGATCTGAGTGGAGAGGCGGGTAAGAAATAATTTATTATTATTATTATTATTATTATTATTATTATTATTATTAAACATAGGGGAAAAGATAGAACCCTCTGGGACACCACAGGCCAATGGCTGAGGAGTTGAACAGTAATGCCCCAGCACCACCTTCTGGACACAGCCTGACAGAAAGGACCAGAACCACTGCAAAACAGCACCCACAAGGAACAGCCCCACCAGGTGGTCCAGAAGGATATCATGGTTGATGGTATCAAAAGCCGCTGAAAGGTCCAAGAGAACTAATAGGGTTACGCTCCCTCTATCCAGTTCCCAGCGTTGTTTATCCACCAAGCCAACCAAAGCAGTCTCAGTCCCACATCCCAGCTGAAAGCCTGATTGAAATGGCTCCATATAATCATCCAGATGCATCTGGAGTTGTAATACCACCACCTTCTTGATCACCTTAGCCAAGAATGGTACATTTGAGACTGGCCTATAGTTAAACAGATCTCTTGGGTCAAGGGAAGGCTTTTAAAATCAAGGTCTTATTACTGTCACTTTTAAGCAAGAGGGAACAACCCTCTCCTGCAAAGAAGCATGAATCACTTCTCTTAGCCACGACACCAGTCCCACTCTAGGCCGATTTAATCAGCCAAGAAGGGCAAGGGATCAGTACACAGGAGGTGGCCTCATTGCTCTAGATACCCTGCCCACATCCTCCAGATCCACAGGCTGAAAAGAACAGAAAGAACTGGACAAGTAGCAGCTGAGGTTACATCACTCTGACCTGCCCCCAATATTGGAGTCCAAGTCAAGGCGAATCTGAGCAACTTTATCCGCAAAGAACGAATCAAATGGTTCACAGTGAGTCACCAACTGCTCCAGCTCCCCCTCTTCAGCATCCTGGAGAAGGAGGCCTCGCACAATACAGAAAAGCATTGCTGGTCTATTCTGTGCAGATGCGAAGGTGGCAGAAATGTGAGCTTTCTTTGCTGCCCTCACTGCCATGGTATAGGTCTTTAAGTGTGCGATCCTAGGCATGTTTAGACAGAAAAAAGTCTGTCTAAACATGCATAAGATTACGCACTCAACGGTCATTTACTCGTGTTTGGTCGTATTTGTCCCATTTCCCCATTCTCCAAGACACATCTCATAAAGCCCACTATAGCAGCATTAAAACCACCTTCTAGGTGATTAATATAAAATAAAATTAAATAGGAAGCTAGGTGCATTACTGATGAATGATAAGTCTTATGAATAAAGAAATATTTTGTCTCAAACATTTAGCATGTTTTGCAAAACTGGGTTTTATCTATGAACAATCCTATATGCACTGTGTAACAGCATACCTGAATCATCCCATTCCTAGTGAGCATAGCATTTCATTGTGCTTCAAGTCAAGATGGCAGAAGCGCGCTTATGATTAAATTTGTGTTTGAAAACTTAGGTGCATGGGGACCTAAAGCTAAAATTCTGCAATTATTCCAACAAGGACTATAGAAAAAAAAATCACAAAAATCACACTCCTGAAATAGGCTTCTTGGTGATTATTGAAAATGGGTAAGATTTCACTGCATTCAAATGTCAGAGTGATCTGAGCAATCTATGCGGGCAG
The DNA here is from genome assembly GCA_021292165.1 of Shinisaurus crocodilurus. NCBI lineage: Eukaryota > Metazoa > Chordata > Lepidosauria > Squamata > Shinisauridae > Shinisaurus > Shinisaurus crocodilurus. Next base: position 159,288,087 of record CM037879.1, read on the forward strand.
CATGTTTTCAACTAATTGCTGAACATTTTAAGGGCTGGATTTCCCTTTTCTGGTACTGCCAGTAGACAACTCTGTAACTATGAACACAAATATTTATTTCTCTGCTGACCACATCTGACACACAGAAATACTGTAGGGGTGTGTGTGTGTTTTAAAGGGTTGAGTAACACTAATGCTAGCACATGCAATGTGCCATTCAGCTATGTAAATATCTATCCCTACACAGAATTTTAAAAAACAAATATTTAAAAAATTCCTTAAAGTTAAACTATTAACCAGTGAATTTTCTAGCACTGAGATTTCACTACAACTGACTAGTAACATTCTTAATTGAACAAGCAATAATATTTACGTACATGGATCAGAATATTTAAGGCAGAAATAAGCCACCCGGCTGTGTTTTACTATTGCCCAGTATTATGCCCCCTTGAGGCAAAGGTCTCACCATACATATTCCAGCACTGGGACAATGGGACAAGTAATCTCTCATTCTTACTGCTACTACTGCCATTTCTATCCTGGTACAGCAGGAGTCAACAATGCTGCTGCACCTAGTGCCCTTTCCAAGTCCCTGGGAAGTGCAGCTGCGCCATAGGGGCTTTTCAGGGTGGGGAGGTAGCAGAGCGGGAGACAGATACACAGGATATCCCCATGCGCAGCATTCCAAAAGCCTCCCCCCATTAAAAAAAAATCCCACACAAAAACAAATGTACCCCACACTTATCTGCTTGATCTCATAAGACTGCGGTACTTCCACCAGTTTTGTCAGTGGAAAGTACTAACCCTTAATGAACTCTGTTCTGATTCTGCTTGTGATTGACTTCACTCTTTTTGGTACTTCTGCTTTCCAAATGGATCTCTTCTGCCATTATGGAAACTGCAATAAGATTAATATTATAGCAATATATAGTATATTATTGCCCACAGAACAGTCTATTTTGGAATAACATGCACTAATTGCCACTAGGGTTCTGAATTTAGGCCAATAATAATTGGCCTTCTCTATACAGTAAAACCAAAGAATTCCAGAGATAACCATGGACTATTGGTTATTTTTCTCCAGGTGAATAGTATATATTGGCTGGGTTCAGACAACATGATAAACCACACTTAAGGGTTGAGTGTGGGTTGTTGTTGAAACATGGGTTATCATGTCATCTGAACCCAGATGTGCTAACAAGCCATGGCTTGTTAACCACAAACAACCCATGAAGAGAACCCATGGTTAATTATTGGTTTGTGAACTGTGGGTTGTTCATCATGGTTTGTTATCTTGGCTGGGTTCAGACAACACGATAACCCACGTTTCAACAACCCACGGTTCAATGACAACCCACACTCAACCCATACTCAACCCTTGAGGATGAGTTATCGTGTTGTCTGAACCCAGTCAGTAAGACTCTCATCAATGGGACTTGCACTTCGATCCACAAAGTTATACTACATCCTCCAGAGAAAACAAGGCACAATGCACAGACAAAATTAGGGGCAAACCTTTTCAAGTGCAATTACACACCCACAAAACAGTTAAACATTCCCCACCTCGACCCCCACTATCTGCTCCATCTCCATTTACAACCTGGCCAAATCATCCTGTACCCAGTCGGTAACCATTTCAGCCACCTCTTTGGCAGAGCCTAAGACAAAAGCATGGGAGATTCCTTTCTCGCATATTCGGATGTCTCCATCTGGAAACTCCATCTTCATATCTTCATAGTATTGCACAGGACACCAGCCATCTCCAACTCCATAGTAAAAAGTCAGCTAAAAACCAAAGTAGAAAAATATCTTAGAAGGAGAAAAAAGACAGAGATAAATCCAGCTGTCAGACGGAAAACAAAGACTTGGCACTGGGATAACATCCCCAACTCACTGGACGGCCTCATGCCCAGATTCCATTGAATGAAACAGACATAACAATGACCTAAACCACAGCACTCTGGCAGATGATAAAGCATTTTACACACTGGAAGTACTATAGATAATAAATATGATGACGATGCTCAGAATTCCTTAAATGAAGAAGAGATTTGTAAAGCGCTTTTCAACAGAACATCTCAATCAAGAGATAATCACATGCAGTTGTCATGGCATGGCAGATGGCTGTGCACCCAGTCTGCATGCAGAGTTCCCTACATGCAAGGAAATCCAAGTGAGAAAGCCTTTTTCTACAAGCAGATCTTTCATGCTGGACTGGGGCACAAGGCTGCACTCCTATGGGAGATTCCAATGCTTCTGTTTTGGCTTTTAGGGCCGAATTAGATGTGAGGCTAAATGCATCATTTGAAACCATGTCCATTTTTTTAGAAAAATGAAGAGCAGGCATGGAGGGGTGATTTTAATTGGGACCATGGCATGTGGAGTGGTGAGGTGTAGCATTTTCCTCCTCTGCCACTGTCCTAATGAAAACAGCCCCCCATCCCAGGGCTGGTAGCAACCGTGGGCTGAGTGAGGCAAATTTTGTCCATGCTGGATCAGATCAAAGGCCTATTCAATAAATAAAAAGCCTTTTGGTTTAACAGATTGTGTTCAGGGCTTTCCAGGTTCACTCAACCTCCAAAATGCTGGGAAATTACAACTGAGAAATTACATGCCCTTAACAGATGTGTTATTTAGCGAGTATGCAAATGGTAGTATCTAATGCTGTGGTTAGTTCCTGCTTCGTCACTACCTTGGAGCTGGATGGCTGTCAGTGGCAGAGTGGTGGACCTAGGTTCCAGGTTTGTCCGTTCCCTGGAATAGACACGTGGAATCTATGCAACTGAAGCTATCATGCCACTGAAGCTACCATTTCCATGTTACAAGTACCCAACCGACAACCAATACCATCCACATAAGGGACCTTGAAGGTCATCTTAAAATGCAATTCTATACATATCTACTCAAAAGTAAGCACTGTTGAATTCAGTGGGATTATTCCCAGGTATGTGAAAACAGGATTGCAGCCTTCGCCAATTCATTGTATGTGTTTTAGCCAATTACGGTAAGAGCTGCAATTTTTGTACAAGTAATTCACTTTAAAAAAAAAGACCGCTCAATAAATCAAGGGCATATTTTTAATTCATTTGACCTAACGGATGAATCAGCTAAACGCAGCAGCTCTAGAAGTGATGTGGTGCAGGATATGCACATCAGACCCTGTCCTTTCCAAGTGCTACTTAAATATAGATAACTTCAGTAGAAGTCCATAATATCAGCATAGTTCAATATTTTGTACTGTGAGAGCAGAAACAAATTATAATCTAGTTTTAACCTTAGTGAACTTTTCTGAGCTGTCTCCCATCATCACTGATAAATCAAAGAAATAAATCATAGAATCAAAGCTAAATCTTCAAAGTACTCCACTAGCTCACAAACCAGTGGATACATATTTAATTCACTAGATTTATAAAAATATCCAGACATATTTTCAATCTGTACAACAGCTCATAATTCAGTGCCACCAATATAAATTAGGCAGCAAAACCCCCAACAAACCTTTAATTTTGTTCTACCCCAGTTATTCCCATGTTCTTTCTACCTTAATCCAATTTTAATCTTTTTGTGTGTGTGATCTTGAACATGTTATCATATGCAATTTCCATAAAATATTGTATGAGGATTGAGAGACACACAATGATGGCAGATGCTGTGAAAATACTGGAAGAATCTGAGATTGCTATCAACAGGATGTTTACATTTAAAGCGTTTCTAAGAAAATAATGAAGATTTCCTGCAGTTCATTCTACTGGCATTTGAGTTATGACAGCTCAAGAAAGTGTTAAATTACTGACAAAAAATATTCCTTTCCTCTGTTCTGTGGCTGCCACAGATCCAAGGTGGAAAAAGAAAATAACTATTTAAATGTATGGCAAGCATCTATGTCTTCATAGGGTGGCCATATGTCCTCTTCTACAGAGGCAGAACAAGAGGGGAAGGCACCAATGTATAAAAGAACTGAAAAAGAAGGAAGTCTTAGGTGCCAATTAAAACATTTTATTGCCCAATGCGTTTCGGTTTACACCTTTGCTGGGGCCCAAAAGTTCTTCCAAATATGCGCGAAAAAAATTCTTTGACTATCTCGTGTAAACCAAAATGTGTTGGGCAAGAAAATGTTTTAATTGGCACCTGAGACTTCTTTCTCTTACAGTTCTCTTCTACAGAGGACCATTCTGTATCTGAAGGCACCCTCTATTTGAAGGGCTGTCCTGTCCAGTTCTGGTTTAAAGATAAAGCACTGTAAGAACTGTTGCCCATCCACAGTCAGCACCTGGACAGCAGACTGAGCAGGAAGGCACCCAGGTCACTTGGTCACAGCTTCCATGCTATGGTGAGATGAGATGTACTGTATTTCTAATCTTGCATAAATTAGCACATGCAAATGTTATTCAAATCGCTGTCCTCTTTTTTTGGTGATGCATTCCCCCTTTTTTGGCAATTCATTAAGTGAGGGCCTTCGGCTGCAGCCATCTTAATTTCCCATGAATGCCTCTGGACCACACATGGGGCTCAGAGACATTCTTAGGAAATGAAGAAGGTGGGTGGCTGCAGGCTGATGCTTTCCTCTGCAGCATGCCCAGCACCCAAGAAAAAGAAGGGAAAAACAAAAAGAAACACCTCTCACTTTTGTTTGGTAAGCTGAGAGGGTGGGGGGGGGGGCTAGAGAGAGCAGTGGAGGGGCTAGGAAGGGCAGTGGCAAGCCAGCTGGTAGGGTCAGGGAATCCAGCAGGGGGGGGGGCGGAGAGAAAGAGAGTTGGCCTTCTGTGAAACAGGTTTCTGTTGCCACTGAAAACGGTGGGTTCAAAGGATCTGTTTAGTGTGTTGGGGCTCAGATCCCACCTCTGCCTTGCATTCAGTCATTTGGGCAGGTTACTTGTCATTTGTGCTTAGCCATGCCTCCCATGGCAGCCATTTTGTGGTGGTGCCCAGGACAGTTTCTCTAATTGCCCAATGTGCCCACAGGCCCGAAAAGGATGCCAACCCATGAATTAGCATATGCAACTGTTATGTAAATCACGATCCTCTTTTGTCCTCTTTTTTGGTGATTCATAAGCGGACACCATAAGGTGCCCTTCATTTCCGATATGATGTCTTATGGAAGTAGGGTCAAACTAGATGAAAGGAAATCTGTGAGTGGAGGTCGTGTCTGTTTTTTAAATAGCAAAAGCAGTGTGTGTATTTGCTGGAATTCAGATAGGAACCCTGGCATAGAAGGAGGATTTCTTTTTAACCCTTTCCTCCTGCAGCTGCATTTGCCATTTTAAAACAATAGCAGCAGCACTGGAGATCCAATTATGGACCTCCTGCCATCTCATCGAGTTACATCCCCCTAACATTCTCAACCTTGGATCCATTTTTAGCCCAAACAAGATCCCCACCCCGGCTCCAATATTTGGCTATATACACTTATACAGTATATCTCTGTCCATCTCCCATTTGGTTTTCCCTATCCTCCAATTTCTCCCTTCCTTTCTCTCCACTTCATCTTTCTCTTATATAAAAAACAAAACACAACCAAAACACCTCCTCAAGCAAACACACAAAAACTTTATCAACAAGGTGGCTCTGCTCAATTTGGGGAAGACATGGCCAATGTCTTATCCAACACTGACAGTTAACAAGAGCCACCCATTGTTATTAGCCAACAATCCTATCAAAAGCTGGTTGAAATTTGGTCTGTGAAGCTTTAGCACAGGAATAACTTTTCCTGTTTTCCACAAAGATACCGAAAAGTTGCTTTAGCTACTTTTCCATTGTAGAATTTGCTCTTCTTCCACGCACAGTAAAATAATGAAAATGAATGAAATCTTCTGCTTTTTGAGATTCTGCATTGTGTTTTGGACTTAACATGCATTACCAGTTGCATGTAAGCTGAAGTGTTGGTGTTAACCCAAAAGCACTTCACATACAGGAATTCTCTCATAAAATTCCTCTGCCATATGGGGATCAGTTGGTGCTCCTCCACCCACCTTTTCTGAATCTGCCAAGGCTAAGTGGGTTTGTTAATTTTCAAGAGATGTTGGGTTAAAAAAAATACGAATGAATGCAATAACATTATGTAGTTCTAAATATTACTCATTTCCTGGAGTGCAATGCAATGTTGAATTTTCCTCCTGTGCCTTTTTAAAAAAAGGTGATAATAACCCATCATATTTTTTACAGTGTTGCCATGGTGCTAAGGTTCCAAGGTGGCCCCACTCATTCTGAAGCAGGCTGAAAGTTCTGCTGTCACTCTTTGAACTTCTGGAGTTTGTTGCACAACTCTTGCTTGTGTTCACCGTTGCTGCTGCTTGGCTGTGCCTGAGCAATTTTGACATGGACACAAATATGTTGAGATGAGTGTTGATTGTCGAGCCACAAAGAGATTTGGGGGGAACGGGGCTCCGGGGTCAGCTTTTGGTCAGATAATAGAATTCTAGGAGTGGAGTGATCCTGGCCACTTTGGGACGGCCCAGGATCTGCCCCTCTGACCTGGGTGCTTTTCAGCTCTGCTTTTTCCTTCGCAGAAATCAGAAGAGGGATGTCCCAGTGTCGGCGATGTGGACATCCTCACAGAAGAAGATCTCATGGTTTCTATGAAGTAGGATGCTCTGCCCCCATTATTACACTTCAAATGCCACCACACTCTCCCTATGGGGTGAGCATGTAAGGCCAAAAAGTCGGGTTCCTGCAGACAAAAAGCTTAAATCAGTCCACCCCAACGTTGTGCCCTTCAAATGCATGGGACTATAGCCCTTTCCATCTAGCACGGGCATTTTCACTGTGGGTGATGGGACTTGTAGTCCCACACATCTGGAGAGTGCCGGTTGGGCAAAGCCGATCTAAATTCTGGCAGTAGTGAGGGGAGGGTCAAGGGTAGGAAAGGCTCTCTGTGTGAGAGAAGTTGTAACTGCCAAACTTCCCTCCTGTGCGCAGACATCATCTCTCTATTTTTTACAATTTTAAAAGCTTTTTATTTCTATAAAAACACAAACAACACAAAATATAAAACCATTAAAAATTAACAAAAATAAAAAGGACTTCTGAATTTTTCTGCAGCAAATATAAGTAACAAGTTTCTCTTAGTCGATAATCAGAAAAGTTCTCTTTTTTTTCTATTGTCACAAATGTATCTTCTTGTTATTCCACAAAACCACAAATAAACAAATCATTTTTTTCTAATCCCTGCAAAAAGCCAATTAGAGGTTTCCACTCAGCAGTAAACATAGATGTTGTCTTTTCTCTAATCAGTGATGTAAGTTTGGCCATCTCTGCCAGCTCCACCATCTTGACCAACCATTTTTCTGTTGTAGGGAATGCTGGACCTTTCCATTTCTGTGCATATAGTAGTCTCACTGCCATTGTCATGTATAAGAATAAAGTTCCGTGACTTCTTTCCAACTGACTATCCATTATTTCCAAAAGAAAAGCCTCTGGTTTCAATTGAATGTTAATCTTCAGAATTTTTTGAATTAGTAAATGGATTTGTGTCCAATTTTTTAAGCTTTCTTACATGTCCACCACATATATTAAAAAGTTCCCTTTTAAGAAACAGCGCAGGTTACCTAGATGCTGCTGAAGAAGGTGGCACCAGAAGTGATGGTGGGTGAGATCTGCTGGAATTCTTTGTGCTACCCTAAAACCTGCCTCCACGGAGTGGCCCTCTTCGGTGAGGTAAGCCCCGGTGGACTATGCTACTTTTAAAGAGGTGAGGCAGCATTTTGCGCTCACTGCCGACTCAAGTTCAGGCGTGGACGCCTGCTGCAGGGAGAGACTTATGGGTCCTGGATCACGCAGCTGGGGCAAGCCTGGGATGCCTGGATCGGGGCCACCGGGAAGGGTAGTGTGGCCGAGCTGCGGGAGCTGATGATCCAAGAACAGTTCTTCACCACCATCCCCGAAGACCTGGCCACTGCAGTCCGGGACCGTGAGCCCCCCTCCTGCTTAGAAGTCGGCTGGCTGGCTGACCAGATGGGGCTGTATCGACAGCCTAAGGCGAACCAACCGGGGGGGGGGTAACCCCAATCCCAGTGGGGGAAAGGAGGGTACCGAGATGAGTGCCCCGTGGAGCCGTGAAGAGGCACCTGCCAAGCCCAAGGGGACACCGAACCCTAGTCCCAGTGGGTGCTTTTACTGTAAGGAGCCAGGGCACATCAAGCGAAATTGCCCCAAACTCCAAGCCAAGCCCCGGGAGCACCGTCCTTCCTCTGGGAGGATCAAGCAACCCAGAGGACAGTGGAGAAGAGAGGCAGTCCGCCTCTTCCCAAGAGAATGACCCAGAAGATCCGGACCAGAACCTGTGGGAGGCGGGACTCCTCGGGAGCCGTTTCCCAAGCATCCCTTCTGGAGATCATGTCCCTGGAGCAGTTGCGCTGGAGCCAGAACCAGTTCTGCGAGTCCATCTGTGTGAACAATGTTCCCCATGTGGGTTATAGGGATACGGAGGCTGATGTAATTGCCCTACCCCGGGGAAGTGTGCAGAAGTCCCAGTTTTTGCAGGGATGCACCTGTGCTATAAAGCCCTACAATTCCGATATAGCTGTTCCCCTGGCCCAAGTTTGGGTGAAGTACCGTGGGTGGGAGGGGGAGATGGATGTCATCGTGCATGGACAGAAGGAGTGGGGGATCATAATAGGGAATGACCTAGCATTCCGGGTGGCCAAGATGGGGGTAGCGACCCGTAGCCGGGCCAAGGTATTGCCCCCCCCACCGGGCCGGCATTCTTGGGGCTAGCTGGCTATTATCGTAAATTCGTGCCCACTTTAGTCAGCTAGCTGCCCCTCTCACTGACTTGTGCAAGAAGTGGCAGCCGCTTAAAGTCCAGTGGTCAAGTGCCTGTCAGGTAGCCTTTGATGGGTTAAAAGCCTGCCTCATGGCAGCTCCCATCTTGCAGGCACCGGACTTCGAGTCTCCCTTTGTGCTGCAGACAGACACCTCAGAGGCCGGGATGGGGGCTGTTCTGTTGCAGGAGCAGCCAGGGCAGGGGCTGCGCCCCATCGCTTATCTTAGCAAGAAACTTCTGCCCAGGGAGCGCAGCCTAGCCAAGGTAGAAAAAGAATGCCTGGCTGTAGTCTGGGCCGTGACCAAGCTCCGACCCTACCTCTGGGGGAGACGATTCTTAGTGCAGACGGACCATTCCCCATTGTGCTGGCTTGATTGGGTGAAGGGGTCCAACCAGAAACTCCTACGCTTCCTAATATCAAGTGGTATTATATAGCTAATCAGTTAAGGTTTATTATGGATATTTTAGTTAGGAAGAATATTTTGTGGTTAGAAATAGAAACGCAGGAAATAGAAATTGGGATGGAAAAATTTTTATTTTCAAAAAAAAGTATTACTAGGGTAAAAAGAATAGAAAATCCCTTCCTGAAAAATATGGTAGGGATTTGGAATAGTAACAGACAGATCTTTATACCAGGGATATCACCGTTAACTCCAGTTGTAGCAATGGAGGACTTTCCAGAAAATGCACAGCATTGGGAGGCAATATTTAGGGAAAATAAGGTTATCAAATTAATGGATTGGATGGGAAAAATTGAGACTAGACAACAAATATTGGAAATGATTGGGCTAGATAGAATTTCGTGGTTAAATTTAATGCAATTAGATCAGTGGACTAAGAAATGGAAAAAGAAAAATGAGCATGAGAGGGAGTTTACTGGATTTGAAAAGAAAGTGTTGTCTAGAGAACTTATAGAAGGGAATGTTTCTTCTAGAGGGTTAACTAAGGAGATATATAAAATGATGCAGAGGATTGAAGTGAAAAAAGACAACCTTAAGATGATGTGGGAAATGGAATTTGAGGAGGAGATATCGAATGCGGGCTGGAGAAATATTTGGGGCAGACGTATATTAAGAAATATGTCAGTAAGGATAAAAGAGATTTTTTTAAAAACTGTTTGGAGATGGTATTTGACTCCAGTAAGATTAAATAAAATAGATAGTAATTGTGCTCCATTGTGTTGGAGAGGATGTCAGGAACTTGGTACTTATGTTCATATGTGGTGGAGCTGTAAAAGCGTATTGGATTTTTGGAATAAAATTTTTGGAGAAATTTCAGAAATTATTGGTATTAATGTGGAGGTCTGTCCAAAATTAGCATTGTTATCAATAACGGAGAAACTTCTGTGCTCACAAGAGAAAAAGGAACTAATTGTAAGTTTATTAGCGGCAGGGAGATTATTGATTGCAAGGAATTGGAAAGTTCAACATCAGTATTTAATAATAGACTGGTATAAAGAGGTTTGGGATATTGCTTTAAATGATAAACTAACATGTAGTATTAAATGTAAAAGGGGACAATTAAAGAAAAATAATTTTAAGGAAATATGGGGGTCATTTTTAGATTATGTTTTAGTAAAGGGGAAAGGGAGTAAGCCATGTCATGATATGATGTATTTTTGGAATATAGATTAATAATGGATTATGTGGATAGAATTGGTTTTGGCCCCGGGGTGACGGGTGCACCTGTAGTGTATGATTTGTAGGTTTATGGGTTTTTTTTGTATGTGTGTTCTTTTAAAAAAATATAAATAAAATTTAAAAAAAAAAAGAAAAAAAAGAAACTCCTACGGTGGAGCCTCGCATTGCAGGACTTTGATTTCACGGTGCAGCACATTAAGGGAAGGGAAAACATTCTGGCCGACGGGTTGTCTAGGGCTTTCTCGCAAGAAGAAAGTAGATAGGAATTGGGGCGGTGGAGCCCCAATGCCATCTTCCCCAAGGGGGGGGGGGATGTGGAGAATGCCAGAGCACACACAGTTGAACAAACCCTTGCCTAGTTTCCCCTGTAGCTGACACCCCGCATTTCCCCCTCCTTGCTGCATAATCCTCACCTGGGGGCAAGTGACACAGTCTGAACCGACCGGTTGTATGTGACCACCTCTGCATTGCCACATCTACATACTTCCAATGGGGGCAATCACACCTACCCTCGGGCTGGAACGCCAAAAGGTGAGAAGCAGTCTCTCTCTCTCTTTTTTTTTTAAAATTTTTTTTATTTTATTTTATTTAAAATAATGAATACAACAACAAAAAATACAACATAAACATTGTGCACCCCCCCCACCTCTTGGGAGCAAGTTATATTTCTCACCCCAATTTTTTTTTTTGGTATGTGTATATATACAAGCTATTATTCTATATTCCAAAAATATAACAAATCTTGACAAGGTTTGTTCCCCCTCCCCTTTACCAACACATAATCCAAAAATTTGCCCCAAATGTTCACAAAGGTGTCTTTCTCCAATTGTCCTTTTTGACACTTAATATTACAAGTTAATTTATCATTTAACGCGATATCCCATACCTCTGTATACCATTCATTAATTGAAAACACATGTTGAACCTTCCAATTCCTAGCTATCATTAATTTTGCTGCTGTTAACAAATTCACAATCAATTCTTTTGTATTTTTTAAACAAACTAACTTTTCTGTAATTGTTAACAATGCTAATTTTGGGCAGACTTCTAATTCCATTCCAATTATTTCTGATATTTCTGCAAATACTTTCTGCCAAAACTCCAGAACATTTTTACAGCTCCACCACATGTGGGCATACATACCTTTTACATTACATCCTCTCCAACACAATGCGGAGCAATTTTTATCTATCCGATTTAATCTTACTGGAGTTAAATACCATCTCCATACCACTTTATAAAAGTTCTCTTTTATCCTAGTTGACATAACTCTTACAAGTGAGAAGCAGTCTCAAAGAGCTGCCAAGTACCCCAGATCACCCAGAAGATGCCTGCCCAAGAGGCGCCACTGCCCCGCAGGGCACAATTGGCCACCTGATCGTCAGGGGCAGGGTAGGAGGCCAAGGGAGGGTTGAAAACCAAACACTCAGGAACCAGGTGGTGGTTGGGAACTCGGTGCAGGCTTGCACGGATCAGGTTGCTGACTCCGGTCAGGACCAAGCAACTTCCAACCCCGGGCAGGGCGCCCGGCGATCAGCAAAAGAAACTGCTACGTTACCTCTTAGAGTCAGATTCTCTGATGTCAGGTAACTCTCTGCAATCGAGCTAAGCCTACCTTGTAAGCAAATTGAATACTTCCGTTCTGGTATCTATAGTGACAGCTATGTTTATACTGTGAAATTCCTGTAGTCTATTAGTTCCGCCCCATTAAACTCCTTTGAAATTGACAAGATTGCAGTTTCCTTGTGTTTCTAGGGGATTCTGTTCCGTGTCAATATCATTCTCGGCTAGAAATACAGTCATGCCTTGGATTGAGAGCATAATTCGTTCCGGAAACGTGCTTGTAATCCAAAACACTCTTATATCAAAACGAAATCCCCCCAAAAAAATTTGTACAGAGATTTTTAATTTAAGCCATACTACAGTACTTGTATTGCAAGACATCGCTTGTATATCAAGTCAAAATTTTTTAAATAAATATTTAAAAATTTGCTTGTCTTGCAAAACGCTCTCAAACCAAGTTACTTGCAATCCAAGGTATTACGGTAAAGTCTTAGAAAGCCACGTACAGGGCACGACTTCGGTGCCGGTTAACCCCTAAGGTGCCGAACCCGTGCACCGGACCAGGTTTGGTCTGCCACAAATACTTTAAACAAAAACCCTTCCTGCACTCCCCTGCCATGCACTGCCTTGTGAAACCCAGGGAAAGAGGATGAGGGGTCTTGTGGGGACCCGGCTGAGAGACTCCAACCGGTTCTCCCTGATGGTCTGTTCTTTTCTTTCTAAACCAACCAACAACAAAGGCATTTGGACCTGATTTTGCATAAGCTGCAGAAAATTGAGTGCCTGACCGAGGAGAACCAGTGCCTCACCTTGGCTCAGGAGCACAGAAAGAAGGGGGTGGAGAAGAGGAAGTGGCTCCTCCCCTGGAAGAAGACGGGAGAGGTAAGAGCACGGGGCGGGGTGTGCTCGGCAGTACCAGTGAGGGCCATAAATGGCTATTAGATATCAGAGTTAAATAGAACATTCATGTTTCAAGACAGTATATTTCTGAACACCAGGTCCAAGGCATAGAGCCCTTTGGCTGACCCAGCAGGGCTCTTCCAATGTTTCCAAGTTCTCAGGTGTTGTGTCTTGTTTCTCATCTCAGTGCCCTGGATCAGAAGCTGGAAGGATATGGTTCTGAAGGGCATAGAGGGACTCCAGAATTTCCTTCCAGAGAGGTAAGAATAGATAAGCTTTTTGCCATTTTTGACAGGGAGCTATACAATATGTACAAGCATGATACCTGCATGGTTCCCTGTGAAAATACTTTTTTTAATCATCTCTACATCCCTCTTTAAAAAGGGACTTTTAATTTTGACAGCTGGCAAAAGGAATAACTCCTGTAAATGGGGTGGCTCACACTTTTCCATGTTCCCGAGCACCCAGAGTCTCTGGAACAAGAGGAAAAGCAAAATCAGCCTGAGGACAAGAAAGTAAAAAAAAAAAAAGATGAGGCTCTTATAAACGGGGTATAAATCCCACCCACCCCTTTCTCAAGAGCAGAAAGGTTTGTTGCTGGCTCTGGGGTGACTGGGGGGGGGGAAGTGGAGAAGGGAGGTGGGAAGCAGTAGGGTAAATGCTGGGAGCTGTAGGACTTTTTTCTGTCTAAACATGCATAGGATTGCACCGTAAATAAATAAAAAGATTATTTTTACCAGTCTGAAGGCACCAGGTGGATTTTCTGCCTCAAGCAGTAACATATCTTGAGGAGCACCAAATTATAATTTTATTCAGCCCTAGGAGTTTCAATTAAAATGCTCATCAGGACCACTATAAAACAAAATAACACTCTTCCCACCCCCATTACTTCTATTGCAAAGGGACTGCATCTTACTTAGGGCTTACTTAGTGGAAATGTGGGGTACAAATCGAATGAATATATATACATATATAATGGGCAAATTTAACACATGGTTTGGCCCTAAGACGATGGTGCTCAAGGTGGCTAACAATCATGATATGCACATTTAACAGCTCATGCACATTTAGTACCCCACATAAAAAGACAGACTCCCTTGCTCATGAAAGTTGATTTAAATTGTTGTACAAGTTCTACCCTTTTATGTTAAATTGCTCATGTGAACAAACCGCTATAGTGAGCCGAATGTAACAAATGAATCAATGCTTATTTTGTAACTCATAATAGCCACTTTCTTCATCTTCCGTTTTCCACAAGCTCAGTTTCGACCTACCTTTTAGTGCTACTTTTCAAATCTTGTGTCTGTCACAGAAGGACTAATTTGAGTATGTGGGAGAGAAATTTTGGATATCGCTACATGTGCCAGAGCATGCTTAAATGCTACGTGTAGCAAAATCCTCATGTGCAGCTTTCCTAACTTCCACTCCGGACTCTAGCAGTATGCAGTCCAAAAAGCATATGGGACCTGCCAAAATAAAAGGTGTTCCTGGCTGTGGAGAGAATTTTAGATCTATTCATACAGTGTATTTGGAAGAGTTTCCACAACTGGAGGGAAGTAATTTACTCTGGCTGTGGGCAGAGAGTACGCATCTGTAGTGTCTTCCGTACTGCTGCTTTATGAGCCTTTCAAGGGCAATAACTATTAAACTGCTATGGACAGCTTTGGACCCTGGGTCAAGAAAACTGGGCAACACCAGACCAGCTGTTTCAATAAAACCAACTCAAGATTGGTTTTGGCTGCTTCAGTCTGCAATTTTATTCAAGCTGGTTTAACAAATGAGCCTGGGCTTTAAAAGAACAGAGTTTCATTAATCTGAAAAAAAGAAAGGCTTTTTCAAAGGTATTGTGACTTAAATTTTACAGTGCAAAATTGATCCAGCTTTATGAAAGGCCTCAGGCCGTGATAGAAAATAACCCCTTAGTTGGTTGTACATAAAGGGCTTCTGTGCACATGCAACAGGGCTTTAGCCTTTGTCTTTCAGCAGCAGCTCATCATAGAGACATAGGAAGCTGCCTATACCAAGTTGGACTGTTGGTCCATCTAGGCCAGTATTGTCTACATTGGCTGGCCTTGACTCTCCAGGGTTCCAGAAAGGAAGATGCCGGGGATTAAAGATGCCTGGAGATGCTAGGGATTAAAGATGGGACCTTCTGTGTGCAAAACATGTGCTCTGCCACTATGCTACAGTCCATTGTGCTACACTGGAGGTCACTTCTAAAGTTCCCTCAAATGATTTGGGGAGAAGTACTGGAGCTGGAAGGAGGTTTCTTCCAGAAGGAGAGAAACCAGAAGTATAGCTGTTTGCATGAAGCCAACTGTACCTAACCTACTTTGGATCAGAAGAGAACGTACATTCTATTTCCACTATGACCTAATTGACTGGACCTACTGAAGACCAAAGTTGTTAAACTCATGCCTGGAATTTAAGGAGACTCTGTAGACAGAGTACTTGTTCACACATTTTCTAGCCAGGGATTCTACACATGCAGTTTGAAGGGCATGTGCACCTTGCGCTGGGTGTACACAATAATGTGCATTCATATATGTCTGTGTACTCAGTTACCATTATCACTGACACTTTTGGGGATGGGGGAAACACAAACAATGCAAACTGGAGGCCCAGCAAATTTGATACATGTGTGTATTGCTCATTTCACACATTACCTCCCATGGGAGATTCAGGAAAGATAAAAGGAAAATACTTTTCACACAATACATACGGTAGTTAAAATATGGAATTCGCTGCCACAAGATGTAGTAATGGCCACCAGTTTAGATGGCAGTAAAAGAAGATTAGGCCAATTCATGGCTATCAACGGCTACTAATGATGGCTATGTGCTACCTCCAGTATCAGAGCAGGAGGGTGTTACTGCACTCCTGTTCTATTTGTGGGCTTCCAACAGGCAGCTGGCTGGCCACTGTGGGAACAGAATGCTGGACTAGACAGGCCTTTGGTCTGATCCAGCATGGCTCTTCTTAAGCTCTTTTGACTTGTGGGGTGGCACACTGCTGCCCACTGAGTGTATGGCATCCCCAGCCAATGAGTGTATGAAATGGTCTTGAGTATGTGAAATGGTCAATATGATTCATGCTATTTGTTTCAAATTTTATGTTTAGCACCATTTGCCCTAGGGTAGACAATGGCATTACATTACATATCTACATTAGGTGAAATGAACGTTTGAACTTTAATTGTCTACTAAAACCTTCCTCTTTGCAAAGCATCTGATTTGAATTGTTTCTGACTTGAAACCTAGTGACCTACTTCTACTAATGGACTAAGGATGGTCCCAGCCCCCTTACCTGTCAGCATTGCTGTGTCTGGGACACCCAACTTTGAGGAAAACCATATTTTCTCTTACTCCTTGAGTCGTACTAATTATGCTGTAAAACTGGGCTTGGAAAGACAGGAATAATTTAGTGTCTCTTCTCTCACCTCCTTCAGCACACAACATGCAAATGGAGTCCAGATATAACTTTTCTCTTCCACAGCAGCTGGCACTGTCAGGTGTTAAGATTGGCTTTACACTTATGATCACACTGACTACTAAGCAGCATAATTTTTTTGAAGTGACAACTTGCCAACTCTATAGCAACTTGGATTCTAGTTCCTGTTCTTGTAAACTTCCAACCCTTTATTAGTCAAACCTACTTTTACTGTTAGTACACTTCAGGTTTAACTTCATGCCAACTCACATTTCTCCCCTAATTTTCACATTCCCAGAAATTATTCAAAGGAAGAATTAAAAAAAGAGGGAGAGATTTAACTTCACCCTTGCATCTGGCTCTGTTGTGGACTTGCCAGCTTTCTATAACTTTGCCTCAACTTCTTTTTATTTTTTTGTTTTCCTGGGTACAGTGTGCCACTTTAAAAGTGCAATGACACAGAGGAACCAATAAAACACAGGTTTTCAAAGAAGGTTCTCAGGTGCCAAAGCACTGCTTGGATTGACGTAGTCCAGAAAAACTAATGGAAACAGACGAAAGCACCTGCACGGCACTTGCTGCTTGCCATAACCTTTAATTAAGAGAGGGAAGTAGGCACACTTTACAACTATAATGAGCACAAGGTGAATCACACTGAAGTCAATTGGCTTTTGCTGCATATAAAGGTATTCTGAGAAGAACATATCAAAGAGGAAGTAGAGCTAGAGTAATTGTTAATCTAATCAGAACAGGTCAGTGTTTTTAAATATTTATAGCAAATTCCCCAACCCAACTGAAAGCAAAATTCTGTACTCCATGGCTTGCGAATGTTGCTCTGAGCTGCTGAAATCTATAGAAAGCTTTAAAAATGTACTGATTTTATTAATGAAATTATTCCTATCATATGTTTGGCCTAATGGGTGTACAAGGAGGGTTACCAACCTAAAATATATGAATTAAAGCAATCATAAAATGCAGTGCAGTATAACAAATGAACAGTAAAAGAACAGCCCAAACTCAAGCAAGCAGTTCCTTTTAGGGCCGGCTCTCCCATTAGGCAGAGTGAGGCAGTTGCCTCAGGCAGCAGATGTTGGGAGGCAGCAACCAGGCTTTGGAGGGGAGAGTTATGTGCTTTGTGGCCTACCCTGTGCCCTCTATGCCAGCCTGCTGCCTTCAGGTAGGTGGAGGATGCTGTCCCATTGCCAGAGTTAAACAAAGAATCAACTGCCAGTCCAGTTGGCTTTTGTACATGGAATGGGAGGAGGCACCATCTTGTTCTTCGCCTCAGCCAGCAAAATGTCTTGGACCAGTGCTGGTTCCTCAAAACCAGCAGACTGTCCCTCAAGGCTCTTTGACAGGAGGACAGAGAGGACAGACCTAGCCAGCTATCTAAAAGCCAGGAATAAAGAAGTAAAACAGTTCTCCACTGGAAGGGAGTTCTCCAACCTTAAGTGTCCCTGCCAGAAAGGCTCTGTTGTCTGTCCCGGGTCTGAGCCACTATAGTTCATGTGATGGAGAAACCTTGAGCAGAACTCCGAGAAAAGACTGAAGCAATCAAGTCTTTGCAAACAGAAGTCTTAGCTCTCAGAAGGCAGACCTCTCCAATAGTACTCCATTACACTGTTGGGCACAGGTTAGAAGGATGCTACAGTGTAGCTCAGGGACCACTTACATCAACTTTTAATTAAGTACTGATTCCCAGTAAAATTGTAATGCTCTGTGTGTGGAGCTGCTTTTGAAGACCATTCAGAAACTTCAACTTACTGGAACTCACCTCCTTTCTGCCACAGGGAGGAGAAGGAAATATTCAGCCTGTTTTGCAGTGGCTGCACCAGCTATGTCATGGTTTCGAAAGGGCTGGATTGAATCTAAAAAGCCCTTCTTGGTTTTGGCCCTTCATACCTCCAAGATCATCTTTGCCTATATGAGCTCTGTTCCTGCCTTTTAAGATCCTTCAGATTCCCCTTTCTCTAGGGGAGGTGAGAATAGTGAGGAGTAGGAACAGGGATGCTGCTGGTGACCCAGAACTATTTAGGGCCACCAAGACTCAGACATGCAGATTTTTAGAAAGTCTCTTGGCTCTCCAAGATTTTTTTAAAATGGGCAATATAGTATAATGGCTGACTGATATAGATATTTATATTTAGGTAACGTATTTGCTTTTTATCTTGGTTTTATTCTGATGCAGTTTTAATTTGTTTTAGATATTAAGTTTGCAACTTTTTACAGTGAAGCACCCAGAGGATTTTTTGTTTGTTTGTTTTGGTTAATAGCTGGCATACAAATGATATAAATAAATAACATTAAATAAATAAAACCCAATTATTCTAAATATTTAGACCTTTACTTATCTTGAGGTTGTAGGATATTTATGTTTTAATCTTGTGATTATGTTTCACACAAGATTATGTTTTAATCTTGTGATATTGTTGTATTTTATATATGAATGTGGCGATATTGAATATTATCTTGTAATACAGAACAACTTTCAAATAAATACATGCAGGCCAGCTACACAAAGCTGGAGATCAGAATAGAACTGTTAGGATTTTGAAAAGCACTGCAGCATAGTAACTGCAAATGGGTAACTGTGAGAAGTAAAGGATTACCTTCTTCAAATGCTGTCTTATAAAAGCACTGTCTTTCTCGACGATCATCCTCATCTCTTCACTTCCCAGGTACATGACGTTTGCTGAGGAAGAGACGCACACACACAATGATACATCACAGTTCGTGCAGAAAACTAAAGATGCTGGTTATAGTCTTCAAATAAGGTTGAGGTAGGCCCACTTCGCTCACGTGACTATTCTCAAAGAAGCTGTTGAGACTTGATGTGCCAGTTCCATAGCAGCTTATCCCATATCCCAGCCTGCTGCCTCTCCAGATGTGTTGGATTGCAACTCCCATCATTCCCAGCCAGCATGGCCATCTGCTTTTAAATGGATCTAGTTTCAGAACACGTGCCAGTGCCTGGATAAAAGCAGTACATTCTCTCAATGGGCAAAGCAAGAAAGGGAAACAGCAATGAGACAGATCCTTACTAGCAATCCCAAAACATTATATTGGGAAAATTCCTGCAGCACTTTGAGGAAATGGAAGCAAATGACACAGAGGAGTGGGAGGGGAGGCTCAAGAGATCTGGATGCCAAAAGGCAAAGTTAACTCTCCACGTAAACATACAACAGAACCCCAATCGAAAACTAAATGAACAGGCTGCTTGGAACTAACGTGGTATCAGAGAACGGAGTGACCATAGGGCCAAGAGTCTGTTATTGCACAGATGGTGGGAGTTCATGCTGCGTTCTCTCAGATTGTTCCTCAGCTTGAAATTATGTATGTATGTAATAACCCACCTTTCCCCTCCAAAATGGCACCTGAGGCGACTACGAACAAAATTTTAATTAAAACATAACATAAAAGCAAAAAAGAATTAACACAATTAAACATACACAATAAAAGAAATAATCAGCACCCAACCAATTAAAGCCAATTAATTTTTCCTCATAGTTTCACTGATACCAAGAATGAACTCTGACATTGCTCTATTTATTTTTATAATATACTAGCTGTTGCCCGCGGCTTCGCTCGCGTGGATTTTAGGATTTGGTACAATTGTTTTTAAAAGAAACATGAGTTTTTTGTCCAAACTGTACGAAATATAATTTACAGGTTGATGGCTTAATGTAATAAGCAATGTTTATTGCAGACGTTAGTCGGGGCGTATTGGCTACAAAACAAAGATAGTTGTTCCATTCATATGCGTCTATGAATTTTTTCGTGGTGTTATTAGAAACAGACAATGAGACAGTCCAAAAATTTAAAAATTACTTATTTGGCATCTGCAACCTACAAAAAAAAAACCCATTTCAGTACTTCTTTGTAAACTACATTAGTGGTTCTCCCTTCAGGTGCTAGGATGACCAGAGAGTTAGGTGAGCTCACTCTGGAACAGGCCACGTAAAACCGCCCATGTGAGAAGCAGTCTTCCCTTAGGTCAATCCCAGCTACCTGCAAAGTCTGCCCCTGTGACTTGTTGATGGTCATGGCGAAACAAACCTTTAGGGGGAACTGAAGTCTTTTGAATTCAAACGGATATTCTGAAGGAATAAGAGGTATTCGTGGTATGAACACCGACTCCCCCTGGCCAGAACGGGAAAACAAATTAGAATTTAGGAAAATGGAGCTTGAGGCAGAAAAGGAGGAAAGAGAGAGAGAGATGAAAATGAGAACGCTTTCAGCAGAGAGAAAGAGATAGGGAGTTAATAAATTCTATTCGGGGGCAGTGAGAAAGGTACACAATGTCTACCCAGTGTAAACACCACAATAAACAATAATAGCATTTTAAAAGAGTGTTTCCCCCACAGACAAATGATCCCAGTCAGTCAGGACTTCTTTTATATATATAAATAAATTGTAAACAGACTAATAATAACATATTTTTAATGTTCCGGACGGACGCCCCGCACATAGCAGTCAGTCATTAAAATATTATCCCCCCTTTTTCACCCCCTTAGGGACGGAATTTCCAAAAAGGGGGTAGCATTTTTGCCCTTAGTTTCCCAGTGGTTCATCTTTTTAAAATGCTTCCCCTCCCATTAAAGCCAATGGGGAAGACAATACTGATGATAGCTCAAGACTGACATAGGTTTGGGGCCTGATCCAGAGGCATGCTGGGGGGGCGGCGGCTTTGGATCTGGTAGATCCAAGGCCATCCTCTCCCTGCCCCCAGCACCGTTTTGGGACCTACTGCTAGCACTAGATGTACACATGTGCAGCTTTCTGGAGATATACTGGGGGCCTTCATGGTGGACATGCCCCCACCCCCCAGTAGAGCTCTTCTCTGCTGATGCAGCAGCATTCCTGCCCCAACTTAACCCCCTTCAGCGGTTAGGATTGCTCCCTTAGTCTAACAAAATATATCTATTTATTCCTTACAAATCTGACAGCTCTGCTGCAATTTTTATTTTCTTAAATGTTATAGTCCACTTTTCTTTATAACATAAATTCAAAGCCACTTAGAGATTAATTATAAAACCAAAAGATATAATCAGTCACACAAAACAAAGAACTGTAGAGAAAAAATATACAGAGCAGCAGCAACAGATGAAGCTGGGAAATACAAGAACAGAAAGAAGGCCTCAACCACTCCCAAAGCCTTCTGAAGTAGCCTGGTTGTCACCTGGTGCTTCACTTCAAGGCATATGGCAGGGGTGCACAACCTTTTTGGCTTCAAGGGCTGCATGCGATACTGGGTGGTAGGTTGGGGGCTGCATATACACACACACACACACACACCTCACCCCCATCCCAATGATCCTGCTGGGGTAGGCAAGGAGGCTGCTTTGGTGTTGCTATGCTGAGGGAGTGGAAGGCTAAAGCCCAATCAGAATCGCCGCTTCCCTGCCACCGTGATCTAAAGCCGCCTCCTCTTCCTCCCAGTAATCCCACTTGAGATTGCTGTCCTGGCAATGCGGTCAGTGGGGCTCCCCTGGGCCACACAAAGAGCAGCTGAGAGCTGCATGTGGCTTGTGAGACAGTTGCTGTGCAACCCTGGTGTGCGGTGTTGGGGCCAGACAGGCCTCCCTAGGGAGGCAATAGATGTCTCTATGAAACAAATAAAAAACACTGAGATAAAAAAACACAGGGCTTCCAGGTGGGGTGGGGGGCTCTTCGACCGAAGCTGTTCTTTGATTTTGGACTAGATGGTGAGTCTCCAATTTTTTCATGGGTCTTGGTCCCACAGAAGTGTTGTGAAGGATTAGGATTTTCAACCATAATCTTTAAAACAACTATTAACCAGTCTGTGAATAACGATTTATCAGGCTGTGGGCCTAGGCAGTTCAATAACTTGACAAGGTCATTTTAAACTGATAAGGCCTGTGAAGATCATATATTTCTAACTATTACTTATGCCAAATAGGAGGAGGCAGCGAAAAAACTAGTATCTTGAAGGTCAGGTCTAGTGCACTTAGGTGTAGAGAAAATTTCACTTCATATTCATGTCAGCGACCTCTCATCTGACCTGGAAGACTAGATTGCTATCTCCCTCCCTGCCCCAGCCCCCTCCTTTCACCCCAAGTCTGGGTGATTAAGCATTGCTGTCAGCATGCCTTTGCTAAACAGACACTGCTAACGGTGCCAAAACGTGCTTGATTTATTTGTGATGGCCCAACATTGATGGGACACCAAATCAAGGGCCAAGAGAAGAAAAGAGGGCTTTATATCACTGGTAGCTCTTTAACCTGAAGTGTCACAGCCAAAGCTTAATATCCAGATCAGCTAAATTAATAGCTCCCCCCCCACCCTTACAAATCTTAATGACCAAAATCAATCAAGCCTTTTTCAGTCTTTACTGACTCAATTTTTATCAGACAAAAATATCTGCATGTACAGCACTGAAGTTCAAAAGCATTCATATACTCAGACTACACAGTAAAGCAAAGAAGCAAAATAATAATAATAAAAAATATAAACAAAAGATGAACTGTGCTTTGAAGCAACAGTCTAGTATATTATGATTTAGAAGCGAAATGCTCAGTTTGTATATCTATAATAAGAACTAATGAAGAGATGTTGATGGATGGCCTTTCCCCCCCTTTTTTCTAAGACATGTTCTTGCTCAGAGAGCAAATAAGAAAACTATTACATTTCAGTTCATTCCCTGTAGGGCTGCAACCTTAAAAAATAATTAAAAAAAAAAACTTTAAAGTTTGCCAATCGATAGTTTTCAATTTGCATACATTTGTCCAAGTGAGCAATTGCTATTTCTCTTCCTCTGGGAGAAGTGGTAACCTTCATTCCATCTACAGAGAGATCCATCCAGTGATTTAATCTACAATCTGAACCCGTTTGCACGGTCCATAGTTATATCAGCCACAGCACACATGTCATTCCCTGGAAGCCCTCAGGTTTTCACTTGATTACTGCAATGTCCAAGTGCCACCTGGTTGCTGGCTTGCAGCAGAGAAAATTGCATTAACGGCGAAGTTAACTGAAAACTCTCATTGGAAGTTGAACAGTCATAATGCGTTGCTTGCGGCTATGTGCACTGAAAGTTAGAAACTTGTCAGTTAATGAAAAAGAAAAAAATCTAAACAAATGTGGTCTACACATGTCAAACCAATTTAGGAATACAGGAGAGTTCAGCATGACAGACTTAACTCAGTTAAATTTAGAAGTGGACGTGAGCCCTGAGTTAGGCGAACAAAGAATATTTGATACTGCAACTGTAGCTCTTGCTGGACACAGTATCACACCGAAACAGCACTGTAAATAAAGAAACAAACACTATAATATCTAACTGCTAAGCCAAGCATCTGGGGTCCTCTGTGACATAAAACACAGATACAAAGTGATGTCACAGCAATGGAACAATACAGAAGTTCCAAGTAAGATTGTTTTCCACTTGGTTAGCCAAGCATTTGAAGAATTTTTTTAAAAATGAAAACACACACACACACACACACACACACACACACACACACGAAAAATACATTTCTTTTCCAACAAAGATGATCACGAAGATAGCCCAAGTTTTCTGCCTTTTTAAACACATCTTTACAGATATTTTATACACACACTTCGTAGTTTGCTCTGTAGATGAAAGGCATGAGAGAGAACTCAAAGAGCTACTCAAAAACCTCAGTAAGTTGCCCTTCCTTTGTGCAAGTGGGGTCCTCTGAGTTTCTGAGTCTGCTATTCCCATGAAGCCAACCTGGATGTATAGTGAAGATGTATTTGGGAGGTTGTTCTCTCATTATATTTTGTTAGAGTCAGTTGTGTCCAAGTGATTTTCTTAAATTGTATTTATTGTGTGATACACACACACACACACAAACACACACTGCCATCTTTTGTTGCTGCGTTGATTAGAACAGAAATGAGTGTTGCAGTCAACAAGAGTGGGTCAAATGATTGTTCAGGCAAGTAATAATGGAGAAATTGACAGTGCCCTAGAGAGAGAATGTACCAGCTCCTGGGTAGAAAATATTGCTCACGTTGCACACATATCACCGATGGAAGACTTTTCAAACCTGAAAGGAAGAGTCCAAATGCCATAATTCCTCCACTCTTTCTTTTTTATCTTTTTAATGACTCACAGCTCTGGAAGTGAGAGGCAGGAAAAAGGCACCCCCTCTAGTTACACATAGCTTCACCGAGAAGGCAGCCCCTGTGCACACAATAATAATAGGAGTGTTGAATTATATGTTGCATTAAAGTAGGAGTGGGGAATATGCACCCTCCAGAAGTTGGTTGGACTACAACTCCCATCATCCCTGGTCATTAGCCATGCTAGCTGGGGCTGATGGAACTCACAACCATGGAGACATGTCCCATTGCATCCTCACACAGATTATGCACAAGGATGACACCGGTGCACCTCCGCTCCATCAGCCCTGGTGGCACAGCCCGGGCACCCCCCCAGTTATTTATTTATTACATTTCTAATCCACCCAATAACTAATGTTTTCTGGGTGGATTACAAACAGTTAAAAAAACCTAAAATGCCACATAACAGTTAAAATATATAAAATGCAATAGAAATACTTAAAAGAATAAAATGCAATATTATGCAAAACAATAAACAGCACGGGAATGGCTAAAACAGCCATAATAACCTAGAATTATGTCCCTAAAATGCCTGGGAGAAAAGAAAGTCCTTTGCCTGGTGCTGCAAAGATATCAACGTAGGTGCCAGGAGAGGTCCATAAGTGGGGCGCCACCACTAAGAAGGCCCTCTCTCTTGTAGCAACCTGCCTAGCTTCCTTCAGTGGGGGCACCTGAAGGAGGGCCTTTGAAGATGACTTAAGGGTCCGAGCAGGTACATGCGGGAGGAGATGTGTCATTAGATACTCTGGTCCCAAGCCATTTAGGGCTTTAAAGGTCAACACCAACACTTTGAATTGGGTTGGAAATAAGACTGGAAGCTAGTGCAGCTGACGAAGCACTGGCATCACAGGAATAAATTGGCCACTCCCAGTTAGTAACCTAGCAGCTCTATTTTTTAAAAAAATCAATTTTTATTACATTTCCAAAAAACCACAAAAACAAAAAAACAACAACAGCAACAACAAATAAAACTTAACAATATTAGTACATAAACCCACCCCAATCCCTCCCCACGCAATCCACATTAGATTATTATATTTCACTTATTTATAAACTACTTCTTTTCATGAATCCCACAATTTTTTATATGCTTCCATCAACATTGATCTATTTGAATCTTTTTTCATATACTCTATGTACTGTCGCCAATCCTTCTTAAAAGTATCTTTTTTCTTTGTTCCTCTAGACAATCTCAACTTTTGTGTCAACTTTTCATTGATTGCTATATCCCATATTTTCTTTTTCCAACTAGATAATGTCAGCATTCGAGCTGTCTTCCAATTGTTTGCTATTAATTGCCTTGCAGCTGTCAACAAATAGCCAATTAACGTTTTCTCTTTTACATCTCTATTTTCATTCACAAACATATTCAACAAAGCTAATTCTGGTGTTTTACATATCTCTTGTGCAGTAATTCTTTCTATTTCTTTAAATATCTTACACCAGAACCTAGCAGCTCTGTTTTGAACTAACTGAAGTTTCTGAACCATCTTCAAAGGCAGCTCCACATTCAACACATTGTAATAATCCAACCGGGAGATTACCACAGCATGGATAACTGTTGCCAGGCTATCTTTGTCCAGATAGGGTCACAGCTGGTATATCAACCTAACCTGATACAAGGAGCTCCTGGCCACTGAGGCCACCTGAGCCTCAAGTGACCATGATGGATCTAGGAGCACCCCCAAGCTGCGTGCCTGATCTTTCAGGAGGAGTGCAACCCCCTCCAGGGCAAGTTGAACACCACTCATGAATCCCCTTATGCTCCTCACAAGCAATGTTTTACCGGCACAACATGCACAAATGGGAGGAAGCAGAAGACACACAACATAGCTTCCTGGGCAGGACATTTGCAGAGACCACATACAGTTCTCCTGTGACAAGGTTTCAAGACCCACCCATGGGGAGAGGGGGAACACTATTTTTCCAAGCAGCTGAGGGACCAGGGCCGGCAACAAGGGCAGCGCAGATGCACACTGACTGCAGCAGCCTCCAGCGGCTCACTCCATAGGGCACAGGGGTTGGGAAGCAGCAAATGGGAGTTTGAGCCCCACCAGGGGTATGGGGGCAACATGCCCCCCCACTTACTTTTTGCATGCCTGCTGAAGAACAAATGTCATCTCAGAAGCAAAAGACGTGGAGCTCTTGGGACTCAAATACAGACTGCAAGCTCCACAAAGCAGTTCCATAACTACTTAGCCACAGCAGCACAAACAGGAATCAGACACATGACTGGGCATTCATCTCCCCCACAACCCAACCTCAACACCTAGTCACAGAGTAAGATAGCTCACATCTTAAATGCAAGGGGTTCAAGGTTTCAATCCAAGTTATAAGCCTATACTAGGGAAGACTCGAGAGTCCCCCACACCCAGGCACACTTTAAAGATAACTGCTATTTATGAAATAAATGGGTTTTTTCATATATTTAGGGAAACTTTACCTGTGATGTCTCTATTAGCTTGCAATGTGGATATTATACTTTGAAACATGTTTGATATCTTTATATTTCTGTGTGTTTTTGTTCTACCTATATGTAGATTTGTTTACTCTCCTTGTGAGCCCCTTTGAGCATAATTTGGAAAAGCGGCATACAAATAAGCATGCTGGCAATGCTTCCTCTCACCAGAGTTCCCCCTTGTGAGCGAAGTGTGCATGACATGAGGCCAGAGAGGTATACAGCCCCAGGCTGCGCACGCCAACATCTGATTTATGAGCCAACTGTGTGGGATTTATATCCCACTGGTGGTCTGCTGTGATTGGTTGCCGAGTTACACCATAATCTATGCTCTGGCATGGTGATGCAGGTGGGGCAATTGTCAATGTGGGGGTTGCTTAAAACCCCCCTCCCATTAAAATAAATGGGAGGGAAATTGTTTTCATTAGGTCTAGGACTGATGTAACGTTGTGCATCAGTGCATCAATGACGGCGTGACCATGGATTGAACAGGGCATAGGATACAGCATCAAGTGAGTTCCTCCCATGCCACCCACATACCAGTACAAGAAGGAACTGAGACTTAGATCATATTGCCGTTCTGATGCAGGTGGGGCAGTTTGAATCAAGTGTCAATGTACTTGTGCAACTAAGGTGACATGAAGTCACTTGATCAGGAGTTACTTGGCACATAAGGAAAACTGCACCAAAGCACAACTATGCCATCAGTATATGGTTTGGCTTGGCTCAACTTGAGTTACCTGTAGTTATTAGTTCTCCAAGCACCTTTCCTCTTCTTGTGGCAAACTGTGGCCCAAATTGTATAGCTGGATCTCTGAAGGACTAGTAGATAAATAGCTCTGTCTTTAGACTGCAAATGGGCAAATCGCACATTGGGATGCTCCAGTACATTAAAGGGGAAACAAAACTACCATCACCCGACCTCCCTGCATACAGAAAACTAGTACATCAGGAAGGCTAGGTTAGAATCCTTCTCTCTGGCATGCTAGCTTTCCACAAGCAGGGATTTCTCTCCCATTTAATTCAGGAGTCATACAGCACCAGGGGAGATGTACTACATGTTATATGAATGCTATAATTCCATCATCACAACAGTGGAAAGACTAAAAATGGATTTTCTTTGGGCCTGTTTGAATTTTGGTCTTTACTAACATGATAACCATTGTCATGGGAATAGAATTTGTACCTTTTTTTGGACAACTTTCCAGCTAAGGACCAATTCACATTGCTATTTTTATATAGACAAAGTCAACAAACGTTGACACTTATAATGGCTTTCTGGGTTTTGTTGGTTATACTGAACCAGTGTTGTAAATATTCCCACTTCCTAGATCACAGCTTAATATACCCTGGTTCAACAGAGATTCTGAAGTCTTTTTAGAATCCAGCAAGAGATGATACAAAGCAGAGTTTAGAAAGCCCCTGGCAAATTGGCTGTACATGCTCCTTTTTTGCAATTTGTAGGAAGCTCAAACCTCCCAGCTCCTCATGCTTCTCTTGAGCCTTCATAAAACCCCAATCCAACTCTATTGGGGCCTTTTCTGTTTAGTAAACAGTGAGGCCAGTGCCCTACTGGTTCTGTAGTCTGGTGACGTGAGCTTTCAGGAAGGAGCAGGATGGGGAAGGACTAAGTCCCAGCATAGGAGATAAGGTCAGCATCCCTTTCTGCTCCTCTGTCTTCCTTCCTATCTTGATAGATAATTAATATGTCAGCAAGGAGGCATTATCCTTATCTGCATCCGTTACAGCAGTGGTGGTAGCAGTGGTGCACTGCACCTTACTGGAACTCTACCCCCTGTCACGTTGGAGCATCCTGGATAGCTGCTTGTCCTGCTTTGATCCGGACATTTAGGCCAATCTCAACATTTAATTCAGGTGTATAAAACCTTGAACACAGAGTTGTCACTGACATTATAAACAAAGAGCAGCCAGCAGCTCTAAAATCAGTTTATGCTTATTTCAAGATTTGCATTCTTTTGATTAACTCTCTTTAAAATATTAATGCTGATGAGTTCAGGAGTCAAACATTTGAAAACTGAAGCCTATAAATTAAGGGCGAGACAGAGACATTTTGCTACTCCACTCCATGGATGCTGTTCAATCATAAAGGGGTGTACTCAGGAGGGCAGTGGTACACAAACTATCAGGTCACACATTACTTCACTGGTACCCCTAATATTACTGCCCCAAGGGACTGCCTGGATTGCCTGGTATGGTTGGGTTGGTCCTAATGACCCGTATTTGACAGAAGTATTTTTTGCATATGGGTCTATTTTTCAGTATCTTCTCCATCTCACCTCTCTCTTTCTCCTTCCAGTCTTTTAAGAGCACACTGTGACTCACTCCAAATGAGTTCTCCTCCAAATGACAACCTCAGGAAGGATGTTAGAAACCCCCAAACTGTGCTTCGTATTTCTTGGAAGTTATGAAAAGTTTCATTATCAAAGCATTCAAGCTTCATGAGTAATATTTATGATGGAAATAAAACTGACAGCCTTTAATTTTTATTTTATTTTAAAAAACACATAATTATGGAAACCAAACCAAAACGGAATTATTATTATTTTTTTGCACACAGGGCATCTGTGGGGAAATCAAAGCTCTTACAAGCAATAAAGTGACCTTGCTAAATCTCCCTCACCACCACCACACACACACACACACACACACACCCCTCTCATTTGGAAACAGGGTAAATTATAAAGCAGAGTCACTTTGACAAATGAATAGGTCTGTAAACATAATAAATCCTTTAAAAGCCATTTGTTACTCTTCACTAAGTTAATGTGAGCATCCTACTCTTAAATAGGGGAAACTTTAGTTCATTTGCAAACTGGAGAACAAAGTAGATGTAGAGTTCTTTCAAGCCACACTTAAGTACCGTCTTGAGAAGGTAAGTCATCAGACAACATTAAGCAAACATTTTAGTCAGGCATTGCACAGGAAAATAAACAGTAGCAGAGGAAACATGAAAATAGTAAAGGCCGTTATTCCTTGGCCTCCTTTCCTGGAAGGCAGGTGATAAAATATAATGTGTTTCCACAGGTAAGGAAACACTCTTTTGAAAATATATATTATGGAATATCATTTCTTATGTCAAATGGTATAGGGCACCTGTGTAACTACAACTGTGGAAGGACAGGAACACTCAAGCAATGCGGTCATGGATGTGGATTTGGGTTTTGTACATTAAAGGCACAATCCTATGCAAGCTTAAACAGAAAAAAGGCCTACAACTCCCAGCATGGCCCAGCCAGCTATGCTGGCTGGGGCATGCTGGGAGTTGTAGGCCTTTTTTCTGTCTAAACTTGCATAGGATTGCGCCTTAATATGCTATAATCTAGACAGTCTAATTTATAGATCATGGGCACATGCTTTTGGGGTGGGGAGACCACTGATACAATTTTTCTCTTTGCTCAGATGTAGCTTGGAGGACATGTATATGCTGCATCACTCTGAAAGCAGAGAACATAAGCGGAAGGGCAACTCAGGATCTTTGTGTGGAAGACATATGACAAAAGAGCAGGGGAGTTTCTGTACATGCTTCTCCCATCATAGGAATGAATGTTTACACCAAGACTATGAAAGTATTTCCTGAGTGTATCTTTTCCCCCAATGAAAATACAACAGATCTTTGCAGCAGGCTGCATGAAGCTCAGCCCCATGTTTAAATAGTTTTCTAGAGCTCCCATTATAAACCCTATAGTCAGAGCTTCATAATCCTACACTTCCCTTGCAATGGCATACAAACTGTAGTTGGTTACCTTCTTTTAAGCCATGAACCTGGACTGAACTTTAATAACAGTGTGGTTGTAACTCAGTGAGAGATAAGGAACAGTAAGCAACCACCTAGGGCAAGTGGCTAATCACTAAGGTGCAATCTGAAATGCACACCCATCTATGTAAGTTCCACTGAAAGAAGCAAAATGCACTTCCAAGTAAATGCACTGAGCCTGAGGTATCAGGGTATTCATTATCTCATAGTGTGTAGTATTTAATTAACACTCACTCCTCTTTTCACAATGCCTCCTCCTGAGGTCTTAATGCCACAAAAATGACTTACTTTTGCACTATGAATATATTGTTGCTGTGTGCATGAAATCAGCAGAAAGTTAAGACCATGCATTAGAGAACAATGGATATACAGTAATACCTTGGATTGCAAGCATAATTCGTTCCGGAACCGTGCTTATAATCCAAAACACTCTTATATCAAAGCAAGTCTCTGGCGGGCGTGAGCGGGGCCGATTTCGGCCCGCTACTTGTATTGCAAGACGTCGCTTGTTTATCAAGTCAAAATTTATTTTTTTAAAATTGCTTGTCTTGCAAACCGCTCTCAGACCAAGTTACTTGCAATCCAAGGTATTACTGTATACACAGTGATGTATATAATGCTTTAATGCACACACATAAACACCTGGGTCAACTTGCATTTCTTTTCTCCTTTTTCTTGTTGGGCTTCAGTTGAATAAATAATTCAACACAAATAAAATAATTAAATACAGTAATACCTTGGATTACGAGTAACCCGGTGTGAGGGGTTGAGGCCTATACAGGCTTCAGTTTGTTGAAGCCTGAAGGCCCAAACACTTCCCTCGAGTAGTGAAGCCTGAAGGCCCAAACACTTCCCTCGAGTAGTGAAGCCTGAAGGCCCAAACACTTGGATGGGAGGGGGAGTTTGAGAGTTTTAAGTTACCCAATAGAAGTTAAGAATCAGATCTCCTATTCAAGGTCACATGATTATAACCTTCCATTCCTGGGAAGGCTATATATGTGGGGTGTGGTCAGCTAGCAAGCAGTGTGTGCTGAGAGAGAGCCAGAAGCAGCAGCAGAGAAACAGCAGAGAGAAGGAGAGAAAGAGAAAGAGAAACTGGCTGCATAGGAAATAGGTAGTCTGAAGTTATACTAGAGAACATTGGATTGTTTGTTTGTTTGTTTTATTTTATCATACTTGCTTTTGAATTATAACCACTCTATTAAGTAAATACCCAAATATTATAAGTAAAGTGTTGTTGTTTACCCTGGAGTTTGGAGTGACTTATTCACCACGTCTACAGCCTACACCCATGCTATTGGAAGCTGTAAAAGGACTTGATCTCCTGGAACGGGAGGGGCTTTGAGGAGAGGCAGAGATCTCCCAAAGGAAGGTTAAGGGGTCCCTGCAGTAGCGGAACCTTGACACCCGGTTTACGAACTCCTTGCAAGACAAGCAAAATTTATGCAGAAATTACGACTTGCAACACGAGCCCGGTCTTGCAATACGGGCTGGGCCGCATGTGGAGGGGCGGCATGGCCGCTCGGCGCCTCGCCCTGCTACCCGGTACGTCTGCTGCTCACTCAGCCAGCGCATCACCATGCTGTGCTGGCTCCTGGGCAGGGAGCCCCGTGGAGGCGCGGTGTGGCGCGTCCGCTCGCTTGGCCGGCGCCTCGCCCTGCTACCCGGCATGTCTGCCGCTCGCCCGGCCAGCGCCTCACCATGCTGCGCCAGCTCCCGGGCAGGGAGCACTGTGAAGGCGCAGCCGCTCGCTTGGCCAGCGCCTTGCCCTGCTGCCCGGCGTGGCGCAGCCGCCGCTTGCTCACTCGGCCAGCGCCTCACCTTTTTGCACCGGCTCCCGGGCAGGGAGCCCTGTGGAGGCACAGCGTGGCACGGCTGCTCGCTCGGCGCCTTGCCCTGCTGTCCAGTGCGGCTGCTGCTCGCTCGGCTGGTGCCTTGCCCTGCAACTTGTTAAAGTTGCAAAAAAAGAAGGAGACTCCAGTGAGCCAACAGACAGCCTCCTCTCCTCTCTCTCGGCTCCCTCACACCAGCCACGATTCTTTTCAAAGCTAAAGTGCAGGTTAATTTGTTTTATTTTTACTTTATATGTACTGTATTTTGTATTACTTTAATCATTTTTATATGATTAAATAGTTGTGGAACGAATCATCTGAGTTTCCATTATTTCTTATGGGGAAACTTGCTTTGATATACGAGTGTTTTGGATTACAAGCATGGTTCCGGAACGAATTATGCTCATAATTTATTTATCATAATCCAAGGTATTACTGTAAAGGAGACCTGTGTTGCAAATACGATTTTCAAAAAGTGTATGTTCCAAGCTAGTTTTTCAGGTTTTTTTTTAACATCTACTACTATCATCACTTTTAGTAATGGTAGCAACAATAGTGCCACTGTATGATTATTATTTTTAACCAACTACTAAAAAAGATTTCTCTTGATAAATTGTCCCATACAAATGTCACTTTCAAAGTACAGGCAGTCCCCAGGTTATGAATGAGTTCTGTTCTTAAGAATGAATGTCTTTAAGTCGAATTTGTATGTAAGTCAGAACAGCATAGCGTTCTATGTGTTAAAATCGGCATTTACGCAAATTGCGTAAATTACACAAATTGTGTCGTATACTATGCTATGTACTCTATGTAAACGACATAGTGCCGGGGAACCCAGAAGTCCGTTCTGATGCAGGTGGGGCAATTTGAATCATGCATGCATCAGTATGTAAGTTCTTAACGTCTGTAAGTCGGACGTTCTTAACTCGCGGACTGCCTGTACTTAAAAATCTTATCTGAACACTTGCAGTGTTTAAAAAGCTCTGAACTACAAACATTAACATCCCACCCAACATTGTTTCATTCTAGCCAGTTTCATTCTAGCCTGAATTGGTACTCTCGTACTTCAAGTACGAGTGCTACCAATTCATACCACAAAACTGGCATAGTGAACATGGGCTGAATAGATCTACACAGAGCTGTCTGTCTGATAAAGCAATCACCTAATTGCCCTGCCATGTCTTCAACATATCTATCCTACATTTACCATACTACCAAAAGTGTTGCCAGATGTGTATTCAGCAGTGACACATTAGGAACACAGAAAACTGCCCTATACAGAGTCAGACCATTGGTCCATTTGGTTCAGTACAGCCTACACTAATTGACAGTGGCTCTCAAGAGTTTCAGGCAGGAGCCTTTCCCAACCCTACCTGGAAATGCCAGGAATTGAACCTGGGATCTTTTATTTAAGTGAATGTGGATTGCATTGTGAATTGGATACAAGGCAGGTGCAATTTGTAAGGTATTCAAGGTTTCTGCTTCCATGTGGCAAACAAGGAGGGAGACCCTACATTACATTGTGCATTGTCAATGATTCTGTCCATATGCAAAGGCATGTTTTGCATAGGCATGAAAGGGTTTCTCTCTCTTCAACCGTCTGGTCAAGGATTTTTCTTCGTTCTAAAGATCTCCAAATACTTATTTTTCTTCTTCTAATCTTCAGTTAATCTTCTAATCTTCTTCTAAACCAACCCCAACCCCTCCTAGACCTTGGTAATGGCTATTTTTATGTTTATAGATTTTCAAATCAAACCTTTAACTCACCTATGCTTAATTAACATATTTAAGTTGGAAACTTTCCAGAAACTGAGTACAGTTGTAGCAACTGTAGCAACTGTACTCAGTTGTGCTACAACTGAGTACAGTTGTAGCACAATCCACCCAGGAATCATACCATCCAAGGGTGTTAGAATGCCACACATCACTAGTATTTGAATGATTTACAATTAAACACATCCCAAGTACTGTACACATTTCTGGAGTCTCTGGTGCTTCTCTTCTTCCAATACACACACACATACCATACTTAAAGCCGTATAACTACAAGTTCTGATTCCTGCCTAAACTTAGCACACAACACAATCTTATCTTGATGCCAGTGCTAGGCAACAAGTGGTCTACAGTGCCTTGCAGACGTATTCATCCCCTTTGACTTTCCCACATTTTGTTGGGTTTCAACCTGGAATTGAAATGGATTCAGTTGGCATCGTTACCACTTGATGTACACAAGATACTCAACACTGTGAAAGTGCAAAATAGTTTTATTATGGCACAAAAGTTAAGCAAACAAAAACAAACTGGCACTTGTTGGTTGTGTAAGTATTCACCCCCCTGAGTCAATACTTGGTTGAAGCACCTTTGGCAGCAGTTATGAGTCTTCTTGGGTAAGTCTCTATCAGCTTTGCACATCTGGATCCTGCCATGTTTGCACGTTCTTCTTGGCAAAATTGCACCAGCTCTGTCAGGTTGGATGGAGACCACTGGTGAACAGCAACTTTCAAGTCTTGCAGCAACAGATTCTCAATTGGACTGCAGTCTGGGCTTTGAGTGGGCCATTCTAAGACTTTCAGGTTCTTGTTTTTAAACCACTCCAGTGTTACTTTGGCTGTGTGTTGAGGGTCATTGTCCTGCTGGAAGGTGAACCTCTGCCCCAGTTTCAGGTCCCTTGCAGACTGAAACAGGTTTTCCTCTAGAATTTCCCTGTATTTGGCTCCATCCATCTTGCCCTCAATCCTGACCAGTATCCCAGTTCCTGCTGAGGAAAAGCATCCCCACAACATGAAGCTGCCACCACCATGCTTCACCATGGGGGTGGTGTTCTCAGGGCAATGAGCACTGTTGGCTTTGCGCCACACAGCATTTTGCAGCAAGGCCAAAAAGTTCAATTTTGGTCTCATCAGACCAGAGAACCCTTTCCCACATGTTTGCTGTGTCTCCCATATACCTTTCTGTAAACCCCAAATGGGCTTCGACATGGGTTTGTTTCAGCAATGGCTTTCTTCTCACCACTCTTCCATAAAGCCCAGCTTTGTGGAGCATCCGGGTGATAGTTGTCCCATGGATGGTTTCTCCCATCTCAACTGTGGATTTCTCCAGCTCCTTCAGAGTTACCATTGGCTTCCTGGTTGCTTCTCTGACTAATGCCCTCCTTACCCGGTCACTGAGCTTTGGTGAACGGCCTTCTCTAGGCAGAGTCGTGGTTGAGCTATATTCTTTCCATTTTGTAATAATGGATTTAATGGTGCCCCGGGGGATATTCATAGTTTGGGATACCGTATTTTTCCTTCTATAAGACGCCCCCATGTATAAGACGCCCCCCCACTGGGCAGTATTGCAACTGCACAGTTCTCTCCTTGGCTTACTTCCATATATAAGACGACCCTCAATTTTTAGTCTAGCGATTTTAGGAAAAAGTAGTCTTATACATGGAAAAATTCTGTATTTTTTTTATAACGCAGTCCTGACTAGTGCTCCTGCACAACTTTATCCCGGAGTTGTTTTGATAGCCCCTTGGTCTTCATGATGCTGTTGTTTAGATATGCTCTCCAACAAACGCTGGGGCCTTCCAGAAACAGTTGCATTTAATCTGAGATCAGATTACACTTTCATCTACTTTATGATACAGCTATGATCCTTAAGACTTTTCCCTTTGAAAAATACTGGACTTACCAACTTTGTCCAAAACCAATTGGCACTGGAGTTGTACACAGGTAGACTCCATTCAACTACAGTATGTGCCTTCTGGAGGCAGTGGGTTGCCCCATAGCTTATTTAGGCATGTCACAGCACAGGGGCTGAATACTTACGCAACCAACAAGTGCTAGTTTGTTTTTGTTTACTTAACTTTTGCACCACACACAAAAAAACTATTTTGCAGCTTCACAGTGTTGAGTTTCTTGTATACATCAAGTGGTAACAATGCCAATTAAATCCATTTCAATTCATTTCCACAAAATGTGAAAAAGTCAAAGGGGGGTGAATACCTCTGCAAGGCACTTTATGTGCAACAACCTGCCACACTACTAACTCATGTCTTGTAGCAAATCAAAGGGACATTTTAGCCTCAATTAATCTCTTAACTCCTGGCTTCACTGGATAACAAAGCTGTCAGAAGCATACAAGCTTTCTGAACTGTTTATCCTCAATCCAAGAAAAGCGGTGCACTGGCCTTCAGCCTCACCCAAGGATGAAAAGTGAAAGGAGTAGGGCGAGAAGTAGACTTTGTCCCTCATTCCTGTTCTTTGTCCAATACTGGCCTATCTATCTATCTATTTATCTATCTATTTATTATATTTATACCCCACCTTTTTTCCTGCAAGAAACCCAAGGCGGCTTACATAATCCTCCTCCTCTCCATTTTATCCTCACAACAACCCTGTGAGGTAGGTTAGGCTGAGAGTCAGTGACTGGCCCAAAGTCACCCAGTGAGTTTCATGGCTGAGCGGGGAATAGAACCCGGATCTCCCGAGTCCCAGTCCAACACTCTCACCACTACGCCACACTGGCTCTATCAAGTTGCTAACTACTAGGTTTCCTTTATACCCATAGTAATACTCTTCTTAATATAAAGTAGGGAGAAGGTTGTTTTTCACTCCATTTTTAATAACTATTTCAAATGTTTCCCAAGATAAGAATTTTTTTTCAGCCCCTTCCACCATTTCCAAGTATCATAAAATAAACCCGTCTCCAATACTCCCCTGGTCAATAAACAGGTTAAACAAACAAGGAAATTCCTCAAGAGAAGCCACAGATTCAAGATTGCAACAAACGACCACATATAGGCTATTCAGCTGGAGGTTTTTTTGCTTACTGTGCTTATCTGTATCTTCACTGTCATCCAGACATTAACTTCTGACCTACAAGCCTGCCTCTCTAAAAAAAAAAAGTGCAATGTTTACCCATTATGTAATGTCTGTGCTTTTGTGGAAATTTAACAGAAACAAATGGAGGAAGTTTGCCAGTCAAGCTCGTGGACAATAAATCCTGTGCTGTATAGATACAGACCCGTCTGCCCTCACCTTAAAATCACTACTTACATGTTCACTGGAAAATATTTTTCAGACAGTAAATTTGTAAAATAACAACAACACCCACTTACTGTTAAAACGTGTTGCAAAGTAAGGAAGTATAGTGCACCCTCTCATTTTTGGGTGCTTGTACTTAATCATTTCTATTGTTTCTATAACCAGAAAAAAAATCTAGGCCTTCTCCATTTCGGCAAAACTTATTTTGGATAAAGTTGGTAAGTCCCAATATTTTTCAAAGGGAAAAGTCTTAGGGATCATAGCTGTATCATAAGATAGATGAAAGTGTAATGTTCGAGGGAGGGTTTACATGCTATTTCCAATTATACCTAATCTTTGCAAAGATTACAGACATCCAGGGCCGGCGCTACCGCTAGGCAGACCCAGGCGGCTGCCTAGGGCGCGTGGCGGAACAGGGCGCAGCGTTTCTGCGCCCCTTCCTCGCCTCCGGCGCGCTCCTGCCCCGCCTGCTGCCTCCGCTGCGCCTCCCCGCCCGCCCACCCACCTGCCAGCTGCTGCCGCCGCTGCACCTGCGCCCGCGCGCCCGCCAGCCACCTACCTACCTTCCTGTCGTTTCTGGAGCCCCGCCGGCGTTGTTTTGGCGGGAGGAGGAACCAGGGCAACAGGGCTTAAACAGCCCTGTTGCCCTGGTTTCCCCGGCAAAAAAAAACAAACGTGGGGGTCCCGTCGCGTCGGAGGAGGCGGCGGCGGCAGCAGCAGCAGCAGCCGGCAGCAGCAGCAGCAGCCGGCAGTAGCAGCAGCAGCCAGCAGCGGGGGCGGGGGGAAGGTAGGTGGTGGTGGGGCGGCGGCGGCGCGGGGGGGGGGTTGCAGAGCAGGGCTGCTTTGCACCGGAGGCCCCCCTCACGGCACGAGAGGGGGGCGCTAAATACAATTTGGCCTAGGGTGCCAAACAGCCCTGCACCGTTCCTGCAGACACCACTGAAGAACAGTACATTTGTTCACTCTACACAGCTGGCTTTCCAACTCAGTATTCAGGTACAGAGGTGTCCAACATGCATATGCCTTTTCCACACTTCCCACAATTCCTGTAGTGAGCTATAGCACTAAACCAACAACATGGGAACCTGCCCTGTGGACACTACCTTCCAATCCTACCTCAGGAACCTGTTTTTGCCTTCTTCCAAAAGATAAACAAGTACATTATAGAACTTACATTAAAGTTCTGTAAGATTTTAAACACAGATAACACACCCAACAATTCTTAAAAGCAACATGAATAGTAGATAGCAGTGCTGTAATATATATATTTTTCTGTTCCTTCTTTCATGGCAGCGTGGCAAATACTTTGTTATAAATGCTAAGAATAGTGTGCATATTATTGTTATTGGCTCAAAAGCCTCCCATATCCAGCTACCTACCCATATCATTTCATTTTCACGGTTTGTCTGGTGTTAACATTTCAAGAATGCTGTAAACCTGCATCTTATAAAACCTGTGTTAGTTTTTGCTGTCTCATCCTCTTACATTTCTCTTCCTTGTTTTTCTACTACCACCATCGCTGTGGCGATACACACACATATAAATATATATATATGGGCAGAGCAATCCTATGGCCCTTAGACAGTGTCTAGAGAGTCACAGGATTTTTTGGATTCCCAGATCTGAGGTCAGAAAAGAGCTTCGATCTCGGATCTGGGGATCTGTGCTCGGATTCCCCTTCCCCCTCACAGCCGGCATGGAAATAACTGCACTGGCTGCCTCACCAAGGTCTTAAGAGCAACCTTGGAGAAGGGGTTTAGGGGACATTCCGGGGGGCAGGGAGGGGAGGAGACCAGAGTCGTCAAGACACTGCCAAGTATGCTGGTGGAGCCTCAGGCTCTTTCCCTCCCCCTCTGAAATGCTGCAGTTAGATGGCCGGAATTGGCCATCTAACTGCCTTGCAGAGTGGAAGGAGCACAGAGGTGACCTTCGCCTCTATGCTCCTCCCACTCTGCATAGGATGCCTCCAAATTCGGAGGGCTAAGGGCATTCCCATTGGATTGCATGCTAATACTCTTTATTACTTATTTTTGCTATTGATTTTCCATTCACTAGTGGATGGCCTGGTAGAGGGGTTATGAGACTGCAGTCCTTTAGGTGTTCGAGACATAATAGGAAAAAGGATTAAAATGGTGTTCGAAAATGGGAGTGAAAATTACAGTATAATAGTATCAGATTCAAACTCATTTTCAGAGAAGAGCCTTTACAGCTTACAATATTAGGCAATGCATGCAGTGGTCTTTGAAGGGCAGTAAAAGAAAGCACAGCACATATTAAAACAGAAGAAGAAGATTTGTATCTGCTGACATGTCATCTTTACCAGTCAACGTCTTAATGGACAATAACACAGTAAAAATATAAAGTAAGTTAGCTGTTAAGAGAAAGCTGTTAAGAAAAAGGTTTCTTTATCTGCTGCCTTAGCTACTAAAACTGGAGTAACACTGCTTACCATTGTGGAGATACCTGTTAAAATTTTAATATCAATCTAATCTTTTTGTACCATGTCTGGTATGAGGTATCTATGTTAATGATTTGAACACTCTAAAGAACTTCACATACACTATTTCAGTAATCCTTCTAACAATCCTGTAAAATAGATCAGTATTATTTACCACATATTGCAGCAAGGGGCAGGGGCACAGAGAATTGGGGCTTCCCCAAGGCCATCATGTGGATTTGTGGAAAGGTGAAATTTGAACAATAGGATTTACAATCATATTTTTAGCCATTACTCTATGATGAAGTATTATGACAAATACTTAGAAAACACTGAACTACCATGCTGTGGTTGCTACTAATATGGCTAAATATTTAAATAAATAAATTATGGCACCAACAATGTGCTAGATACCATACAGAACACAAAAGTGACACCGCCAGTGAAAGACTACAATGTAAGAAAATATATAGTTTCTATATGGCTTAAAAATAATCATTTTAATGTGAATGTCTTCTGGATGAGCACTGAGGCAGGTAATGAGGAGGACCCTGATGGTCTACTCATACAGGAGAGAAGTTGTTGAGCCTTCTCATGTAACTGGGGAGCAAAATGTTGTGTTAATTACAACACAACCAGTATTTTGCTCCAGGCCTTTCTCCTTCT
The DNA here is from genome assembly GCA_021292165.1 of Shinisaurus crocodilurus. Taxonomy (NCBI): domain Eukaryota; kingdom Metazoa; phylum Chordata; class Lepidosauria; order Squamata; family Shinisauridae; genus Shinisaurus; species Shinisaurus crocodilurus. Next base: position 159,328,663 of record CM037879.1, read on the forward strand.
TAATGGTGCTTTGCTTTTTGGCCCTGGTGGAAACAGGGCTAGGCACTTAGGTCTTGTTATAATTAACTTTTCTAAATCTCATTTCCTTTTTAGAGGAGAGAAAACATATTGTTGTGAGTAAGCTCCGGACGCGGTAACAAGTCCCTGGCAGGTTAGTTTGTTCTAACAAACACATAACATTTAAGGAAACTTTTACCATTTTTTCTGCCCTTCATCATGGGTTTTATTGCAATTACAGCAATGAGACAGATGCTAATGCCAAAGGTAACACACATACATTTTTAATGAGTTGACACAAACTTCCTGGAGACAAGGAATAAATTCATTTGCTGAATTTTTCTGAACCATACCTAACGGGTTATTATAGGGCAAGAGGATATGCTCATAACAATGTTTGTTCCCATTTTCTTCCACTGCACAAACTCACAGAATAGTAAAGCTGAGTTAAAATAGGCAAGATTGCTGATGAAGATACTGTCAGTTATTGCTAATGTGAAGCATATGCTATGGGGCATGCCACTTCCTAGATTACTTACCTATACAGGAAGGTCTAAGAGCTTGTTACTATATAAAACTCTTTCTCTCTCAAAGTCTTAATGTTTGTGGGCATTTCCTTTGAACTCAGTCAACCACAATGATTCATTTCCAAGGAAGGCCACTCATTGAAATCAACGAGTACTTAATTTTATTTAAAGGCAGCTAGTAAAGTACAGCCAAATAAAACTAGTCACTCTCAATATGGACTAATTACATAAACAGATTTTGGAATCTGTCAGAGAGGACCAAATCCCCAAACGGTGTAATGTTACTAGAGTCAAATGAGCTCCTTCATTGAATTGCACTAGCTAGGCTTCAAGTGCTTCATTGAAATATTATAGTGTTCTCTCTCTTGTGTCTGAAACAATTCTCTTAGTCAGAACAAAGCACTTTCTGTCCTTGTTTTGGATCTCCTCTGCTTAAACTGGTATGATCAATGGACAAGGACTGGTTTGTTATCTCCAGGCTGTGAACCCCCGTTATCAGGGATCTCCAAGCAGCAGCCTGTGGGCTGAGGACAGTCCCCAAAGAACCTTTAACTGCCCCTCCCTACCATATGAATCAGGGTGTGGTAAAAGAATTCTGCTCACGGTTTCATTTGAGCAATAAGTATGCATGTATAATTAATTGCATGACCAATGTGCCACATGAAGGGGTTCTTCCAGAAGCACATGTGCTCCTCCACCACCCCAGTCAATGACCTAATACTGTTTGAGCATATGTGGTCCATCCAAAAACAGGCCTGTGGCTCACGCTGGCTCAGCTTGTCTGAGCGTGGAAAGCTAAGCAGGGTCAGGCCTGGTTATTACTTGGATTGGAGACCCCTCCTCTAGTTTCCTGCATTGAGCAGGGGGTTGGACTTGATGGCCTTGTAGGCCCTTTCAAACTCTATAATCTATGAATCCCTGTCAGATCCTTTATCAATGTTATTATAAAGCCTATCGGGTCAGCTTTTCCCAGTCTCCATACTAGTGACTGGAGAATATAGAGCCCCTTGAGAATACAGAAATTGGCCATGCCTGCCCCCCATCTGAAGCTGCTCATACATACACACACACACACACACACACACACCTATCTATATCTTATTAGCTTTTGTGAATAGCATGTTTACGTATGCTTTGCAATACGAAAAGTATCAACAGACAACAAAAGATAAAACAAAAGTAAAACTTCTCCCCCACCTATAGGTTATATAGAACCATGGCTAACTGTCCTAGTTGAGGGGCAGGGCATGGAAGCACAAACTCACCCTTCCTCCCCATCTCAGTATGTGGGGATGGGAAGTTTTAAACCCTCCCTCCCAGCATAATGAGATTTCATCATACCACTTTCATCACGCACCCTCTTTCCACTCCTCAGCTGAACTCCTCAGCTGTTTCCAGCGCTAATCAGCTGAGGGGTGGGAGCAGAGCTTTAAGGCCACATGCGGCTTACAGGTTGCTCAGATGCATCGATAGTGAACTGATATAATATGTTATTTTAATAGCACTAAACACATTTAGTGCTACTGAGCAACATATTTAAATGATTTTTAAAAATCAGTATAACGGGCATAGTAAAGATATGATAAATAAAATATAAAGGAACTTTCTGACTTAAGGTTGTATCCAATTGATGTCCCTCTGCTGAAAGAAAGTTGTTTGATTCAGAAGAAGCTTCCATCCATGGAACGGGTTTTTTTTGTTTTTTTTTTTGCAATTCTCCCTCCCCCCGTGCCACCTCTATGCTGTTCTAAAGGATCCAGTAACCTTCTGGAGTAGATTGTGGGGGACATGGGCTTCAAGGGGGTTAGAGGAATTGCCAAAAATTGCCTCCCTCCCCACTCCACTGATGGAACCCTCCACTGCATCAAAGAGCCTTTGGTCAACGGCACGATACCAATTGGATACAACCTTGAAGATTTACAGAAGTAAATAAACAACTCCAATACAGTTTCTTAGATGTATTCCACATCTCCCTCAAAGTTCCTATGTCATCACTATTCCTAAAAAACCCCTTTTCTCTTAGGGCAAATTTCCCCATATCCTCTAGCCAGTCATACATTTCCAAAATGGTAGTGGTTGAGATTTCTAATTACATATATCAATCTATTCAACTACTATTCAAGCTACCCTCGCTGGGTTCGCATGACACGGCAAGCCGCATTGGCGGAGGTAATTATGCAAATTTCCTGGCACACAACCAGCATGCGTGGCAGGGGAAATAATCCCCCTCCATGATTGTGCAAGCTAGGTCACTGTGTCTGTACTAGGCTACAAAAGTTGGATGTGGCAGGAAAAAAGCACTAAGCATAGTCTGCAAGACCCCCCTTATCAGGTAGGCTACATTTCTAAAAGCGTCTCACTGATTCCCATGGCCACATTGCATTATAAGGGATTTGAATCCATAGCCACCACACAGTTTGCTGAACTTGACAGCCAGACCTACCATTAAAAACATTAAAAACTTTAAAAAATATTACCACCAAATTATTGTCATCAAAGCATAAAATAACATTTTTTAAGAGAGCAGTTTCTTAAAATTACCTATCCATCAAAGCAGGAATATTTGGGGAAGCGGAGAAGTATTATATTCCAATTTTACTCACCAACACAATCTATGTTAAGCATATCTACAGCAGTAATTACTGAAGATTCATCAATGTGTTTATGTCCTCGTAGCACAAAGCGCACCAAGAAGCTTTTAATTCTTTTTGGGAGAAACGTCGCCAGATATATAGGCATGTATAGAACGTAACGAAGCTGACAGAGCAGGGGTGTCATAACCTTGCCTTTTGGGGACTGAGCCATGTGCTCTATTGTAGGGAACAGCAGTACACTACGGAGAATCTGAAAAGCAATGAAAGGGAAAATTGTCAAACAACAACATGCAATGCAGAGAAAACGTTTTCTTCAATAAAATTTGTATTACTTGAGTAGTTCCCTCTCCCTAGCAAGTTGTATAATTCCTGGGAATGAACCAAATTGCATTACTAAAGGTTGTAATCTTAGACACACTAACCTGAGAGTAAACACATCAAACTCAATGGGGTTTATTTCTGAATAGATAGAGTTGAGCTATAAAGCACTTAAAAACTGAACAAGTCCTTCACACACCCCTTCACATGGTGATAGTTAAATTCTTCAGGGTGCTCCAAGCTTAAGAGCCAATTGATCACAGTATACCTTGAGTTCTTAAAAAACAAGCTCTTCTTCATCCTGCGCCCGAAAAACACAGAATTACATATGAAACATATTTCCTTGCAATGTAATCCACCTGTCTGCTCCCTCCTTAAAAATCTACAGCACAATCTTCTGCCTGTCTATTGAGAAATAAATTCAATGGGCTTTACTCCCAGGTAAGTGTGTATAGAATTGCAGCCTGTGGGTTGAATCCAACCCTCATGCAACATTAATTCATTTATTACATTTCTATACCTCCCAATAGCCAAAGCTCTTTGGGCAGCTAACAACCTGATAAAACATAATATAAAATCTTTAACATACAAAAGTGTAAAACAGTTTGAAATGGTTAAAATAATTAACAATAAAACTAAAAAGGACTGATAAAATCTAACATTAACAGAACTTACCTTCCTCTTCTCTCCTGTGCACCCTGCTGTACATACCCCAAATTTGCTTCAGAGGGTCACCCAAAACTTTGGAGTGGATTTGGAGGGTGCACAGGGGGAGAAGCTGTTCCACCATTGTTCCATTCTGCTGGCTGAACGACACCATTTCATACAACTCTTAGAATTGTATACACCCCTGCATCTTGTGATTCAGGCATAGGTGCATACTCATATGCACACACACATGTACACCTCTTGTACATGGATGCAGAATTTCCCGAGTTATTTCCTTATTTTACTGAACCTCTCTTGACCAAATAAGCAAAATCTCAAATCCTGGTTGACCTAGTGGCTCACTAGATGGGAAATATTTATAGAAGAAAATGCAATGTGCTTTTCATTTACTTAAACAGAATTTTCAATATGTTAATTGAAAATACTGTTCATTGTGTCTTACCCATCCCAACAGGTTTCACTCTCTGATTTGCTAGGCACCACCGTTTACTTCCCATGTTCCACACCTAGTATCTCAAGCTATGAACCTCAGGAGACCTGGCAACCCTAGATAGTGGATTGCCAAGGACCACTTGGGACTCCTTCCAACCATAGTGGTATGGAAGCCCCTGCAGTTTATATCCTTCTTGTGCTACTTCAGTATGATAAGAAGCTCACTTAAAGGGCCCCATGATTTGGCTCATTCCACCTCCATTTTTTGTCCTAGCTCGTGGGAGGGGCGGGGCAGGGCAGGTGTGGGAGGGAATCCACTGCACGTCTTCCCACGTAGCCTGAGGCTTCCAACCTTTTCAGAGTAATGTGGACCAGACATGCTACAGTGGTTCCCATGCCACTAAGGAGCCACTGATGACTTAACAGCTGAGGCGAGATATCCTGTCTCACAGCTCACACCCTTTATGAGTTTATGAGCTGTCCTTTTTTCTTGTTGCATGGTGCCTTCTGAATGATTCTGGCACACATTGAGATTATAGCTCCTCACTTCTTTGGTAAGCCACATTTTGAATATCCCACCCACCCCAGGATCTCAACTCAAGATGAGGCAAGTATCTGCTCAAGTTGCTCTGAGCAGAATAGCTTGGGAAATAGCTTACACCTTAGGGAAATGGGACAGGACAGCAGTGGGCTCCAGCAAGGCCCACCAAGCTTCTTTTCCTAGGGGAAATTATGGTACAGTCATCTTTTCCCACAGGGGGTGATGGGGCTTGGACTATAAGCTTCATCATCCTATGCAGGAAAGGATGCTCAGAATGCTATTTCCAGTTGGAGATTCATGGGGTTTTATTTATTTATTTGATTTGTACCCTGCCTTTGTACCAAGAAAAATGGTACTCAAGGTGGCTTGTAGTCCAGTCCATATTTCCTCGGTGGGAAAAGATGTTGTGTGTGTGTCATTTGCTGCTAGATGGTCATTTGTTGCTGGACGGTCATTTGCTGCTACCAGTTCCCCGTTTCCCCAAGGTTTGTTTGTTTGTTTGTTTCTCTCTTGCAGACCAAGGAGAGGGAAAGGCCAAGGGCGGGCTGCCACCCATCCTGAGTGTAAGTCAAATGCTAGGAGAGTCACTTCAAGCCTTTTTGACCATTTGACTTTTAACGCTCGAGGGGCACACAAGCTGTACAGGGTGAGAACACAGCTGTGGCCATCTCTCATTACAGCCCTTGTCAAGCCATTCATGGGACTGCTGCCATAATTTTAAAAAGACAACACACAGTGGCTTTCACCATGTCAAAATAGCTATATAAATGAGCCCTCAGTGACACGAGGATAACTGAACCACCACTGAGAGGGCTGGCTAATCTAATTTTTTTTGGCGGTGGGGCACGGGGAGGGTTAAGAATATGAACTTCACCAGTCTGGAAATCCATGTCTCATTGCAAGCTGAGCCCAACCTCCCTCTGATTCTCCTAAGCAAATGCAGGCATGCCCAAGAAAAGGGTCATAGATTTTCATAGATTTCATAGATTATAGAGTTGGAAGGGCGCCTACAAGGCCATCGAGTCCAACCCCCTGCTCAATGCAGGAAACTAGAGGAGGGGTCTCCCATCCAAGTAATAACCAGGCCTGACCCTGCTTAGCTTTCCACACTCAGACAAGCTGAGCTAGCGTGAGCCACAGGCCTGTCTTACAATTGGTCAAACAAAAAACAAAATGGAAAATGTTGATAAGCCATATCACACTTTAGGACAGAAATATTTTGTCCACTAGTCAAACCACTAGTTATCCCCCTGGTAGCTTGATTCTTGCCTCTGGATTTACGTGGAATAGCCTCCTTTTTGTTCTGGTCCGACTCACCTGCAGAAACATGGGGCATTGGTATCACCTATGCTTGAAACTGGTTAGTTACACAGTTAAGCTTTTTCAAGCATTGGCGTATTCTGGTTGGATATCAGATTCTGCTTTTTTGTTTTCTGTGACTACATCTTAAAGATTATAACCTGAAAAAGAATTCCTAGTATCTCATATCTACTCAGGAACAATGTTTCACAGTCGGTGTGCATAGGGGTGGATAGATGGGATGTATTGTATATACATATACAGCTATATAGGTGAGAAAGGTCATCAATTTTCCTTTGACGAGACTAATTTGCCAAGTCTGCATGAATGGTGTCCAGTTGCAGTGAAAGTATTCCCATCCATCCTATGTATTTTCATCATCACTGACAATACTTTGTTCTGTTCCAATTGTGCTTTCTTACCAGCTGCACAGCCCCTCAGAAAAAAATGGGCATGATCCTATTTTCTGTCTGCTAACCTTATCTCACAGATGCTGATTTAGAGATATGTGTACTGAAATTTAGACCTGGCAATGCTTTTGAGTTCAATGGCAAAACTTAACTACTCCCTACTTCAGAAAGGACAGGTTGCTTACCTGTAACTGTAGTTCTTCGAGTGGTCATCTGTGCAGTCACACATATGGGCTCTGCGCCTGCGCTGAGCTTCCTTCGGAAATTCTTTAGCTGAGGTGAACTGGGCGGGAGCCCCTCCCCCATCGTGCCTGCTCCTCAGCACGGCTCCCGCCCATTCCCTCAGTTCCTCTGAGACTGCCTATTGCGGCCCCATGAACCGAGAGATAATTGTTGGTGTTACCATCCATAGTTGTGGAATCACACTAAACATATTCATTTATAACAAAAATGAGCTGGAGCGACGCACCCAGTCTCCATCGGCAGATCCATCGAAATCGATAATGACGCCGAGCGGGGACGGTTGTGTGACTGCACAGATGACCACTCGAAGAACTACAGTTACAGGTAAGCAACCTGTCCTTCTTCTTCGTGGTCTCTGTGCATCACACATATGGGCAGAGTAACAAGCTGACTTACCGGCGGCGGGACGGCGGCACACGTCACTGCAACACCGATGAGAGGACTGCCCGGCCAAAGGCATTTGCTTCCCGAGCTCGAAGGTCAAGTCTATAATGTCTTATGAATGTCGATGGCGTGGACCAGGTGGCTGCTCTACATAGCTCTGGTAGAGGGATGCCTTTCCCAAATGCCACTGACGTAGACTGCGCTCGGGTTGAGTGTGCTCTCACTGAACCAGGTAACTCTTTGTGCGCTATCTGGTACGCGAGAGTAATTGTTTCTACAATCCATTTTGAAAATCTTTGCCTGGACACAGGCTGACCTTTTGATTTGCCTCCATAACAGACGAATAGCTGCGATGTTTGTCTGAATGAGGCAGTTCGATCTTTGTAAAAAGCCAGGGCACGTCGCACATCTAGTGCATGCATCTTCCTTTCCAAGTCGGTAGTTGGGTTCGGGAAGTATGCTGGAAGGACTATGTCTTGGCTGGTATGGAATTCAGACACTACTTTTGGGACAAAAGAAGAATCAGGCCTGACAATTACTTTGTCTTTATGGAAGACCATATAGGGAGAGTCTTCTCTTAGTGCACAGAGTTCACTTGACCTCCTTGCTGACGTGATGGCGACCAGGAAAGCTGTTTTCCATGTCAGTAAGCGGTGGCAAGCGGTTCAAATGGCTTTTGCTGGAGAGCACGCAACACTAGTGGTAAGTCCCAGCCGGGTATTAAGTTTTTGACTGGAGGAATGATGTTTCGCAGGCCTTTCAAGAACTGTTTTGTTAACGGGTGAGTGAAGACTGTTCCTGTGGTGGTATAAGGTCTATTGGCTGAAATTGCTGCCAAATACACTCTTATTGACGATAATTTTAAGCCTCTCAGCATCAGCGTGTGCAAGTACGGTACTCTAAAATTGTTTGAATTGGGCAAGTTTTTGGGTCCTGTCCAAACTGGGTCACAAAGTTCGTAAAGCCTATCCATTTTCTAGCGTAAGACGCCCCTGTAGATGGCTTGCGGGCAGCTTGCAAGATACTACGGATGGCTATTGGTAGGTTTTGTATCATCAGCGTCGAATCCTCCATGCCATGAGGGAGAGGCTCTTTAGGTCTGGGTGCTGAATATTGCCTTGTGCTTGCGTTAGTAGCGTTGGGATGATTGGAAGCGACCGGTATTCCCCTCTGGAGAGATGCAGAAGTTGAGGGAAACACGGCTGTTTGGGCCACCACGGCGCTATCAAGATGCAGTCCGTCCTGTCGGTCCAGACTCTCGAGACGACCCGTGTCAACAGAGGGAGAGGCGGGAAGATGTAGAATAGATGCCCCGACCACTGCATCATAAAGGCGTCTGTAATGGAGTCTGGATCCGACGCTGCTCTGCTGCAGAAAAGGCGGCATGCAGTGTTCTCCGAGGTGGCAAAAAGGTCTACTTGTGGATGACCCCAGATTGAGAAGATCCAATGGCGTATCTCTGGATCCAGCTGCCACTCGTGGGATTGCAATGAGACTCTGCTGAGTGTGTCTGCCAATGTGTTGTCTTTGCCTGCGATGTGAATCGCCATGAGGGAGATGGATCTTTGAATTGTCCAACTGAAAATTCTGAGGGTCAGCCTCGACAATCTCAACGATCGTGTTCCTCCTTGTTTGTTGAGGTAGGCAACGACGGTCGTGTTGTCTGTCACTACCTGGATGTGTTGATTGTCCAGGTGTGACTCCAGTGCCTTCATGGCCTTCCACACTGCTAACCGTTCCAGCATGTTGATATGCATTTTGCGCTCTATAGGGTTCCAAGTGCCCTGAGCTGTGTGTCCTGTACAGTGTGCTCCCCAGCCCAGGAGGGAGGCATCCATTGTCAGAATCTTTGTTGGTTTCAACGGATGAAATGGTACACCTTGTACAAGATTTCTTCTGTCTGACCACCACAGGAGTGTCGCCTTGATGCTCCTTGGAATGGAGAGGCGAACTAAAGGACACTGTCTTTGAGGATTGTATGTACGGATAAACCAGTTTTGGACAGTCCTCATGCGTAGACGTGCATGGCACACAACCTGCACTGTTGATGCCATGTGTCCAAGAAGGCGTTGGATCGTCTTTGCTGAGCTAGTTTTGGCGCGATATACTGATTTGGCAATGGAGAGTACCTTCTCCACTCTGTCTAGGGGTAAGTACGCTCGTTCGTGAACAGAGTCCAGTAGCGCTCCTATAAACTGATTTTTTCTGGTAGGAGTTAGTATTGATTTTTTGGCGTTGAGACACAAGCCTAGTTCTTCGAGCAGGTTCAGTGTTGTGCGAAGAGCTGACTTGAGGCGAAGTCTTGACGGGTCCACGACCAGCCAATCGTCGAGATATGGGAAGATCCGAATCCCCCTGGCACGTAGATTCGCACAGACTGCCGCCATGCACTTTGTGAACACCCTTGGAGCGGTGGAGAGGCCGAAGGGAAGAACCACAAATTGATATGCCTTGTCTCCTATTTTGAACCGCAGGTACCTCCGACTGTCTTGATGAATGACGATGTGAAAGTATGCGTCTTGCAAATCTATCGACGCGAACCAATCCGTCTTGCGAAGTAGAGGCAGTATCGACTGGATGGTGACCATTCTGAACTTCTTTGTTGTTATGAAGAAGTTGACAAGTCGGAGGTCCAGGATCGGTCGAAGTCCTCCTCCCTTCTTCGATACTGTGAAGTACCGAGAATAGAGCCCCTCCTGGAGGTGACGTGGGTGGACAGGCTGGATGGCGCCCTTCTGCAACAGAGTGTCTACCTCCTCCAACAATGGTGGAGTGGGCTGTGTGGTACTGATGCCGAGGAAAGGGGGGAGGACGTCGAACTCGATCTGGTACTCGTGCTGGATGATTTTGAGGACCCAGCGGTCCGTCGTGATGGAGTGCCACGACGGGAGGTACGCGGCAAGTCTGTCTGTGTAGGAGATTAGTTGCTTTGGCTCTAATGTCATATCCTTTGGGTTTGTCAAATTTGGTGGTTTTGTCATGTCCAGTATATTTGTCACAGTCAGTTTGTTTGTCATGTCCAGTTGATATTCCTTTTTTGGTATGGCGGCGGAGTCAAAGGTGACGTTTGCCTACTGCCCCAGTCCTCTTAGGACCCTGGTACCTTGTCTGCTGGAAAGGTCTCCTTGTTCCAGCAGCCTGTCTGTCCTGAGGGCGTGTGTCTTGCCCTCTTTGGTGGTACCTTGGCCGAAAAGGAGTTGAAGAAGCAGGGAACCTGGTCCACTGCCGCGGTTTGAATTGTTTTTGCCACGGTAGGTTCCCAAGACCCATCTTTTGCGCAGATACTTTAGCCTTTGGAGCAGTATCTAATGAGTCGTCTGTCTTCTCATTAAAGAGACCCTCACCATCAAAAGAGAGGTTTTCTATTCTGGCTTTGACATCATTATTTAGCGCTGTTGACCGGAGCCATGCATGGCATCTCAAGGTGACAGCACCAATGAGGGACCTTGCATGGCAGTCTGTCTGATGCCTCGCGTTGTTCATTTGCATCGTTGAGATGCTCATAGCCTCTGCTTGTAGCGTTCGTGCTAGGTTCCTCCTCTCTGTTGGCAGGTCGTCGCAGATGTTTCCCAACTTTTCTATTAAGAAGTGTTGGTAGCGCGCCATGATCGCCTGGTAGTTGCTAACTTTTAACCCCAGGGAACCGGATGCGTAAATACGTCTGCCACAGGTATCCAACTTCTTCCCCTTCTGGTCTGTAGGGGTAGAGTGTTGCTTAGAGGATGAAGACTGGGCTGATTCCACAATGATGGAATTTGGTGCTGGATGCGAAAATAGAAATTTTACCCCTTCAGGCTGCACCTTGTAGAGCGACTCCAGTCTCTTGCCCACTGGTGGAATTGCCGTTGGGGTCTTCCACGTGTTCTTCACAGTTTTTAACAAATAGGGCAAATATGGGACTAGTGTGGGAGATGTCTGTGTGGCCAGGATGAAACTGTATACTGGGTCTTCCATCTCTGGCTCTTCAGTTTGTGTCTCGATCCCCAGTGCCGTGGTCATCCTCATAATGGGTACTTTCTCTGAAGTACCCAAGTCCTCTGTTGGAGAAGTGGACGTTTGGGATTCTATTTGTAGATCAGGAGAGGTATCGGGCAGACCTGACAATTCAGAGTCACTTTCTGAATAAGGCATGTCTGAAGAGGATTCCGCTGGTGGTGCTTTTGTTTTAGCAGTGGCACTTAAGTGCTTTGTCTTTGCCACTGATTTTCCAGTTTTCGTCGCTGGGGCTGGACTTGTACGGTGTCGATCGCGACGTTCGACATCGAGCGGGCTTCGGTGTCGAGGCGAGCGCTCGGTATCGGTGGATCGGCGACAAGATCGAGACTGATGATCGATGTAGACGGAACTCTCCCTGCGGCGATGGCGGCGTTCGAGCTCGAGAGGGCTGCGGCGACGTCGGGACCGATCATGAGATCGACGATATCGAGATCGAGAGCTGCGGTCATCATCGATAGAGCTGCTTCGATCTCGACGACGGCGGTCGACATCGGGAGAGCCACGGTGTCGAGTCGAATGGCCAGCCGAGCGTTGTCGAGATCAAGATCGATCGCGTCGATCCCTTCTTGCATCGATGTCGGCGCTTTCTCTCTCCCTTCGGTCCCGAGGAGGAGTGTGGCGCTGCTGGCGGCATTCATCGTCCCTTCGATAGGTACGCACATATCGATGCGAAGAGGAGCGCGAAGACGAGGACATCGATATCGAGCGGGACTTCCCGCTTCGGTGTCGAGGAGGAGTCGACGAGATGGAACGCTGTGGCGGGTGTGCGCTCTCAGGTCTCAGAGAGACTGTTGGGACCGGCGTTGGGGATTCTAATATTTCCCCATCTGAAATAGACATGACATGCACTGAAGATTCCTTGGATTTCTGAGGAGACGGAGGTGCAGAGGCCTGTCCCTTGCCTGTCGATGGCAATCTTGATCGGTGAGATGAGCTCGAAGCTGGTCTCTCGATCCTCTCCCGCGATGCCAACACCGCGCGACTCGCTGTCGAATGGGCGGGAGTTGCAGGTTTTGAGAGAGGTCGGCTATGTTTTGGGCTTTTTGCCTTGGCGACATCTCTCTCCTTCCCCTCCTCTCTAGAGCGTTTTTTCGCTTTCTTGCTCTTTTGCTGGGAGGTGGTTTCTCCCTGGGCTTCAGATTGAGGCGTAGCCACTTTAGTTGTGGTTGCCCGAGGCATAGAGGGGCCTGCTGCAGATAATGTCTGCTGCCAGAGAGAGGTCTTTAGCTTTAAGGCCCTCTGTTTCCTCGTAGGTTTTGTAAAGGCCTGGCAATGCTTGCATTTTTCTACAATATGCTCTTGGCCCAAGCATATAAGGCATAAAGAATGCCCATCAGCTGGAGGCAATTTAGCCTTACAGCCAGAGCACTTCCTAAAGGGGGCTTTAAGAGCCATTATAAAGAAGAGGAAAGCTTTAAAGGGAGATTAGGCCGAAGAAGGGTAAGATAGAACAACGGGGATTAAATTTTTGTTTTGTTTTGTTTTTTTGTTTTTTCTATAGGACAAAGAGTGAAGGAGGAGAAAGGAGTACAGTTGTGAGGAAAAAGTAGAGGAAATAATACTATTTTTTCTGTACTCAGCCAAAAGAAGAATGGAGAACCTCGAAGAAAGACTATAGCAATAGGTGGTCGAAGAGGAACTGAGGGAATGGGCGGGAGCCGTGCTGAGGAGCAGGCACGATGGGGGAGGGGCTCCCGCCCAGTTCACCTCAGCTAAAGAATTTCCGAAGGAAGCTCAGCGCAGGCGCAGAGCCCATATGTGTGATGCACAGAGACCACAAAGAAGAACTGGAGGCGGCTCAGAAATAGCTTGTTGCCTCATACAATGTCAATAACAGACTCAATGATGGTTGAGGATCATTTCCACTCCTGAGGAGGCAATTACTTCGGAGCTTGTTTGCTTTTGCTGAACAACCTGCTTTAAATTATTTGGGTGTGTGCGCACAAATAGTTAATGCAATCACCATCAACTAAAAAGAATGTATGACTTGGATTCCATACCACGTATGTGACTTGCAGTTCCCAATAAACTTCAGGGTCTGATCAGATCAGCTGACAGACACAGGAAGCAATCCATTATTTTTATAACTGATCCACTGCAATGCCCCCTAGAAAGAAAAGCTCCATCCAAGTACAGTTCTTATAGCTGCAGAGCACTGAGCCATATAAAAATATTCTAGCATGTAAAACAAAGGCGTAATTTAAAATCAGAGAGCTAGGAAGAAACAGAGTGAGGAAGTTCTATAAGCACTCATAAAAGATCAATACTGATCACCAGGTCTTTGAAGAAACCTATGGAAAGGTAAAATATTAAATCCACCTAATTTTGCTATATTTCCATTCGATACAGGCCTGTGGTTCACGCTGGCTCAGCTTGTCTGAGTGTGGAAAGCTAAGCAGGGTCAGGCCTGGTTATTACTTGGATGGGAGACCCCTCCTCGAGTTTCCTGCATTGAACAGGGGGTTGGACTCGATGGCCTTGTAGGCCACTTCCCACTCTATGATCTATGAAATCTCCATATTCATTAGCTGCTTTGGCAGAGAGAAGGTTCTTATCTGTCAGCTGAAACCTGCTGCAGTTTTAAAGGATAACATAATGATGCATTTAATGGTAGTTTATAGTCCACTTTTAACTCAGGGAGTAACATTACCTCCATGCAGCCCATGGGTTGCCCATCTATGGTTTATAGGAAACTGTAGGCAAAATCCTTAGGATCAAGGAAATGCACTTTGTTTTATTATGACAGTTGTGAAATGAAGGCTTATTACACACCTTAAAGCATTCTCTAATTCTGCTCTCCTGTCAGGACAAGATTACTGTGGGTCAAAAGAAGATTAAAACCTGATCTGCCATTAATATGGGTCCATCACTATCAGATTTGAGTCGAAGAAACTAATTCAACCAATTAGGGATCTCCAAACAAACTTCACAATGAACACAGCCCAGTCTTCAAATGCACCACAGTCATGGTAACCCAATCTGCACAGCCGAGACTCACATGATCACAGCTACGCAAAAACAACTGGCTAAAGGACATTCAAGGACGAGCAGGTATGAGTAAGGGAAGTAACTTGAAGGTTCACTCACCCTCTGCTAAGCTAGCAGTTGAGGTTAAGAAACCTACTGTCCAGTGACTACATCCCCAGCCCACTGTATAAGTAAACACAGAGAAGCAGTGCACCTACCTATCATCCTCAAGAAAGGGTGATCTTCTGGGAGTTAAAGCGTGTGGCGTATTTTATATATTAATTAGAAAACACGGTATGATAGACAGACCACGTAGGACTCAACAGGACTTGATGTTTTAAATATATACATGGGGCCAAAGATTTACTCCCATATCTCACTGCATATAGGACATTCATTCCAGAGCCATGTGTGAACAGGCCTAAAGTGTGTAGCAAATATTATAAATATGTATTTTTTCTTATGTACTTTATGTCAAATCTGCAATGAAATTATTGGCAGATTTTAGAGCACATTATTGGCAGATTTTAGAGCACAGCATCATGGCCCTTTCACTATAAATTCCTTGTAGTAAGTGTCTTCACTTTTACACGTGATGTGAGAAACTAGTAGAATGATGTCTCCATGTAAATAAATACCACCACCATAGCACACATCGAAAAGTTGTATTTGTATCTGGGTTCATACGCTAGGCTATCAAGACATGTTTATATACAATAAGTTAACCGAACTTCATTCTGCCAATGAATGATCCAGATGTTAATGTGTTCTGAACATGTTCATCCAACTAAAGAAAGTGTATTTGTTTTTCAAAAGCAATCAGTGACTACAGTAATACCTTGGATTACAAGTAACTTGGTTTGAGAGCGTTTTGCAAGACAAGCAAATTTTTAAATATTTATTTAATTTTTTTTTACTTGATATACAAGCGACGTCTTGCAATACAAGTACTGTAGTACAGCTTAAATTAAAAATCTCTGTACAGTACAGATTTTTTGGGGGGATTTCGTTTTGATATAAGAGTGTTTTGGATTACAAGCACGTTTCCGGAACGAATTATGCTCTCAATCCAAGGCATGACTGCATTTCCATAAAATGAGAAACATTTACTACTGTTAAGACAATCCAAGCCAGTTAACAAAAATTGCAGCTTTTAGTCACTCTCAATCACCCACCCAGCTGTTTGTGCTGTGTTTCTAGAAGGTGCAGCTATTTGATTTTCTTTCAACCCCAGTCTTTGTACAATAGTAAAACTTAGATTAGATCTCTCGGGATACCCTTAGGACATACACACCTGTGATTCAGTAGACCTTTGACAATACATTTGCTACTCTCTGCTAGTGTACTTGAAAGAACCGTATTTGGCATAAAACCAATTCTCCTGGATTCTGACAGAAAACCTGAAATCTGTCAATTTCAAATTCAATATTAACATAAAATGACTATGATTTATTTTACAAAAGAAACAAATCTCCTATTGGAAAGAAAACACAGTATGATAGACAGACCACGTAGGACTCAACAGGACTTGATGTTTTAAATATATACATGGGGCCAAAGATTTACTCCCATATCTCACTGCATATAGGACATTCATTCCAGAGCCATGTGTGAACAGGCCTAAAGTGTGTAGCAAATATTATAAATATGTATTTTTTCTTATGTACTTTATGTCAAATCTGCAATGAAATTATTGGCAGATTTTAGAGCACAGCATCATGGCCCTATTGGAAAGGTCTGCCTGCAGACTACTAATGTATTTCCTAACCAAGCTAAAGGATATGCTTTATTTTCACATTTTACACATTATTTATTACCTACTCAATTTTTTTTTACTCAACTATTAGAAATCTATAATGTGAAGAATACAGGCAGTCCCCGAGTTACGTACGAGATCCGTTCTTAGGTGTGTCTTTAAGTTGAATTTGTATGTAAGTCGGAACAGGTACATACGGTTCTTATCAAACGTCACTTAGTCAAACGTTTGTCTTAGTATAGTATTTATTTTACCTTTCTGTGCATATAAAACACTTAAACACTTCCAAATACAATAAAACATTTTAAGCATAACATACAGTACATATAATGTACTGTAATAATATTAATAATACCTAACAACAACAACAACAATAATAATAAATAATACAAATTACCATGTACACACGGTACGGTACTGTACTGTAAAAAAACATTAAAGAAACAGTTCTGGTGCTGGAGGGTCAGGGTTTGATTCTGCTGCTGGAGAATGGGGGTTCACTACTGGAGTCAATTTCTTGAAGTAGGGAGGTTTGTACCGGTACAGAGCTTTTCTTTTTCTCATCATAAATAGCCTTGTAGCAGCTGAGCCCCTGGGTAACTGTACGGTAAAGTTTGATAAACCTCTCTGTATGTAATAACAGCAGCAGCGGCACATCCCCCTCCTCCCCTCGTGCACACGCATTCCCCCTCCACCTGGCACTGCATCGGCGCTAGCCAGTGGCAGAGGGATTCTCACAAGAGAACCCTCCGCGGCACAAGCAGTGAGTGAGCAAGCGAGCAAGCAAGGGGCGGTCGCCTGCACTCTTCGGCTGCCCTCTCCTCCCACCTTTCCCCCCCTCGCCGCTTGCGCTCTCCACCCTTTGTTCGTTGCTGTGGGGTCGGTTGGGTGCTGCCTAGTGGCCTCGGCTTTGCCTGCCTGTGGAGAAGCTGCCCCTAAAAAGCGGGCAGTCGTCCATTGTGGTAGCCGCCGCTGCAAGCACCTCAGGTGGGCCCACCCCCTCGGCCCCCTCCCCCGCCTGCCTTTTCGCTTGCTCCCTTCTTTGCCTCCTTTCCATCTGTCAGGCAGAGAATCTTCCCGCCGTGGGGCTGCTCACTCCTGCCTGCTCCTTCCCTTCCTCTCATCCTCCTCTTCCTCCCCTTTCTTCCTCTCTCTCCCTCCTGCACGCCTTGCCTGCCTGTCGAGTCCCGTCTTCCTCCCCCTAGCCCCCGCAAGGCGCAAGCATTACTGTAAGGGAAGGCGAGCAGGGCCCAGGAAGAAGAGGGAAGGGGGGCATTATGGCCATCTGTTTGTAAGTATGTGTCGTCCGTAAGTCGGATGCTCACAACTGTATTTAACTGTAAATTAAAGATTTCATAGATCATAGAGTTGGAAGGAGCCTACAAGGCTATCGAGTCCAACCCCCTGCTCAATGCAGTAAACTGGAGGAGGGGTCTCCCATCCAAGTAATAACCAGGCCTGACCCTGCTTAGCTTTCCACGCTCAGACAAGCTGAGCCAGCGTGAGCCACAGGCCTGTTTACAATGGCCCAGTCTGAAGAAGTCAATAATGCTAATGTTCCATTGAAATTTGCTTATTCTGGAGACACAGTTTACTGTAAGATATTGTCCTGATTTTAGGTAGAGAAATTACTGGTTGAGAAACTGACATATTCCCAGAAAAAACACTAAACCTAAACGCTCTTGCCAAGAGAATGAATTAGGATTGTGGGGGAAAGATAATTTTCCTTTTAATTTAAAGATGATTTGGTCATCATGGATGTGTACATTAATCAATCAAAAATATCTGCTAATCACTGTTTTCTGAATTTATTCTTTCCTGCAAGTTCACAGGTGTCATTTTATTATGTAACCTGAAGCTGACTGATGTACTCAAAACCCGGATATGGCTTATATGGGGCGTGGCCCCCAGTAGTTTCCGGAGGCAGTGCAGTCCCCTGACCACCAAAAATTGCCCACCCCTGGACTAGTGCAAACAACATCTGACCTAGCATAAAGAAATAACAACGAGTTGTGAAAGTGCTGGTGCACTGGTATGCACAAACACCTGCACAAGTGGAATCAAAATATTGGATTTGACACATTGGAAGCTGTTTTATACAGTAATACCTTGGATTACAAGTAACTTGGTTTGAGAGCGTTTTGCAAGACAAGCAAATTTTTAAATATTTATTTTTAAAAATTTGACTTGATATACAAGCGACATCTTGCAATACAAGTACTGTAGTACGGCTTAAATTAAAAATCTCTGTACAAATTTTTTTTGGGGAATTTCGTTTTGATATAAGAGTGTTTTGGATTACAAGCATGTTTCCGGAACGAATTATCCAAGGCATGACTGTACTAAGTCAGACCCTTGGTTCCACAAATGATAGAAGCTTTTCACTACTGGAATGGCTCCACTGAACACAACTCTGTATCTAAATACACACACACACACACACACACACACAATCTCTCTCTCTCCCCCCAAAATTCAGTGACCATTGACATTCACATGTGAATGTTGACAAACCCAGATTGATTTGGTGACTACCAAGAAACATAGATAAAAACCAGTTAATCAATGCTGACAGCAATAAAACTGCATTTGTCAGCATTCACCAGTGTATGTCTGAAAAGCAGGGACTTTTAACCTTTGCAGAATTCATCTGGGATTATCAACATTCCCATGTGCATGTCAGCATTCACCAAATTTTGGATGTTCAGGATAATGTATACAGAATATGCCTGTCATTAAAAATAAAATGTAAAAGTCTTAATTTTAATGGCTAATTGTAAGGTCCGGGGCATGGGCGGCAAGGGTTCAGGGCTGGAATGCCAGGGAAGATGGAGGCAGAGATAAACAGTAGGCCCAAGGTTCAGCAGCACGGGTTCCAGGCAACAGAGTACACACAGGGGCCAGAGGCAGAGGGCAAGTCCAGGCAACAGGCAGAAGGTCCAGCACAGGTTAGAGCAACAGAGTCCAAACAGGGGCCAGAGGCAGAAGGTGAGTCAAGCATAGTCTAGGCAAGGGTCAGAGGCAGGAGACAAGAGCAAACAGAGTCCAAGTACATACCAGGCAGAGCAAGGGCCAGAGGCAGGAGCGTAGGTCGAGAGCAGTCACGGGTCAAACACCAGGGAAGGCAGAGCAAGGTTGGTCACTGGAAGCAGGAACCAGCTGCAGACAACAGAGGTGTGTGTTGCTGTGGTGAGGGTTGAAGTCAAACTGCAGCCCTTATATAGGTCTTTCTGGCTGCTCCCAACTGGGCTGCATTAGCTGGCCTGAGAGCAGCCAGGAGCAGGAGGCTACACCCTGCGAGCGACTACAAACCCCAGGCTCGCTCCTGCAAGGAGGTAGTGTTGCCACCAGGTGGAGCTGTGGCGCTACCCTGGAGGAGTGGATCCTGACACTAATGTGGAAAAGAACTGTATTTTCCTAAAATTTTACACTCAAGTAAAATTTGCTTTCCCATTCCAGAGGACCATTTCATCCCAGAGGACCATATCACTGCTCTGATTAAAAGCCAGAAACATATTTTGCATTTGGTCAGTATCTGGAGACGTGGTCTACAACCTACAGATAAGCACCCCTCAGAAGAATTTCCTAACTGCAGTCACTAAATTCCTTTCATTCCCGCTGCAGTGAAATTTCACCTTTTTATGAATGCAGCGCTTCAGTAAATCCCAAAGCAACCTTCAAGGTTCCAACTTGAGTACCTGTAACAAGATGCTTAATATTCTTTCCCTTAAACAAGAGGAAAACTAAACATGTTCTCTTCACAAGGCAAGCAAGTGCAACGCTGTGTATGCTGCTGCACATAAGGAAAAAGAACATAATAGGAACTGGCTTAGATCCTAACATTTTTCTCCATGAACAGAACTGAGTATCTAAATTTAGGGGTGCATACCAATACATCTGAAA
Source organism: Shinisaurus crocodilurus (assembly GCA_021292165.1). Lineage (NCBI taxonomy): Eukaryota > Metazoa > Chordata > Lepidosauria > Squamata > Shinisauridae > Shinisaurus > Shinisaurus crocodilurus. The sequence continues at coordinate 159,348,699 of CM037879.1, forward strand.
TTTACGTATAGAAGTTAAATGTTCAGTTAAAATCAACTTAAATCTAGAATTACGGTAATTTTTCTGTGCTACATTGGCTTAAACCCAATTGATAGAAGCCAACTCAAACAAGAAGACCTTGCAATGCTTCTGAGACTGTTTTAAATCACACACCCATAGTGGCTGGCTGCTTTACTGCATTTTTTAAAGTGGGTAAGTTCTAATGATGTAGCACTGTACTGAGAAACTGGACAACAAAATTGGTTGAGTTGGTAAACTAGACCAAAAAAATAGCTCTCATTTCCACTATAAACATAAGAATAACGGCCAGTATCTTATTGTGTCTCTGCACCAGCGGGACCAACAGCAACCGCAACAGGGAGTTAGCAGTTCTAAAAGCAACCCGAAATGAGTGGAAATGCATGTTTCCAGAATGAGGCAGGTCAGCAGAGCTTGCAGAAGGGAGCTCGGCTGATCTGTCCCAATCTGGAAACCATAATTTCCACTTGTTCCTGGGGTTACTTTAAGAACCACTAACTCCCCATTGTGCAAGTGGCTGGTCCCGCTGGTGCAACACAATCAATGGGAGTGCAGTGGTCCCATTGGATACTGCTCAAGGAGCTCCTGCAAAAGGTACTTCAAAATTTCTCTGCAGCAAAAGAAAAGAGACAGCTTTAATAAGACTTGACACTTGATTTTAGATAGCAAATACAACTGGTTGCCACCCTTCTCCCACCGATCACTATTCTCGCCAGTGCCTGTAACCTAAATGCATACAAATGGCTCAAGTAAAAGAACTGCACACACCCTTCATCTTGGGGCAACTACACAGTTACAAAAACAACAACATCATGATGATGATTTAAATTATATTGAAATAATTTGTTTGCTTTGATTGTATTTTCCCACTGGCATAACTTGGCTCATTGCCCCATGTACTTCTATCCTGCACTGCAGAGCTCAGTATTCCTGAGTTAAGCTAGCCCTGCCATGCAGACAAGCAATAAAATATTGTGGGATTTCTCCACACTCATCTATAAACTGAACTGATATGACTGTAATGCAGGGAGAATGTGTGTGTGTGTGTGTGTGTATTACACACACACACACACACACACACTTCCTACACCCTCCTCATCACTATTTACAGATTTCTTTTTATAATGTAACCAGCCTTTAGTGCCTTTCAATAAGCAAACAATAGACCAGTATGTATCATACAAGTGTGAAGTTGAAATGATGACTATCTTCACAAACTTCCCATTGTTCTTCTTAAGTAAGACTGTCACTTAAGGGTCAAACTGGAGCAAACTCAACTAGAGCGGAGGAAAAGGAGGGCTGCTAGCTAAAAGCAGGTCAATCACTGCTCTAGAGATTTGAAAAGCAAAGCAACATGGAATGCGTAACATGCTTTTACAATAAATGGACTACGTCTACTATATTGCATAGCACACATAGCTGAAACTCCCAAATGGCTATGAGAAGTTCTTTTTCCTGTTTGTGGGCTACCTATACTTTGCCTGGTGTCAGAGACACAAAAACATGGAGCTACCTTATACTGAATCAGATCCTTGGTCCATCTAGCTCAGTACTGTCTACACCAGGATTGGACAATACATCGCCTGCATGTGGCCGCCTGCATGTGGCCCCCGCAGCCCCCTGCCATGGCTACCACTGAAAATTGGCGGCAAACTGCTATGGAATACTACATTGGCCAAATTTAGTTCATTTGCAAGCTAAATTTGGCCAGTGTAGCATTCCGTAGTGGTTTGATGCCAAAAATTGGTGGCAAATCAGGTTGTTGGTGGAGGTTTTTGCTGCTGGTGCCCCACAGAAATCTGTGGGGCACCAGCAGTGGCACCAGGCCCACGGGGGGAGTTTGGGGGAGACTAAAAATAAATGGCCCCTGGACACGCTGATCTTGCCCATCTACACTGACTTGCAGGCAGCAGCTTTCCAGGGTTTCAGACAGGGCTCCTTCACTGAAACTGGAATCTTTTGCATGCAATGAAAATGCTCTACAACTGAGCCATGGCCCTTCCCATAAGCAAAGGTATATCTCCTTTTTGGCGCGTGCACACACACACACACACACATTTTTAAAAATAGATAAGGTCTGGCCTGGCTTGTGCTTCCTGTAAATTGACCATAGAAAAGACCCCAGAATGTTCAGGGAAGCACAGCGGTTTCATTGCAGACATGCAGGGACTCCTTAGAACAGGGGTGGACAACTTGTGGCCCTGTAGATGTTTTGGCCTACAACTCCATCAGCCCTAGCCAGCATAGCTAATTGTAAGGCATGATGGGAGTTGTAAGCCAGAACATCTGGAGGGCTACAAGTTGCCCACCCCTGCCTTAGAAGATCAAGTAAATGTGGAAAGTGTTCTTTCTGAAGGCAGAAAGTTTAATAACCACTGAATAGGTGGTTAATATCCATAGTTGGAAAAGTAGTTCATAGTAATTCATAGTTGTTTCCTCATGCAGCATATGTTTTCCAGGACATATAAGGCTCTGTCCACAGGGTGGAAAGGAGCCAGAAAGGGCATGCCCATGGAAAGATGGTGTAGGAGAAGATACTTAGGGGGTCCCACCAACCGACAACAATACAGAAGATGGTAGTAGTCTTGCAGCCTCTGCTACTTATTAAAGAAGGCAGAAGAAGATTGCCCATGGGCTTCACAAAGGAAAAAGGGAGAGAAGGAACAAGAAAGCGAGGAAGAACTAGCATCTTGAGTTACTTTGCTGAGGATTCTGCTCCTTTATTCAGGTCTTTGCAGCTTGCTTCAGCATCAGATATCTCTCCCTAGTTCCAACATGCGTAAATGTGATAAAAACAAGTTATGTACATGAGAATGTCAATGTACATTCCTCCCCCTTCCATGAAGGCAAAAAGTCGTCTGTGTAGCTGTCTTCTACTAACCTACTCATAGCACTATTTGAAATCAAGGGACCAAAGATGGTTTAATGCATACATTAAGAAGCTAGGGGGAGGTGTGGGGGTGACAACTAAAGAGACACATTAAAAAACAAACCTCTACATGAATGTACCTGGGGCACAGTCTGTTTAGCTTTTAACTTCATAGTCTTTTTGATACAGTAAGCCAAGTTATTTTGCAGTCCCTTATGCCATGTGCTGACTTATCAGATGATCTTTCTGCAGAACTTGGCTAACTAAATCAAATTTTGCATATATATTAATCACATTTTAATGCATCCCTTATGGAAACCTGACTTTTATTATTAAATGCTTTAAAAAATCTACCTGACAATATAAAATAGTAAGTAGCATCCTGTTCAAAGTCTTCACAAAAAGCTTAAGGTTTTAGTTCTCTGGAAGCTCATGGGATGAATTTTTCTATCATACCACAATTGGCTGATGTGAAAAAGAAGTTTTGTTTCCCTCTGGGTCACCTCTCAGGTTACTTTTCCAACTATGGATATTAACCCTGTCTAGAAAAGATGTAGAAATAATTTTACATTTCTACATTGTCCAATAGCCAAAGCTTTGCTTCCTTCCAACAAATGCATCAAAGATTCTCCCAAATGGGTTCTTCAGAAGTCTACTGGGAAGGGAACAATCATGACCATTCTGACATTATGCATAGGTATACACTGTTTTTTCCAATACAGATAGTAATTTCTGAGTTTGAAATAGGAACATGAAAATCAGCTCTCAGCGACCTCTTGGTGGTGGTCAATCAGGCTTGAAAATGGTCACTCATCCCGTCCCCTGTGGTCAGAATAAACAAGTAAGAATTGCTTCCAGTGAACCACGTTCTTTCCATCTTTCATACCACTGATGTGTCACAGATGACCAACATTATCAGATAGACTAGTAACTTTTGTGGTCTTGTTTGACTATTTACTTGGTTCTATGGTCCTTAGTTACATAGCTTGCATGGTTCTTATAGTATAGGAACTTGAGCAAAGACAGGGGCCAAGATAAAAATGCCTGAATCCTGGCTGAAGATATCTACTTACAAAAATCCTGGTGCAATGTGGGTAGCTTGAAGATTTAAACAAGCAGAGGCCAAGCCCAGGTAAAGCCCTTTTCCAGGGGAACATGGCACAAAGGTCATATCATGTCTGCTGCTAGGAGAATCACAGAATTGGAAGGGACATCAAAGGACATCTAGTCCAACCACTGCCGATGCACGAAATCCAATACTACAGCAATCCTCGCCTCTCTATGCCAAAACAGTTGAAATCTGCTCCCTTTACCCCAAATGCCAGTGTCCAGATATATTTTATTACCAACTGCAAATAAAATGGTATTTAACATGAGTTAACAACAAAGCATATGGTAGATTTTAAAAAAAACACCTGGATAAGACACACACCCCCACACACCCACCCTCTTGGTGCTGTTATGAGTTTGATTCTTATGTGTATAGATGCTACAGTTTCATCATTTTCATCAGTGGTATGTTAAGGAAACCCATTCCATATTCCGTATACAAGAACCCACACATTTCTGTCATAGAACCCTGAATATTATGGAAGAATTTAGTTCTAGGATGCACAGTTGGTTCATACAATGCACTGGCCAGACCCCTTCGATCTCACAGTTGCCCCATGAGAATTGGGAGTGCACAATAGCTGTGCATTGGAAGGAAAATTGATAGTGGTGGGCAAACCTGTCTTTCAAGTAAGCTTGTCTGCCATTACTGATCTTTTAGTTGGAAAGCTCCTGATCAGCTTCCAAAGAACCCCAGGGCTTCTTGGAACACATTGAAAATGTATATGGCATTTATTTTATTTTATTTATTTATTATATTTATACCCTGCCTTTTTTCCTTCAAGGAACCCAAGGCGGCTTACATAATCCTCCTCCTCCTCTCCATTTTATCCTCACAACAACCCTGTGAGGTAGGTTAGGCTGAGAGTCAGTGACTGGCCCAAGGTCACCCAGTGAGTTTCATGGCCGAGCGGGGTCTAGAACCTGGATCTCCCAAGTCCCAGTCCCACACTCTAACCACTACGCCACACATGGCATTACAGTCATGCCTTGCATTGAGAGCATAATTCGTTCCGGAAACGTGCTTGTAATCCAAAACACTCTTATATCAAAACGAAATCTCCCTAAAAAAATTTGTACAGGGATTTTTAATTTAAACCGTACTACAGTACTTGTATTGCAAGACGTCGCTTGTATATCAAGTAAAAAAAAATTAAATAAATATTTAAAATTTTGCTTGTCTTGCAAAATGCTCTCAAACCAAGTTACTTGTAATCCAAGGTATTACTGTACATTATTCAGGCAATACTCAACTGTTGGCAAATTACTTTTAAGTATTTTAAAAGTATATTTTCATGTGCATGTAGACTTTAATGGAGGGGGAAGCTGCATGTCTGCAAATTAAGAGGCTTGTGACCCCCGCTACTGCAGCAGACTGCTTTATCAGGGCAAAAAGCTATTAACAAGAAAGACCATAGGCATACAGGAATCCCATCACTGGCTGTGTAAAAGCAGACATACTCAAGACTATGATGTTCTTTTTCATTGCTCCCTCATCCCAGAATGAATGAAACATGAATATGGGATAAATGGGCCACAGTTTTATTTATAAGTATCTGCCAAAGGCAAAACAAATTAGCAACAGGCTAACTCAACACCACCAGCATAGATGCAGCTGGGAGGACATCTCTTCCACTGTCTACCTAATATGTGCAGCTCCACTCTAGCTCCAAGCAATGGACCAGTCTGAGAACTGATCTGTGCTTCTCCTCACCTGCTCACCTACTGAGGGGGCACCTGACAGCATCTTCCTACCATGAGTGGACAGCATTAGAGAGCCAGTGTGGCGTAGCGGTGGGAGTGTTGGACTGGGACTCGGGAGATCTGGGTTCAAGTCCCCGCTCGGCCATGAAACTCACTGGGTGACTTTGGGCCAGTCACTGACTCTCAGCCTAACCAACCTCACAGGGTTGTTGTGAGGATAAAATAGAGAGGAGGAGGAGGATGATTATGTAAGCTGCCTTGGGTTCCTTGCAGGAAAAAAAGCGGGTTATAAATGTAATAAATAAATAAATAAATAAATAAAATCTTGTAGCCACCATGTCCCAAAGGCAGCCTCTCTCTCTCTCTCTCTCTCTCTCTCTCTCTCTCAGGACTTTTCAGAAAGTTTTTTAAAATAAACTCACTCTAATATCTAAGCCTGGCCCTTCCCTACTTCAACTATCCCTTTTCTCCCCTTCCAAAGAATACTGGCTTTGCTCTTTCCTTTCCTTTCCAAACTTGGCTCACCAATGGACCCCTGGATCCAGAATTTCTCAGCTCCTTTCCCCTCTTTTGGTACATACAAGCAATGGGCAGCTTGTCACAAACCCCTTCACAAAGTCTCCTGAAACCTCTCCCTTCCTTGCTGCTCTGTCTATCCTCTGTTAAGCTAGCCTTTGCTACTATTTCTGATGTCCCTGTTGTTGCTGTCGACTCCGTCAGGTATTTAAATGCTGGCAGAAGAAACGTGGGAGTGGTGGACGCTCAGCTGCCACAGCCCTGAGCCACTCCAGTCATACTCACCTTTGGCCAGATCAATCATGGTGCAGAGTGAAGGCAGGCACCCGCTGTGTCCAAACCTCTATAGTCCCATTGCACTGATCTGCTGTGAGAGGTTGGCTGAATAAGTTACCCTTTGCCATAAAAATGCCTCAGGGTGCTCACCAGGGTAGCCGCTGCTTAACTCTCTTCTAAGTCACACTTGACCTCCCAGCTATGACCAAGGTAACTAAGCCAAATCTAGTATTCCTCACCTAAGAATTCTTGCAGCATGAAGTAGGCAAAAAAACAAAACAAAACAAAACTATTGGAATTGCTTCCCAGATGGCAATTGCAGGAGACACCACCAAATTTCCTACTCAGTCCCATCAGGCAGCTAGCTAATCCCATGCTGTAAATCAGGGGTGGGAGTGAGTGGGACTGCTACTCCAGAGGAAAACTTTTAGTGGGAAAAAGCAGTGGGCTAGTTTTCATGACATGGATGGCTCACCATGGGTTATTTAACCCATGATGAGCTGTGGTGCATGCCGGGCAACATTTTGAATATACAACCCTGAGTGGGGGTGCCATGTTGTGTGAACTCAGCCACTGAAGGTTATTTGAGGGTTAAACAACCCTCGCATAACCCTGCAACAAACTGCCATGTCATGTGAATCAGGTCACTAGCCACGTTTCAAGGCAGCCCAAAGTCTCCTTCCCATTGGCCTCATCTTCCCACCTATACAAGCATGGCAGTGCCTTGCTCTCTCTTCCTCCAAGGAGGGTGGGGCAAAATCACCCCAACCACATGACACAGATTGGGGGAGCTCCATTTCTGCAGTCAACCATGGAAAACCTCCAGTTGTGCATGTCACAACTGTGTGACATATGCCACAACTGTCACAACTACGCCAGTGTGGCGTAGCGGTTAGAGTGTTGGACTGGGACTCGGGAGATCCGGGTTCTAGTCCCCACTCGGCCATGAAACTCACTGGGTGACTTTGGGCCAGTCACTGACTCTCAGCCTAACCTACCTCACAGGGTTGCTGTGAGGATCAAATGGAGAGGAGGAGGAGGATTATGTAAGCCGCCCTGGGTTCCTTGTAGGAAAAAAGGCGGGGTATAAATGTAATAAATAAAATAAATAAATAAATATGGGGCCGAGCTGCTGGATCATGGTCGGAAGGTGCATTACAAAAACCATAAAGCAGAATATAAAAATTGCACTACATAAACATTTGGGTAATTGTGAGGAATTGGGGATATATATATTCCTTCTGGAGTACAGGTAATACAATACAGGAAAAGTGTTCTCTCAAAAATTTGACCTGGATTGAAAAAAAATGGTAAAAGTACTTAATGGAAGAACATTTTACACCCCAAGTTAAACCCCCTCAAAAAGTGGGCAAAATCAGCCTGTGGAATGTGTGGGAAAGAGCTAGAATTTGGAATGGCATGATATCGTTAACCAAGAAGGATTTGTTACTATTATGATTAAACATATAAACAGTAAAAGATTAGAAAGAGTCAGAGAGAAAAAGGGGAGGAATAGTAGTTTATTGGCTGGAAGATGGGCACAGAGAAGCTTATGTTGGAATGTGGTGTCACAGTTACACACCATAAAGCTTTCAGTCACTCCCATTATGGAAGTCCAAAAAAGAAAGAAAATCAACCATCACTTTCCAGGAGACATTCTTTCCATTTTCATTTTGAAAGTGCATGTTTGGATTTTATTTCCCCACCCCCACCCCTCTAAGAATAGCACTCCCATAGGATCACTGTCTTGGTTTTTCAGATACTCAGAAAGTGGATGCGCTGGCAAAGAGGAACATACATGAACTGTTCTGGCACAGTCTTTCTGTTGGACCTAGAGCCTCACCAGTGTGTCTGATGGAAAGGATGCACAATATACGTTTACAAAGATAAACATTTAAAAATCAGTTATCTCTTACATTTTTGTTTCGTTTTGTTGCACTTATCCCTTACAGAGCTGCTGTAAGCACACAAGGTAGTCCATGAAAGCTTATGCCATTGATCATAGGCAGCTGCTTTCAGGCTTAAACTTTCAAACTTCCTTTCAGTGGACTAAGCCTGGTGTCATGCGAAATTTATTATTCTTTATTTAAAAATAAAAATCCTGCTTTCCCCCTCCAGAAAAGGAGTCACTCAAAGCAGGTTACAAAATATGAAAACATAAAACAAATAATTAATAATTAAAAACTCATTTAAACAAGCTAAAAGCAGCAGCAAACACACAAAAAAGAAAACATAGTCCACAAATGAAATTAAGTAATGGCAGAGACAAATGCTTGTTTAAAGAGAAATGATCGTACTGAAGAGAGAATGCCCTTGTGCATGCAAAGAGTGTTTTTCCCTCATCTTGCCTTTTCCCATCTGTACTCAGAACTAAGTAATCTATAAAATAGTCAAAGAAGTTGGAAGGAATACAGGGTTCCAGAATGACTGACATATAGTGAAAAATTTAAGGGGAGAGGTTTGTTGAGCCTAAGGAAGAGAAAGCTGAGAAGTGATGCAAATATTCAGTATGCTTTAAGGAGAATAAGAACCAGAACCAGTTGCTCTTCTTCTTATGTATCTGGAAAAGTCAAGAATTAGTTATTTCAAATTTCCATTTAGATGGGACATTATGAAGAACTTATTAACTGAAAGAACAGTGGAGCAACGGCATAAGCTGTCTAGCAGCTGTCTAATTAATTGGAACAGCCACCTAATACAGAAGTTCATCTGATACAATCCAATCAAATTTATGTCCAATGTACTGTTGGGTCCAACTCATACATGATTAGAATGTATGAGTAGTAATTTCTTCATGGCTGAACCCCATAATACTCCAGTAACACCTAAAGGCCAAGCTCATGTGGTTAAAAGCCATGCCAGCCTTCCTGTGAAATCTGGAGTACTGAAGTTAGTATGGGGAAATCTTCAGATTAAGATCTTAAAGTACAGGTAGATTTGTATGGGAGGAGGAGGTTTTTCAGGCATCCTGGCCCAGACAATTTAGGGCTTTAAACAACACTTTGAAGTGGGCCCAGAAACCAACTGGAAGCCAATGAAATTGTTTCACAATTTGTATAATATGCTCTCTGTGCCACACTCCCATCAACAGATGCATTTAAAACTCTTCAATGGCAGTCCCATGTAGAGCACATTACAGCAATCCAGTTTGAGAGGCATGAATCACTGTGGCTAGGTCAGACCTATCCAGGAAAGGGCATAACTGACCTAGTAAAACACATTTCTTATAGGCATTTGACTTGCCTTGTAGCCTGTGACTTGCCTCAGTGTTTTGTCATGCACTTTTAGTTCCAGCTTTCTGCTTATGAAACATTTGAGTCTGGATTGTGTTGGTCTCACCATTGTTTACTGGAACATGCTGCCGAACTCTGTTGGATGGTATGTATATATGCATGAATACCCAACTGCACACATGCCCACTGCCCCACCACCACACACAGGATTTAACGGGCGGAAAGATAGGCAGAAAGAATATGACATGCATGTGTCTATCGGGGAAACTATCTTGTGCTTTGGAAAGCCTCTCTCTCATTTGAGTGTAAGCTTTTATTTTCCCCCTCCAGGCTAAAATGGCTAGTTTGGAAAGTTTACTCTCTGAATGAAAAACAGCTTCCTTATGTGCCTGATTCAACTTAATCTCCACTTATCCTTCTGCTCCTCTGTGCTATGCATTAAAATGTTCAATGGTATCCACCTTAGCTACAGTTTTTCTATTCTGATAGACATTCAAGGGCTACTCGTCTATTTCTTTCTTTCATCCTTCCCTTATATTTCAATTACAGAGGAAATCAAACATTAGGGTGTGCAAGACTTTAAGTACTCAGTATGTTAATGTTTTTTAAAAATCCAAATAATTTTATTAGCAGCCCTTTGCAATTGTGTAAAGTATATTCCAGGCAGACTAGATGGCTTTAGTAAATGGGGAAATTAACGGTCCAATCCACAGAAGAACTTTTGTTGCCACTTATTTCTTTTAAAAATATGTTGATAACCTAGGTATTACAGTGTTTTCAACTTAAAAAAAAAACACACCCCCACTCAACTCACCGAAGGGATGGGAATCTGTATATCTTGCTACTTAGAACATGCATCAATGACATTTGACAGTAATGGTACCACCAAAACATTATGGAGTACTTTCAAAGTATTCATCAGTAAGTTTAGAGTACCAGAATACTGTAATGGGAGTTCTTGTTCAGGGCAGGGGCAGTGGGGTGGAGGTGGGGGATCACATACTCCACTTTCTTCATTGTCTCAACACAAGTCCGGACCTCACCAACCTACTTTGTCTTTTCTCCTTCCCTCCTCTCTGTCCTAGCTGTTTATCCTCAAATAATCTTCTTTCAGGTAGAGTGGGCGTGAACTGAAATAGGGACTTTTCAATGGTCACGCCCCATCTTTAGAATTCCTTCCCCAAAGATGCTTGTTTGGCACCAACTCTTATCTTTCCTGCACCAGGTGAAGACTTCTCTACTTGTCTAGGCCTTCTAGATGTTCTAATATTGTTTTATCTTACTGGATTGGGCTTTAAGTGCCTTTGCCACTTAATAACCTTAATAACAAAGGTTATTGTTCTGACCTTTTCAGCTGTTTTACTATTTTAATAAGAGGATTAAAATTGTTGGTTTTAACTGATAACCACCTTGGAAATGTTTTTGGAGTTGAAAAGAACTATAGAAACATTTTGTAAATAAACAAGCCACTTTTCCCTCTTCCTTCTTTTCTATAAGAGGCAGATGTAAATGTGATCAAGACGAAGGGAAATATGGGTATATAAAAGGAAGATTCTTTATTTCATGGAAAAACTTGAGCAAATAGCTCTTGCCCTGCCGTTGGGCCCCAATCTCACTCACCTTTCTTTCCCCTCCTATGACTTCCATGAACTTTAGAAAAACCGTAGGAGAAGCAAGAGTGCCACACACACACCCATATTTCAAGGACAGACCTCTTAGTTCCATATTCCCTCACACAACCCAAAGGAGTATGTACAAGAAAAAACACTGAGAAACACTTTTGCCAGTACCAATTTTAAAACATAAGCAAAGCTTAGTTATGCAATTTTTGGTGATGGCTAATCTGCCATTGGTTAATCTGCCAGAGAACACTGGTTACTGGGCAGATTAAAAATATAATAAAGCTTTTCCTAGGGTGTCTGCTATCTGTTCAAAATTGCTAATGGCCAAAGGATGAGTCATTCGAAGTTGCAACTGCTGAACCTGAGTCTGCATGTGCAACTGACAAGAGTTCAGTTTGGAGGGCCTTTGCTACCTGACATAGTGACCTGGTTAGGAAGACATGCCTCGGCTCACCATGGTTTATTTAACCCACAAAGAGCCATGGTGCAAGGCTGCATATTCAACCCCTGGCCAAGGGTTGTCATGCTGTGCGAACCTGGCCACTGTGGGTTATGTGAGGGTTGCACAATCCTCACGTAACCCTACAACAGACCATGTTGAACCCCCACTTAACCTACAGTGGCTGGATTTGCATGACATGACAACCCCTGGTTGGGGATTGAATATTCAGAATGGCAGCTGGCACGTGCCACAGCCCCTTGAGGGTTAATTAACCTATGATGGGCTGTCGCGTCATGTGAACCAGCCCAAGACTTGCTTCTTTAACTATTTGCTGTTATACATTTTGTAACACATTCTCTAGTCCAGCCTTCTTCATATTTTACTTTCCCCTTATATATGACATTTCTGTTCCTTATCAGCCCTTGCTCAATGAACAGTATCCTGACTGAGCAATGTTAACTTTTTAGACACACTCCTGCAGAAAACAGAAAACTGGCATTGTTCTTCTCAGATTTGCTTCTCAGAGATTTTGCTGAGTTGAGCAGTTGATTTTTCCTCCAGCTTCACTGGCAAGCATCTCTTATTAATCACTCTTATCCAACAACCAATTTGGCCAGTACATTATTATTTGGCAAGAAGCACTCCCCGCATCTGCATACTCACTAATAATGTAACATCTGAATTGCTGACACAAAGATCTCAATTGCTGTCAGATCCATCTGCTCCAGAGTTCATTTCAGGAGATCCACAAGTCAGCAAACCAAATGCTACTTTAGTGAATTCTCAGAAGTTTATTAAAAACATACTAAAGTGTAAATCTATCTTAAACAAATAGAAGAAGGTGGTAATATATCTTTAATAACTCATGCACTTATCACTTGCACAATCCTATACATGTCTTACTCAGAAGTAAGTCCCATTGTGTTCAATGGGACTTTATCCAAGAGTGGAGAAAGCCTTAATCACTTGAGAGCCAGTGTGGTATAGTTAAGAGTGTTGGACTAGGTTTGGAGAGATCCAGGATCCAATCGCCACTCAGCCATGGTCACTGGGTGATTTTGGTCCAGTTTCTATTTCTCAGCTTGACCTATCTTACAGGGTTGCTGTGAGGATAAAATGATGGGAGGAGGATTACCATGTATGCCATCTTGAGGTCCTTGGAGGAAAGGTGGAATATAAATGTAATAAAATAAATAAGATTAAGCACTAATCTGCTTTATTATTACGCACATATATATTTGCAGCACTGAAGTTGGGATTCATGGACCTAAGTGCCTTTAAGTTAAACCTGTACTAATATGCACACACACACAAAAAGTTAGCAGAGGAAGCAAATAATGAGATAAAATCAACTATTGGCCCAGTTCACATGTCACAGTATCTAGAATTTTTTTTTAAAAAAAATCTAGATTATTATGAACGAGCAAGTGTGATGGTACACAGTGCCCAATCCCTGGGTTCTAACTCTGGCTTGTCATGGGAAAGACAAGCCAGAGTTGCTGAACTAGCATGCTCATTTGTTCACACCAACCCAGAATTTTAAGAACTCTGGGTTATCATTGGTGAATTGGGCCAATGTATATAGCTGGCTGATGAAAACTGAAGACAATGCAAGCTGATGAATATCCAGATAATATTACTAGGGTGAGAGGGCAATTTATTTACCACCAATGTTGTCATAATCCCATTCAAGGAGGGGATAAAATGGAGAGGAGGAGGATTATGCAAGCCGCCTTGGGTTCCTTGCAGGAAAGGCGGGGTATAAATAAAATAAAATAAATAAATAAATAATAATAAATAAATTCATGTCAATAGGACTGAACACAAGAGGTAGTTAAATAGATTGCTTAGTGAACTTTATTTACTACTATTTATTCTACCAGTCATTTGGATTTTAATTCTTCATTTCCTCTTCAGTGTAATGTTGCACTTGGACTATTGCAGCGGAATAAGAATATTTTGCTTTTATGTTCTATTTTTGTATGTTTTGCTATTTTAATGTCATGTAACTTCCTAGAAAAAGTGTTTTAAGTGGGTTTAAAAAAAAATTCTCACTCTGAATACTTTTGAAAAGAATCCAGATGAATCACAAGTAAGATTTTATTGAAAAGAACTTGAGAGCTCCAAGCATCTCCCCTTAGGTAACAACTACTCTAATACTTCTCACCCCCTTTTGTTATATGACTTTAAATTAAAAGCCCCATAATTCTTTAAATGCAGAAGCATCCAAAATTTTTAACAGTATACTGACCTGCATCCTATCCTTGCATTTATTTGCTTAGGTTGACACACTGATCATCTTATTTCTAGATGGATACAAGAATCAGCTATGTTGCCAAACAATATACAGTACTGACACTTGCAATCTAAGGTACCAATCCCTTTCATTTATCTCTATTGGAGAGTAATGCTGCAATTTGAACTGTGACATTCAGCAAATTGTGTCAACTCTGATAGTTTTTTTTTTTTAATTATGAGGTTGTGAAGGATTGAGGCCTACACAGGCTTAAGTTTGCTGAAGCCTGAAGGCCCAAACACTTCCCTAGATTAGTTGGAGCCTGAAGGCCCAAACACTTCAGGATGGGAGGGGGAGTTTGAGAGTTTTAGTACCCAATAGAAGTTAAGAATTAGTTTCCTGATCAAGGTCACCTGATTATAACCTTCCAATCCTGGGAAGGCTATATATGTGTGGGGTGTGGTCAGCTTGACTGCAGAGGAGAGAGGTAGTCTGAAGTTAAGATAGAGAACCTTGTATTGTTTGTTTGTTTGTTTGTTTAATTTTATCCTTCTCTTCACCTGCCTGTTCACCTCACTCACCTGTTCACCTGCCTCTCACTCTGGCCCTAGCCTAGACAATGGTGGTGGTGAGAAGGTGGAGCTGTAGATGCTACTGCCTACTTGCTCACTGGCTCTCTGCCTGTCAAGCAAGCAAGTGGTAGCTATGACGAGAGAGATGAGGAGCAATAGCAGCTGGTGACAACAGCAGTGATAAGGTAGAGTCACAGTGGGCCCACTGTGGGTGTCTTTCCAATGGGCCCTTAAAAACCTGGAGCTGACACTGATCTTCAGTCATCTACAACTAAATGCTAGCTTTTGGGTAGTCAATCTGCAGATCAGGTTTGTGGCACTCCTGGTTATGGCATGAAACCATTTAACTGTATTGGGCTCAGCTGAACAGTCCTGTTAAAAAGTACCTCAAAACCTAGATAATGTTTTTTATTCATTTCAAGGGGGATTTATCCATTTCACTTCTTCAGCATTGCACTGTATCTCAAGAACCATCACATGTTCAAACAATGAGGTCAATTCCTTGTTTGGAATTTATTATTGTAATGATGATATCGCTGATATGGGGCCACATATCATCAGAGTAACAAAAGTCTCATGCCACTTATATAATCTTCCGCTTATTCTTCTATGCTACTGATAGTGTTATCTTGGAATCTCAGGCAAAGGGCCCTCCCATGAAGATAGTAGCAGAATTCTTTTATTATCTGGTCTTTTGAACTTCCAGCAATTCTACACTAAAGAATTTTGTTTTTCTTGTCAAACACTTACATTTGAATTTTAGTGACTTTTTTCTTTCCTGTCATTATTCTGAAATAATTCCTACTGTCATAATCAGGCTTTCATTCCAAGTCAAACATACATTATTTTGCCAAGTACATTAAATAGAGGCTACACATTTATTTGGAAGGATGTGCTATTGACAAAATGAAATTTACTTCTGAGTAAACATTTATAAGTTCAGATCAGATAATGTGTATAAGATGAAAAAAGATTCTTCCATTGTCTTTGACATGAAGAACACCAAATGCTTGCTAAAATGAAATAGTGAAAAGTTTAGGATGCCAGGAGTTGTAGGACTTTTGTCTGTCTAAACATGCATAGGATTGTGCCTTATGAGATAATGCTTTCCCCCCCTTCCCTTCTATCTAGTTCACCTGAACAAAGTAATCTTTCTTGACTTTTGTCTGAATTTTATTTCAGTCATATGCCTATATACTATAAGGATTACCAAAAGCTAAATACCATAAGTGTTCACAGCAAAATATGCATAGGGCATTCACCCACTGATATAAAATTTTGAGGGGTTTAGTGTTTTTTAAAAATTATTATTATTCAAACAATCTAAATTTTAAAGAATACATTGGTGCTGCCAGATAGCCGGAGGTATCTTTGAAGAGTTTCTAAATATCCTCATTTAAGCAAAGTCCTAATGTCACCCTAGAAGGAATAAAACTGGACTAGACTCATCAGCGTTAACAGTAACTCCCGCAAAAGGTAGCCATGTTGACAGTAAGAAAATCCATATTAGTGTAATGCCTTTATTAGGCTGACCAAAACATCACAAAATATGTGCAACCTTTTGAAATCTTTAACACCGTGAACCATGGGGAAATATTGGGAGAGCCAGTGTGGCGTAGTGGTGAGAGTGTTGGACTGGGACTCGGGAAATCCAGGTTCTAGTCCCCGCTCAGCCATGAAACTCACTGGGTGACTTTGGGCCAGTCACCGACTCTCAGCCTAACCAATCTCACAGGGTTGTTGTGAGGATAAAATGGAGAGGAGGAGGACTATGTAAGCCGCCTTGGGTTCCTTGCAGGAAAAAAGGCGGGGTATAAATAAATAAATAAATAAATAAATAATCCATGAGAAATCCAGATTGGTTTCCCACAATCCACTAAGTTAATTATAGTGATGAAGCAAAAACCTACAGCCTGTCTCAATGCATGGATGTCACTCAGGAATACTTGGAACAGCAAGCATGTTTCTCAGTTATGTAAAACTCAAGACCTTCAAATAGACTTGAGATCCACTACCTGGCAACTTGACAAGTATGATGTCACCCAGTGCAAGTGACTTCGAGCCAGTCCTTGTCCATCTCCCATGATGACTCTGTTGGAAACATAGTTAACTAGCTATAGGAGGCCATTGCATGGAAAGAATAAGGCAGAAAGCGCATAATGCACTGTGCAGAAATTTGTGTGGTAAGGAACAGAACCTATGGGTCATTGATTAAGCTTAGTGGCTTGTAACCTGTATAAGGCACAACAGATTTAGCAAACACATATAGCTAGGGTCCAGACTTTGCTTCTGCCAGCAGAAGTGGGGAAGGCAACTGTTGCTAATTCTCTGATGCCCTGCAGCCTCTTGTGCCCTCCAAAACTCTGCTACACAAGGTTGGGACACCCTCTGGAATAGTGTGGGAGGTGGCGCTGGAGGCTGCAAGGAAATGCAGCGTGTGTGTGTGTGTGGGAGAAATCGGCAAATGTTGCCTCTCCCCTTCCACCAGCGGTAGTTCTCAAGAAGTGTGAGAATAGTGAATCAGTTTGTCATGTTTGTCATATTTCTGATGACGTGTGCTGTGCTGGTCAGACAGCAGCCATGTTAAAATGTACTGTTCATCTCAGTTTGGAGTACTTCTCTCTACTGGACTTCCTCGGGATCTTATCCAGGGATGGGGACTCGGACTCGGGGATTCGACTCGTGAGTCGGACTGAGTCCCCCCTCTGACTCGAGTCAGACTCGAGTCCCAATATTTTCTATGGGACTCGAGACTCGACTCGGGACTCGAGCCTACTCCGCCACTGCTGCCCGCCGCTCACCTCAACTCACCTTGCCGCCGTCGCACGCCACATGCCATTGCCGCCTCGCTGCCGCCACCGTCGCCTCGCTGCCGCCACCGTCACATGCCGCCTCATCACGCCGCCGCCACCATCACACGCCGCCTCATCACGCTGCCTCATGCTGCCGCACGCCCTCCCGCCGCACGCATGCACGCCACCACCGGTGCCTTGCCACACGCACGTCGGCGCCGGCGCTCTGCTTTTGGCGGGGGGAACCATGGCAACAGGGCTTAAACAGCCCTGTTGCCGTGGTTCCCCGCGCCAAAAGCAGAGCGACGGCGGTGTGCGGCAAGGCAACGGGCGACGGCGTGAGGCGGCGTGATGAGGCGGCGGCGTGCGACGGTGGAGGCGTGCGGGCAGCGGCGAGGTGAGGCGGAGTGCGGCGGTGAGGGGAGCGGCGGCGGTGTGTGGGTGGCGAGCGGTGGCGGCGTGCAAGGTGGTGGTGGGCGGCGGCAGCAACTCGAGCGGCGCGGCGCTTAGAAGAGCGGTGGCGGCAGGAGCTGTGGCGGCCCATGGAGGGAGCGGGAGGGTATCTGCGGGAGGAAGGGCAGCTCTTCTTCCTCTTGCGGAGACCCTCCCGCTCCTTCCATGGGCTGCCGCTTTGGGAGTGACTCGGGACTTGAGTCACCATTTTGGGCCTCGGACTCGACTCGAGACTCGGGTCCAAGGACTCTTCAACATCCCTGATCCTATCTGGATGTATATAGCACTGGACTTTGCTTGCTATGCTTTGTACTCTGCAAATGGACTGTGTATATGGAATGCATACTCTGTAGTGATTACTTTGAATAAGTAAATAAACAGGTAGAATAGATCTGCTTGTGTCTACAGAGTAGTTCCTGAGTCCTGGATTAATCTGCAACTGGGAGAACTGGACACTGCTGCGTGGTTTGGGGAAAATCTCTGCTGCTGTGTGTGGAATGCCACGTGCTTCAACTGGAAGCAGGCTAGCACACAGACTACTGTTTTTTCACAAACGGCAACAAGGAATCCCTCCACTGGATCAAAAGCCTTCCTGTTTGTGGAAGGAGAAGTCTGGATCCAGTCTATAAAATGACTAAAAAAAGTTTGACTACAGGGATGGAATATGAATAGACATTAACTTTGGCACCAAAGTGCAGGCTATAGAACAATGGAATAGCTTTGACTGCAGCCCAAAATACTTTATTATAATTGAAAACGAGACACAAATACTAACAACAGCATACACATAAATCCACTTGGTCCTAAATGCACATTTGTACCCTATCCTTCTTCCACAAGGAGGTCAGAGCAGCATTGTGACCTCCTTACACAATGGTTAGGCTGAAAGATAGCCATTTACCCCAGGCCACCAGCAATTGGGTCATCCAACCAGGTCTTCCCATGCTCAAGTCCGAGTCAGTATATCACACCTAAGCTGATATACTGCTGGCAGTAGAAGTCAATGGATGAAAGAAGAACTGTGATTAGGACTTGACTGTTGTGTAACAGTTTTGATATTAGAGTCATGTATTGGATATCATGTTTGCACAGATATAGACACCATTGTGTGTAAGCTCTACATTGAACGACTGTATTACAGAGTTCACACGACTGGAGGCTTCACATGATGGTGGCTATGCTCATAGGTCCTTGTATGGACACAATACCCAACATGTGTGGATGTCAGGTGAGCTGATGGGGCAGGGCCAGCTGGAATGTTCACAACTCCCAATAAATTCAGTTAGAACATTTGCACAGAGTGTGTGAGACTCAGAGGCTCAAAGAATGGTTTTCTTCCATATAGTCCACCAAAGGGTAATTCTGAATTTCAACAATTTTTTTAAAAACTACCCTCAAATAAAACTTTTAATAGGTGCACAGTGAGCACAAAAACTTAGAAAGCTACTAAAATAATAAATACAGTACACTAAATTCCAGTTCAGAACAAGAAAACATAGCATTGAAAACCTCTTTAAAAAACAAGTGCATTTAAAGACCAAACCAAAAACCAGAATCTTATAATAAAAGGATATAGTGAAAGTACTCACAAACACACAAATGATCCAGCTACTAAACTACACATATGTGCTTGAAGCTCTACTGGGAATAAAATATTCCAGTAAAAATAAGAGAAGAGATGGAAACACAAGTTTCTTATTATCACACTTCATATGTCATAAAACATAACAGTTAACTTATTTTTGGCAAAGGGACAGAAGTTGCACAACAATCTGGCTTACACAAATATTTTCTATTGTTGAACACATCTTAAATGCAGTGTGTCATAAGTTAACTTCAAGCACACAGTGCTTTCTCAATGCGTCCTAAACATACCTACAGTTTCAACACACTGACAAATCATTACTCTGCCAGCAACATCCATGGGGCCAGGTGAAGAAAAATAAAAGAGAGAGAGAGAGAGAACTCAACAATTCAAATATAATTGAAACCAGGTAACTATTTGAGCAAAAGAGACTGACCAAAGGATTACTCCATTCTTTAGCATTAAATATAAATATCTTTAGCTGAAACTACAAATTCTTAAAATGCAATTAACACACCCCCCAGTTCCACCTCCAAAGATTAACTGTTTTGTGGTAACTGAGCTTTCAAGCTGGACCAACCACCATTCTCGTATGAATTATATCATAGTTGGTCCAACTTGAAAGCTTGGTTATAACAAAAGAGTTAATCTTCGGGGGTGGGGGGGAAGGGGAGGATGCTAGGTTGTATTTTATGAATTTGTAGTTTCAGTTTAGAAAAAAGAAAATTTAAATAGAAAAATTGTATAGAAGACACACACTCACACACACATATATACACACATACCGGTACATATATGACTAAATGCTTATTTGATATTGCAATCTTTTTACCTTACAGGTAAAGTGGACTATTTGGTGAAGCCAAGAGAAATAATAGTCGGACACTATTTATTTTTGTTTATGCTATAAACAGCATTAAATGCACTATATTTAACAGATTGGACAGAAATTCATGCCCCACATTCTTAATTTACTCTATCTTCTGCCCTGCCTCCAACCCAGTATCACTGCTTGGTAAGTGAATACGAGGAAATCCTTCCCTGAAGACAGCTGTTGCATAAGAAGATCAGTGGACTGGGGTTAAATGAGTGCCCAAGGTCATTTTAGCAAGGGTGCTCCCCTTTTCCTTCACCATCAATCTCTTGTTCAACTCCAGTACATGCAGCAGCTTCAAAGTTACTTTAACCCCAGAGATTCATTTTACCCCAGTCCACTGATCTGATCTGTATGTAGGAAGGATGGTCTCAGGTACTGCAGACTGGTGACTGGGGTTACACAGTCTGCGGCAGCAGCGCAGTGGACTGAGTGGTGAGGCCCTTTTAGCTTATCCTATGGGGGTGGCTACAGAAAAAGAGAGACAGTATGAGTTCCTGAGAAGGACTGGAAGTTGCTGCCCTATGCAACAAAAAGATTAAGGAGCCTCCTTTCTTCAGGCAGGCAAGCAGCCTTGCTGTGGGGCTGGGAGGTCAGAAGGAGGGCGAGGAAGTGGTGATAACAGAACCTAACCTTTCTGTATTAGGAACTGACCTGAAGGACAGGAACTGAGCAGCAACTTCCTCCAGCTGCTGCTTGTGGCGTTTTTGGACTCAGAGAAAAAAAGAAAACAGACATGCTCCTACGAGGGAAGGTTCCCCAGACACCTCTTGTTTTCTGAGAGAAACATATTACAGTGGCAGTAACTGTGACCTCCTCCGCCCCCCTCCACCTTTATTTCCTCTCACACATTTCAGGGTAGACTGTGGATACACAGTATTCACGAGGTAAGCATGAAGAACTGAACACTTTGGAGGGCAGCCTTGATGTCTTAGAGCTGATGCAAGGTTTACTCTGCTTAAAAGCAAAATGAAGTGCTGTCAGTTTTGAATGGTGCACCCATTTAAATAGCCAGGCTTCCCTCTGTTAAACACAGATGAAGTGATCAGCAAAGGACCAGGCCTCCTGTGTTTACATTTATTATAGGGAACCTGCCCATTTAAACAGATGGTTCCTTCTCAAAAGGCACCTGTACGCTGCCATTTGGACTCCCAAGTTCAAAAAGTAAAGTGTGAATCAGCTCCCAGTCTCCATGCCAACAGGAACTCTCATGGTATTTATTTTTAGATTTATATCCCACATACGCATCCGATTTTAGGTGGCTTGCAACAAATATCAACAAAAGCATTGCAAAACCATTAAATAAACCAAAAGGTCCCTCAACCATCTTGAACAAACTAAAATCACTGCTACAAAAATACACAGAATGGGGTAGGGGGAAGAGTTCAGCATATTTAGGCATCTGTCACATACCTCCAGTTCAGGCGCATGCTTCATAATTTCAAGGATCATATAGCAACCAATTGAATGGCCAATGAGAACAAGCTTCACATCTTTCGGCACATTCTTTTGGAGGAAGCTCAGTTTGTGTTTTATTTGCCCACGAAGTCCAAAGACGTCATCTGGTTCATTAATATCCTTCCCTAACAACACAAAAACATATTTTATATCATTTTGCTTTGAAGATATTGCTTTTCATTCACTCTAGTTTCTTGCAACTCCTCTTTAAAAAAAAATTTCAAATGTTATTTTTAAGTAACATTAGCAATGTATATCCTTTACCGACTGATTGTGCGAGGAAAGATGGCATTCTAACAAGAGAGGATAGCTTTGTGCCATGAGATTAAATGTACCATATGGCCTGAAATATGTCCCTTCAATGCTGTGACATGGAATTACATTCAATAGAAGGGAAGATATCAGTTTAAAAGCTGATTCAGGGACTCTCATCTTGTTACCCGAGGAAAAACCTCACCCACTTTAGCAGAATATATCTGGTGTGGTGTAATGGAGAGAACTAAGATCCAGGTTCAACTCTACTAGGTCATGAATCAAAATCTGCTGTTGCTGTGCACTTTGTCATCTCACCTATGTTTAACACCCAGTTCCCTTGCCATGGTGTCACTGCCTTGTCCCAGCAATGTATTTTCTGTCACACATATGCTGCCGGAAGGCTAAGTAACTCCTACTTCCATCATCTTTTCCTACTCCTGTCATGCCTCCTCCTCCTGCCATTTTGCCCCAACTTAGGAGTCTCATGCCTCACTTTATCCACTCTAAGAAACAAGGACTGTAACCAAGTATCAACTGCTTGTGCCTCAGCAGAGCTACTCGACTCGTGCAAGGCAATACCCTTATTGTTTGGCAGTGGCATATTTATACTACTTGCTCCTTCACAAATAGCACTTGCATGGGATACAATATATCAAGAAGAACACATCATTACTAACCAGACTCCTCAACCATTCTCCTTACCATAAAGTCTTACAAATCATAAGACACTTGTCAAATTAATATGGGAAAGACTAAAAGAGAACAGAACTGGACTCCCATTTTAAAGTCCAGTTCATACATTCATCAGTGTGTGGTGTGGTGCTTGCAAGCACATCACTATCACAAATAGGAAGCAACATTCGAATCAGATGCACATTCAGACATTTGCTTCTATGATTCCTCTAATTTCTGCAACCATCCCACCCTCTAAAAATGGTAGAAACTGAGGGTAACCTGCATATAGACCTTCTCTGTGTCATGAACACTCTTCTCAGAGAGGTTCACCTGGCACCTAGACCTTTTTATTTTCCTGGTTGTTTTAGATGCAATTTTATTCCTGCAGATTGTTTTATGCTTACTTATATGAATTTGTAGCTTTTAGCAGTTTTTGTACTTACATTTTAATTGCTTTATTATTTTTGTAAACTGCCCCATGCATATAATTGAAGGACAGTATATGAATATTTAAAACAAACAAACAAAACAAGGTTTAGTACACATAAATTAAATGAGTGACCTGATTCGCAGTCTCTGTACAGGTAGTAGCATCTCGCAGCAACTGTAGTGCTAAATCCAGATGAGGAAGATAAGATACCTCATCGGAAGAAAGGGTTGACACAATCCCATTGTGGTTTGTGGTGTCAATCATTCCAATCTAATGTACCAGACACTCAGAAAATCTAAATAACCATTAGGTTACTTGAATGTGAAAGGGAGTCCAGTTATTGTAATTTGAACTGCTGCTGCTAGCTTTGCAGTTTGTTTTTTAATCTGTGGTTTTAAATCTTATATTTATATTGTATGTTATGGTTTTAACTGTTGTAAACCGCCCAGAGAGCTTCGGCTATTGGGCGGTATAAAAATGTATTAAATAAATAGCGATTCTTAAGCGCAAACACAACAAGGATACAGTCATTGGTTTGGCTGCTTGTTGGAAAAAAGAAAGAAAACAAGTGAATGGGATTTTTGCGAGATACCCTGCCTTGTGCACCTGCAGTGATAACGTAGTATCTAAAACAGTATCTGAAGTACCACCTGCTTCCATACGAGCCTGCCTATAGTACTTTATGATGCCCTGCTCTAATGTCCCACCACCAAGTGAGGGTAGATTGGTGGGAACATGACACAGAACACTTTTGGTAGCAGCATCTTGTTTGTGGAACTCTAGGGGGTTCAGACTAGCTCCAGCACTGTTCGCCTTTCACTGAGCAGTGAAGTCATTTTTGTTTTGCTCAGCTGTTAATGACTATTAAAAAGAAATGATATCTCACTCTCATGTATATGCTGCTCTGCTTTTAAAATTGTGGTTAAATTGTTTTTAAATGTTGTATTGCACACTGCCTTGAGGGCCTACTGGCTGAAAGGGGGTACAGAAATGTTTTAAAATAAATAAAAATAAAATAATAAAGAGAGCAGCTATTATTAACAACCATTAGATTAAAGGTCAAGTGTATCCAAGTCTACCCGGACAATTGCATAACTTGTTCTATTTAGCACCAGTTGTGCTTAAGTGTTTACCTTCCCATACACCTACCAAACTATTTTGCTTCTAACAAATTTTGAAGTCAAGGGGTTCCCCATTTTAATTTCCAAAGAATTATGGGAAAAAACCACCAATGCTGAAATTTTACTTGACTAATATTTCATATCGGTTTCATATTTGAAAGTTATAAACCAACATTTTCATCATTCAAGACACAAAGTATCACAGGACTCACAGAATCAAGAGAGCTGCCATTTGTCTATTATGAAATGGTCACATTATTTGGTAGTCATAAAAGAGAGTTTAAGCACACACTACTGTTGGAAGTACCAATTTGTTCTTTACACTTGCATGTATACATTTGGCAGGTACATGAGCAGGAAAGGCATTTACATTTTATCTTTAAAAGCTTACATTTTTTAAACCTAACCCTTAGTTTAATTATTGAACGCTAGTTAATTTCTTTATGCCATTGAGGGGGGGGGGGTTGAGGCCAAGGAGAAACCAGCATGGTCAATAAACGTTTTTAAACCCTTACGGATATCAGGAAACAAGGTCTAAAAGCATTGTGTTTTAGATTAACCCTTAGACCTTAGAATAGCGCTCCTACCCCTGGGAAATGTTCCTGTGACTTCCAATATATACAGATCCTACATTAGTGTTTACTGGAGTAATTAGTTTTTTTGTAAACGTATCCTCCACAAATAAATGAACATTTGCTGCTCAGGATTCTGAAATAGTGTGCCATGTGAATGATCTTCTTTATTGATAAATGTAGACCTTAGTGAATTGATCTCTCTTATTGACAAGCAAGCTCTATGTTAGGATTGATTAAAAATGCAGCATTAACAGCAACTTTCTACAGAGTGTTTCAAAATTAATAGTACTGCTTTAGATTTATAGAGTGTGCCTTTTCCTATGCGCTCAAAGCACTTCATATACATTATCTCAGCTTTCCATACAGGAACACAGTAAGGTAGGCCAGTGTTATTACTTCCATGTTACAAATGGGGGGGGGGGGCGATAGTGGCTTACCTAAAGTGGCTTACCGACTCAGTTCATGCCTGAGTTAAGATTTGAGAAGAGGGCTTCTTGTCTCCATATTACATACCAAGTCTGGCGAATTAAATACTAATCTTGTGCAAATAGAAGCAAACACATTAAGAACTACAACGGATGTAACGTTATCTTGAGAGCTGCTCTATCTTTGCAAAAGCAACCTTGGGAGGAGGTGATTCTCAGCATAGGTCAGGAGGGGAATGGATACTTAACCATTTTATCACCAGTCCAATTTCTCCTGAAACTCCCTACAGGGCTTCTCATTGTGGCCATCATTTTGAATATTCAGGGAGCACCAGGGATGCACCATAGCTTCTTGTTACATGCAAACCTGGTGAGGGTAGGTTGTTGGGGTGATTGACAAGCCACCTGCAACCCTAAAGCAGCTCATGGGTTTTGGGTGGCTTGTCAACCACCCCAAACCACCCCCCTTGTTGGGTTCACATGTAACGAGAAGCTACAGCGCATCCCCACTGCATCCCAAATATTCAAAATAGTGGCCTCTGCCTAAAAAAAAAAAAAAAAAAAAAGCCCCGCGGGGAAATTCACCCATGGTGGCTTCTCGTCATGTGCGAACCAGGTCTCTTATCAAAAATCCCACCCAGCAGATTTCTAGACTTGCTAAATTGGGGTTGGGAAGAAAGTATATCAAAGGAAAATGAGCTGGTAAGGAAAATATTAAGCACCCCCTCCCCTTCATTTCCACTACAAATGAGATGGTGCTTTTCAAAGGGAAGCAGCCAACAGCCTAATATTACACATAGCCCTATTCTAACATGTAATGTAGCCCAAAGGCTCCAATGTCATCACAAGTAGACACAGGCCTAGTTCGCACAACACAACAACATAGTGGATTGTCAGCTTTGCTGGTCAACCTGAATGGTGGCTTGTCATGATATCTGAAGCTGGTGCCGTTTCCTCAGCGTGGTTTGTTAACCATACAGAAGCCACCCTGAGAACCCATGGCTTTTTGTTGGGTTGTTCAGGGTGGCTTGCTTTCAGAGTGGCTTGTCGGAAAGGGCTACAGAGCCCAGCATGATTACTTGTATGTGGCTTGTTGGAAAGGGTTACAGAGCCTCCTGGCAAGAGGCGAAAACCCCAGTCGCTCCTTGTGATCTCATTAGTGATATCCCCTCTATTATGTCTTCAAATTATACTAGTCAAATTTACTCCTCCACTTCCATGTCTCCCTAGGCAGCAGCATCTCCCTCCCCCCCGCTTCGGTGAGATTTGTGCAAATTTAACATTATTTACACACACACACACAAGAAATTTGTGCATATTTAACATATTTTTTTTCACCTTCAGGGAAATTTCTGCAAATTTGCAGTAGCTACTGCGCTTTAGCAAATTTGCACAAATCTACCCGGAAGTTTTTTTTAAAAGAAAAAAGTTACATTTGTGCAAATCTCCTGAAAGGTAAAAAACAAACTGTGGAGCTTTTGGGGGTTCCTGCATGCAGGCATGCAGGAACAAACACACACACACACACACACACACACACACACACACACGCCTCCTCATGTGCGAACCAGGTGGGGGCTGGGAGGAGGCGAGGGCCTCGGATGACATGGGTGGCGCCTAGACGACTAGGGCGTTCATATGTAGATAGTTCAAGCCATGACTCACGAGTTCCCTCCCCCCTGCCTGGTCAGGTGAAGTTCAAATTGATTGGCTGAAGCAAGAAGGCTACAGAAAAGGGGAGGGGGAAGAGCTATTTCCCCACGTGTAGCCTTTGTTCTTGGTCTTAGTCCTTTTGGTAGTGTGCCCGGCGTGGCAGCGCGCCAGCGAGGGGCCCAAGCCTTTAGGGGGGGCCCCTCAGGAATCGACCCCAGGCAGCCCTGGTAAAAATTGGCTGGTTTGAGGGCTCTAGAAAGGCAGGTCTTGTAGAGGGCTATTTATCTCGGACCTGCAGGTAGATAAAATAGTCCCCCCCGGGCGGCAAGGCTGTGCTGGATCTAACCCTTGAAGAGAACACCCTCAGGTAACAGGTGTGTGTCTGAGAGATATTAAGGAATCAGTTTTTATTGTTTTGTAGCTTTACTGTGTACCAAAGTGTCTCTCTATTTTGTGTGCTTCTCTTATTTCCCTAATCTTGTTGTAAGATGCTACCAGAATAAACCTTGTCTTAGTTTCACCCCAAATGAGGTTTGTAGTGCTCTGTAAGTTCAGTATCTAAATCCAGGTTACAGAGAAATTGAAGGCGAGTCCCTAAACAGAGATCCAAGTAAGATTGCAGACAGCTGAGGCTGGCAGTCTAGTATCTTGAGATCTCAGGAGGTCTTGGTTCCTTTGCAGGCAAGAAAGGTTGGGGGTCTGGCGGGCCAGCCAGCCCCCCCTTCCTCCATTTGGGAAAGAGTGGAGGTCTGGCGGGCCAGCCAGCCCCCCCTCTTCCTCCACACAAACAAACAAACCCTTAAATATGCACAAATCTCCCAGAAGGTGAAAAAAATCCCACTAATGAGAGTCTGGGATATGTGCCAGGAGTGGGTAGGAGGACTAAGGGAGGGAACAAGCCATGGCAAGCGGCAGAGTGCCTGGTAATCTGTAGGGAGTAATGTGGGTTAGTGAGCAAACAACCAACCCATTGTAGCTTATTTTCTGGGTGGCTTATTGTGATGTGCAAACCAGCCCCCATTCTTCGCTTTATAACCAGGGGGGGGGAATCAGTTTTGAAATTTAGTAAATGTTATGTTTGGCCATAATACGTTTTATAATGAAAGAAACACTTCAGCACAGGTGAGCAGAGGTACAATAATGGATTGGGCCTGTAATGGAAGAAATCCAAAGCAAATTCAACACAACTTTTCCCTCCCTACCCTCCCATCACTAATTTCCTACTAGAATTGTAATTGTGGGCAAAGAAATGAAATGAAGGGTGGCCTTGTCATTAAAGCATGGGAGGGGAGATAGATAAATTTCTATCTCAGAAACAGCCTTCCTGAGAAATTGTGCAAAGGCAATAAATCTGTTTGCCCCATCCACAGTTTTTAATATGGTGTTAATTGTGCTTCCTTTGTCTCATCCAGGGATGTTGAAGAGTCCTTGGTCTCGAGTCACGAGTCGAGTCACGAGTCTTTGGACCCGAGTCTCGAGTCCAAGTCCTTGGTCCAAAATGGTGACTCACGAGTCACTCCCAAAGCCAACTCCACGAGTCCCTATTAAAATCAATGGGATTTCCCCCCAACAAAATAAGGCTATTTCAGATGTGTGGCTTAAATAAATTCTAGGCACAAGTGTGCCTTTTTATTTCAAAACTCTGCAACTGATTTTGGAAAGAACAGACCAGGCAGACAAGCCCAAAATAACCAGGCAGGCAGAGGAGGCAGGGAACCCCAAAGCAGGCAGGCAGAGGCTTTTGTCTTGGACAATTCAACTGTTGAACTGGTCAAGAAGAGACCAGGCAGGCAGAGGAGGCTGGGAACCCCAGACAGGCAGGCAGAGGCAGCCAAACCCAAAATGTCTGAAAGGTTGCATTTTAAAAAATGATTTTAAAAAATAAACTTGCTGTACTTCCTAAAACGTATCCATGTTGCATTTGAGGAACATGATTTTTTCTAAATGTTTGGCCCCCATTCTGGAACGGTGAGATCTCATCACAATTCCACCCTCACTGAACACCCGCTCCACTGATGATGAACTTGCTGGAACCAGAAACACACTCAGAGCAGCCACACAGAGTAATCTCAGGTCCTTCTTCTGCCACTCCCAAGTACGCAACACATCAATCAAAATAAATCTTGACACACTGTTGGGGCTGCACTCCTGGTAGCCGTCCATAGTGGCCGAGCAGCGGCACACCTCGCTTCCATGAGCTCTTTGCTGGTGAATGCGCTCCTCTCCACTCCTTCTGGCATAGCCCAGGGATGTTGAAGAGTCCTTGGTCTCGAGTCCTGAGTCGAGTCTCGAGTCCCATTAAAAATGTTGGGACTCGAGTCCGAGTCGAGTCAGAGGGGGGACTCAGTCCGACTCACGAGTCGAGTCCTCGAGTCCGAGTCCCCATCCCTGGTCTCATCTATCTGCTTAGAAAGCAGATGAGCACAGGAAAAGTCTATTATATATGAAGTACCTGGCCCAGCAATTTGGGGCCTGCCTGGATGCAGCTGCCAGATAGAAAAGTAGTAGTAGTAATGATGATGATAAAAAAAAATGGTTAAAATGCCATGGTTTTATCATTCCTCTTATTATTTATTATAATATATAATATAATATATAATATAATAAATAATATTATTTATTATATTTATTATTATTTGGTATCTCATTACAAGGGTACCTTGCCAGAGGAGTTATTTAAACCAGCTGGATGAAAAAAAATTAAGAAAATAAATTATCTCCTTGCTTTAGCTCCTGAATCTGACTTTGGAATTCAAGGTTTAGTAGGAATTTAGTACATTTATTATCCTATATAATTCCTTTAGGAATTATCCTCTATTTTTTTCTCTATCTCTCTTTCATAGCTGAACTAATATAAGCACCCCCCTATGTTAACAGAAAAATTTGTATCTCGGATATCCAAAGTTATATTCTGTCATTAACCAAGGCATGTAATGTATTATTCCTGGAGTGATATCTCCATCTAGATATATACACATAGAGTGCAGTCATTCCCATCCTGTCCCTAAGAAATATTCTGGTTAGAATAAAGCAGTGATTTTCAAACTTTGTGTTTTGCGGGCCACGTTAAAAATGCTGGGAGTCTCGTCGGGCCACTTAAAACTTTTTTCTTTCCTATAATGCATATTTCAATAACTTTTTCTTCTTCAGCATAGCCATCGTTGTCAAAACCATCACTGTATTATGAAAATTATGGGCCCTAGGCCATGCTATTGAGAAGGGCCCACTTAACTCACAATATTTTAGGGGGAAATTAGTAGACTGTACAAGCACGATATCATGAAAACCATGGTCTCTAGGCTTGGTACTTCTTAGCCTGTTCGATAAAACAGCCCTGGTTGAAAAAGTCTCTGTCTCTGTTGTCAGAAAAAAATAAATCAAGTGCAGTGCCAAGTACAGATATTCTTGACTGTTCCACAACCTTTCTGTGGATGACCTTAATGGAGCTTGCAGACTACCAATGGTCCACTGACCAGGGTCTGAGAATCTCTGTAATAGATGAAATGTAACACCACAGATACAAGGCACAAGGCTGCATTTGCAAGTAAAGGAAAAAAGGATAAATGCATCAGTGTGAAGATAAAGTTGAATACTTCCTATTTCACTTTATAACACTACCCAACTGATCTCTCACAAATGTAAGGATATCTATGGATGATTAAACATGGGGGGAAATTAAGAGGACAGGTGGCTGCTCCTAGTATTTGAAGTGAATGTGATCACAGTCACACCACCAATCTGCCAGCTTGATTTGGTTTGCTACTTTTACCCACTGTAGAAGTAGCCTAGTGCCTCACTGTTCAGGCAAATAGGTGACAATAATTTAGTACTTAATTTTATAATTGCAAGTTTATTAACCCAGGAGTTAGCAAATTATGGCCCATGGGTAATTTGAACTGCTTTTTTGAAAGGACTGGGAGAAGAACACTTCCCCCCTATTCATATTGCTCATATTGACATTTCATTCTGCATCTGTCATTTATTTTGTCACACTTAGCTCACAGTCACTTGCATTCCTATCCTATCCACTTCCTGTGGCTGGTGCATAAAGGTGGGCAGCCTGGGGGTGGGGTTGGCACCAAAGGCAGTTGCCCCTTTGGGGAAGCCACTTTGGGAGTGAATGTGGGTAGGGCTATTCAGTCTGTTGGACAGAGAAAAAGAGGAAAGGGATTGCATGTATATCTGCCTTGGGTATACATAGCATTATTAGACCCATAACTACTACCTCTTGTCAGCAGAGGTGTGTTTTAAAAAGTCACAGAGGTGTGGAAAGGTACAGGGAGCGGCCACTGAAACAGTAGAAGGCAGAGGAAAATACAGTGGTGGGAGGCAGCTGGGTCATTATGGGGTGGGAAACACAACAGGAAGTTGGTTGCTCCCAAGCTGTCTCCCATATCAGAGAGTGTGGGTAGCCCTGGCGACAGCCCCCCTGGTTTAAAGGTACTGCTGCTGAATGGCAGGTTGGTGAATGAGAAAACAGCCATCCAGGACTTGATCCTGGATTAACGTGCCAACGCCTCCATCAGAGAGATTTGGTTGGATGAGACTGGGGGAGTAAATCTTTTGCAGCTTTGCCCACCTGGGTGCTCTGTGTTGCAGCAGGCAAGACCTGGGGAACGGGGAGGTGGAGTCGCAGTGGTCTATTTGGGACAAAATGTTCGCCCATTTCCTTAGAACAGACGTCCAGTAATGAAATCCAACAAGAAAGTGAAACAGAACCCCTGGTGGTGACAATAAATAAATATATTATTTAGATCAGTACTAATGATTCATTATGACTGCTCAGGCTTTCAAGTGTCCTTTAAGCTTCTGAAGGGACGAACTGAGCAGCAAAGGCTGAAGTGTCAAGATGGGCAACACGACTGTGCTGAGGCAGTTCCTGACACACTCTGTGAAAACAACCAGTTCCTCTACACACATATTGATGTGGGATACCTCACTGTTGACGAATATCTTGCGAAATGTTCAAAGTGAATCATCACTTATAGCGGACAGTTCTATAAACAAGAAGCTCACTCCGTATTGAAATACCAAAAGTATTTTGTAGTAAAAACATTATTTTTTTCCATATGTTTGTAGCACACTATGTAAAAAGTAGACATTTCTCTATTAAAAAACCCACAATAGTTGTTAGTGTACCAAGAATAGCACCAAAGCAGCATACAGAGTTCATGAAAACCCAGGGGGGCCTTAAGCATGAGGGTCAGCATAGTCAGATGTATATGGTTTGATATTATCATATAATATTTACATTAACATATTCAATGCTTCTCGTAAACCCTTCTTTCACCTTCCCTTCATCTTTTTTCTTGGGGACAAACCAGAGCTGATGGTAAACATGTGGCTGCTGCCAATTTATCTATGTTCTGACAACATGACATTCCGGGTATCCCTGCCCCCAGCTGACTACCGCCAATGTAATGAGGAAGGAAAATGCAGAATGTTTATTTATTTATTTTATTTCACTTTTATACCGCCCAATAGCCGAAGCTCTCTGGGCGGTTTACAACAATTAACAAGACAGTCCCTGCCTGCAGGCTTACAATCTAAAAAGACATGACACACAAGGAAAAAGGAATGGGGAGGGAAGATGGGGAATATTAATTCATCCTTCTGGCAGGGCTGGTGGAATGGCCCTGCAGTCTCTCTCATCTCCTTCCTCTCAGCCTGCTGGAATGGCTGCTGCTGGTGGCAGTTGAGGGAGGAGGAGCTGTCATGAGGGCGGCCTTTCAGCAGGGCTGGTGGAAAGGCCCTGCGCTCCCTCTCATCTCCCTCCTCTCAGCCTGCTGGAATGGCTGTTGCTGGTGGCAGTTGAGGGAGGAGGGGCCTTCAGGAGGGCAGCCTTTCAGGCCTTGTCACCTCAAGACATAAATATGTTCTCTGCTAGAATTTATGGTGAAGGAGGAGCACTTTCAATACCAGCCACAGATCTAGCTTGGCCCTCAGTCTCCTATTCTACCTGCTTCTACTCATTCCTATTAATTCTCCAATTAGGAGAGGGCTATTGCCCTCATGTCCTGTTTGGGGGCTTCCAATCTGGTTGGCCACTATGGGAAACAGAACGCTGGACTAGACAGGCCTTTGGTCTGATCCAGCACAGCTCTTCTTACGTTCCCTTATTGCACAATCTGTAATTGTGTATGTATCATGCCCAGGGCCAGTGCAAGGCAGTTTGGTTCCTTAGGCAAGATCAGATATCCCACTCCAGCCCTATGCTCCAGGCACCCCCTTTAGCCCGGCACCCTAGGCAGCCGCCTAGTTGGCTAATGGTAGCACCAGCCCTGATCATGCCCCTTCCACAGCAGCTTGCTGGGTAGAGAGGAAGGAAGGGAAAGGGGGTGCCAGAGAGAGAGAAAAAAAGGGGTAGCCCCACCCACTTTTGGCTCTGGCCCTGCCCACCATTGCCATGAAGTCCCCGACAGATAACTGCCAACAGAATATAGCCTTTAACAGAAAAAAAACCTCGCCCCCTCTGCCGCTTTACAAACTTAGGCAAAAAAATCTCATGGTTACAATGGAGTAACATTTATGATTAGCCCGGCACCCTAGGCAAAAAATCTCATGGTTACAATGGAGTAACATTTATGATTAGCCCGGCACAGATCTCCTGAAGATGAAAACAGAGTCTGACAGTAAAAGCAAAACAACTGCTTCTCAATAGCTGCTTTGTTTTTATAAAGGAAAGTAGCAATGAGACATTATGTGAACTGGGTGGAAAATCAGGTGAAAGTCACAGATCAGGATAACAAAGGAACATTATCAAAAAGGAAATGTGCACAACCTGACTGAAGTCAATGGGGTCTGAAAATGAAAAAACTGCCTGGGTTGAGTTCAGAATCGCTAGCTGTTCTATTTCTGAAGACCATAGAAAAGCAGAAGGGAAAACAAGAGCTTAAGGTAGCCTTCCCCAACCTTGTGCCTTCCAGATGTTTTGGACTACAACTCCCAGCATTCCTGACCATAGGTTGGCCTAGGGTGTTACGGTGCTCCTGTTGGGACAACTTTTAGGAGCTGCACCTGATTTGCATTCTGCAAGCCTGAAACAAGGCAATAAATTTGGTCACTGTAGTCTATAGGCACGGGTATATTGGGAGCAAGGGGATTTTGATTTTTGTTTTAATAGAATCATTCTATCTACATATTGGCAAAGGAAGCCTTACAGCCGTTTGTAGCCTCTAAAAATAACTTTCAGCTACATACCAAGAACTGTTCCTATTGTCTATTGCTGTAAATAAAATGAATACTGCAGTTCATTTAAGTTGCTTCGTTATTTAACTGGTACCTGCACAATCCTCTCTTATCTCATATATGGAACTCTATTTTTGCATCTCATGCTCCGATCCCTTCAATATACTATCATGGTCAAGGCAGCCTCTCACTAGCAGCATTTTTCTGCAAGAACACCACTTTTTGAGCAATGCATCTATTTTACACTTTTTATGCCCAAGATGCGACTGGGCTAATATTCAAAGCTGAAGTACAATTGTGTCTAGCTTTTGCATACCCCAGCAACAGTTTGGTTTGAAAGCTACTCAATTAGATTATATCACCAACAGAAATACCTACACCTGCTCTTAATGTTGAAGAGAAATTACACTTGCAAGTAAGCTTGCTTGGCCAGGCAGAAAAAGACTGAACTATATCAGCATTGAGCAACCTCTGTGTGGCAACTATTACATTCCTTCAATACCACTTATAGAATGCTTTTTAAGAATAAGCATCTTATTACATTTGTTATTTTTCGCACACATTTTTTTAAGGCAATACTGTCAACTCTATGGCTATAACAGTGAATGTACTCATATACGGTACTCTTTCTGGCATTCATATCAAGTTTACATTTTCTGTCATTTCAAAAGCAGAGTGATGGTTTAATGTGGCTAGAGACATACTGCAGTGAAAATTGTAGAGCAGCTTCACTAACTTCAATTAAAATTATTATGGATTTATGTTCTTGTAAAATAAAGATAGCACTTTATGTCAGCATTATCTGCATATAGTAGATTTGGAAGGGAAACAGAAAACACTATTTCAGAGTGTACACACTCACAAATATAAATTTGAGGCATTTAGCCCAATAAACTAAAGCATATGTTGCTATAAACCTCCAGCAACATACACATTTTACAAACTATATCAGTTCAGTTCAGTTTATTTAGATACGGTCATGGACCAAACGTGCAAACTATATCTAAGACTGGAAATAATTTATAGTTTAGGCTATATGGTAGCATCAAATTCAAATATCTGACCATTCCCACTTCAGACACTACTACTTTTTTTTTACAATGACTTTATTGTCATGGCCTGTGGCTTACACTGGCTCAGCTTGTCTGTGTGTGGAAAGCTAAGCAGGGTCAGGCCTGGTTATTACTTGGATGGGAGACCCCCTCCTCTAGTCTCCTGCATTGAGCAGGGGGTTGGACTCGATAGCCTTGTAGGCTCCTTCCAACTCTATGATCTATGAAATCTATTGGTTATTAACAGCTAGACCTTCTAGTATGGCTGGCTTAGACTGCCCCTGCATAAGGAATGATGATGTTTGGGCAGAAAGGACCTGAGTTCCCAACTATTCATGAGTAAGAGCTCTGAGGGAGATAGCTACTACAGAGGTCTACGGCGGCAGCATTAAACCAGGTATATATGTTGGAAGGGAGCGGCATATTTACAAAACAACTGCATTGGTGCAGTAGGAAATAGAAAGAACAGGCTTACCCACCCCACCCCGCGCAAAAAAACATTTCGTTATACAAAAATACTTTCAATATCACCACCTCAAAAACAAAAGCAGCTTGTCCCTACATTCAAATTCTTATGTTTTCAATCCTGAGTTATACCAAAGGCTTTAAATGTTGGGGCTATTGAGATCTCTTTGAGGTGACTATATTAATGTTTTGTATAATTAACTTTAAAGATGCTGATGAAGTTTTAACTTAGAGGAAAATGAGCTCTACTAATTTAAAAGAACAATTAAAAAAGGAAGACCAGTAGCCCCGCGTTTTTACTGAGCAATTTTTTTTTAAAAAAATGCATGGTTTGGAAGAAGGTATAATTTAAACCAACACATGTATTCACTATATAACTCAATAAAAAGGCCATCTATTTAATCTCTAGGTGAACACTAGCTTACTGACACCCATTCCTGATCAGTAGCCTCTGTTTTGATAGTCAGGGCTCTGAGCTGCAATGTATTTTTAAAAGCCTCTGATAGGAAGTACTAACCTGCAGTTTAAATAAACTTTCCTCAAGCCATTTCTCTAAGCTTAATAGCAAAAGAGTAGATTACTTCACCACCACACCACCCAAACAAAATGTGACTCAAATTCTCAAAGAAAATTAATGAGAGTTCTTCCAACTGCTGAGACATGTTAAAAGAAACCTTACAATCTTGCAAAAATAAATGCACTGTGGGTAAGTTTTGGCTGCTTATTTTAAGTTAGGGACAGGGATCACCATGCCTTGATTATAATCAAATCCAAGAGATTATCACAACTTTGCCTCCCCCTTTGTTTTTAAGTCTACCTTTTTGGATTCAAGTCTGCCAATAGTGGCCTCTCAATGTTTTAGGCCTGGTTTGCACATCACAATAACCCAGAAATTCTTTCAATTCTGGGTTATTGTGAATGTGGCAGTGTGCTAGTAAACACTGCCTGACCACTCCTGCTGCAAGCGGGAGAGTTTAAACAACCCAGGGATGCTCCATCCCTGGGTTGTTTGCTGTGACGTGCGAATCAGGGAACCCTGGCTCCTTTCTTCCCTCAGAAGCCAGAGTTGGGGCTATCAGGGGAGGAACGAGCAAGAGCTCCCTGGTTTGCATGTCATGGCAAACCCAGCAACAGCGCATCCCTGGATTGTTTAGCTTCTCCTGCTTGCAGTGGGAACAATTGGGCAGTGTGCATTAGCACACTGCCACGTTCACAATAATTAATCCAGATTTTAAAAAATATTCTGGGTTACTGTGAATTGTAAACTGGATGTTAATTTTATAAAGGAGTGACCCAAACAAAAATCATAACGCGCTACTTGTAATGGACAAAACTACAGGATATAAATAAGTAGCCATTGTTTATGAGATTATAAAAGAAGCTGTTCATAAGTAGCATCTGCACACTGAGTCAAGCAAACTAACCCTTAGGAAAACTTAATGAGCCAAAGTGTCAATACAGGGCACTGCAAAGGAAAAAGCAACACTGAAAGTTTCTATAACAAGGAGTTTTTTATGGGTGCAATCAGGCAAATTCCGGGACAATTGATGTTTTTGTCAACACCAGTCCAAGTTTTCAACGATTTGTGTGCTCAAACGATAAATTGGCGGCGGAGTGTGAAACCCCGCACAGTGACTTTGAAGAAAAATGGGATTTCTTACACTTGGGGTTACCCAGTTTTTTAAAGATTTTTTATTGGAAAAAAATTCTACAAGATAACATCTTTGGAGCAAGGCATGCAGTTGCTGCAAGAATTGGGCTTGCAGGGAGAAGATGGAGCAGCTGGACAAGGAATGCCCGGGCCGGTCGGATTTATAGATATACAGGAAACCCTCGGTGCAGGTGGAGGAAAGGACAAATAACTCTTTTCCTTTGTCTCTTATTCTATTATAAAGTCTT
The DNA here is from genome assembly GCA_021292165.1 of Shinisaurus crocodilurus. Taxonomy (NCBI): domain Eukaryota; kingdom Metazoa; phylum Chordata; class Lepidosauria; order Squamata; family Shinisauridae; genus Shinisaurus; species Shinisaurus crocodilurus. Next base: position 159,386,197 of record CM037879.1, read on the forward strand.
TCTCTTTCTCTTTCTCTCTCTATAATTACTAATCCTTTTTTTTTTCCTCCCTCCCTTTTAAATTTTATTTTATTTTATTTTATGTAGTTTTTCTTTGTTTGTTTGGTTTTTTTTTTTTTTTTTTTTTAATTTCCTGCTAGGCTAAAGAAAAGGGGAGACAGTGGTTTTTTGTTATTGTTATTGTTGTTGTTGTGTGTTTTTTTGTTTTGTTTTGTTTTGTTTTTTTGTTTTGGTAAAAAGAGACCGGAAAGAAGTAAATGATTGGAGTTCGTAGGCGGAAGTCACAACCTCCCCCCCCCCCCTTCAAAGGCTCTAGAAGCTGTGTGCGGGGTGATTATCCCTGGGATAAGAGAGGGGGGAATGGAATTAAATGTGTGGGTGGGGGGTTGTGGTGATATTTATGTTTATGCACAGGGACCAAAGTTGGTTGAGCAACAATAAAACAAGATGGACCCTAAGTTAAGAGTTTCAACGTTGAATGTCAAAGGTCTGGGATCTATTCTGAAAAGAAGACAGATTGAAGCACTTCTAAATAAAGATAAGGCGGACATAATATTTCTACAAGAAACACATCAATCAAAAGAGGGAGTAAACGAACTTAAATTAAGATGGTCTATGATATACAAGAAAGCATATGGTTCCACTAAGTCAAGAGGTGTGGCAATTATTATTTCTAAAAAATGTGGTTTTATTGTGAGTAAAGTTAAAAAGGATACTAGGGGGAGATATATAATGGTATATGGGGCATTAGGAGGGGAAGAATATATATTAGTTAATGTATATGCCCCAAATGTAAATCAAGCAGATTTTTATCAAGAAGTATTAAAGGAAATGGGTTCAAAACAAAATGAGTTAGTTATTATAGCTGGTGATTTCAACATGGTGATGGACAAAAAGATAGATAGATCTAATCCCACGGGAGAAGAGAGGAAAAATAATATAACGGCATTAAATACAGTAATTAACAAAGAGGGAATGGTAGATGTATGGAGGGGTGTAAAAGGAGATGAAAGAAGTTATACATATTATTCACCTGTTACAAAGAATTTTTCTAGGATTGACTATATATTTGTTTCTAAAAATTTGATTTCAAGAGTAATGAATACGGAAATAGGTATTATAAAAGTGTCGGATCATGCAATACATAATATGGATGTTAAGATAAATAAGGATTATAAAGAAGCTAAAAGATGGAGGCTGAGTGGTAATATCTTTCAGTATAAACATATAAGAGATAAGATAGAGAAGGAATTAAGAAAGATTTGGGAGATTAATGATACAGGAGTTTGTAGCGATGCAATCGTTTGGGACACAATGAAAGCTGTTATGAGGGGCATTAGTATAAGAGAAGCATGTATATTAAGGAAACAGCAGGGGGTATTTAATAAAAAGCTTGAAGAGGAGATAAAGGAGTTAGAAGCTAAATTTTTAAAGGAAAGGGGAAAGCAGACTTATGCAGAACTACAAGCTAAGAGGAAAGAGTTAGAAAACAAGGACATTGAAAGGACACAGAGAAATTTGATTTATATGAAAAGAGCTTACTTTGAAAATAGTAATAAGAATTCTAAAATGTTAGCTAGATCCACACAAAAAAAACGGGGAAAAAATATAGTTGGAATAATAAAGGATAAAAAAGGGAAAGGGCATAATTTGATGAAGGAAAAATTAAAAAATTTTCAAGAATTTTATTCAGAATTATATAAAGCAGGAATAGGTGAGGAAGATAGGATTAAAGAATATATTGAAAAACATATGAAAATAAGAATACAAGAAGAAGATAGAGAGACGATGGAGCAACCATTCTCAGATTTGGAGATAGATTTTGCTATAAATAAATTAAAAGAAGGCAAGACCCCAGGAGTAGATGGATTAGGGGTGGAATATTACAAGGTTTTTAAACATATGTTAATTCCAAGGTTGAAGTTATTATATAATAATATAATGGAAGGGGGAGAAATTCCCCCTCATGGAAACAATCTATGATTATAGTAATTCCAAAACCAGGAAAGGATTTAACAGAACCAGATTCATATAGACCCATTTCGTTAATAAATCAAGATGCAAAATTATTTACTGCAATACTAGCGAGACGAATGAATAGGTTTATGAGTAAATATGTAGGGATGGACCAATGTGGATTTATTGCAGGTCGACAAATGGCCGACTTAACTAGAAGAGTATTAAATATAATATATAGTATAAAGAAAAATAATGTTAAAGCAGGTGTATTAGCATTAGATATTTTCAAGGCTTTTGATTGCGTGGAATGGCCTACGTTAAAAATGATAATTAAAAATATGGGGTTTGGAGCAAGATTTAAAGGAGTAATTAATCAATTATATGCCCATAATATTACAAATGTAGTGGTAAATGATGGTATTACGGAACAAATTTCCTTAGACCGAGGAACTAGACAAGGATGTCCCCTTTCCCCTATTTTGTTTGCATTAGTGATGGAAATACTAGCAAATGTAGTAAGAGAAGATAGAAATATTATAGGGATGGGGGTTGGAGATCAAATTAAAATAAATTTATTTGCAGATGATACTTTATTAATTAAAAATCCAATTGAAACAATGGATAGGTTGGAGAACCACTTGAAAGAATTTGGAGAAATAACTGGGCTACAGATGAATTAGGGTAAATCCAAGATTTTACTGTTTAATTATAGTAAAAAAGAGGAGAGTGAAATGTTAAAGAAAAAATATAACATTAAAATTACAAACGTAATTAAATATTTAGGAATAGAAATTACACAAGATATTGATAAAGTAGGAGAACAAAACTTTAGAAAGTTAAAGATAGAGGTTAAAAATAAAATAGAGGAGTATAAAAAAATTGGACTTTCTTGGTTTGGCAGAATAGCGTTTGTAAAAATGAAGATATTGCCTAAAATAAACTTTTTGTTTAGGATGTTACCAGTAAAGATGATAGAAAAAGAAATTAAAGATTGGCAATCAATTATTAATGAATATTGTAATGGAAGGAAAAGATCAAGGATTAATAAATATAGTTGGTATAAAGCGCAAAAAATAGGTGGTTTAGGTCTTCCTAATATAAAGTGGTATTATTTAGCCAACCAAGTAAGACATATTTTGGACATTATAGCAGGGAAAGACAAAATGTGGTTGGAATTAGAAGCACGAGAATTAGGAAATATGATGGTGAATATATTATTTAAGAAAAATATAAATATTATAAAAGGACTAGAAAATCCCTTTTTGAGGAGTATGTTAGAGAGTTGGAATAACACGAGGAAAATTTTTATACCAGAGGTATCCCCGTTAACTCCGGTAGTGGCCATGGAGGACTTTCCAGAAAATGTAAGACATTTAGAAGCTATATTAAGGAGAAAAAAGGTGATTAAATTAATGGACTGGGTGGAAAAATTGAAGACTAGAGAACATATAATAGAAATAGTAGGAAGAGAGAGAATATCATGGTTAAATTCAATGCAATTGGAATTGTGGTTAAAGAAGTGGAGGACAAGAATGGATAGTGAAAGAGAACTAACCAATTTTGAAAAGATAGTTTTGACTAGAGAAGCTATAGAAGGTAATGTTTCAACAAGAGGCACAACAAAGGTTTTATATACGATGTTACAAAAAGAAGAAGAGCATAAAGATTCTCTTAAAGTGTTATGGGATAATGAATTTGATGAGGAAATATCGAAACAAAGTTGGAAAAATATTTGGGATAGGCGTATTGTAAGAGTTATGTCAACTAGGATAAAAGAGAACTTTTATAAAGTGGTATGGAGATGGTATTTAACTCCAGTAAGATTAAATCGGATAGATAAAAATTGCTCCGCATTGTGTTGGAGAGGATGTAATGTAAAAGGTACGTATGCCCACATGTGGTGGAGCTGTAAAAATGTTCTGGAATTTTGGCAGAAAGTATTTGCAGAAATATCAGAAATAATTGGCATGGAATTAGAAGTCTGCCCAAAATTAGCATTGTTAACAATTACAGAAAAGTTAGTTTGTTTAAAAAATACAAAAGAATTGATTGTGAATTTGTTAACAGCAGCAAAATTAATGATAGCTAGGAATTGGAAGGTTCAACATGTGTTTTCAATTAATGAATGGTATACAGAGGTATGGGATATCGCGTTAAATGATAAATTAACTTGTAATATTAAGTGTCAAAAAGGACAATTGGAGAAAGACACTTTTGTGAACATTTGGGGCAAATTTTTGGATTATGTGTTGGTAAAGGGGAGGGGGAACAAACCTTGTCAAGATTTGTTATATTTTTGGAATATAGAATAATAGCTTGTATATATACACATACAAAAACAAAAACAAAAAATTGGGGTGAGAAATATAACTGGTCCCAAGAGGTGGGGGGGTACACAATGTTTATGTTTTTGTTGTTGTTGTTGTTGTATTCATTATTTTAAAAATTAAAAACAATAATAAAAAAAAATTAATAAAAAAAAAATGAAAGTTTCTCTAATGTTTACTCAGCATGTATAGATGGTTGGTTTTTAAGCAGGATGACAGAAGGCTGGTAAGTTCCCGTCTTTCTTGCCGTCTTAAATACTTTAATATGAGCACAGAAGTGTAGACACAGAACTCTAGAGCTGTATATAGAAATGTAAAAATACAGCTGTAATCTATACATAGTGCTGTAACTAGAATTCTATGTGCAATAACTTACATATGGCATGTCAAATGGGCATATCCATTTGGGATAGGAACTAGCTGGAAAGTCATAGGTAGATTTTTTATTTTTAAATCAAAGCTAGGTAACAATTATATGCAAATTATGCTTAAGCTGTTTCAAAGGGAAGAATTAAAGAGCTGATTATGGAAGGGTGCTGGACAACTTTAATCAGCAAACATAAAAATAAAATAATAAAATAACATCTTGCCACTGAATTTCCAGCAAATTACTATCCCAATTCCTTTGGAGAGGATGAACAGGTGGTTACTCTACATCTCTTACACCTGGACACTTGTGGATTTCCAGTCCCTTAAGTACCTAGTACTATCTATGGCAGTGAAGCTGCATTTTGTGGGCTGATAGCTCTCAATATCAACAGGTCAGAGTTAACCCTATCACAATTTCATCTGATTTTTCTGAAGCCCTTGTTACTGGTGATCATGTTCTTATATGGTTATGCTGTCAGCTGAAAGATTTTTCAGCTGTTCATGCGACCTCTTCTAAGTGGTCTCAACAGGGAGGTCATTAACTATGGCAATAAGAGGCTGCTTATCTGCTTTCTTGGGGCCTTTTCTGTGGTCAGAAATTTTTGATCAAGTTTCCAGAGCCTAATATAAGAGAGAGCTTGGAGGGATTGGAACATTATGGATACATATGGTTTGTGGAAAGCAAACAATCGCCTATGGGTTACTGAAATAGTGTAAACAGGAAAGCCTCCACTGAAAACAGTAAAATTGTAAAAGCTTTCATATAAACTAAAGAAAAAATAGTGCTGTATACATAGGTTTCAAAATATGGGGTGACACTTGATTTTGAAAATTTGGCCTACAGAAAATATTTAATATAGGCCATGTTCAGACATCACAGAAACCCAGATTTTTTTAAAAAAATCATCTGAGTTATTGACCAGGTTCGCAAGACCATGGAGGGGGAAATAAGCCACAGTGACCTGTTTCCCCCACCATGCATGCCAGTTGTGTGCCAGGATTGCATAATGGAGCCTTTGGGCTGATGGGCGGTAAATAAATATATAAAATAAAATAAATAAACAAACAAATAAATACCCTCACTGGTGCAGCTTGTGTGAACCTGGCGAAGGTGGCTTATTGCTGTGGTTAACAAGCCACCAAAACCCCATAGGCTGTTTAAGACACTGTGACTTTTTCCCCTCTCAGTGATTGTGCGAACAGGCTCACTGTGAGCAAGCCAACGTGCTAATGCATGCAGTTCAATCATTCCCACTTGGCTCCTACTGTCAACAGACAAGAACAAACTCTGGGTTATGACTCAGGCTTGTAGAGGGAGATACAAGGCAGGGTTCCTGGTTTGGACACCGTGCTAACCAAGCCAGGGATAGAGAGTCTCTAGCTTGTTTAGCTGCTCCTGCTGGCAGGAGGATCCAATCAGGAGTGATTGACCTGCATTCACCAGCAACACCGACATATTCACAGTACCACTCTACATTAGCTTCTCTATTGACCAACAGTACTTCTGTCTTGTTTGATCTAAACCTCAGCTTGTTGGCCCAGCTTCCTTGGCATTAGCTGAAGAGATTGGGTATCATCAGCACAGCAATGAGACCCAACCCCAAAACTCCAAATGACTTCTCCCAGCAGCTTCATGTAGATGTTAAACAGCATAGGAGATAAAATAGTGCCCCGATAGAGCAGATCTTGAACCGATGTTTAGCCCACGCATACATTTGGAAATCCACTTAATTTTTTTACCATATATTTGTATGGTGGCAGTGCTGCTGTTGCGACCCACCATAGGTCAGGTTGCAAGCCAGCAGTGTGTCTGCTAATGCCAAGGAAGCTCTGTGCCCATCAGCAGAAGATGAACGATGTACACCATTGAATATATAGATTGTAATATATCAGAGTAATATAGATGTTTTAATCCAAAGGCTCATGGTGCAAGGGTAGATTTTTAGTTATTCTTGTTTGGATTTTTTCCAACTACTTACTAAGAATAAATTGTTTCTTCTTAAAGAAACTGAGGTAGAGTATCTTGCTAACTTCCCACTTCTAACATCCACCTACAAAAAAAGGTAACAGGAAGTGATTTGTTTAAACATAGGACTTTTACTGAGCACCCTGGTAAAGTTGAGACTGCATACCCAGAGATAGGATAGGGGTTGGTGAAGCCAGCTGGGCAAGATAGGCAGCAGCTAACTGCAGTGCTGCTGTCCACTTTTGCCACAGTGCCGAGGACAATCCTTTTTCCTTTGCAGGTAATTTATCAGTGAGCACAGCAAGAAAGCTTATAGAAAATGTTTGTGTACCCAATTCTTTATTTCCACTCCTTACCCCCCGCCCCCAAGTACCAATCAAGCAAAGAGTGAATATACAAGAATGGGTAGACACCAGCATTTTTTATAAGCTTTCTTCCTCTGAGAGCAGCTAATCATCACTGATCCTACCACAAAAGTAAGGTAGATAACAAAGCATTTCCTCACCAAGACATTTTTGGTCCAATGTGCTGAGCTTTTGGGCAAATAAACTAAAAGCTACATGAAAATCTAGCTTGAAAATTGTGACTTTGAGCTATCAACCAAAAGCATACTATGCTTTTCTAAACTGTGGGGGGTCATCATGAGCTTACCAGCAAATCTTAATTCTCAAGTTCTACTGATAGTTTGAAGCCTAGGGGATGTTTTCTTCCTCCCAGTGCCAAAGTGTTAATGTTTGCCTTAGAGTTCAACATTTGACCACAATGATTAGCAGCCATTTGACTAAAATACCATGGGGTCTTGGGTTTCACTTTCAGCCTAAAAACCACAGGAGGTGGGGGTGTCTCAAAAGGCTTAAAGGTTCAGGTACAAACCCTGGGGATTAAAGAAAAGATAACGTATCTAATTAGCCATATAAAATAAAATAAATAATGACCAACTTTATCTATACAAAAGAAGGTTATATAATAAAAAAGAAATCATAACACAATTGAAGAACAGCTAAAAAAGGATAGGCATATTTAAATTAAAATTGCTTGGCAAATAAGAATTTGACCTGACGCCAGAAATTCTGCAGTGTCAACACCAGTCATTCCTCTATGGGGAGGGCATTCCACAATTAGGGTGCCACCACAGAGAACAGGTGTCTTGTACAAGAGTTTCAGTAGTAAATGGACAACTGTCAAGGCAGCAAGCAAACCTTAACATTCTTCTACAAGCTGATGTTTAGGTATTATAATATTATTTTTGGTTGTTTTAATGAAGCAACATGATTATATACTCTTTGATAAGCAGTAGACCTCAGTGTATCAAAGCAGCTTTTACAATGGTGACCTAGACAATGGCAATATACTGCAGGAAAACTATTATACTGTACAGAGCCAGTATTTAGGAGTACCAGGTTCTATTGTGGGACATACTGGATTCATTGTTCAGACAAAGATTGTCTGAGCATATGTTCCTATAATGTTTGCCTAGTCAAGGGAGAAAGGAGACAAAGTGATGTAGAGTCTTACAGACTAACAACAAAATCCTATACGTTACAGACCTAATTCCCATTTCAATTAGGCTTACTCCTAGATATGTGGGTATAGCAGGGATCCCCAACCTTTTTGGGCCTGTGGGTACATTTGGGATTTTGAGTGTCATTAGCACTCACAAAATGGCTGCCATAGTGGGTGTGGCCAGTCACAAGACATCCATTTCATAGAAGGTAAACTGGTGAGGCTAAAAGAAAAGTAACTTGCCCAAGAACTTAAGTACAAGGCAGAAGTGAGGACTGAATTCACACACACAGGCAAGATGCATATGTGCACACACACAAAACACAATGCACATACACACAGATATGCATGCACAATAAATCCAAACAAACACACAAAAACCTATGCAAAACACAACACCAAAATGAACAAACAACACAAGTTCATCTCCTGCTCCCACAAAAACAGAACATGAAAACCGACACACACAGTGCACAGGCAAAACGCCTCCTGTCACTTTCAGCTACAGCTCCTAGCCACCCCCCCCCCCCCACTTATATATTTCTTTTTTCCCAGTGGCTGGGCAAAATGAAGCACACGGCTGCAGCCACTCACCATTTCCTGTTTTTTAAAAATGTCTCTGTGGCCCATGTAGGGCTCTCAGAGGCTTTCCTGGAAATAAAGATGGCGCTGGAGGGGCAAGGTGCCTGGCAGGGGCCAAGAGAGTTATCTGCAGGCACACTGGAGCCCATGGGCACCATGCTGGGGACCCCAGAGGGCATAGGATTGCAGCCTAAGTGATGCATTGTGACTGCTTCCTTAAATTCAGATGAATGAAGTGTGACTATGAAAGTGGTAGTTATGTACACACACACACACACACACACACACAGAGAGAGTTTGGGAAACACAAAAGATGTACTAAAATTTCCCTTGGAAGCGATTTGATGAATGGGCTCCCCTCCACTTTCTGAGATCAAGGATCAATGTACAAATTCAGATTTGATCAATTCAATCATGTGATATAGCATTACTTTTCAGAATGTGTGTATCTGTGAATGGGCCACATGTTTGAACGTTTCCCCCATAAGTTAAGAGGTGGGATATTTTGGTCTCACGGAGAGGGTTTTAGAATACTCTTCCTAATGTGCTAGTTTTCTACATAGCTTCCTACACAGCCTGAAATTATTCAATTCCAGAAACTCTACCTCATATTTTATCTGTATGTGTACATCAGCTGTAGCTGATGATAATGACATTTGTACTTATAAACATTTCCATTTCACACACATCAAGAAACCCTGGGATTTTTTTTGGCCTTCCACTCAAGTGTGTGTTTTGTGCCAGTAATTTGGAGCACTCTGTGCTGTAGGAATTTTTTACATGGTGCACTGGTTTGTTACCGCTCTCTGCCTGTGGCATACCGCTGCTTGGATTATGCAAGTTAACATGTGGAAGGACTGATATGTGGAGGACCCTGCCTTGGGGGTTGGATTAGACTTTCTATTTTATTTCAGCCAAGAGCATTCTACTATAATGTGGGTCAGTGCCAAATGCAAGCTGATGGAGCCCAAAGCTACAAAACTGTAAGCAACCATAGGAAAATGAGTTTGCATGGTTAAAGTTATATCACTTTTGAAAAACCTAAAACTTAGCTATAAACACAAACACAAGGATCTGGGAAGGAACAGAATTCTCTTACAAGCTAGCACAGATGGAATTTGTGGATTCTCATGCTCTCTTGCTTCCACTTTCCATACTTCTGTACATTCTCCAAGGCATAAAAGTGTGCATCCTCAAAGCAATTTCCCCAGCTGGTATAGCTCCCTCCCTCATAGTTTTTATTTTATTTTATTAAAAACATTTTTATACTGCCCTTCATTTTATACCAGGGCAATATACAAAACGTAATAAAAAATCCAAAAACAATATGCAGCACACACAATGTCCATTTTTGTATGTCACAATTCTGAAGAATTCAGGCTTACTGTGAATGAGCAAGCATGCTGGTGCACGCTGTTCAATCATTCCCCACTTAGCTCCTCCTGTAAATGGGAACAGCTAAATAAACCACGGACCTTCCATCCGTGGCTTATTAATCGTGATGCGACTTCCCAGACAAGCCAGAATTCCCAGTTTTCATGTCACAATTAACAAGCCACAGATGGAAAGGCTGTGGTTCGTTTAACCACTTCTGCTTGCAGTGGGAGCAATCAGGCAGCATGCACTAGCATGCTGGCTCATTCACAATAAGCCAGAATTCTCTAGCATTCTTGCTTATTGTGATGTGCAAACACAGCCATTAAAACATCAACGACAACAATAAAAGGCAGGGAATAAGAGAAATAAATAGCTCACATTAACCAGCATAAACCAGATTAAAATGACTGGGAAAATAAATAGGTTTTGACTTTGCACTAAAAAGAATATAATATGAACACCAATCACATCTCCATGGGGAGGGCATTCCACAATTGGGGTGCCACAACAGAGAAAGCTCTCTCCCTCGTCACATAATGTACCAATGGTACTTGGAGAAGAGCCTCCCCTGATTATCTTAAAACACAGGTAGACTGGTATAGGGATAGACTCTCCTGTAGATATTTGGGTTCCAAGCTGTTTAGAGCTTTAAATGTAGGCATCAGCACCTTGAATTGGACTCATGAGTGAACAGGCAACCAGTGCAGCTCTTTTAGAATCTGAGTAATATGACTCCTCCTGGCTGTACTAGTTACGATCCTGGCTGCTGCATTCTGCACTTTTTATTTTCTAAGAATGGGGGCCATGTGGAGTTCCAGGGTGGTGTGTTGCTTTGCAGCACACCAGCCACCCAGTTAAAAACAAACAACAATGATTATTATGATTATTTAAATCATGAGGGGCAGGGAGCCTGGAGGGTCCGGTGGCACACTGATGCCCATGGGCACCACATTGGGGACCCAGGCCATTGTGAGACCAGGGCCTTGCTAGGAGCTCCAGCCATGTAACTGGAAACTCTAAGAGCATTCAAGAATCCCTTGGTTTTCATACTTCTCTTGGGGCAGATCATGTTAATCGGTCCATCACCTGTACACTGGATTGGCTACTGTCCATCTAAACTTCATCAGGAAGTGGTCTGATGATAACAGGGGTGCAGAGAACTTACCTAATTCCAAACCTCCAGCTTCATACTATGTTGAAAACACCAGGTCAAGAGTATGCCCTGCTGAATGTGTTGAGACAATGACATACTGAGACAATGAAGTATAAACACTCAAATCTGGCATCTAACCAGACTGGTCTCCAGCAAAGTCCCTTTATAGATGACAGTGATCCTGTTTCCTGCCCCTCCAGCCTATGTTGGTACTGCACTGTTTACTCTGATGGACAAAGCTGGGACAGATACACTCCATTCACCTCATCCACCCAGGTCTTGGTGACACATGCCAGATTGGCCCCTTCATCCACAATTAAATCATGGATGAGAGCTGTTTAATTATGGACCAACCTGGCATTTACAAGTAGCACATCCAGGCTACAGAGGAGGTTAAAAGGGCAATCCTAATTCTGTTGTTTGGAGGTATGACCAGAAGAGAGGATAGCTTTCAGATGCCTTACCATTTTGTGCGCATCTGCTACAATATGAGTAGCTAAATACTTATACCTATAAAGATATGGAAGAAAAGGGAACTAGGCAACCACTCTGTCTTAAAGCCAAGAGCAACCGTTGCTACCTAGTCAACACTTTGCCCCAAGTTTTATGATTAAACTTCACACCCCAGAGATGTCTAAGGTGGACTAATTCCATAATGATATTTTAATGTTTAGGAGAGGTATTTGTGCTCCTTTTAACAAAGGGTACCCTCTTGTCTTAGGAAGTATATTCTAAATTTTATATTCACTGTTACTTAAAGAAAATGGTACTCTTACACATACATATGGAAACAGCAATAAGATCTACAGAATTCTCCAAATTGTCTAGAGGTAAAGTTAAACAAGTGTGGGTACCAATGTTTTTGTCACTGCTAAGCATTCATCAATGCCAACAGATTTTATAGGAGAAAATACCAATATTGCAAAATGTCAGTATGTTAACAAGTTTGTTCATAGTACCTTCTGCCATTTCCATGCCATAAGGGACTTTACAGTGTCCAGCATGACTTACAACCCAAACTGGATACTTCTGATTCAGGCCAGAGTACAAAACTTGAATGAATGTTTGATAGTAGCCAACCAATCCTGGATTACCTGAAAGAGAAGTAAGTCTGTTAAAAGTGCAGGCCATAAACAAGAAAACAATAGTTGAAAGACAAAAAAATAAGAAACATTGCTGACTTGCATCCAATCCATTTACGTATGTTTGTCAAATATTTTTCACTACACTGACCAAATATAATTTATACTGGAATGCAAATAACTTTAAATTGTATTCCGCTACTCACAGAAGTCCCCCCCCCCCCAAGCAGCCTACTTACTCCACCGTTTAATTTCTGGTCCTAACAGGCAATTCCCCCCTTACCAAAGAACCACACAATACTGAAGACATTTTTCCAGATATTTTTTTCTTTTAGAACTGCCTCCATTAAATTTGACTGTTATAGAAGAATATGACATATTGGGCAGTTTAGACTATTATATTTTTAAAAATTACACACATTTTTCTACTCTTAAGATACTCTGGAAACCACTCTTCAACCAAAATGTGTTTACAGTTATACGAGATAAACCCTTCAGAATTCATGCAATATTGAGAAAATGTATCTTCAGCCGCATGGAAGATCAATCAAAGCATCTATTTGGAAATATAATGTATCTGGGCACCAAGAGATACACTTGTATTTTAGCTCTTTGAAATAACACACTAAGGTGTATTACTGTCCAGAAACTGGTTTATTGTAAAACAAGTGTATACTTCCAATAAAAATGTTCACATCTCTTCTAAAGCTTCTCTGTTTTTTGCATTCTTACTCCTTTGAAAGCACCAGAGATGAAGAATACATAGATTTGTATTGCCAAAGCTTTCACACATTTTCACTCATCACCATTAATTCCATTAGATGGTATATGGAGATCAGTCTACTTCTATCATCAGCTGAATAGTGAAAGTAAGAAGTACTTATATAATCCTTGTAAGCTGTACACAGCATTGAACACAAAGCTTGACAGCACCTGTGACTAATGGTTTTTTAGAGTCAGAAGACTTCTATCCGCTGATAAATGGAGTCACTGAGATTTATTTTAAACAGGAAATAGATAAGATCACACAAAAAAACAGACCCAGAGAAGGTCGAGGGGACACACCATGTGCTAAGGCAAAGAGCTAGTCACATAGGTCACTTGTTAGAATTTCTACTGACACTGAGAAATGCCTCAGAGGGGTAGAAACAAGAACCAGTGCCGTGAATTAATGTTTCAATTAATTAATTAAAACATTAATTATGAATACATGAAAGGTGCCCAAAATATATTAAATAAATAAATAAAATAAAGGGGACAACACAAAATGCTATCACCAAACCTAAAGAGTCTTCAATATATTGCTTATTGAACTGCCAGTCTGTTAGTTTAGGTTGGACAAATGTTTCCCAATGTTTCTGCCACATCTACAGCCACAATATGTGAACAAATCTAATTCAGCATCTGGGAGGATAATACATGACCAAAATGAATCCCAAAGCTTCATCCTACAGTAGCTTGGTCAATTGTGTGGGGCCTTATTCAGAATAGGGACCAACACAATGCCATTTGAGTTGCCTGTTTCTGCAAGACTAGAATCCAAGCTCACATGCCAGAACTCTCACTTTCTCACCCATATCCAAGGATCTGCTATTGCAGCAGGGGAAAGATTCTGCTGTACTGGGCTTATTGCTTCTTCCTTTTAGGACAACTTGCATTGATAATACTTTACAGCATTCAAAGAACATCACATACACAATCTCAGCAACCTTTACAATAGCCCTATTTTTAAGAAGTAGGCCAGTGCTTTAACCCCATATTGCAGGTGCAGGATGAGAGAACAGTGAGCTGCTTAAGGCAGCCTAGTGAGTTCATGACAGAGGAAAGATTCAAACTTGGGGCTTCCTGGTTCACAGTTCAGTCACTTAGCCACTACACTCCTTCTCAGAAACATAGTTTTGTAGTTCAGTAAAAAGATTGCCATAATTAGTCTGTGTCAAGAAGACTATTCTTCCCAAGGCTAACCAAACAAAAAACAGGTGACTTGACTGACAGCACCCACTCTCCACTCTGTGCCAGTAGAGGAGCCCTTCCCTTAAGTTACCTTTCCTCCCTCGCACGTAGTGTTTGACACTACTGTGAAGAAATGAAGGAGCTACCAGGAAATGCCTTAAAGAAGGGGTGGTGCACTTTCCAATGTGAGGAAATTCCAATCTGGGAAAGCAAGCACGGCAAGCCTTTACATGTCTACTCAAAAGTAAGCAAGGCTGACTCAGTAGCTACCTCCTCTGGCCCCTCTCCCCAGCAGGGAAAAGCTCTTATCTCTAACAGTCTACTGGTTTGAGTTAAGAGCTGTTCCCTGCCAGGAGAGGGTGGGCACCTCCTACAGGCCGGAGTGTCCCCATGCCCGCCTTAAAGACTTGGCAAAGCCAATGGGTAAAAAGGGATGGAGGCAAAGCTTTTGCAAAATGAAAGAAGGTTATCTGTTAAATGGGGTCAACAGACTACTAGAGCAGATGGGTCACCAAGTGATGTTATGACATCACAAACCTGGCATACACACACCTGGCATACGTTTACATCTGGAAGGAGCAATCAAAAAAGAGGAAGGCTGATACTGCTGGAAGCGTCAAATGGCCCCTGAATAGATGAAGCTGCAAGAGAACTAATGGCTTGCAAGAAGATTTGAGGTTTGCTTTTTCTTTTCTTTTTTTAAATGCAAAGTAGAAGCAGAAATCCTTATAGGGTTCCCCCCCCCCGCCGCCGCCCCCCCGAAAAGCACCATAACTTTGGGGTTAAGTATTGCTGCAGTAGGTTTTATAAGAAAAATTCATCTCAAAAACAAAATAAAAATTCAGAAAATTTTAAATTGCTAATGGTTTAAGTCTTGGGAAATATTGCAGATCACACAGAAAACTATACATTTTTGGTGGCAAAGATTTCTCAGGATGCTGGGGATTCCAATATGAATGAAAACTGGTTTCCTTGCTTGTGGAAAGCTAGTCTGCCTCTGGTACCAAATCAACCACCAAAGCAGCAACTTCCAACTCCCTTATGCTAATGCATAAAAGCCAGCCCTCACAGATGTCAGAACGATTTAAATGGAGCATGTACAGAATACAGGAGTGCTCTCACACATGGAGAAATTGGGGGATGTTGACCAACTTATTAAAAACAACTTATGATCAGGGCTTAAAAGTAAACATACAGTTTCCGATGACAGGCCTATTGGGAGGGCTATTCACACAAGATTTTTCCACTACACAAAGAAACCACATGTAGAGAACACTGTGTACGATGTCTGTTTTACTTAGTTTACCTGGCAATTGTTACAAGGATAAAATGGGGCTCTGCTGCCACCATGAACTCTTGGGACGAGGGATGAGTTATAAATATTGAAGAAGAGAGAGCATGTTTGGCTTTTAATGTGTAATTGTATAGGGTTTTTTATTAGATTTGTTTGTTTTTAATGTTGTGTACACTGCCTAGGACCCCTTGTGGATGAAGGATGGTTTATAAATTTTGGAAATAAAACAAATACATAATATATCCCTAGATTGCTTCATTCCAACAGCTATCATTAGAGTAATTGTATATGGATGCCTCATGGTATTTCATTGGCTTTGGAGGTCACTCTCTTTCAACCTCCTTTAAACATTAAACTTGGGTCAGTACCTAATTAAGTCATAGCCAGGATAAACTGTTCAACTACCCATTTGCAATCTTGAGCTACCCTCTATCTATCCCCAAATACAGAACACCATGGGATTCATAGGCAGAACACTTAGGTAAAGTCTATTATACATAATTAAAATAACTCCTTGTTCTATGCACACCTAAGACTAATTTATGACAAAACAGATAGCACCTGACCACCTGCAGTAGGTGAAAATATGTTACCCCTTGGATAGCGTTTCATGAAGACTTGAGACAACTATATCATATTGAGACAACATCTACTTTAAAAAGCATCTACAAAGATTAGCTCATTCCAGAACACAGAAGCAGTAGGGCAGCTTTCAATATGAAAATGTATTGCTACTCATGAGCGACTTTCTGGGTAACAGACTCCAACAATCACAGGCCATCCTGGACAATGACACTTCCCTCTCACAGGCCTTGCATGATAAACCTGTACTTGCTTTCAGACAGCTGTCCAACCTGAAATGGCTATTTACCGACAACAACAGACCACGTAACAGAGATACAGACACAGGAACCAGACCCTGTGGCAGACCCAGACACCACCGCTGTCCCCATATCTACTCCGGCAACACTGTTACAGGCCCTAATAATGTCATCCACAACATCAACAGTTCAAACACCTGCTCATCTTCCAATGTGATGAATGCCATCGTTGCCAGCAATAGGGATGTTGGTGCAAAGGGCTTCAATATCCATGGTAGCTAGGATGGTATTTTCTGGGGCCCCAAATCCTTCATGAAAATCAACTACAAGCCATTAAGAATATCATTTCAGCACATTTAGCCACCATACTCTCCCACTATGTACTCACCCACAAGTACTCCAGCTTTGGAGATAACAAATATCTTCAGAACATATATCTTCAGATCAATGGTACTGCCATGGGTACTCACATGGGCTCACAGCATGCCAATGTCTTCATGGCTGACTTGGAACAAAGCTTTCCAGGTCTTGTCCCCCAAAGCCTCTTCTCTACCTGAGATTCATTGATGACATCTTTATTATCTGGACTCCTGGACAAGAGACCCTGACAAAATTCACCAGGACTTCAGGCCTGTGGCTCACACTGGCTCAGCTTGTCTGAGTGTGGAAAGCTAAGCAGGGTCAGGCCTGGTTATTACTTGGATGGGAGACCCCTCCTCTAGTTTCCTGCATTGAGCAGGGGGTTGGACTCGATAGCCTTGTAGGCTCCTTCCAACTCTATGATCTATGAAATCGAAACTTTCACCCCATCAACCTGAGCCTAGAACAGTCCATGCACCAGGTCCACTTTCTGGATACAATAGTACAACCACATAATGGTGATATAAACACCACCCTACACTGGAAACCTACAGACTGCTACATATACCGCATTTTTCGCGCCATAAGACGCACCGGACCATAAGACGCACTTACTGTATGGTACAAAAAAAATTTTTTAAAAAAAAATCAGCTGAGAGGCGGGGGCTTCCCCCACCCCACCCAGGAGTCCTCCGCTCTTCCGGACCAGCAGAGGAAAGTAAAAAAAAATAATAAAAAAAATTTTTTTTACTAGTATATTCACTCCATAGGACGCACAGACATTTCCACCTAGTTTTTTGGGGGGGTAAAGTGCGTCTTATGGAGCGAAAAATACGGTACCTACATCCTTCCAGCTTCCACCCAGAACACATCACAAAATCCATTGTCTGCAGTCAAGCTCTAAGATACAGCCGCATCTGCTCTGACCCATCAGAGAGAGACTCATAGCTTAAGGATCTAAATCAGACATTTCTCAGACTATAATACCCACCAAACAAAGTGAATAAACAGTTCAACAGAGCCAGACTAATATCCAAGAATAATCTATTACAGGACAGACCAGAAGAGAAAATAACAGAACACCACTTGTTGTCCCCTATAGTACCCAGCTGAGACCACTCAAACGTATCATCACTGATCTACAACAGATCCTAGACAATCAGTGGAAACTGGTGGCCAATCTGACTGGAGGGTGGGGGACAGCTCAGTAGAGGCAGAGCCAAGGGGCCACAGGAGGTGGAACGCTCTTTGAATCCCCAACAGTCAGCAACCCATACCACAGAAAGGAAGAACTGAGGCACATGAACTTTAAGATTGTCCATGCAAAGGAGGGGGTGGGGAAATCACAGCCACACAAAAGCACTTCCTTGGGCCCACATTCTCTTGTTCCAGAAACAACTCCCATTCCACAAAGAATCATGAGTGAAGGTGTGTGTGTGTCACACAAGCAAAATCACAATGCTGCCACTGTTAATGATATCCTCAGAGCCACACAGCCAGAGCCAGCTCAAGGCTATGATGGGTAGCTGTCTGTAGTGACCCTCCTACTCTGCCCCCAATACTGAACTCACACACAACATTCACACACATACAAAGAGAGAGAATCAGCAACGTACAATAATAATGCAAAAACATTTTTCACTTCATATTTCAGTGCTAATCATCTTCCATGCTTTCCTGGAAGCAAAAGACTAATCTCTCCTCCAAGGTAGAAAACTCAAATACAAACACAAGCTTCTCCTTTTACAGCAGAGAGCACACAGAAACAGAAAATTAACACACACTGATGCGCTCTCTCATACACATGCACACTCAAGCAGGAGACATAGACTGAGTCACTGCTTCATTCAGATGCAACAGCCAAATGTGACACACACATACACGGCCAGTGCTGGCCCAGGTCATTTTGCTGCCTGAGGAGGACCAGCAAATGCCTCCCATTTCTCTCAGAATGATCTGGGCCAGTCACTACCTTTCAGCCTAACCTACCTCACAGGATTGTTGTGCGGGTAAAAAATGGGGAGGAAAGGCAGAACATAGATGCAATAGAATGAAGTAAATAATTTTATACTAGAAAAACATAATTGCCTTACACTGACTGGGTCCACACAACACCTCATCATGCGTAACTAGCCATGGTGGGTTGTTGTGTTGTCTGAAGATGGACCACTTCCCGGAGGGTGGCTAATTTTTTGGCAACAAGCCACCCTGACAACCCATGGCTTGTTCTGGGGATTGTTTGATGGGTTGTCATGTTGCCTGAACCCGGGAGAGCAATTTCATCATAGATTATGAGGATCGGCTAGCAAGCTGCTCTGCAAGAGTGGCAAAACTCCCTGCCGTTCTTCACGATCTTGCCCTTGCCACAGCCAGTAACAGCCCCTCCACTGATGCCGAAGCAGCAATTTGGAGCGACCGCCACCAGTTTACCACCCTTAAAAAAAAAATTCAACCCCAGAAAGTTGCATGATTGTGTTTGTAATTTTTTTTTTTTACATTATTTTTTTCTGTTGGTCTTTTGCGAGTGATCTCTTATGGCTGTCTGATACGCGTATCAAAGAGAGTGGCGAAGTGGAATAGGTAACAGACTGACAAGGTGAGATTGCATATAGGCTAATTTGCGCACAGTTGCCAGGGACCAATTGCCAAGCTGTCAATTGAAAAGCACCAGTAAAGGGGAAACGTGGCGAAAGTAGGTGCACCAGGAGAGGGGGCAAAATCTCCCCCTTAGCAATGTAATTCTCTTGATTTTACGTAAGTGTTGAACTGAATTTCTCAGTGCCCTCCACCTTTTCAACACTTCCCCAGGTCTCCAGCTACTGCAGAAAAGTAGCCTCAGGTGGCCTCAGTGGCAAGGAGTGCTTTCCACCAGCTTCGGCTGGTGGCCCAGCTACGCCCCTATCTGGACAGGGATAGCCTGGTCTCAGTAATCTATGCTCTGGTGATCTCTAAACTAGACTACTGCAATGCACTCTACGTGGGGCTGCCTTTGAAGACTGTTAGGAAGCTGCAGCTTGTGCAAAATGCGGCAGCCAGGCTTATTGTGGGGACCGGAAGGTCCGAGCACATTACACCGGTTCTGGCCCGTTTGCACTGGCTGCCAATATGCTTCTGAGCCGAATTCAAGGTGCTGGTTTTAACCTATAAAGCCGTACATGGCTTAGGACCACAATACCTGACGGAACATCTCTCCCAACCGCAATCTACCCGGACATTACGCTCAACATCTGAGGCCCTCCTCCGACTGCCACCTCCAAGAGAGGCTCGGTTGGTGGCAACGAGAAGGAGGGCCTTTTCGGTGGTAGCCCTCCAATTATGGAACAAGCTCCCCACTGAGACCCGACTGGCGCCAACCTTACTATCTTTTCGGCGCCAGGTTAAGACTTCCCTCTATGCCAAGGCATTTAATAGTTAGGAGCTCGGAATAGCATGGGGGGGGGGGATTATCACCTGTAGGCTCAGTTTTATTAGTTTTTTTATTGTTATTTTAAACTGTGTTTTTAATGGTTTTTAATCTTTTAAATTATTTGGTATGTTTTTATTATTGTTTTTATGTACCGGTATAATCTATTGTGAACCGCCCAGAGAGCTTCGGCTGTGGGGCGGTATATAAATGAAATAAATGAAATGAAATGAAAAGGGAGATATTAACTCCCCCCACTTTTCACAGCTCCTTTTCAGAGCACTTACTGCTGCAGTTCCCTGACAGGTGGGCAAATTTCCCCTCCATTTACTTCCCAGCCATTAATTTTGTGTATATTTCTACATTTATTTTTTTGAACCCGTGTTTTTTTCAATATTATTAATATTTTTCTTTTAAGAGCCACGTGTATTGTTCTTTAAATACAATTTAACATACAGATACAATACTTTGAAGAGTGGTCAGCTACATAAATTTTGGGAGCAGCATACTTTGACCTTTCCCTATCGTAAGCCACTGTACCCAGACTACATTCTTTGTGTGTGGGGTGGGGAAAACAATGTGCTGACTGGGGAAAGAGATGACAGTCCTCCAGGCCACTGAGTTAATTGACTTACACCACAGATATAACCCAAATTCCTACCTTCAGTTATGCCAATCAAATACAATTAGACTATGCAAGAATGCACACAAATGTGCCACTTGGTAGATAAAGATTTCTGGAAGAGTGTGGCAACATTCAGAAAAAGGTTCAGAGGCCTACTCTTAGGTATATTCAACTAGCTGTTGCCCGTGGCTTCGCTCGCATGGATTTTAGGATTTGGTACAATTGTTTTTAAAAGAAACATGATAGAATCCCAGCTCCCCCGGGACTGCACAATGAAACCCCAGCTCCCCCCCTGGACTACCTGCTCCCCCTCCCCGGGATTACACAATGAAATCCCTGCTCCCCGCCCCCCCCCAGGACTACACAATGAAATCCTTGTTCCCTTTCCCCCGGGACTGCACAATGAAATCCCTGCTCCCCCGGGACTACACAGTGAAATCCCTGCTCCCCCCCCACCTGGGACTGCACAACAATTAAATCCCTGCTCCCCCCCGGGACTGCACAACAATGAAATTCCTGCTCCCCCGCGGGACTGCACAACAATGAAATTCCTGCTCCCCCCCCGGGACTGCACAATGAAATCCCTGCCTTCCACCACCCCCCGGGACGACACAATGAAATCTCTGTCTGCCTCCCGGGACTGCACAATGAAATCCCTGCTCCCCCCCCCCCCGGGACTACACAATGAAATCCCAGCTCCCCTCCTGGGACTACGCAACAATGAAATCCCTGCTCCCCCCCCCAGGACTACGCAACAATGAAATCCCTGCTCCCCCCCCGGGACCACCCAATGAAATCCCTGCTCTCCCCACCCCCCGGGACTGCACAATGAAATCCCAGCTAGCCCCCCCCCCCCGGGACTACACAGCAATGAAATCCCTGTTCCCCCTCCCCCTCGGGACTACCCAACAATGTAATCCCAACTTGCCTCCTCCCCCGGACTACCCAACAATGAAATCCCAGCTCCCACCCCACCCTGTGTAGGCCCCGGCTCCAGTGCATATGAACATTCTGTTTTGACGTAGGAGAGATTTGCATATCCGCTCCTGATTGGACCCCTGTGGCGGCAGTTCATACGAACATTCTAAATGTCGTTGGAGTGATTTGCATAACTGCTCCTGAATGGCCCCTGTGAACACTCCAAGTGACGCCATTGGCTATTATCTATTTTGGGCCGTACAGGCGCAGTGATGGCTTTTTCGGATATTTGAACCCGCGAGTCTTTGTCCTTGGGTGATGGAGAGTATGCGTGCCAGGTTTGGGGCGGATCCGTCCAACCGTGTAGGAGCCTATGTGACGCACGCAAACGCCTGTACACACAGACACATGGACACACAGGATTTGGGACGCCCCACACACAACAGTCATTCTCTGACTGAAAGTGTAACTTTAGGCTGGGTGCTGGCAGCAGAAAACTTTTCTGACAGAAATATCTGATTTTAAAGAAAAATCAGGTTAATCCCTGAGAGTCTACAGGTGATGAAGAGTGACCGTGCCAAGTTTGGGGTAGATCCATCAAAACGTGATGGAGCCTATGCGATGACGCCCCACACGCAGCAGTCATTCAGCCAGGCAGTCATTTAAAAAGTTTCCCTCCCTTTTCACCCCCTCAGAGAACATTCTAAATGGCCACGGGGAGATTTGCATACCCACCCCTATTGGCCCCTGCAGGAATTCATACGAACATTCTAAGTGTGGTATGGGCTATTTGCATAACTGCTCCTATTGGCTCCTGCAGCAATTCTGAGGTGAGGCAGATTTGCATAACTGCTGCCCTGTTGTTTTGCCCATAGGAGATATGAGAGTGGGGCGATTTTGCCCCCTTTTTTCACCCCTTTAGGGACGGAATTTCCAAAAATCCTTCCTTAGTGGGTGTCTACATCATAAAAACTATGTTCCTTAAAAATTTCACGTTCCTAGATTAAACGGTTTGAGCTGGGCATTCATGAGTCAGTCAATCAAAAATCAGTCAGTGAGTCAGGACTCCTTTTATATATATAGATAGTAAACTACAAAAAATGTGCAGTTTATTCAAGAACATATGCTGCAATCACTTTTTATACCTCAAAAGTTACTAGAGATGAACAAACAATTGTAAGAACAAGCTCACCAAAATGCAGAAAATATATTTGTGCTTATCTTTAAAACAGCACCATCTTCTGGCACATCTGTTTCCACACTACAGTCAGAAAGTACAATTCTCTTGTTTTCATCATTAAGTCTCATTTGGCTTGTAACAAATGCTGCTTGCAAAGCATGTATAGCAACAACTGTGAATAAAACACATCTGATTCCAACACTTCACAGCTTAAAAAGATTATTCATTAAGTTTATATCCTGTCTTTCTGCCAGAAACGACACTCATTGCAGCTTCTGCTGCAATTTTTCAACAAAGCAAAGTGAACAAATTCCGCTCAAAAAGGCTAAAAACTTGAGAAATCTCCCCAACTACTGCTCACGCCAATCATATCTGCAGTCATCTCATGATAAGTCACTGGCTGTGTTGAGACATCACAACAAATTGTGGTTTATTGTGACAGGAACAAGCTTAGCTCCCAATTACCAGCTCCTCTGGCATGTCTGTAAGAGGATTAGATATTTTCCCTTCCAATTTCAATTAATCATAATTTAGTGTTACATCCGACCTCTGGTTCATCTTAACTATGGTTTGTTGAATCAAGCTAGCTTCATAAACTATGGTTTGAAACTGTCCTGAAAGACCAGCACTGGTTACCAATTGCTTTCTGGCCACAACTCAAAGTATTGTTCTTAACCTTTACAGCCCTAAACAGCTTAGGACCTGGCTATCTAAGGGACTGCCTATCTAAGAGACTGCCTATCTAAGAGACTGCCTATCTAAGAGACTGCCTATCTAAGAGACTGCCTATCTAGCTATGAACCTGCCTGAGCCCTGAGTATTGAGATCTCCAGGAGAGGCCCTTTTGAGGGAACCATTACTTGCAGAAGCCCCTTTGTCAGGCACACATGAAAGAGCTTTTTTCTGTGTTGCCCCCAAACTATGGAATGTGTTCCCTCAAGAATTAAGATTGGCCCCCAGTCTCTCGGCCTTTAGAAAGGGTATAAAGATGAATCTTTTCAATTTACCATTTTTAAATGTGTAGTTTTTAATGTTTTAACTGTTCTTGCTTTCATAGTTGCAAGGTTTTAATGTTTTAAATTATTGTATACCACCTTGATGGCATTTTAGCAGACAAGGTGATATATAAACAAGAACAACACAGTTAAGATGATTAAGGATACAGTTAAGGATCTAAACATAGAAGGAAATTACATAGAAGTCTTTTACCAGCTTCAGCTGGTGGCCCAGCTACGCCCCTATCTGGACAGGGATAGCCTGGTCTCAGTAATCTACGCTCTGGTGATCTCTAAACTAGACTACTGCAATGCACTCTACGTGGGGCTGCCTTTGAAGATTGTTCGGAAGCTGCAGCTTGTGCAAAATGCGGCAGCCAGGCTTATTGCAGGGACCGGAAGGTCCGAGCATATTACACCAGTTCTGGCCCGTTTGCACTGGCTGCCAATATGCTTCCAAGCCGAATTCAAGGTGCTGGTTTTAACCTATAAAGCCCTACACGGCTTAGGACCACAATACCTGACGGAACGTCTCTCCCAACCGCTATCTACCCGGACATTACGCTCAATATCTGAGGCCCTCCTCCGACTGCCACCTCCAAGAGAGGCTCGGTTGGTGGCAACGAGGAGGAGGGCCTTCTCGGTGGTAGCCCCCCAGTTATGGAATCAGCTCCCCACTGAGACCCGACTGGCGCCAACCTTACTATCTTTTCGGCGCCAGGTTAGGACTTCCCTCTATGCCAAGGCATTTAGTTAGGAGCTCGGAATAGCATGGGGGGGGGGGGATTGTCACCTGTAGGCTCAGTTTTATTGGCTTTTGTATTGTTATTTTAAACTGTGTTTTTAAATTTGGTTTTTAATTATTTAAACTATTCTGTATGTTTTTTATTGTTGTTTTTATGTATAGAGTGTTGTGAACCGCCCAGAGAGCTTCGGCTGTGGGGCGGTATATAAATGAAATGAATGAAAATGAATGAAATGAAATATTTCCTAATGCAATTATGCATTTTGAAAACCAGTGAACTAAAAATTAAGACTGCAATCCTAGACACACTTACCTGGGACTAAGTCTCATTGAACTCAATAGGCCTTCCTTCTAAGTAGACATACATAGAATTGCGCTGTTAGTTATTAACTTGTCTCACGTTTAACCAATTAGATTTGGATACACTAGCATATTTCAAAACAAACCTCAATGAAGGCATCTCTGAAGATCCTGAAAAGGAGGATAATACCTTTCCCCCCCCTCTCAAGAGCTCTCCACTCATTTCTGTCTTATCCAAGACACTTCAGATCCACATAAGTTGCACCCTTTTTCCTCCTTAAGAGTGCAATCCTATGCATGCTTAGACAGAAAAAAGTCCTACAACTCCCAGCATTTCCCAGCTAGCATGGGATTTTTTTCTGTTTAAACATGCATAAGATTGTGTCATAAATTTGCTTTATGTAATTGTATCCAAGTTTTCCTCCTTCCAGTTTCTCTCCCTCCCAGTTATATCTTAGGATTAGTTCTCCATTTCTCAATGTTCTCTATCATACTTTCTCTATCAAGAGAATATACATTTTAAAACAAACAAACCTCACCCATTGAACTTACCTGTGATAACTAGAAACAAGAGTTTGGGAGCACTTTCATTTTTCCAGAGATCTTTCCAAGGGCCACACTTTAAGACCTGGGTAGCTGCTCCATTAATGTAAGTGAACTCTTCATGTACCAGAACTTGCTCTTCAGATTCTGCTTTCCCATTCATCACTGAAAAGAATAAGAAAGCTTTAAACAGTAACTAGTTGGACATAAATAACTAGCCCCTACAATATGTGCTTCTTAGTAACCAAAGAAAGTAACTTCTCAGCTCCTTTCTATACACGGTCCACGGAATATCAGTTTTAACAACTCATATTCCACTCTTCCTTGAAAAGCACAGACCAGCTTACACAGAGCTTCCGGAGGGCTTCCATCCAAGCCACGATTAAGACCCCAGTTGTTTAGCTCCAGTTTTATATCATGTGCCCCCAAATAATAAATTACCTCAGTTTCACTACCCTCTTATTGGAGTACAGGAAGATGTTTATCAGTTACACCAATAGATTATGGCATTACGAGAAAGTGATCTGTCAAGATTTTCATTTAGAAAATTGGAACAAGTGACACTGCCAAATGTATCACATTATATGTTGCAATTATGCCATCACTTACTGCCCAAGCACATTGTTCAAGATCAAAGATGTCACAGATCTGCATTTCAGCCATGTCAAGGAAAATCAAACAAAATAAAATTTGATCTGCCAAGTTCAGACTTTTTAATTCCAACTTTTCTCTTAAGGAAACAGGCTTAGTGAACGGGATAAAGGTAGGTGTGGAAGGGGAATTTAACCTATTGGTTTCCCTGCTGCAGTTTGAAGCTAGCATTTACTTTGGGTGTGGGAGGGTTCCCCATTGGCATCACAGCACTGACTACAGCACAGGAAGAAATGGTTAAACTACCCCCTTCCGTGCCTGCTCTGATGCCATTAATTATCAGCCCTCCCCAGCTGATGCAGCTAGTATAATAATTTTAAAAGATACTAAGACACATTTATCATAACGTGCAGTTTGCCCCAAAGTCTTTAGAGGGAGGAGAGAGCTCACATATTGGATACAGCTCTGCCCTGTGGAACAGCATTATACAAGGTGTCTTCAGAAAGATGCTCTGTAGCAGCCTTATCCAACCTGGTGCCCTCCAGGTGTTTTGGACTTCAGCTCCCATCAGCCCCAGCCAGCATGCCAATGGTCAGGAATGCTGGGAGATGTAGTCCAAAGAATCTAGAGGGCACCGGTAGGGGAAGGCTGCTCTGTAGCCTAGAACCACTTTTGCTCCTCCTCCAGGCCATTCTGTTGCTTTGAATTAAGTGTCAGAAAGGAGGAGTTGAAATTCCCCCTTCCTTCTTGCTGGGAGGCAGGAGAGCTTCCCCTGGTGAATTTCTGCCTATTTGACAATGTAAAAGCACAGTAAGTCCAGGATGGCACAGGATGGGAAGGTAGCAATGAACCTGAGCCCAGAGGCGGAGCGCTTTCTCCCTATGAAGCAGGACAAGCTGTACGTTGCTCTTTTTTGCTAGGGGCCTCTCGCGCTAGGCTGCTCCTTTGCTGCTGTAGCTGCAAAGTTAGGTAAACCTAGTCATCATTACCGTCATCGTTTTCACTATACTACAGTTATCATTTCACGTGTTCCATAATGGAGAAACGGAGGTGAAGGGAGAAAGAGGCAGAAGTGAACACTCACTGTCGGAAGGCATTTAAAGAGAGGGAGAAACCAACCAAACCGCAGAGGCTGAGGGGAAAGGGCACCAGCACCGCCGAGCGGGAAGGCGGGAAGAACCCGGCCGGTTCCTTTCAAGCACGTACCTTCCCCGCTCTGTCGCTCGCGGCCGGCTCCCAACATTTCTGAGGCAGAGAGAGAGAGAGAGAGAACCGCTCCACCCTCCTCCCCTCACAACCGGGCGGAAGAAGAACCTAGCACTGCGATGAAGCGGTGAGAAAAAGGCAGCTCTTTTTCCGCCAGACTAGGAAATGGTGGTCTGGGAGGCGGGCCGATTGCCCTGAAGCAGCCAATGCGGAGTCCCCGAGAAGCATGAGCCTGTAACAGCAGCTTCGCCACAGGGAGTTAACAACAATCCCAGCTCAGCTTGGTGTTGTGTGTACAGAGAGTTCCTACTTAGAAGCTTGACATTTAAATCCTACAATTTTTAAAAAGCTTCTCATGCTGACTAACCGCAATTCACCATCACATACATCCAATACTAGGGGGCAGAACTTCAAGTACAGAAGTTAGCTGTGGACTTCTACCAGCACTGAACTCCCCCTCGACACCCCCCAGGCTGCAATCTTATGCACACTTACCTGAGAGTAAGGATGCTTCCAGATGACAATTTATTGTGCAATCGACATGGTTCATTCACTTACATTTTACCTGTGGACCACATGATCACAGCTCACCTTTATTCAAGGTTTTCGCCATCTTTTTCTTAATATGGATAATACGTTAAGGATAAAGAGTCTGGAACAGTTCTGCTGCAAGCTACCCATATGTGGAAGTTCTCTGGTGCTACCTGCGACGACCCCTCACCCTATGCCCAGGTGGGGTTGTTGCTGCCTCACCTAGTGACCAAGGACACCCGTCTCCCCTCAGGATCTGCCCTGCCACCCAGGTGGTGCACCTCCCAGATAGCCAGTGCCTATCACCTCACCACTATTGGGATGGCTACCACCGCTGGGACTTTCGAGCCACCCAGCCTGGCAAACTTAATAGAGGCTGTTATTCCCCACTATTTTATCCCACTTATTGTGGGTTTTCCCCTTCAGATATGCTGCCACCAAACCCCTCAGTAGTGTGTGTCCCTTGCAAGGCACGTGGGGTTAACCAAAGCCTTATCTATAATTATAAATGGCAAACAGGCTGTTTACACACAAAAAGAACAAGATTTATTTTGGGAACACAGGTAGGGAATCAGGGTCAGGGAACATAAGGGATTCAGGGGTCAAAAATGGGTTTCAGGCAAATACAGGGAATTAAATATTTTTCTGGATATAGCACTTTTCACACTTCTAACAGACTAATCTCTCAAACCTTCCTATCTCCTTACCTCCCAGATCTCTCCTTCTATGTCCACCCCCTCTCTCTGTCTCACTGCCTCTAATTGCCCCCCCCCCCATTTAAAATCCAGTCACTCCTTCCCCAGCCAATCACTTGCAAACTCCATCTGAACTTTCCATTCACTGTCAATCATACACCCCAGGCACACTATATACAAACCTCAGTAGGTATTTGCCCTTTACATAGAACCAGAATCATCACAGTACCTTCCTGTGATTTTTGGGGGGTGGATAAGGGACCTGTGCTATGACAGTACTGCGGGTTTGATTTAGCACCAAACCTCCTCACTTCTGCTTGCTCTTAGTCATTTTGTTTCCATCTTCAAACATTATCAGAAGTACCTTTACTTTCATTTTACCAGTGGCTGCAAACACCAAAGTGAGTTTTTGGAAACCTTGAGCTCTGTCACTTGCTACCAAACACCTCCTCTGAGAAGTTATTTTACATGATCTGGGGACAATAAATGTCACTGTACTTAGAAATTACTATGCTCTGAAATGGTTTTTGGGCTAACAGCAGTGTTCTGTGCTATCACTCATGGGAAACAGTTTATATTTTTATTGTCCGTGGTTTCCACCTTTGGATGCCATTTTTTTTGCTATTAACTTGAACTTTAAAATAGCGACAAGGAATTCCAAAGGGATGGAACATGAGGACAGTGAGGACTTCCTTTTCATAGAGTCCTTGTTGTCATAATGACGATACTCCTCATAAGGTGGCAAGACAACATGGTCAGATATCTGAAGCCCATCTTACAGTATAT
This sequence comes from Shinisaurus crocodilurus, assembly GCA_021292165.1. NCBI lineage: Eukaryota > Metazoa > Chordata > Lepidosauria > Squamata > Shinisauridae > Shinisaurus > Shinisaurus crocodilurus. Next base: position 159,415,461 of record CM037879.1, read on the forward strand.
GTCCTTTTGACTTGTAGATGTCACACAGCAGCCAAATTCTCCTCAGCCACTAGAAGTCTAGCAGTGAGGCACCACCACCTTGCTTTCAGCCTCTCAAAGACCTTCTCCCAAAATATTGTGGCAATGGTTAAAAGTCTTTTTTTATAGATAGTCTTTCCTCTGTCAACGTGCCCCTCATAGTGTTTCATTAGCTATTTCTTCATGGGCTACACAACATCAGAAGTGGGACTTAAACTCCTCTTATTGTAATGGCTGAGTTTCCTGGAACAAAGACACCCTTATCCATGGCTTGGCACGGATAGACCACAGCAATGCTGGAACTTTAAAAACGAGAAGGGGATGCATGATGAAAACAAAAACAAAATTCTACAAGAATGACCACCAAATGACCACCAAATGAAAACTATCTTTTCTTCATTCTGGGCATCTGCGTAAGTGAACATTCACCTGTACACTCTCCTCTTTTTTCTTTTTTTTTTAAGGAAGTGCAATATTTATAGCCTGCAACATTCCTTCTTGTGTTGAAATTATATATGGATATATTTATTTCTGTATTTCCTTTTACACTGAACCACTGCATTGCCTTCTTGCAGAAGAAAATGAGGAGGCAGCAGTGGAGAAGGCAATTGCTACTCATGGCAACCCATGGCCACATCACTAGACCTAGTCTGTGGAAAACTGTTCCAAGGACCATCAGACAAGTTATTGCTGCCATAACCATGCTTGAAAGTGGAGGGTTACCACATCATTGGTGGGTCTCCCTCAAAAGTGAGCATTGGTGGGATTTCTATGCGATTGGAAAGAGGAACTCTCTTTGAACATGCTGATCTACTCCAGCATATTCAGTGGCAGAGAACCATCATGCAGGAAGCCATTTCTGTTGAGAAATATGTGATGGTAACCCAATCTTGAGTGCTATTGTGAAGTAGCCATACACTTTGGAGTCAGCAGATCCACCGTTGGAAGTATGTTTCACAACTGAGAATCTGCTTCTTAAATGGACTGTGCACTTGGGCAACTACTGCAAGGTAACTTTTAAACTTTTCCATTTTTCTTAGTTTTTGTTTGGTGGTCATGCTTAGTTTTCATTTGGTGGTAATTTCAGTTGGTGGTCACACAGGTGCCCAGAATAAAGAAAAGGTACAGTGAGAGGGGTTTCGGAGTAATGAGAGGGACAAAAATGGAAAAAAACAACTATCAAATCATGGAAGAAGGGTCCAGTGTGGAAACAAATTAGGCCAAGTAAATTTTCTGTGAAAAAATTGTAGGGATTAAAGTGTGTGTGAAGGAATCTTTGCCTCCCCGCTCCTCCCGCTCTGCATTTTTGCTAGACGGCCTGTCCAAACACCTTGTCACTGTCCTTGAGCTGAACTATCACTGGCTGACAGTCAGTGGTAGGAGGGGGCAAGGTGGGGGGGTCTGCTGCACGCCCTCCCCTTCTACGGAACGGGGCGCTCGGCAGATCCCACTGCCGCCATGTGGCTCTTTCCTCGCCCAGCCCCACTCGGGGCTGGATGAGGAAAAGGTGTGCAGAGGTGGTGGCGGCAGCCGCCCAGCCTTGCCGCCCATGCTGCCACCAGAGCCTCGCAGTTGCTGCCACAGCTACTGGAGAATAAGGTAAGTCAAGGGGGGTTTGGCTGGGGGGGGGAGAGGTGGGGGGTGAGGCAAGATAGGGGGTATGCCATGTGCCCCCTTCCCATTTGGAAGGGGGCACACAACAGGCACTGGGGGCTTCGGCAGCAGCGCACAAGGAAGCTGATGACAGCCAACGAAGTGCCGCTTGAGCACTTGGCTGGCTTCATCAACCAGAGCCCCTTGGCCAGAGCGGCAACCATTTTTTGCCTCTCTGTCCAAGGGGCTCTGTGCCTTTTTGGCTTGCAGGAAGGTTAGCATGTCGTCCTCAGTAAACCTCAGTAGGTTAAGTAAACTCTACCGCAAGCCACAGCTTGGTAAGGTGATTAAGGAGACCCTCGTTAACCCCCCTAACTAATTTATCTGGGTTTGGATGACATACTAAACCTCAGTAGGTTTACCATGCAGGTAAACCTACTGAGGTTTAATGTGTTGTGCGGATCCAGCCATTGCTTCTTTGCCGCCCTCACTGGCCCTGAATATATATGACCATAGGCACAACCAGTGTTCTATTGCACCCACTAGGAGTTTTTCTCCATCTGTACTCAAGCCGTCTCCTATTTTGATTCATCGCTCTCAGCTCTGGAGTATACCATGGACCCATACGAGTTCTACTCCAGAGAGGGTGCTCAGGAGCAATCATGTCAGGACCCGGGTCATTTCTGCATTCCACAGACAGACTAGATTTTTGCCAGCCATATCAGCCAGAACCACCCCCAACCCCAGAGCCCTCTGGAAACCAGGGATGGGGACTCGGACTCGACTTGTGAGTCGGACTGAGCCCCCCCTCTGACTCGACTCGGGTCCCAATATTTTTAATGGGACTCGAGACTCGACTCGGGACTCGAGACCAAGGACTCGTCAACATCCCTGGGCTGTTGACGAGTCTTCTGGCTGTGCCAGAAGGAGCGCGATCACCGGTGAGCGCATGGAAGCGAGGCGCGCCGCTGCTCAGCCACTATGGACAGCTACCAGGAGTGCAGCCCCAATTATGTGTTGAGATTTATTTTGATTGATGTGTTGTTGTGGGGGGTTTGGGTTAGGGTCAGACATTTTGGGTTTGGCTGCCTCTGCCTGCCTGTCTGGGGTTCCCAGCCTCCTCTGCCTGCCTGGTCTCTTCTTGACCTGTTCAGCAGTTGAATTGTCCAAGACAAAGGCCTCTGCCTGCCTGCTTTGGGGTTCCCTGCCTCCTCTGCCTGCCTGGTTATTTTGGGTTTGTCTGCCTGGTCTGTTCTTGCCAAAATCAGTTGCAGAGTTTTGAAATAAAAAGGCACACTTGTGCCTAGAATTTATTTAAGCCACACATCTGAAGTAGCCTTATTTTGTTGGGGGGAAACCCCACTGATTTTAATAGGGACTCGTGGAGTCAGTTTTGGGAGTGACTCAGGACTCGTGACTCGTGAGTCACCATTTTGGACCAAGGACTCGGACTCGGACTCGAGACTCGGGTCCAAAGACTCGTGACTCGACTCGTGACTCGAGACCAAGGACTCTTCAACATCCCTGCTGGAAACCATCTGGATCCATTAGCTTCTGGGGGCAGACCATCTTAATAGATCTCTCACCCTTGCAGAGGGGAAAAGCTGCCAGAATTTAAACCTCAGCAGGCAATGATCTTCCCATGACAAAGAAATTGATTCAGATCACCATCTCCGTGTCCAGCTGGAAAAAATAAGTCTAGAGTATGCCCTAGTACATGTATTAGGCCAATGACATGTTGGGATAGTCCCATGAAATCTGAAGCCGCCATGGACAAGGTGCCCTCAGTCTGAATGTTGACATCCCCCAGAACCAGCAGTCTGAGGGACCTCAACAGTACACCCAAGACCACCTCCGTCACCTCAGGTAGAGAGTCTGTTGAGCAGTGGGGTGGGCAGTACACCAACAGAATCCCCAGTCTGTCCCACTGGCCCAACACAAGGTGCAACCACTACAGACCGGTAGTCAGATGGACAGGGAGCCTGGAGAAAGAGAGATGTTTAACTAGCCCTAACTACTAGTTAGGGCTTCTGTTTAACTAGCCCTAACTACTGTATGGCTGGGCAACCAGGAACACCTGGGAGACTATATGGTGACACACACACCCCGCATGGCTCCTCACATAATCTGTTACCAGCTTCAGTTCTGTATTTACAAGGAACTGTTTTTAGGCCTAGATTCATGTATATTCCAATTCCTGTTTACCAGGGAGGGTATTTTCTGGTATTCAACTTCCTCCCTCAGGTCTCTAGAAGTTCAATTGGTGCAGCGGGCAGCTGCATTGTGACTCTCATGCTCCACATGGATATAAATGCACACATGGACACAAAGTTGGGGGGAAGGTGACAATGTCTGGGGCTGTTTAACTTAGGGAAAAGGCAAGTATAAAATTATGTATGGTGTGGAGAAAGTGGAGGGTGACTGTAGAACAGCACATCCTCTATCTGGGTAGTCTCTCCACATGATTTAGAACTCTGATTTTTCAGGTTTCTACAATCTTTCCAAGTTTCTACAATCTCTCTGTCTGCAGAGAGAGGAGGTTCTCCTCTGCAGACAGAGGTTGAGGAAGGCTGTTCTAAAAGGTAGGAGAGAAATCGATTAAATAAATAGGCTGTGGTGTCTTACCTCTCCCTCTTCTTCAGCCTACTGGAATGGGAGAGGGAGTCAAATATCGAATAATAATAATAATAATAATAATAATATATATATATATAATTATTATTATTATTATTATTATTATTATTATTATTATTAATTTCTTACCTGCCTCTCCACTCAGATCGAGGCGGGGAACAACCAAACATAAAATACATAAGTAGTTAAAAACACAGCAAATATTATTAAAATATTCTTAAAAACCTTTAAAAGTATCCTAAAAATTCTTTAAAACTCTTAAAATTCCACTGGGTAGGCCTGTTGGAAGAGGTCAGTCTTTATGGCCTTTTTAAAGGCCAAAAGACTGTCTAGTTGACAAGTCTCCTCCGACAGGCCATTCCACAGTCTGGGAGCAGCAGAAGAGAAGGTCCTCTGGGTAGTACTCGGCAGCCTAGTCTTGGCCGACTGGAGTAAATTCTTCCCAGAGGACCTAAGTGTGCGGGCCAGATTGTACGGGAGAAGGCGATCCAGCAGAGGCAATGGAGTGGGTTGTGCTGCCCCACCTCTCCCTCCATTACAACACTTCCCCCCTCTTTATTTCAGCAGTTTTCTTCAAGGCCATCCCCCACGCCGGAACACACAACTATATTAAATATAAACTGTTTTTTATTATATTCATTTAATACTAAGTAGCGCTAATGGTGAGAGATGATGGGAATTGTAGACCAAAACATTGGAGGGCAACAAGTTGCCCACCCCTGCCCTAGATAAACATTCCCTGCAAGTTGAAAACTAGCACATCAGGCAGTACTGCAGTCTAGAACATTTCACCATGGTACATTAGAGAGTTCCCCTCCTTACTGTGAGAGATTTTAAAAAACAAACAAACATCGGGGAGCATTCATGAACCGGCTTCCCATACATGTGGTCTGAAGTGGTAGACTCCTCTTACCAGCTCAAGATTCTTCCTTCTCGTTCTACCCACTAGGTCCGCATTACTTCTCAAGGTACAAAAACCCAATGGTACACAACACAGGCAAGCAATGAACCAAGACCAACCTAACCCCCTTAATCAGCAACTTCTGTTACATCAGCCCACTGGGATTTTTGCATGACTTCAGTGTCAGCAGGGTTCAATGTGAACATTTTCAATGCTCCAATACCAACGAAGGCATGAGAAACATCAATGTCCTAACCTACTGGCTTGGGGTATTTTTCCTGGCAAGAAACCACAGGCACAGTGGCATACAAAACGGTTTCAGAAGTTTGCTGGTAGTATCTCAAAGCATCAGATCTACAGGAGATGGGTTATTCTGGCCAAGGCTCTGGGAGCCATAGGCTCAATGTGTTTGTAGTTTCATAATGTAAATAATGCATTAATTGCTACGACCTATACATTTAACTCTATTTTTACAGTTCAGTGCAAAATACCGAATCCAAAGAAAGCACAAGCAGGGTCCAAGCAAAATACAAAACTCCCTTTACATGTCAACAGTTGTGACAGAAAACTCCATTGAGGCACAGATGGCAGTCACTTTGTTAATTTTGCCCCATAGATGTGTGGAAAATAAATTTAAAAGCAAGACGGGCAGGGGGGAGGATCGAACATATGTGGTAAGAAACATGCAGAATGAGCAAGAACTGAGTCAATACATAATAAAATAGCAGCAGAGAGAAACATTTGGTTCTTCAAAGCTTCCAGTGGTATAAAATGTTATGTGGAGGTTGCTGTTTAATTAACGCAGCTGCATGTGCTGGAACAACTCGTATATTAACTTTTCTGTATTTATACCAAACAAGTGCTGAATGAAATAAGACACTGCATGCATGCTTTAGGGATGCCATACTTCCAGCAGATTTGGACTTTATCACTCCCTCTGGAGCAAGACCGATCTCCGTGAGTGGAGCCATTTTTGTTCAGTTTTAGGTGCACTGCACTCAGAAGAGCTCAAACATCTTGTCATCTTGATTCAGGGTGACTCAGGACAGCGCCATGCATTGTGATTGCTGTGAGAGAACACTGGTGTTACAGCAAATGCATAAGATGTGGCGATAACACACACATGGTACATCTATATTTTAAAACAAAGGTAGCTGTGTTGACTGTAAGAAAATTTCCAAAATTCATATTACTGTAATGCCTATATTAGGCCAATTAAAAGATCGCCAAAAATGTGTAAGATCTTGAAAGCTTGCACACTTTATGTGTGTGATCTTCTGGTTGGCCTAATAAAGGTATTACACTAATGTGGATTTTGGAATATATATTTAAACACATGTGTAGACAAGTGGCTTGCGCGGTGGATTGCTGGAGGTTCCCTCCCTGTGAGCTCCTGCTTCTGAGCACTGTTGAATGGGGCAGGAGGGGCGGGATCCAGCCCCCTTATCAGAGGGCATCATGAGTTGGTGGCGGAGTAAGCAGAGTTGCCGCTTCAGCACTGGGCTGCCTGCTCAACAGATAGCAGCACCCAGCACAGGTCACACACACCCGGCGCTACTATCCGCTCAGCAGCGGTCCTGTAGTCTGCTAAAGCAACAGCCCTGGTGCCTCCGCTACTGCCTTGTGATACTGTCTAGTAAAGTACCAGACCATCCCACCCACCCCTTTCCCATTCAGTGGCACTCAGTGGCAGGAGCCACCACTGTGTACGGAGGTTTGGGAACCCAGCGAGGCAGGCAAACATTCATCATCACTTTCCCCACACAGAGCCCATTAGAACTGACCACCCTGTGAGCTGGAGAAGTAGATGTTACCATCATCTTCTCTTGAAATAGGCTTTTAAAACTATTTACTGGCGCAATCCTATGCATGTTTCGACAGAGAAAAGGCCTACAACTCCCAGCATGTCCCAGCCAGCATGGCTGACTGGGACATGCTGGGAGTTGAAAGCCTTTTCTCTGTCGAAACATGCATAGAATTGCACCTTAAGTTATATAAATCCGCCCTCATTCTTTGTATGTCATGTCTTACATTTCGGTTGGAAGCCTGAGGACAGGGACTGCCATGCTTTGTATCTCTGTAAGCCACTCTAGCCCTTTTGGCTAAAGGGCGGGGAACAGATGCTGTAAAGGAATGCATAAAATAAATAAATAAACCCTGGCCCAATCAGATTGCCCAGGCCCAGGTAGACAGGTGTTCAAAGTTGTACTTATATGCATGGGCAAGCTCCACATTACATGTTTGCTGTGAGAATATAATCAGTATGATTATAGGGATCAGGCCTGTGGCTTACGCCTATAGGGATCAGGCCTGTGGCTTACGCTGGCTCAGCTTGTCTGAGCATGGAAAGCTAAGCAGGGTCAAGCCTGGTTATTACTTGGATGGGAGACCCCTCCTCTAGTTTCCTGCATTGAGCAGGGGGTTGGACTCGATGGCCTTATAGGCTCCTTCCAACTCTATGATCTATGAAATCTATGGCATAGCTGCAATGGCTGAGTGGACAGACTCAAAATCCAACAGGGTTCCAGGAGAGACAATAAATAGAAGAGCAGGTGCTGTTCATGCCGAAGATCCCATGTTCAGTCCCAGGCATGTCAACTTAAAAGGATCAGGTAGCAGTTGATGGGAAACAGCTTTCTACCTGAGTGCCTGGAGAGCCACCACCTCTCAGAGCAGACAATACTGGGCAAGATGGACAAGCCATCAAACCTGATATAAGGCAGCTGCCTAGGTGCACTGTATACAATCGGCTAAACTTCAGTGGAGAATTGGTGCCTTACTGTAAGGCTTTAGCTTTTAACAGACCTTTGGAAATACCTAGGTGGAATGAATGTACATGTCATAGTTGATCAATGAATGTGGGAAAACACCAGTGTAAACCATGAGCTTCAGGCTGAGATCCTATACACCTTTACCTGAGGAGTTAGTCCTATAAACTCAATGGGTCTTAATTCAGAGTAGACATGCATAGGATCATGCTGTATGCCTACCCAATACAATAGATTGGATCCAAACCTAGGCACGCTTAGAGGAGACTTATTGACATTGATGGGAATTAACTTAGTCATGACTAACATAAGTCCCATTGATTTCAATGGGTCTACTCTATGTATGACTAAGTCTGAATGAGATCCAATAACTTCATTGTTTCCTACAGCAATTGTAATGTGTAAAGCTGTCAATGGCTACAATGGCCAATGGAGAGGAGATTACCTGTGTTAAGACAAAATAAATATTTCCCCATAATGTCTATCCATTAAGGAGTATATTGTGACCATTTGGTCACAAGCCACATAAAGGTCTGTTTAACAAAGGTGTTCAGTTTTATCCTTATTTTCTGAGAGCACAGCATACTTCATATTTTCTTTCAGATCATATTTAGGTCAGTTCTTTTTATTAATCTTGTTCTAAGCTGATGTGCATCAAGCCAGTGTGGCGTAGTGGTTAGGGTGTTGGACTGGGACTTGGGAGATCCGGGTTCTAGTCCCCGCTCGGCCATGAAACTCACTGGGTGACTTTGGGCCAGTCACTGACTCTCAGCCTAACCTACCTCACAGGGTTGTTGTGAGGATAAAATGGAGAGGAGGATGAGGATAATGTAAGCTGCCTTGGGTTCCTTGCAGGAAAAAAGGTGGGGTATAAATATAATAAATAAATAAAAGCCAGGGCTCCCCATACATAGCCCCAGTCAGATAGTCTGAGTTCCACCAATTAGATAGTCAGCAGGGAGGGGACAGAGGAGTGGGTGGGGTTAATCTAGACCCTAACTCCCTCTCCCAAACATCTAATGGTGGCAGGGGAGGCTGGTGACTACTATCTCGGTGGGGCTCCTTTTCCATTACAGGTTTTGCAGGTTTTAGTTGGAGCTTCATAGGAGCTATCCATGGTGCTGAACTCCACCCCCAAAATAGGTTCACCACCATGGAGCACCATGGATAGCTCCTATGAAGCTCCAAATAAAGCCTGCAAAACCTGTAATGGAAAAGGAGCCCCACCGAAATAGGAGTCACCAGCCTCCCCTGAATGGTGATATTTAGAATTTCAAATTGGGGTTATGTGTGTGTGCAGCCCTGGCTGGTGGACTGTGCTAGGCAATCATGTATAAGGCAGCTGTTTGCATGTGCAATACTCACTGCTTCCATTTGCATACAGTCCTTTGCTGTATTGAGACAGTTTTGTTTGGAATTCAGCACTTGCAGATCAGGAGGCTATGTCAATTTTAAGATAACGTGAAAGCATATAAGAAGAAAAACATATTAGTTGATATTCTCTCTATATATACATTTCCTTCTAGTAAGTTGTCTTGGTAGTCTCTTAGGCTGGGAGTGGGGCACATATTGCACCAGCCTTCCCCAACCTAGTGCCCTCCAGATGTTTTGGTCTACAACGCCCAGCATTCCTGGCCATTCACCATGCTGGCTGGGGCTGATGGGAATTGAAGTTCAAAACCTCTAAAGGGCACCAGGCTGCCGGAGAGATGACTGCATAATGAAAGACAGGACACTTGTGCACACTCCGTGGTCCTTGCCTCAGTAAGGTAAGGCAAGCACAAGAAACCGAAACCCAACTCATGAGAATTTCTCCAAAGTTTCTTCTCCGTTGAATTTCGATCAAACTGAATGAGAAAGGTTAAAAAAAAAATGTGGGAGAAATTTTTGGCTCAACATTAGTACTAGACAAATGTTGATTATTCAAACCCAAATAGCCTTGGGAAACAAACAGATTATATACTTTCTCTGATAGAAATGTGTTGCTCTTGCAGTATAATAGCAGAGCCCTAACAGGTCTACTCAGAAGTGAATCCCATTGAGTTCAGTGGGGCTTACTCCCAGGTAAATGGATATATGATTGCAGCCTGTGTATTTTGTAGAAATCTGGGGTATGGCAGTTGTAATTAGACACATTTGAGAATTATAATGTAGAGCCGAGGAGAACAAGCATATTGATTATTACTGGTTTAGAGTGGGGGAAATGGGTGGGTTCACTGGGTTGAAGCCATGCTGCTTGCCTAGAGTGAGCACAGAATAGTATTAATTCTACTGGCTTTCCAGGAGAGGCTCATGGGAAGACATTTGGCAGGTCCGTGGGTTGCTGACAGCTGTACTGAAAATAATTTCCTGTTTTAGATTTGGGAGATCTCCTGGAACTGCTTGCTTCAGTGAGTAGACACATTGTTTGGGAGATATGAGGACCATGGCTATAGGTAGCTTAATTTTTTTTAACTGTTTACCCAGTTGATGGTTTCAAGAGGAGAAAAAAAGTGTGACAATAGAGCAGCCTTCCCCCAACCTCACCAGGTGCTCTTCAGAAGTGTTGTATTGCAACTCCCATCATTCCCAGACAGCATGGCCATCTGAAGTGCACCAGGTTGGGAAGGCTGCAATAGAGGCACTTTTTAAGACCAATAGTCCTGTTTATGTGCCAGGTTTTTAAATATACCATTAATTATACTGATCAAATATTTGAACAGCATTTGATGAGTTTGTTATCAAGTGTCAGATTATTCAATGCTAGTATACGTGGGTGGTTTTGATTTTGGCAGGCTTCAGAGATGAAATTTCATATACCATTAGCAGTCAAATCCTATTAATCATTGCATGTTATCTATCAAATGCTACATGACAAAACACGAATATAGAATTGAATTATACTAGCTGTCAGACATTAAGAGAGCAAACCTATGATGTTACGACAGATAATCTGGGCGTTAGATTCCCTTAAAGAAGAGAGGCTAACCCCGCACTCTTGCAATAAGTTTGGGATCTTTGGCTGGGGTAAAAACGAGCGCAGCTGGGTGAAGTTCACGCTTTGCCTTTCAACACTGAACACATGCACGCACTGACGTCAGAAACAAAAGAGTTGTTTTTATTAAAGATGAAATATAAAGCAGGTACAGCATCTTACTTCTGGTGGTACAGTAAACCCAATGATTTCCAGGCAGCAAATCCTGGAACTTGAAGACACTTATGCTATCTTCAAGCACACTCTATAATTCTGAGAGAATAAAGAGTCCCTTTTTGCCCTGGTAGCCTATGGATAGAAAGGGGGTAGAAGAAAGGCTTCTGTCTAAAAGGGATAGTTAGTTATCCTCACAACAACCCTGTGAGGTAGGTTAGGCTGAGAGTCAGTGACTGGCCCAAAGTCACCCAGTGAGTTTCATGGCTGAGCGGGGAATAGAACCCGGATCTCCCGAGTCCCAGTCCAACACTCTCACCACTACGCCACACTGGCTCTATCAAGTTGCTAACTACAGTAATACCTTGGATTGCAAGTAACTTGGTTTGAGAGCGTTTTGCAAGGCAAGCAAAGTTTTAAATATATATATATATATATTTACTTGATATACAAGCAACGTCTTGCAATACAAGTACTGTAGTACGGCTTAAATTAAAAATTTCTGTACAATTTTTTTTGGAGGGATTTCATTTTGATATAAGAGTGTTTTGGATTAAGCACGTTTCCGGAACGAATTATGCTCTCAATCCAAGGCATGACTGTACATAAATTACTGCTTGTTCATTAGATACTACGAAGAACTACTTTGTATCCTCCCAGATGACAGAGGTGGAGACGGATGTTTTGGCTAGCTTTGCTGCATGTTCTCTTTTCTACGAGGAGGTTAGGAATAGATTGTAGTTATTTTTGATTTCATGGAGGAATTCACCAGTGTAAACCAGTCATAACTATCTAGGATTTCCTAACATCTAGCTATGTATAGAGAAAATATCACTATGCTGGTGTGGGGAGTAATACATGACATGATGATGATGATGATGATGATGATGATGATGGTGGTGGTGATGATGTTCAAGGGAAAGCTCTGCATATGCGTTAAATTAAAAAAAACACTTAAAACTGCATGTTGTGGTATGAAAGATGTTCAACAAGTTCTCATGAACTTTTGTGATTATAAATGTATCATTAAGAGTTCATTAGGACATTAAAAGAAATCCTTCCTAATCTATGTGTGATCTAAATTTGGCAAGTTAATGCAATCCAGAATTACTGTATAAAGAAGGTGGCCTCCCTGGCCAAACATCTGCTCAGATTTCACATGGTAGCATTTCAATTTTCAACAATATTACAGATGAAATACAAACTTTGATTTTTTGGAAAATATCCCTTTCTGGTCCTATTACTTTTTCCTGAGTTTGATCCAGTGCAGTTGTTGTTTCTGGCATTGATACCTTGGAGATCAACTTCATACAAATTAGTTTGAGTTTGAGGAGGTCTTTATGCATAAAGTGCAAAAGATTTTTAGCAGGCTCTCCAGAAGAGATGCTTGGATGTGCATCAGTTGAATTGCAGGAGAGAGGGGATCCTGTAGGTAAACAGAACTCTTTGGTAAATTTGTTTTAGAACAACAGTTCTGAAAATAAGATACAATGGGTTGGATCCAGACTTGCCCCTCTGCAAACGGAAGGGAACTGGGATCTAGTGCAGTTCATAGACAGGCCTGTTCCCTGCTAGAGGAAGGGGCCAGGACAGTAGCGGCTGGTGCTGATTGGAGCTGGTGGGCCGTTCCTCAATATTCTACTGAGATTGCTGGAGGAGGACAAGAGGAGATCATGTGTGGCACTTGGCAGCTGCACACCAAGCATTGGAACAAATGTACCCGGTTGTGAGAGGATCTCTCTGCCACAAGTGACTGGGGAGTCGCTGCCCCATTTGCTCCCAATATAGAGCCATTTCTAGGGTGGGGCTCTTCCATCTCCCCTTCCCCCAGAGAGTGTTCTAGATGGTCTCCCAAAGATAATACAAAATAGGGACATTATATTAGGGGAAGACCTTAACTCAGCAGTAGGAGCACATGTTTTGCAAGCAAAGGGTCCCAATCCCTGGAATCTGTAGGTAGGGCCGGGAAAGACATCCAGGACATCCAGGAGTGCAGCTACCAGTCAGTGTAGACAATTCTAAGCTAGATAGACCACTGTTATAAGGTAACTTCCTAGGTTTCTATATTTGTGATTGGACAAACATTTACTTATGTAGGAAAATGAGAGCTTTCGAATTTCACAGAATTCTAATGTTGGTCCAATAAGATGTCATGTTGAGCCACTTTTTAATGTTTGTCCAAAGATGGATCCTAAACATAACAAAATTGAGACCCATGGGACTCATAGGAAACCTAACTTTTGCCCCCGAGAGTTCATTGCTTTTGTTAACAGTCAGTGAATTTTTTTCTTCATATCATTTCTTTTAAAAATCTATTTGTTTGACTCCTATCCCTTTCTTCCTCAAGAAATCTCAGAATGGGTTTCTTGGAACTTCCAGTGCTCTCCTGGGTGGTAAGGGCTGGTTGATAGTTCAAATCTTAAAAGGAGATTGAATCTTAGTCACCTAATTTTGTGATGAGCCCCACCCTTAGGAGAATCAAGGTTCAATGACATTCAGGGAGTATTGTTTGTAAACAGTCTTCTGCATTGCAATTTGGCAGGTATTCACCCATATGGGTCAGGTTCGGTGTATAGGACAGCCTTTCCCAACGTGGTGCCCTTCAGATGTGTCAGACTGCAACTTCCATCAGTCCCAGCCAGCACCGAGAAGGCCGCCAAGTGAAGGCTGGTGCAGGAAAATAAAAATTCCCACTGGTTTCTTAATTGTGTGTCAGCGCATTATTGTCCCCCTGTAATATTATTCAACTGCACATATCCTGTGCAGGAAAGAGACTAATTTTTATATCCCAGCAACATCTGATTTTCTATGGCAGTCACTGATGTGTGTGTTTTTCTGATGAAATCAATACACACTTTGTAGATGTTCTCTGAAAGTGCAGAAACGAGGAAAGGATTTAAAGAAGCCACCAATCCTGCCAACTCAATACAAGGGCATCTTGACCGACTATGAGCCTGGAACTACACAAAACAAGTCATAAACCTGTGGACATCTGAATGATGTATTCTGGCACTATCAGCACAGCTGCAGTGAATACCTTGGTCTCTCCCCCATCTCTTTTATAGAAGCGTGAGTACAGAGTCCAGACACTTCAGGATCACCCTAAATGACCACCCTAAATCTGTGACAGGTTAGTGCGTGAAGGGGGATGGGAAAAAGGCCTGCTGTTGCTTTGGCAATAGGGGAATTGTGTGAAGGATGTTTGGATGTAATGTGGATGTCTTGTATGGGAAAGCTGGTGACAATCAAAGAGGTCACTAGGGAAAATGTAAGGATTTCAAAAGGGATTGAGAGCCGCACAGTTTTTCTTTTTAAGCATATTTATTATCATCATTTATATACTGTCATCAAGGTGGTGTACAACAAAAGCATGCTGTCATGTTTTATTTGCGTATTTTGTTATTTATTTAAAGCATTTTTAGGCCACTTTTTGGGCAAAAAGGCTCCCAGAGCAGCATACACATAAATGGTATGATAATCCCTGTCCCCTGGCTTACAATCTAAAAGACATGACACACAAGGAAAAAAGGATGGGGAGGAAGAAGGAAAAATGCAAATTCAGCACCAGCTCTTAAAGTTACCATTCTTATCATGACCAGCTTGGGTGGAAACCTGTTATAAAAACCTGTTATCTCAATTTAGGACCCAGATGATAAAACTGAACTTCTTGATAAGTTGTTATTCAGCAGTTTCACATTTGGAATCCCCCTTTGACATTCCTTTAAGAATAGCCATTTTAAGGTCAGTAACAGAGGGTTTTGGGAGGTTGCAGTGTTCTCCCACTGGTTTCTCAATAGTGCCCCTTCTGATGTCAGATTTGTGTCCATTTATTCTTTTGTCTACCTGGCTTCTTTGTCTTAGGTAGAATACAGAAGAGCTCCTTGAAGGAAAGGCAGGATGATGATGATGATGATGATGATGATGATGATGATGATGCTTAACTTGCCCACTGAAGCGAATGGCAATCAAACATCTTATATTTAGGTGGGTGATGCCTACAGATATTTGTGTATGCTTGGATCAATATGATAGATTCAAGATCCATCATATTGCTGGAGATTAGGAGTCAATAGTGCTTGAGATGTTCACTAATGTGCTTGAGATGTCCATTTTAGGCAGGGCCGGATTAAGAGCATTATGGGCCTGGTGCTGAGGATTTTGGTGAGCCTTTTTATGGAAATAAATAAAATGAAGACGCAATTTTATATTAAAACAAATTAAATATTTTAATTACCATTAAAGTGCCAAAACAGAAACGTATTGAAAATATTTCTTTTTTTGTAAACAATAAGCTTGTTAACTCAATAAAACCGTTATAAAAACGCTCTCAAACCAAGTTACTTGCAATCCAAGGCATTACTGTATTATCAATAACATTTCATAGATTTCATAGATCATAGAGTTGGAAGGAGCCTACAAGGCTATCGAGTCCAACCCCCTGCTCAATGCAGGAAACTAGAGGAGGGGTCTCCCATCCAAGTAACAACCAGGCTTGACCCTGCTTAGCTTTCCACACTCAGACAAGCTGAGCCAGCGTAAGCCACAGGCCTGCAAAGGGCGCAATCCTATAAGCATGTTCAGAGAGAGAGAGAAAGCCCTGCAATTCCCAGCGTGCCTGGGGCATGCTGGGAGTTGTAGGACTTTTTCTGTCTGGACATGCTATAGGATTGGGCCCTGAAAGGGGAAGCAAAAAAGGTAATTTACTGCCTCTCAGACTTGCAAGCCTAAAATACTTGACACGATGCTCGATCCACGCTCTCGCGGAACTGAGGAGGCAGCCCCTTTCAACTTCGGCTTTCCGGCCTTGACTCACTCCCCCTCCCCAGAAAGCTGATTCACACCGCGCGTCTTGCACGATCCTGGCCTTTCACACGGCTTCCACGAACACCCCCGCCGCCCCCGCTTCTCTCGATCTCCCCCGCTCCCTCCGTCCACGAAGCCCTCCGTATAAGAAGCCCGGGCGGCTTCCACGGGCGATTAACAGCGCGCACACGGCACTCCAGCCGCCTTATGCGTGGCTACTCGGGAGTAAGTCTCCTATTCCCTCCCGCGGGGAGGGCTTACTCCCAGGAAAAGCGGGCCTCGGATCGGCTTTCCCTTTTCCCCGTCTTTGCCTCGCCTCCCGCGTTACTCCGACTTTAAAAAGAGTAGACCCATTGAAATGAACGGGGCGGGGGCTGAATATTGTGGGCCTGTTTTGTGCTAGGGGCCTGGAGCTGCAGCTCCAATAGCCCCTATCTTAATCCGGCCCTGATTTTAGGGCTTTAGGTCATGAGTGCTATAGCAACCTACTGCCAGTTGCAAATATTAAATGTTTTGGAAGTATTTCCATTATTTGGTGCTGAAGAGGCATAACCTGAAGATCCTGGACCAACATGTCTTATGTTATGAATGGAAAGGTAGGGAGAGAGAAAAGTTGCAGAAGAACTTAAAGGTATTTGTTTTTCATCTGGAAAGTTACAAAAGCTCTCCATAAATATCATGCAATCCTTTTTCTTGTTATGTTGTCTTGTGTTATATGCAGCACTATTAAAATTACATGCAACACATGCCATCATTTATTAAAATTAGAAATCCAATCCAAACATCCTGTGTTCTGCAAAATAGTATGTCATAAAATTCCCTTCCCTTCTCAAAAGCTAGCTCGGGATTCCCATGTTTATTTAATTTGCTAACCTTACTAGGACTTTTGGTTTTGCATATTGAATAGAACACTGGATGCATTTTAGTTTAGGGGAATCATGGAGGCCTAGGAGTATGTGTTTTCTGAAGCACTTTTGAAATCATAGAATAACAAATATTGACATCTTATTATTCTTAGTACAAGCCAGAAAAAAACAACTACTGAATTGGTTTAAATTATCATGTATTGTGTACTACTATACTGTAGATATACCCTTAGTCATATAATTTCTTCTAATTTTGGATGCCTTTTGTGAACTGAAAATGGGGTGACCAGTGTACAATTATTTAAAAGAAAATATAGACGTATTTAATACATATTTTATGTATCTATGAATGTCATAGTCACCCGGCCACTAAGTTTAAGCCATAGTCTGCAACTTCTCAACAACTGTAACAGAAAACATCTGTGGATAATACCCAGTTTACTATAAGAATACATAAGATGCTGCTGTTCTTTAATGAGGGTGACTGAATAAACCAACAGGGAAACAATCTGGACTAAAACATTTGGAATTTGCTTTATAGGTTAGTTTGAAACAATTATTATAACTTTAAGGGAAAGGATTTCATCTTAGTTTAGGAGAGGCTGACGTTAACTCCAGAAAAAGGGACAAGATTCACAGGAATTACCCATATAATTCTGCATAAAATGAGATTTCATTGAATCCTTTGCTAGGGTTGCCATATGTCCTCTTTTACAGGGGACCATCCTCTGTTTGAAGGGTAGTCCTGTCCAGTTCTGGTTTAAAGATAAAGCACCATAAGAACTGTTGCCCATCCACAATCAGCACCTGGGCAGCAGACTGAGCAGGAAGGCACCCAGGTCAACTGGTCACAGTCGTTCCAAACTATGGTGAAATGTACTGTATTTCTATTTAAATTATTTCAAAGTTTGTGTATATAAGTATAAACTAGCATATGAAAATTGTATTCAAATCGCTGTCCTCTTTTTTTGGTGACGTGTTTCTTCTTTTTGGGTAATATATAAGTGGCCACCCTGCTACCCCACTACAGATAGTTTAAAACATCACTCTTGGGGCTGAAGCACTATCCTCACTCCAGGCCTGGTTTTGGGATTTTGTAGACCTATGAACGTGGGCTTTTCAGCATGACTAATGTGGTATATGAAGCTGCCAGAGTCAGACTATTGGTCTGTCTAGCTTCGTATTGGCTACTGTGACTGGTTTTGTGTCTCCAAGAACTCAGGCCTGCTATCAGACTTTATCTAGATATGAATCTTATCTAAAATATGTCCTCTTAAGGAATAATCACAGCCCTGGCTATAATGACCCACCTTGGTTATGATGATGACAGGCTGCCAGCCACTTTCTGGCAGAAGAAGGGCACTGTACTGTAGTAGACCACTTTGTTATAGCGCAGGATTCTTTACATTGCAATATAGCCTGGAAACAAGTAATATGGAAGGGCTCAACACTTTACAACTCTCAGCTGAATGTGTAAGCTGACTCCAATGGAAAATATACACATTTGAGAGGTTGTGAAGTGATATGGAAAGATGGTGTGGAAAAATGCCCTCACTGATAAGATGCCTCAGAGCTAATTTAGTATCTCTGCAATCCTCAAGAGAGCTAAGTATCTCCCAGCCTTATCCTTGGTCTAGGAAGGGTTAACTCCTCACAGAGGTCAAACCTTTCACTATGTCCCCTCAATATGTTTACCTCCTAGCTACATAACCTCCCCCAGTGTCCAGAAAACAAAGCTTGCCTTGATCGTCATTACACCTCACAACATGGACATCCAGCAATTGCTCCTCACCAGCAAAAAAGTGGCAAGGTAAAAATAAGTGAAGCACACATGCACGTTAAACACCTGTGGGAGGAGAATGTAAGTGCTACCCAATTATTTATTTAATTCACTTAGTGTCCTGCTAGGGCTGAACCAGGCTCAGCATTAGGACAAACTAAGGGGCAAGTCCAATAGCGAGTCAGTAAATAGACACAGGTCAAGAGCACAGCACTACCAGTCAAGTATGTGGAAGAGAGGTCGGAGACACGGCCAAGGTCCAAACATGAGAGAGCAGTCAAGTAAAAACACAGTCAAAAGCAGAATCAGGCAGGAGTCAGTAGCATGAAGGTCCAAACACAAGGCAAGGTCAAAAAAACAGTATACTAATTGCTGAGGTAGATTTTATTCCAGCAGTGGCTAGAATGAAACTGAAGGCTTATATAGCCAGCGCTTCTAGAGCCCCACCCAGGGCTCAGCTGTAGTTAGTTACAGGTCCTCTGGCAAAAGTCCTACCCATAGGAGGGCCTTGTCCTTGAGAAGTCCTTTCCTTGTGAGGAGTCCTCCTTTGTAATGATATACTCATCCTCAAAGGATCCCTACTGGCCTGCCTCTTGAGGTGAGGAGTATCTCGGGTTGGTCGTCCAGTCTCTGCCTCGGAGGTAGAACTTCCCTCCTCCTGTGGGGATGGACCTGCAAGCATCTCCCCTGAGTGCCCAGGCTCTCCCAGGCCTGATATGGGTGGCTCCATGGTATCATCCATTCCTGGGAGCAATATCTCCTCAGAGGAGGAGGATTTCTCAGCCAGGGCATGATATTTAGGCCATCATTTCATTTATCAATCATCAGCTGAAGTCAAAACAAGGGCAAGCAAAAGGAGCTAAATCTCAGGAGGGAAATCCTTTAGAAACAGACAGTTTTTACAGCCCTGTTCTAGCAGCCTGAATGGTTGTACAAAACTGTGACCAGATACTTAGACCAAATACAGGTTTGGAAAGGGATTAAAAAACAAAATACATAGCTCTACACTGAGCAGGGCCACAGTGCAGAGAAGCAGGGAAGCTAGTGGGAAAGTCTGCTTATAAACAAAAGGAGTAGACTTAGGTTTCAGCTCAGGCTCAGTGTATGCTCAGTTTTTAGGTCTTTAAGAGCAGCTCATATATTAAAGTTTAGGTATAAATCTCAGTCCAAATTATAAGAGTCCAGCTTTTAGTTCAGTTTTAAAAGCCAGAGTGTAAATTTAGAATGAACACTTTGAGCAAACTCACCCCCTTCTATTCCCAGTGAAACAAAGACTGCTTCTTCTCTTCAATCCCCTACCCATTGTGCATTGTCCACTCCCGATTTAAAAAAAAAAAACCAATTCCCAGAGGGCTAAACCAGCCTAGTTTCCCACTCACGGAAGTCTAGTGTATCCCAGTAGTTGAGTGCCCCCCCCTGGTTTATTTTGTTTTTTCTTTAATGAGGCCCTCTAATCTATTTGGCTGCAGTGGCAGGTGGGGAAAGCTAGCCAGTGCTATAACAATATGTCAGGCTTGTAAGGGAGCCCAGCTCACCGAGTGCAAGGAGGAGCCCCAATGACAAAGTATGAAGATAAAGAGAAGTGAAGCACCCACGTGAGTGTAGCACCCACACGAGTTTGGTAACAGAATGAGGAGGCCAGGGCAGTGGGCAGTCAACAGTTCCCTGCCTTCTACTAGTAAATAACATAGTTTTTCTCATAAACAAATTAAATAATATACATTTTTTAAAAATAAAAGCAGCAGTGAAGATAGAAAACTGGCAAGGGGGTAGGGGCGCAGCTATCCAGTGTATTGTACTGAAGTGTACATCATGAAGTGAGTTTTTTTTCCTTGAAGCCAAGGTTGCTCACCTAGAGAACATAAGAAGAGCTGTGCTAGATCAGATCAAGGTCCATAAGCATTCTGTTCACTGTGGCCAACCAGCTGTCCACAAGAAACCCACAAGTAGGACATGAATGCAACAGCAACTGGTGTACATAGGCATACTTCCTCTGATACTGGAGGTAGCATATAGCCATCAGGACTAGTAGCCATTGATAGCTTTATTCTCCATGAATTTGTCCAATCCCCCTTTAAAGCCATCCAAAGTGGTGGCCATCACTACATCTTGTGGAAGTGAATTCCATAGTTTAACTATGCGCTGTGCGAAGAACGACTCTTTTTTCTGTCCTGAATCTCCTACCAATCAGCTTCATGAGATGACCCCAGTTTCTTGTATTTTGAGGGAGGAAAATGTCTCCCTATCCACTTTCCATAATTTTGCACACCTCTATTATGTCTCCCCTTACTCGCCTCTTCTCTAAGCTAAACAATCCCAGATGTTGCAACCCTTCTTCATAGGGGAGTTGCTCCAGTCCCTTGATCATTTTAGCTGCCCATTTCTGTACTTTTTCCAACTCTACAATATCCTTTTTTACAGGGCATGTTTTAACATATAAAGTGTGGGGGAGATCCCCCCCCCATCAGCCCTCATGAATCCCCCCCCATCAGCCCTCATGAATCCCCCCTCAGTGGACTAAAAATTCCCTCCTTGAAGTGCCCTTTAAATTCTGCTTCTCCCTGGTTTACATTTGGGGAAAACAAAATGCAGATTGAAATGTTACTCATGTTCTCCTCTAGGCTCTGTGATTTAGGATTTGTCATCCTATTTTAAGCAAAACCTGTGCCTATGTAACCCATATGGCTTAATTAGATCTGTTACTTTAAGGAGATTCAAAGCTTTTGAGCTCTTGTGTGCAGACTAGCGTGGGGAGGGGGGGAGCAGCATGGGAGGGGGAAAAGACTTTGGAAGCCATTTTGACTAAGAGTTGCAGGAGTAGAATTCAGGGTAGGCCTGGCCTACCTAGTTTTTTAAAGGGTGAACCCTACTTACCTAGTTATTATTATCTTGGGGTCTCTGAAATCCATATGGAGGGAGGAACACACTTCAAATAAATGTGTGAGTGTTTTTAATTATAACTGTTGTTTCTAGAATATAATAGAACTGTGAGTTAAGAACCCCATTTCCCATAAGGCTGCCCTGCTGGGGCTCTTCCCCTTTCCCATCAGGCCTGCCTTTTCACGTAGGAGGGTTGGAGAAGCAAATGAGGTTTAAAGTCCTGGATGGAAGAAGCGTTTGGTTTGGGGTGACCCTGTTGTCGTTTCGGACTCTCCAGTACAGTTAGAGCTTTAAAAGCTTGCATTGAAGGGAAGCTTGAAACATTGATCGCAGGGCTAATTAAGGATCACATCAGACATAGGACAGTACAACTTGCCGATAGGGAAACCGTGGAAGGAACCTAGTGCCGGGTAACCTCTGGCATGGCGCATAAACTTCTGGCATCAGTTGCAACTTTCTCACCACACTCTGTTCAAATGGAAAGAATTGTGTCCCTGCACAATCTTATAGTGGATGACACATGAACACGTATGACAACACAGACAGTTAATGCACGACTAAACACAGCTCTGAATGGGATTGGTACAGTATGATCCCTGGCCTGCTGTTGTCCATTTTCTTTCTAGAGGACTCACTGAGAGAAAAAGCATGATACAGATACAGTAAGGTAAACGTGTAAGAATGTAAGTAAAACAAGTGGGGCCTTGAGGGTTGATTGCATGATGTTTGTTTTGAAAAGGGTTTGTAACACTGTAGAAATATTTTTGTGTTTTGGTGTAGAAACAACACTGATATAGTCTGTAAGAATTCCTTGATAAAGATAATGAACGAAACAAGAGGGGCAAACCGGTTTCTTGTCGGATGTGGAGTAATCAGCACATTGGAAGCTTCTCCAAGGGATACATAGAAAAAGGCTCAAGCCACCTGGGAAGAAAAACCAAAAGAAAAAATGAAGGAATTCTCAGGTGGTGGCCTCCTCAAAAGAATAAACAAAGGAAGGCCTAAGCCACTTCAAAAAGAAAAAGAAAAAACAAGGGGAAGGCTTCTACTAACTCTGTTAAAAAATATAACAAAGTTAGGACTTGGTATGCTAAATCACAAATGAGAATATAGATATATTGTGTTACCTGTAATTGCATTATTGTTAAGTCCTCAAACTTGTATGAAATTACTATGGATTTATACTTACAATTACGTTATTTGAAATTCCAGCATTGTCATTGTTTAGTCCTCAAATTTGAATGTTAAATCATTATGGTTTTATACTCGAAATGTTAGTGTGTTTAAAAATTTCTACAAAAAATATTTTTTGTGTAAAAGGTTTAATTATAAATATATAAAAGTAAGTTTAATCACGGCGGCGTTGACACTTTTGTGGATACAGTAATAATTACCGTGATTCTCCTTCTATTAGCTGTTCAGAGATTGGAGCCATGTATAACAATTGCAGGACATTGTGCTTTCAGTGATGAACAAAAGGATAAGATAACAGCAGGCTTTCCTCTAAGACTTCAAGAATTGTATGTAAATAATAATGAGGATAGGATTTACCACAGTTTATTGTGTATAGATGAAAAAACTGGGTTACTTATATCATTATGTATAGAAATAATAAGATTATAAGATAATGAACCACCCAGGCCATAGGAAGATGAAGAATTAAAATGGGTTGCTAGCTACTATAAAGGGAGATGATTAGGTCATCAGAGAGAGTATTAGAAGAAGGGCACACCCATGAAGTCTTCACCAAGCAATGAATGGGTGGATTTGCAGAGTAACCCTTATAGTATTAATTGGAACATTGAGAGAGCCCTAAGGGAGTGGTAATTGATTCTGCTGGATGTCTTACTCTAATGAATAGTGATGAAATGGTTAACAGCTGTTTTCAGCTGTATTTAGAGTATAAATACATGTATTAAAAGTATGGCCACTAGAGGAGTCACTGAGAGAAAAAGCATGATACAGATACAGTAAGGTAAACGTGTAAGAATGTAAGTAAAACAAGTGGGGCCTTGAGGGTTGATTGCATGATTTTGTTTTGAAAAGGGTTTGTAACACTGTAGAAATATTTTTGTTTTGGTGTAGAAACAACACTGATAGTCCGTAAGAATTCCTTGATAAAGATAATGAACGAAACAAGAGGGGCAAACCGGTTTCTTGTCGGATGTGGAGTAATCAGCACATTGGAAGCTTCTCCAAGGGATACATAGAAAAAGGCTCAAGCCACCTGGGAAGAAAAACCAGTTAAATTTAAATTTTAAATGCCAAGTTTCTTTAAATTGCAATTATTTACAGTTAAAACACATGTGTCATGGGATTTCTTTATTTAAATAAATGTGTTTAATTATTTACAATGAAGATTAAAAATGCCCTTTCCCTTGATTTTAAAATGCCCTTTTGAGTTCATTCCCCCACAGTGAAAAATCTTTTTTAAAAGACCTGCTATTTTTAGGTGGGGTGAGCAGAACTGCACACAGTATTGCAAGTATGGTCACATCATAGATTTGTATAAGGGCAGTATGATCTTGGCAGTTTTATTTTCAATTCGTTTCCTAATTATGCCTAGCATGGAAGTTCCCTTTTTCACAGGCAGCCACCATACACTGGGTTCACATTTTCAGGCTGTCCACTACAACCCCAAGATCTCTTTCTTGGTCCGTCACCGCTAGCTTAGCTCCCATCAGTGTATATATGAAGTAGGGATTTTTTGCCCCGGCGTGCATCACTTTACACTTGCTTACATTAAACCGCATTTGCCATTTTGTTGCTCATTCTCCCAGTTTGGAGAAAAGCTGAGAGAGGCAGATGGGGTTTGTGTCTGAGACTTTTGGGGATGTGATAGTGGCATCCCATTCCCAGTGTGACAGCTCCTCTGCAGTCACAGACAGTGAGGGTCTTGGGGAAGGAAGGCATCACTCTGAGATAGAGGGAAATGATCCCTTAGAAGGGACCCATTCTTTAGGGGGCAAACAGATATCCTTTTGTACTGAGGATATGCCTCAAAGGCAGGGGTGCATGAACACTTTCAGTCTGAGGGCCCAATTCTACTTCGGGGAAACTCTTGGGGGTCACATTCTAGTGGCTGGCAGAGCCAAAGGCACAAGGGGCAGAACCAAAATACCCAAAGTACCAGCATATTGTTGCTTAAAGCTCTTACCACCAGTAACTAAGCCTTAGGAGAAGCACTTCAACCCTTTAGAGTGGGGGATAACGCTGCACAGAACCTGGGGAACCAGCAAACAAGTGGTGATTGAGGGAAAGGGGGTGGAGCTAGGGGAACTGCATGTGGCCGTCTGAGGAACCCCAGCAGGCCAGATTGGGACACCAGGAGGGCTGGATGTGGCCCACAGGCCTGAGCTTCTACACCCCTGCTCAAAGGGATGGGGGTGTTCATTGTAGTGAGAGATTCAATCATGAGAGACATACATAGCTGGGTCTGTGAGTGACAGGCTTACAGACTGCCTGGTGAACTGGAGATTGTGGATATCACACATCATCTATATAGCCTGATACTTAGTGCTAGGGTAGAGTCAGCAGTTGTGCACCAGTGATATGGGGACATTCAGTCATGAGATCCTGTAAGCCAAATTTAGGTTGCTAGGTAGGAGATTGGAAGCCAGGACCTCCAAGGTAGCTTTCTCTGAAATGCTACCTACCTGTTCCACCTGCAGCAGGACCAGCTAGGCGGGCAAAGCCAAGCAGTTAAAGGAGCACTAAAAGAGGATGAGGATACTGCAGCAGAAAAGCTGCAGAAATTATTTGCATCTGTCTTCACTGCAGAAGATATGGCCTAACCCATGCCTGAACTGACTGGTGGGAGATTCAGGATAGACTAAAGGTAGTACTTCTTCCCATGGCACATCGTTAAACTATGGAATTTGCTACGACATGCTGGAGTAATGGTCATCAGCTTGGACAGCTTTAAAAGCAGATGAGACAAATTAATGGAGGATAAGGTTATCAAATGGCTACTAGTCATAATGGCTATATGTTACCTCCATTATCAGAGGCTGTTTGCCTCTGCACACCAGTTTCTGGGAAACAAGCAGGAGGGTGCTATTGCATTCATACTTTACTTGTGGGCTTCCCACAGGCAGCTGGTTGGCCACTGTGGAAAAAGAATGCTGGATTAGATAGGCCTTTGATCTGCTCCAGTACGGCTCATCTTATGTTTCTTGCCTTCCCCACATCTCTCTCTCCCATGCTATTCATATAGCTGTCTCTGTGGCTTGGACTCACTGCCTCTCCCTGGTGTCCTGCCTCGAACCATTTCTGGAACACTAAGCCTCTTCAGGTGTAGGAGTACTCAGAGCAAGCGTGGCATTATATCCACCCTGCATAATCTCTCACAGAATGTCTGTAGATTTAGCTCTGGGCTGGGTCATTCATTTGATGCTGCAATCAACGAGTAACTAATATGCATTGGTGAACCAGCACAGACCCAGAATGGGCAACTTGTGGACTTCCTGATGTTTTGGCTGAAAACTCCCATCAGCCTTAGCTAACATAGCCAATAGTGAGGGGTGAGGGGAGTTGTAGGCCAAAACATTTGGAGGGCCATGAGTTGTTTCCCCATCTGCTTTAAACCATGCCTTGTGAATTTCTTCCATCCTGGTCACCAGAGGTAGAGTTTACCTGGGGTTTATGCAGCAAAGGGTTTGTTTGTTTGTTTGTATTAATCACGACAACATAAAGTTCTTCAAATATAACTAATATGTTGGGGCTACTTCAAGACAGGTATCCGGATACAGACTATCCAGTCAATCCTATAGAAGATTTGGCCTGAATAATACAGTTTTATATGTATTATTTTAGCATTTCTCAATTAGATATGCTCCATATTATTTTAGCATTTCTCAATTAGATATGCTCCATATTATTTTAGCATTTCTCAATTAGATATGCTCCATATTTCTTTATTTAACACATTTATAAATCACACCTTCCATCTAACAGGTGCTTGGGGTAATTTATAGTAAAAAGAAGAAAGAAAAAAAGAGCCTCTGATGATGATTGTAAATTACAGGCAGGTTCATATGGGAGGAGGTGGTCCTTCAGATATCTTGGCCCCAAACTGTGAAGAGCTTTGTAGGTCAAAATCAGCACCAACTTGTGCCTGGAAATCAACTGGAAGCCCGTGACGTTGGTCCAGGATTGCTGTAATGCGATCAACAAACTGCCCTCTGACAAAAGTCCAGCTGCTGCATTTTGCACCAGCTACAGTGCTCGAAATCTTTTCAAGGGCAGCCCCACATAGTGCACATTTCAGTAATCTGAATGGTAATCTAATAAAATGTGTTGACAGAGCTGAAAACTAGCATTTTGAGCCATCCTGTGATTCTTTCATAGCTGAAGAAAGGGGCCTACCTATTGAATGCCTCTTCTCTTGAAATATCATAGTGTGGTTTCTCGTTTGGTTTGTTCTGTTTTTTTGTTCTTCGTTGTACTAACAAAATAAAAGTCTGGTTCATCCCTGTTTATCTTAGGAAATCTAACGAGACCTCAGCACATTAAATATGACTGCAGAGTAACAGCTGTTTAAAAGGAAGAACAGTCCAATTTTGGGATCTGTGTACAAGCTTTGCCGCATATGTTAAACAGTTATTGTGCGCAATGGAATGGGTTTAATTGTATTTAGGCATGCTGTAATTTGCAAAGGCATTGTTCAAACATGCTGCAAGATGTCAAACTCGTATTTTTAATATGCTGGGCAAGCCATCAAATAGTCAGTGTTTTTTGCTTCATCCTTTTTTGATTAGTAGCCTTGCAGACAGATTTGGAAAGGTATATGGAAACAATACAGAGATGAACAAAGAAGGAAATGGAGTGATAATTTGAGAGAGAAACAGGGGAATAAGTCAAGTGGGCTGGGGGATTGTGACCCAGATGGGATGCAGCATTTAAAAAAACCCCTGTTAAAACATTATGTTGTGCTTTATATTCAGCTGAAGCCTGTTCACTTCTGTTTGGTTTATGCAGGAACCTGATTTCCCCAAATTCTTTAATCAGTTTTATGGATATCAATAACACGTGCTGATAATCTGTGTTTAAAAAAAATAGAGGGGGGAAAAAGGAACTCCTCAAACTGATGTTGACTATTCATATCTCTTCATAGGCCCCGTGTCAAGGTTCCGCTACTGCAGGGACCCCTTGATCTGCCTTTGGGAGATCTCTGCCTCTTCCCAAAGCCTCTCCCTCTCTAGGTTATCAAGTCCTTTGCCTGCTTCCAGTAACGTGGGTGTAGGCTGTAGACGTGGTGAATAAGTCACTCCAAACTCCAGGGTAAACAACAACACTTTACTATTAATATTAGGGTTTTTACTTAATAGAGTGGTTATAATCCAAAAGCAAGTATAATAAAATAAAACAAACAAACAAACAATCCAATGTTCTCTAGTTAACTTCAGACTACCTATATCCTATGCAGCCAGTTTCTCTTTCTCTGCTGCTTCTGTGCTGCTGCTTCCAGCTCTCTCCCAGCACACACTAACTGCTAGCTGACCACACCCCACATATATAGTCTTCCCAGGACTGGAAGGTTATAACCATGTGACCTTGCACAGGAGAACTAATTCTTAACTTCTATTGGGCGAACTAAAACTCTCAAACTCCCCCTCCCATCCAAGTGTTTGGGCCTTCAGGCTTCAACTACTCGAGGGAAGTGTTTGGGCCTTCAGGCTTCAACAAACTGAAGCCTGTGTAGGCCTCAATCCTTTACATCTTCCCCCCCTTCTTCTCAAGTGGAACAATTTCCCTTTTACAGAAGAGAATTGTGAAACGTTAACCTAAAAAGGCAACTGTTTTTTTGGTTATTTCCTAGACAAAGCATCAGCTATCACATTCTCCTTCCCAGGCACATGTTCAATGTTCATTTGAAATTCCTGCAATTTCCAAGACCATCTCTGAAGCTTGGAGTTGGTATTTTGCATTGTTTGTATCCATTGCAAGGCATGATGATCAGTCCATAAAGTAAATTCTTGTCCAAAAACATAAGGCTTGAGCTTGTCCAGAGCCCACACTACTGCCAGACATTCTTTTTGGATCGTAGACAGGTTTCTTTCCCTGGGTAGGAGCTTCCTACTCAGGTAGGCTACTGGGTGTTTAACAGAGTCATAGTCTTGTAACAATACTGCACCTATGCCAGTCTCAGAGGCATCTGTAGCTACAATAAAGGTTTTTTCAAAGTCAGGTGCTCTTAACACAGGCTTTGAGCTTAAAATGTCCTTTAGTCTATCAAAAGCTCTCTGACATTCATCAGTCCACACAATTTTGTCAGGTTTACATTTCTTGGTTAAATCAGTCAAAGGTCCAGCGATTTCACCAAAATGGGGAACAAATCTCCTGTAATACCCAGCAAATCCCAAGAATGACCTGACCTGTTTCTTGGTTGTAGGTATGTCCCAGGTTCTGATAGCTTCAACCTTGTCCCATAAAGGTGTAATATGACCATTTCCAACCCTGTGCCCTAAGTATACTACCTCTGGCATTCCAAACTGACATTTGCTTAGTTTTACTGTTAGACCCGCCTCACGTATGGCCTGCAATACTGTTCTTAGGTGTACCAAGTGATCCTCCACATTTTCACTAAATATGGCTATATCGTCGATAAAGGTCACTGCAAATGCACTTAATCCATTTAGCAATCGATTGATTAGCCTCTGGAAGGAGGCAGGACTGTTCCTCAATCCAAAAGGCAACACGTTAAATTCAAATAACCCATCAGGTGTGACAAATGCTGTTTTGGGTTTGGCAGCTTCATCCAGGCTCATCTGCCAAAACCCCTTGCACAAATCAAGAGTGGAAATTATTTTAGCAGCTCCCAACTGATCTAAAAGGGTATCAGTTCTTGGAATGGGATATGCATCGGGCTTGGTTATCTTGTTTAATTTCCTGAAATCAATGCAGAACCTGATGGTGTTATCTGGTTTTTTCACCAGGACAACTGGGGCAGCCCAGGGGCTCAAAGAGGGTCTGATTACTCCTAACCTTAACATCTCTTCTACCTCCCTGCGTATGTCTCCCAGCACCTTTCCATTTACCCGATAAGGGAGTGACCTTATGGGGAGATTGTCTCCTGTATCAATGCTGTGTACAGCTAAATCCGTTTTCCCTGGTCTGTTCTGAAAGACATCAGAAAATTCTGTTACCACAGACAGTATTCTCCTCCTGTCCTCAAGGTTGAGTTGTTCTGACCATCTTAGCTGGTCTGGATTGCACTCTTCTAACCAGTGGTCTAAGATGTCTACTATCTCTTCTCCCCCTGTCTCTAGGTTTTCTTCTGGGACCTTCTGCACCTGTAAAACTACTCCACTCCTCTCATAGTGTGGCTTCATCATATTTACATGTACTACCTTGGGTCTTTTTTCAGATTTTTCTTTAACCACCACATAGGTTAAATCATCCATTTTCTCTCTGACTGTGTAGGGGCCTTCCCAAGCAGCCTTAAGCTTGTCTTTGCGCAGGGGAAGAAATATCATTACCTGATCCCCTACCTCAAATACTCTAGAGCGTGCCTTTTGATCATACCAGAACTTTTGCACCTCTTGGGCTTTGGTTACATTGACTTGAACTAGTTTACAGAGTGTATCTAGGGTTTGTCTAAGTTTTAACACATAATCCACCACAGAGGTTTTGTTTTCTACGAGTTTACCTTCCCAGTTTTCCCTCAGGAGATCAAGAGATCCTCTCACTCTTCTGCCATACAACAGCTCGAAAGGTGAGAATCCCGTTGATTCCTGTGGAACTTCCCTGTAGGCAAAAAGTAGGTGTTGCAGTTTGTCATCCCAGTCATTTGGGTGTGTGTTTACATAAGCTCTAATCATTCCCTTGAGTGTGGCGTTAAATCTTTCCACCATTCCATTGCATTGAGGGTGATAAGGAGTGGTTTTCAAG
Organism: Shinisaurus crocodilurus; assembly: GCA_021292165.1. Lineage (NCBI taxonomy): Eukaryota > Metazoa > Chordata > Lepidosauria > Squamata > Shinisauridae > Shinisaurus > Shinisaurus crocodilurus. Next base: position 159,445,723 of record CM037879.1, read on the forward strand.
TGTTTTACCCCACAACACTTCCACAGACATTCCATTATCTCGGAGAGGAAATTTGACCCACAATCTGTTAAGATTTCAGAGGGAAATCCAGTTCTGCAAAATATAGTTAGCAAAGCCTCAGCTACAGATGGAGCATCTATAGAGGCTAGTGCTACTGCTTCTGGGTATCTTGTGGCAAAATCCACCACTGTAAGGATGTACTTTTTTCCCTTGCGGGTGGGTTTAGTGAAAGGCCCTACAATATCCATGCCCACCCTAAAGAAAGCTTCTCCTATAATAGGCAGAGGCTGCAAAGGGGCTTTACTGTGATGCCCTGCCTTCCCCACACGCTGACAGGTTTCACAAGACCTGCAGTACTCTGCTACTTGCTTAGCAATTCCAGGCCAAAAGAAGTTTGCCATGAGCCTTTGTTTAGCCTTGTTTTTCCCCAAGTGCCCTGCGCATGGCACATCATGGGCTAGTTCTAGCAACCTTAGCCGGAATTGGTTAGGTACTACCAGTTGCTTTAGTGGTTCCCAGGTTAACTCTTGGGTTTTTGGTAACCACAGCCTATACAGCAATCCTTTCTCCCAAATAATCTGCTCCCTTCTTTCCTCAGAGAAGGGTCTCTCTTGAGGGAGAGCTACTCTTTTCAGAGGCTCCAAACTAGGATCACTGAGGACTCCCTGCTTGAATTCCTCTACTCCTCTTAAATCAGGAAAAGGGGTCTCTAGCGCCTTTTCCTCTACAGAACCACCTGCCTCGGTTGTTTCACTGGCTTTCAGGTCTACAGGTTGCATGGAGGCTTGTTCTGTTGTTTCGGTTTGGGGAGGGTCTGGGGTTGGTTTTGGACCTTCCGGAATCACTGTGGGTTGTACCTCTAGTACCTTTTCTTTTAACCCATCAGCTTTTACCTGGTCCTGTCTTGAAAGTTCCCCCCTTTCCTTTTGCTTGCGGGTTACCACACATATTTGAGCTTCTGGTCCCATTATATCCCTTCCCACAATGATAGGGGCAAATTGGGTTGGAGGTTCCATCACCCCAACTTCATACAAACCCCTCCATCCCCTCCATTCTATGGATAACCTTGCTACTGGGACTTCAAAGGAGGGACCATTCACTCCCTGGATCTCAATAGACATTCCTGGTACCAAATCTTCAGGTCTCACCAAATCTGCTCGGATCAGAGAAACATCAGCTCCAGAATCCAACATTGCCATAATGGTCTTATCCTTTACATAAACAGGTTCTTTAAACTGATTATTAACCTCTTCCCTGTTGGTGATCACAAATCCACAATTATAAGGTTTTTTTACGCTTGCTACACCTTGTGGCTTGGTTTGTTCGGGTTTAGGACTACCTGGGTTAGCTGGTGTTATTGCTTTTAACTTGGGGCAGCTACTCTTGATGTGGCCTGTCTGACCACACGAATAGCAGGCATGGTCTCTGGGGTGAGAAGGATCAAAAGGAGGTTTTTTAAACTCCTTTTTTCTTGGGGCTTCCCATTTCCCCCCCTTCTTCTCAGACTCAATCCTGGGGCCTAACCCTTCCCGGTTTTCAATCAGTTTGTCAGCCATTTCTGCAGCTTGGTTTACAGTTTCAGGATCTTTATCCTTAACCTTCAGTTTTATTTCTCTGGGCAACTGAAAATAAAACTGATCCAGAGCCATAAGCTCTAACACCTTTTCCCTATTGTCAGCTTTTGCTTCATCCACCCATTTTAATAGCAGGTTTTTTAATTTTGTTGCAAACTCTACCATAGATTTACCAGGTTGAGGCGTTAACCCTCTGAACTTTTTCCTAAAGTGCTCAGGGCCTAACCTGAACCTTTTAAACACAGTTTCTTTGAACTGAGCATAGGAAACAGCCTCCCCCTCTGGCATGCTATTATAAATCTCTGCCAGCTCCCCTTTGATTAAATTAGGCACAAACTTCATGTAATCACCCTCCTGCAATCCCCACTTCTGTGCTGCCCTTTCAAAAGTGGTCAGGAACACTTGTGGGTCTTCTCCTGGGGTGTATGCTGTGAAGTCCTTCGGGGTAACTCTGACAGGCTGCTCCTGTTTCAATTGCATCATCCTTTCCTCGTGTCTGCGTTGTTCCTCTTGGGCTTGCAGTTGCTCTTTCTGGGCTTGCAGTTGCTCTTTCTGGGCTTGCAGTTTCTCCTGGTGCACCTTTTCCTCATGTCTGCGTTGTTCTTCCTGGGCCTTAAGCTGCTCCTGCCGCGCCTTTTCCTCGTGTCTGCGTTGTTCCTCTTGGGCTTGCAGTTGCTCTTTCTGGGCTTTCAGCTGTTCCTGCTGCAGACGAAGCCTTTCCCACTCTAACCTGGTCTCTTCTTCCTTCTGCTTTGCCACTAGCCGCAGTTCCTGTTCACGGAGCTCCCATTCTTTTGTTTGGGGTCCTGCTACACTAGGGCTAGAGGGTGCAGCTCCTCCTATTGCCGCCTGGGAGATCAGCATAACATTCAGTTCTTCTGCTGTTTTCTCCTCCCATGGCAAATTGTCCTTTTTACACTGCTCAATCAGGGCAGTTTTATTCATGGAAAGATACTGGCTCATTTTACTAGCCTCACTGGGTCCCTATTTCTCAGTCCTGAAGTTAACACATATACTGCTTTTGCCAGCTCTATTAGTAAAAAAAACCCTATTTCTGTTTGGAGTGCTTAATCTCACTGTTCAGGATTGCTCCGCTGCCACCATCTGTCAAGGTTCCGCTACTGCAGGGACCCCTAGATCTCCCAAAGGCAGATAAAGGGGTCCCTGCAGTAGCGGAACCTTGACACCCCGGAAACTGTCCAGTTACAAAAACAACAATACTTAGCACTTCTGTAGCTGGGTAGCATATTTCAAATGCTTCACATAATTTATCTCAGTAGTCCATGCCACAGATGTGTGAGGCAGGTTAGCATATGAATGGTTGAGGTGTGTGGATGAAGCATATAGTGGCTTGCCTAGTACCACCTAGTGAGCTCATGTGAGGTGGGAAAACATGGGAGGGTTACGAATGAATGACAAGTAAAATTATGTGAATGAGGCAGGCCAATTGCATAATAAAAGCCACATCTGAAAGCACCAGAAATCATACCTGTACAGCATCATGGAGAAATCATTGGGCTATCGAAACAAAATTAGGTTTCCATCTTGCAAAGACAGGATGGTCTGTTAAAGAATCTTTGGCCTGATTTCTTTTACTTGTCCATAACAACAGGTGCAGAAAGCCATATTTTGCCATCACAGTGATTAATAGTCTGCAAATGTGATATTTTTCCTGAACAGCTTTCAGAATATCTTGACTTTGGACACATCTCTGTTAGAAATCTGTTCAAATGCAAAGCTACTGAATAAAGTGTGTGTGTGTGTACAGGCAGTCCCCAGGTTACGAACAAGTTCCATTCTTAAGAATGTCTTTAAGTCGAATTTGTATGTAAGCCGAAACAGCATAGTGTTCTATACGTTAAAATCGGCATTTACGCAAATTGCGTAAATTACGCAAATTGCATAGTATACTACGCTATGTACTCTACGTAAATGACGTAGCACCGGTGAACCCAGAAGTCCGTTCTTAAGTATGGGTTGTCTGTAAGTTGGATTTTCTTAACTCGGGCACTGCCTATATATATATATATATATATATATATATAAAGAATTGTTATAAATGGACTCTTGTTATCTTCTCTATTTGGGCCTAGCTCTAGCTTTTTCTGCTGCTCTGTTCGAAGCATCCCCACATAAGGAGAACAAGCTCTGTGTAATATAGCAGAGGATCTTGAGGGTACATTGTCAGTATACCCAGAAAGCCAATCATGAGCCTGGATGCATACATTGATTCAAGGCGGGCACTCCTCTTTTAATATAGTATTTTGCATTTGAAAAGGCTGTAACTGGTTCTTTCTCCATTAAAATGCCCATTTCAGCAATTCAATTGGCCAATGTCAGTGGTTCTCAATGATCCGCCCCCCCACAGCCACGTGAATACTGCTGGGGGTGTCAGTGGACTACTTATACTTTTTTTGGGTTCTATAACACATATTTGAATAACATCTTCTTCAGCAGCAGCAGCATTGGCAAAACCAATGCTGTATTATGAAAATCACGAGCCCTAGAATAGGCCACTGAACTGATAATTTTGTAGGGAAAAATTAGTATAGTCGTTCACCAGAGCCATATTATGAAAATCGTGGGCCCTATGCCAGGGCCTTGTTAGCATGTTCAATAATCCAGCCCTGGTCAAAACAGCCTTGATCTCTGGTGTCAGAAAAATTAAATCAAGTGCAGAGCCAAGTACAGATATGTTCAGTGTTCCACAATTGTTCTGCAGACCACCTGACTTGAGCTTGCATAATACTACTGATCCACAGACTATGGTTGGAAAACATCTGCCCTATGTTAAAGTGACCAAATCTGTCACCTGCCTTGGCTCACTTCTGCTCTGTATTTGGCCAGTGAATATTAAACAAGATGATACAAGATGGTTTTAGAGCAGCTTTCCCCAACCTGGTGCCCTCCAGATGTTTTGGATTACATCTCCCAGCATTCCTGACCATTTGTCATGCTGGCTGGGACTGATGGGAGTTGAAGTGCAACACATCTGGAGGGCACCAGGTTGGGGAAGTCTGTGCTAGAGAATGGCATTGGATTCCATTGCAATTCTTGATGCCAATTGAATGTTGGGCACTCTTGCTAAGGAGTTTATCCATAGGAAGTGTTACAGTTAAAAAACAAGAGACGAGGGAAATGGGGTAGTCACAAGGGGTTAGTACTGCTTCCATAGATCGTAGAGAGCCTAGTGAAAGATTTAGGGAAGAGTCTACTAAGTGAAGACAAAGAGGCTTTCAGAATAGAAATGAGGCAGCCTTTAAAATCAAAATTTGGGTTGTGTTCTAAAAGACTCCACTGAGATTTATGATCATGATGCAGAACTTCTTGGAAGAGATTTTTGCCATCTGGACTACCAAACTAGGAGCCAAATTAGCTGCTGTCATAACAACAATTATCTTCTTACACATTAATAACAGGTATAGCTGTCTTCTTGAGAACTGTGAATCAGATAATAAGGGTGTGACAATCTCCCTGCTTTTCACAAACAGAACCTGTATTATACAGCAGTTATATGAACGAAATTCTAAAAGATAACTTCCCACATATTCTATGTATATCTCTTACAGATGAGCTATTACCTTTCATTCTTTTCCTCTTTCTGGCATTTGTTTAATTTATTTGGGGGTGGGGGAAGGATCTTCCTTTCATGCAATCTTATGTATGTATTTCTTTTTGATCCTCATGATGCCACCATTTGCTTTGTCAGATTCTGTGCATTTCTGGCTAGGGGTGCTTCTAGACAGAGGGCTCCAATCCATAGCATTGTACAACTATCCCATCTTTCCCTGCTTAACAGATTTTCAGTGGTAAGAGAAAATGCAGAAGTGGTGGGAAAACACAGGAGGGTTACAAATGGAAGACAAAGTCACCTGGACCCCCCGCCCCAATAAAATTCTGTGAGTGAAGCAGGACAATGGCACAATAAAAGCCTCATTTGGAAGCACCTTGGGTTTACTCTGGAATAGTCATGGTTTGTTTGCTCACTTTTTATGGGGCAGCTTCACAATGTCATTATGAAATTTTTGTTCTCCTCTTTCCCCTGTTCTGGGGAGAGCAATCCTATGGTCCCTGGGAAAGTGTCCCGGGGACCATAGGGTTGTTTGAATTCCCCTATCCAAGGTCCGAGACAGTGCTCCAACCTTGGAAGGGGGAGTTGGAGATCTGGCCCTCCTCCTTCACTCCCTTGCAGCCAGAGTGGAAAGAACTGCTCTGGCTGCCCTCCAAGGTTGGAAAAGTGACCTCGGAGGAGGAGGAAAGGAGGTGTTTTGGTGAGTGGGGAGGGGAGAAGAATAGAAAGGCCAGAATATGAGTTATCCTGAGTCTCTTCCAGCCTCTTTCCCTCCCCCTCCAAAATGCCCTTGCTAGATGGGCTAAGCCCATCTAGCGAAATCTGCAGGGCAGGAGGATGGGTAGGCGAAGATTGCCTCCGCCGCTTCTCCCGCCCTGCATTGGATGATCAGATGCCTCTGAGTTCCGTGGCTTTCAATCACTGGGATTGCGGCCTAAGTCTCGTTTCAAACCTTTTGGCTTCTTTGGGAAGAATGAAACAGTAGCTCAATCTTCAGAGGTGTAGATAGCCTTAGCACTACTCTTATGTTTTAAAAAAAATAGTCGGCTGTGTGTGATATGTGAAGTTTGACATATCAGGCAAATGTGCCTATAATTATGCATGTACTTTAGTGAACCTTTTCTGATGGTGTCATTTTATCAGTGTGTTTGTTTTTTAAATCAATCTTCTAATTTGTGCTAACGTGCCTTTTCACCTAGATTTTTTAAAAAATGTAATTCTTCCCCCATAACACTTAAAAGAAAAAGCATTTTAGTGCAACTTTTAACATTTAAGTTTTAAAAACAAGGTGTGATTTTGGTCCTTTCTGATTTCTTTGTTTTTGTTTGCTAATCTTTTAACTAGCACTAAAACACTTTTTAGCCGATGTTTTATTGAATAATTAAGTAATCACACAATAGTTTCTATATAAAAACACATTTCAGTGTAAATTAAAGAACTGATTAAAATTGATTTTAAATTGCCATGCTCAAAATTGTCCCTTCCCTGCCCACATGGCTAGGTCATTCCCACTAATGTGGGCAGAACATATAACATATTGGGGACACACACACACACACACACACACACACACACAGTGCTATACCCCTCAAAGTATGGAGAGTTGCTATTTGGATGCTAACAGATATAACATGATGCTGATGGCAACCCCCTGTTGTTTGTTCACAGTAGGTGGTAATTAAAGGTGTGATCCTATCGACTGCACCCTTGATGATTGGAAGCCCCTGCCTGAACCTGGAGGCTTCCAATCACCCAAGGCAGGGCAGGAGGAGTGGTGGAAGTGATCTTCACCTCCCTGTCCTCCTGCCGAGCATATTTTGCTAGACGGGCTTTGTAGTGACAGTGCTTCAGAAGAGGAGGGAAAGAGGCTGTCAGAGGCTAAGGATAACTCCTATCCTGGCCTCTCCAGTCTCCTCCTTTCCTCGCCCGCTGGGACGCCTCCCTTTCCCCCTCTTCGAGGTCAATTTTCCAACCTTGGAGGGCAGCTTGCTTGGTCCTTTCTGCTCTGGCTGTGGGGGTTGGCCAGATCTCTGACGCCCCTTCCGATGTTGGAGCACTCTCTGACCTTGGAGTGGGGCAATCCCCAGTATGCTATGGTCCCTCAGACAATGTTTAGGGGCCACAGGATTGCTCCCTAAAGGTATATTATCTCTGCACATAGAAGTTCAATTTTTAGCAGTCATAGAAAGTGGCTATTGGTAGTGAGTGACTCATCCTTGGTTATATCCTTGATGCAGGGAAGGCCCTGTAGCTTTTTATCGATGTTAATCATTGCAAAAAGACCCCTGTATCAATTGAAAAGCCCATGCACTTGAAACACCACATTGTTTTTTTTCTCCCCATTTACAAGGGCACCAAACAGGAGGCTAAAAATATGATGTGACATTTAATTTGCTGCAGTTGGCTTACAGACTCACATAACCTAATTTTCTAAGGTCATGCATGTGTTTGGAAGGATGATATCATAACACCTGAAAGGGGCTCTCTGTGAATGGATTGTTTCTACTTACCTGCCCGACACAGTTTGCAGCAGCCCTGAGGATTGGCGTCGTACCAGCTGCACAATTCACAGCCTTTAATAAATGCAAAAGTGAGAGAAGAGAATGAAGACGGTCACCAAAGCTGCGCCAGTTGAAAGCAAAGTTCTTCACAACTGATTGGTTAATTAAAACCTAGATGCAGCTTACCCCTTGCTGACATTTTTATAGTCTTTTCATGAAACAACCTTTAGGGATGGTGGGAAAGAGAGATAATGTTCAAGGGGAGGACCACTGGCACTTGATCACAGAAAAAGAAGGGATTATATATTCTCTGGGCTGCGTGAAATTTACCATATGATAATAAACTAGTGGCCTAAAAATAAACATCAAGGAGCATTTCTTACATTCGAAAGCCACAAGGAAAGCAACATGTGAAACAGCTAGGACAAGAGTCAATTTATCATGTATAGACACTCTTGTAGATAACAAAGGACAGCTGGCTGGGTCACTGTGAGGAAAAGAAGATGGAGGGCATATATTACTAAAATCCATATTACTAAAAATCCATGGATAGAATGAATCTTGTTCTTTCACAATAATAATGAAACATGCTGAAATCTTGCAAGCAGTGCCAGTTCCAGTTTTTTGAGGGCCCTTAGGCAAAACATCCTCAGTGGGCCAGTTCACACAATCACAGTGAAGGAAATCCGCCACGGTGGCCTATTTCCCCCACTGTGTGTGCTGGTTATGTGCTAGCTGGATTTACCTAATTATCCTTGCTGGTGTGGCTTGCCATGTTGTCCGAACCTGGGCAGCATGGCTTGTTGGGGGGGGGGGGATAGGAACCTTCAAATAACCCAACAACACCCCATGGATTATTTGAGAGTTGCTGTCCCTCCAACAAGCCATGTTTGGACGACACAGCAAGCCGCACAAGCAAGGGTAATTAGAGAAATCTGGCTGGTGCACAACCAGCACTGGGGGAGAGATTAAGAACCCAACATGGCTTGTTAACCACACTGCGATTGTGCAAACTGGGTCAGTGAGTCTACCTTCTTACCACAAGGGTCACCAACTATATTTCTATTTAAATCGTTTCTAAATGTGCACACATATGTATAAATTAGCACATGCAAATTTTATGCAAATCACGGTCCTCTGTTTTGGTGATGCATGAGCTCTTTTTTCATATTATTTCATAAGTGGCAGCACTCAGTAAGGTGCTTTGAGCAGCAAAGAGTGAGAGTGGTGCTGAGAAGCTGGCTGGTCAAAACAGCGCTGCAACGGTCAAGAGCACCTCTGTGCTAATCATGCTACAAGCGTTTATTTGCTGGTTGGAAATATCAGCTGCTTGATTGACAGCCTATCAGGGCCCAGCTATGAATTCAGGGAAAACAGCAGGACAGTTCTCTTGAGACTTTTCCACTTCGAAATGCAGGGAGGGGTGAATGATTCAACAATTTACCTCCAAGTCAACCAGAGGCGTAGTGTGGGGGGTGCAGGGGGGCCGGCCGCACCGGGCGCAACATCTGGGGGCGCGCGCTCGCAGCTCTCTGCCCCTGGCGGGAAAGAGGAAGGAAGCGAGCCGGACCAAGCGCCCCGCGTCCTCCCTCTCGTCCTCCGGGGCTCGCGCCCTCGGCAACGCCGGCTGTTGCTGCCGCTGCGCGCGCGCGCACACACACCCTAATTGCCGCGCCGCGTCTTCCGTTTGAGCGGAGCAGCGGCAGCAACCAGGAGGCGGGCTGAGCCTGCGAGGGAGCTCCCCAACTCGCTCTCTGCTGCGGCTCCGCCAGCCCCAGCCACGACTGGATTCTTCCAATAGATAGAAGGACAAGACGGGAGGCGAGGGGAAGGAAGAGGGAGAGGTCAGGGAAGTGAGCACGTGTGAATGGCGGAGGACGAGCGAGCGATGGTGGGGAGGGGTCAGGAAAGGCCACCTCATGGCAGAACTGGGTCAACAGGAGTCGCTGGAAGGAGGTGAGACAAGAACGTTTAAAGCAGCCTTCCTCCATCTCCAGATATCTTGCGCTACAACTCCCAACGTTCCTGACCATTGACTATGCGGGCCGGGGCTGATGTGAGTTGAAGTCCAAAATGTCTGGAGGGCACCAGATTGGGGAAGGATGGTTCAAGGCATGAAGCCCATCTCTAGACCCCAGAGGGATTTCAGGGACACGGCTTAATTATTATTTTTGTTGTTAGTTGCATTTTTACTGCGCCTTTCCTCCAAGGTTCTTTCCCGCCTCCACCTCCCTGTTTTATCCTCCCAATAACCCTGCGGGGTAGGTTAGGGGGAGAGATAGTGACTGGCTTAATGGGGATTGGAACATGGTCCTAGGCAGGCACTCTAACCACTTCATCACGCGCACACACACTGGTTCTGATAATGGGTTTCTTGAAACCAAATATTGGCCTTGGCTTAGAGGTGATGACATGTCTACCACTACCTTGTTTCGAGTGCCCTGAGCACCATGGGACCCATAGGCTCTCCCTTCATTTAGGACCTCAGTCACAACTCCCTAGATGAAGCCATCTCAGTAGTTTTGGGGTCATGCACCTCCTGAAATTTTCAGTCCAGCAGCCCTCTTTGTACAGTACCTGCAGCAATGCAGCTGCTGCCATCCCATAGCTGTTTCCATGCCACTCCCTGTAACATGCTCTGCTTCTGCCAATGAGATTAGGGTGGATGGTGTGGTTATGCTTCACACTAGTGAAACCCGCCCTATTGAGAAATACAGGTAGTAGCCTATGTAGTCTGAATGCTCCCTCTTTATAAATTAACATTACATATATATGTGCAAATGACAGACAGGTTTGACAGGTCCTTACTCCCAAAGGGCTTACAATCACAAAACAGACACAGGGAAAACAACAGCGCAAAGGGCAGGAAATGGAGGCAAGGTTAGCAGGGGGGAAATATGCTATTATTTAAGTTACACACATATTTTGATTAATTAATTTATTTTATTTTATTTATTATATTTATACCCCACCTTTTTTCCTGCAAGGAACCCAAGGCGGCTTACATAATCCTCCTCCTCCTCCTCCTCCTCTCCATTTTACCCTCCAACCCCCGTGAGGTAGGTTAGGCTGAGAGTCAGTGACTGGCCCAAAGTCACCCAGTGAGTTTCATGGCCGAGCGGGGACTAGAACCTGGATCTCCCGAGTCCCAGTCCAACACTCTAACCACTACGCCACACTGGCTCTATATTGTATTAAATTACAAATAGTGTTGTGACTATTTGAGGTGACTTTTGAGGAGAGTTCATCAAACTCCTCCAAAACAACTTGTTTCTACTTTTCTCCCCTCATCCCTGGCTTTGCAAAACCTCCAGCTATGGTATTTTGCATTATTGTGGGTCTCAAGTATCCTCCCTTAATTTTATGCCATTTCTGTCATATTTTGGGCACATTTCTCTAGGTCAGTGTTCTCCAACCTTGGGCCCCCCAGATGTTTTTGGCCTACAACTCCCAGCAGGCCCCAGCCAGCTACGCTGGCTGGGGCATGCTGGGAGTTGTAGGCCAAAAACATCTGGGGACCCAAGGTTGGAGAACACTGCTCTAGGCACAATTGTCTGTGTGCAAGAAACAAAAGAACAAACAAAATGTCTTGTAGTGGGTACACAGAGGGTTTCTTTAACTAATCTAGTGGAAGAGACTCGAGTGCTAAAATCCACGGGTTAGGGGGCGCAAATTACTTTCCTTGCCCCGGGTGCTGACAACCCACGCTACGCCACTGAAGTCAACTATTCTTTGTCTGTGAAATGCTAACATGTGTCAGCGAGAAAGCTTCTAGCCCCACCTAACATGCTCTCTGATACAGTTTTCTACGTGCCAGAAGTAGTGGTGGTGGTGGTGGTGGGCATTGAAATCACATTCTCCTCCTGCACTGTAAAGTAGGAGTGCTTTTGGCCAAGTGCATTTCCTGAACGTGTAGATCAGTTCATGGACATTAAGTGATATGCCGTTTGAAGCTGCTGGGAGCCCTGTTAAAATATGTAGACCCACTGTATATTCCCTATGGCTGTCCGTAACATGATTGAGGGCAATTCTATTGCTTTTGCTTGAAACATTGGCTCTCAAAAACCTTTAAAACTGGCCTGCACGGCTTTGTCTTCCATCCGTACATGTCATTGTGATATGTACTTAAAGTATTTTAAAAAGTATCAATCAACTTTCCACCAGTAAAAATGTGGAAAATTAGACAGAGGCTGGATCCCATGGAAATTACATGAATTAGCTTCATTCCATGTGGAAAATTGTGGAGAAGCATGCATGCATTATGGAAATGTGTGCACTAATGATCTAGCTGTTTATTGTTTCCATGTGCTTATTTCTAAACAGCATAATTCAAGGGATATGCATTGCTGAACTTTTTGCAGATGTGAAACCATGAATGAAATATAATGGAACACACCTAAAATCCTGAATGTGCATAATCTGTCATTTTAAAACGATTTCTTCTGAGGACTGTATATTTATACACAAGCCATTTCTTGGGTCCTGTCTCTTTGTCACACTCTAGCACAACCAAGAAATGGAAAGGTATGTGGAGCTATCTATCGAGATGTATAGACTTTTAGTCTATACTAACTGGACTTTTACTTGTCAGTGGACCCAAGTAAATTTGAAAGATGTTGCATAGTGGGGTCGCACTTGCTGCTGTCCTGGGTAGGGGCAGGTTTTGCACTCCTGCAGTACAATGAATGACATTCAAAGTCCTGAAACTGAGATTTTTAGTTTTATGAATTTTATTTCATTTCATACAAACACAAAAACACATATATAACAAACAATATACACAATTAAAGAGGACTTCCAATCTTCTCCACAGCTTAAGCAACCACAGTTATTCTTACAACATTCTCCGTTAACAAAACTCACATTCAGTTACGGCAAACCAAAAACAAAACAACATTTTAATCCAATTTAAAATCCCATTATTAAGAATATTAAGAATCCCTCTCTAGTATAGTACATTTACTCCTTGTTTCTTTCTATCTATCCATAAACCACTTCACTTATAATTTTAAAGATATCTTTTTTTTTTATAAAGAAAAAATTTAAAAGTTAAAAAATAAGTAACAGCTAACAAAACAACAGAAGCACATAAGTCATCATTCTACTTGTAAAAGACAACAATAACAACAACAACAAAAAAAACCCTCCAAAAAACAAAAACAAAAAGCACAACCTTCCCCTTAATATGCTTATATCTTAATAATAATAATATTTTCTCTTACATCACCATTTATATTTGAAATCCAGGACAATCATATATGCCATCCCTTTTTAAATATTTAAAGTCCTTAAGTTTTATATATCGTATAGGCAATCCCTTTATCTGAATAATTCAATAAACAACAGCCCTTCATCCTTTCCCAGTCAAAGCAAAATCAGATTTTTTAACAAAGCTCACATTTCCCTCTATCAAAAGGATGATAACTACATTCCAGATTCTGAACAAAAAACAAAGCAAGCTTACTCTGGGGATCTTGCTCACCGGCTTTATGAACCTTCAGTCCAATCCAGATTTCAAAGCCTCTGTGAATCTCAGCATTCGCCATCTTGGGTTTTAAAAACTGCGTCATAACTCTTCTCCGAACCTTCTCCTTACACAAATTCAGTCCAGTTAACACTTCAACGCCTCTGTGAATTTCTGGAAAGTCTCCAACATCCTTAATTACTTCTTTCTCCTCCTGTGTAGTGTCCGATTCCCGTCTTTCTTTTGTTACGTCTACTTCAAAGTTTACCTCCCAACCTTGGATTCTTCTTTCCAGTTTATTTAAGATATTATTTTCCAACTTTTTCCAAAGCAACATAAATGCTGAAGTCATATTGCCCTTGTACTTCCAAAATTCCACTGCACATAAAAGAATTATAGCCCTCCTTCCAATTAGCACTTCTTATCTTCTTTGCCTCCCAGATATACCCACATTCAACTTACAGTTAATTATAATTCCTACTGTGCTGTAGAAAGATTCCAAATCGGCCAGTCCAGATATTATCCATCATTTTGGAAGTGAACACGTACGCCTCTAATGATCGGTGCAAGCCGGTCTCCTGAATACAGCGCCGCTTTCCCCCACCTCAGGTTACAGCCACAATCTGTCCGCCGAATGACAAACATAAAGTGATTTATAACCCTACAAGGTATTTTGGGGGTAACATCAAATCTTAGCTTCTTATCAGAAGTAGATTCCCCAGTCAGAATTTCTCTGGCCAGGAACGCTGTATCAGTTGTCCCACAGAGATTCTGTGTGACTTCAAGACTCCATGTTCACCCGGAAGTCTGAAACTGAGATTTTTAAAAACACACTGTTCTAGTATAGTGGTGAAAAGCTTTGAGCCTGGAAGTTCCTGGTTCAAAGCTAGGAACTCAGGTGGCTTTAGGGCCAAACCAGATGTGTATTTCATCCATGTGTATTGAAATACTCCCATTCATGTATAAAGCAGGAGTTGGGGAGTATTACTTGCATGGAAATGGGGGCATGGGAATGGTGATGGCAAAGCCCACGACTCCCACACCTTGCTTCCATTGCATTAAGCAGTTTTCTACCAGCATAATTCACTTCTCTCACTGGAGCTGGCTGGGAGAAACCCTCTCCCCCATGTCCTCTTTTTCATGTAAAGAATAGCTCTTCCATCCCTGCTTTATGTGTGGCTGGGGTACATATGTGGTAAACTGCCCCATCACACCTAGTTTGTCCTTCGTATCCCAATTTATAGGGCTTTTCTACACAAGGCATTTAGTGTGCACTCATTATTCCCTATTCACGATTGTTTATAAATTATGGGTTCTTTAGACCACATTGTGACCCTCCAGTTTTGCTTCTGTGTCTAACCAGCACTTTCAGTGAGTTTTTTTTTAGAGCAGGGGAAATGTGGCATTTAATTGTGAAAGATAAAGAAAGCACAATTTCCTCTTGTGTATTTGTGCTATTCTGCTATACCACAGTGCCACCTAGAGGATATATAGCAGAAAAACAGAAAAGGAAACATTCCTTGTGTAGTGCTCAGATCTCAATTCTGCAGTGAAACTGAAAGGAGATAGAGTGGATTAACAGCCAGCCGATAAACAGCCTCATGTAGAACAGGTCACAGAGTATTCAAAGTGCTTAACATGCTTCATTTTGTTGTGATCATTACAGCAACCCTGTAAAGTAGGGCAGAATTATTCTGTCTACATTGCAGGTGGGAGGTCTGAGGCTGAGAGAGTGGCTTGCTTAAGGACACCTAGAGAATTCATTGCAGAGGCAAGATCCAAACCAGGAGCTGAGCGATTCATAGCTCAATGTATAACTGGTATGCTACTCCAACTCTATTAGACTCTTATTAGAAAATGGTGTACCCAGGGATGAATATCCAACTATCTTCCTCTGTATGCCACTTAGTAATTTTAAACATATCATTATAAGTTTGCAGACCGGGCTCCATACAATTTGGGGTTGGTGCCTAGAGGTGAGGTGTGTGTGTTTTAAGGAATGGCTTATATACATTGCATCTGCAGTAATAATTTCCTACGTTTCATCCAATCAGGCATGTTGAAGAGTCCTTGGTTTCGAGTCACGAATCGAGTCACGAGTCTTTGGACCCGAGTCTCGAGTCCGAGTCCGAGTCCTTGGTCCAAAATGGTGACTCACAAGTCCCGAGTCCTGAGTCACTCCCAAAGCTGACTCCACGAGTCCCCATTAAAATCAATGGGGGTTTTTCCCAACAAAATAAGGCTATTTCAGATGTGTGGCTTAAAAAAATTCTAGGCACAATTGTGCCTTTTTATTTCAAAACTCTGCAACTGATTTTGGCAAGAACAGACCAGGCAGACAAACCCAAAATAACCAGGCAGGCAGAGGAGGCAGGGAACCCCAAAGCAGGCAGGCAGAGGCCTTTGTCTTGGACAATTCAAACTGTGGAACTGGTTAAGAAGAGACCAGGCAGGCAGAGGAGGCTGGGAACCCCAAAGCAGGCAGGCAGAGGCAGCCAAACCCAAAATGTCTGAAAGGTTGCATTTTAGGAAAATGATTTTAAAAAATAAACTTACTGTACTTCCTAAAACCTATCCATGTTGCATTTGAGGAACACGATTTTGGAACATGAGTCCTTGGTCTCGAGTCCCGAGTCGAGTCTCGAGTCCCATTAAAAATATTGGGACTCGAGTCTGACTCGAGTCAGAGGGGGGACTCAGTCCGACTCATGGGTCGAGTCCTGGAGTCCAAGTCCCCATCCCTGCATCCAATAAGGGCACAGTCCTATGGGGATGCCCGTAAGGTAAGCCCCCGAACCCGGAGGCGTATGCGCATCCAATGCACAGTGGAAGGAGTGGTGGAGGCGATCTCTGCCTCCCTGCTCCTCCCCCTCTGCATTTTTGCTAGACGGCCCCTGCTGGACTATGACCATAATAAACTAACTGACTGACTGGCTAGATGGCCGCTTTTGGCCATCCAGCGATGGTGCTTCAGAGGGGGAGGGAAGGAGGCTGGAGCGGCTTCAGGATACCTTGTATCCTGGCCTCCCCAGTCTCCTCTCCTCCCCTCCCCCCAAATGCCCCCTTCTTTCCACGCCTGCTGCGAGCAGGCGGGGGGGAGGGATCGAGCTCCAATTCCCAGCTCCAAGGTCGGAGTGCTGTCTCTGACCTTGCAGCTGGGAATCTGAACTATCCTATGGCCCCCTCAGACAATGTCTAAGATAGGGGTGTTCTCTGAGCCTATTTTCTTTAGTGCTTGCAATTCCAGAGCTTTAAAGACATTCCTTCACAGTTTGGCAATGCTCTTGGCTAGAGGGTGGTTACAAAGATGTTCAGCATTCACATGAGGTGTACTTAGCAAGGTTGCCAAAAAGTCTTCAGATGATAAAATGACAGCTAGGTTGGATGCAGACTGAGTCGAACTTAGAGCAGACTCAATGAAATGAATGGAGCTAAAGTTATTCATCCAACTTATGTCTCTTTGATTTCAATGGGTCTCCTCTAAGTACAACTAAATCTGGATCCAATCACAAATGACTATTTGTTTCAAAATGTTCCAAGGAATGATTGCCTGGGAACATAATGCAAGGAAGACTTCAAACAGAATGTAGCAGTGAAGACACTGGTGCTAATATACAAGCATTGTGTGAGTATGTAACTGAAAAATTATAGGTTCGATATGGAATCTTGCTCTGCAGAGTGTAGTGCAAATTTTCAAAAACCTCATTCTTGTAGTTACCCTGACACCATCCTCAGGAGAAACATTAGTGGTTACACATTTACTTACTATTATTTTAACAGTTTTGGCTGAACTTAAGAAATCTGGAGAACAAACTGCACAATAAAAAAATAATTAGGATGGATATAAAGATCAAATTGATATGAAGCTCTAGACTGAGTGTAAAGCTTTCCTCTAGGAACTTGCGGTTTGGATAATGTTGAGGAACCATCCATCATGCCTTTAAAAATAGGCACTGGAATTTATTCATATATATGTGCATATGCACAAAGAAACAAGTTGCTGTTGTGAATTTAAATCATTGCATTTCACATGTGTTTTAGGACAGATTAAATGTGTAAGCAGCCTTGGTTTTCATGAGCTGTTCGTGATCTGAATGGTAGATCCCACAAACCTCAGTGCAGAAATCTAACTGGAATACATTTTCAACCTCAAAAGCCCTACCTTGCTACACACACACACACACACACACACACCCTGGATTGTTAAGGGGATGAGCTGTAACATAACAGGTGGTCTGAAACCCTGGAGAGCTGCTACTAGCCTGAGGAAACAACACTAGACTAGATGGATAAATCTAGATGGACTCGATGGTCTTACCTTGTGAAAGGCAACTTCGTGGTAAAAGACAGCTTCAGTGATGTAGTGGTACATTTTGAACTGCAGGTGCTCCTCATGACAGTCCCCATAGCCATGCCCCCAAGGAGAGTCCAAAAATGCCAGCAGCTGAGTTGGTCCATATTAACAAACCTTTACATAAGGGAGAATTAAATTTTGAAACTGTATAATGAAATCCAAGATATAAACAGCATATGTGCAGGCCTGTGGCTTATGCTGGCTCAGCTTGTCTGAGTGTGGAAAGCTAAGCAGGGTCAAGCCTGGTTATTACTTGGTTATTACTTGGATGGGAGACCCCTCCTCTAGTTTCCTGCATTGAGCAGGGGGTTGGACTCGATAGCCTTGTAGGCTCCTTCCAACTCTATATGAAATCTATCTGTTATTAACTATATAACCTGAGCTGTAAATACCTTGTTGTTTTAGATAAAGCATAAGAAGAAGCGGATTGTAGGATACGTTTTAATAGCCCCACTGTCAAGGAGAGTTAATGCACTTGTGCTCAGAACTGCAGCATTTTTATTAAATCTTTATAATGCATTATGTTTTTGTTAAAAAAAACAAACACCACAAAGCAAAACCTCCCTGTTCCATCAGCCCTCAGGTAGTTGTTTGATGCTTCATTCGCCAATGAAATATTTATGAAGTTCTTTGTTTAGAAGTTTAATTGTAACTGTAAATGACTTTCATATGGTTAGAGCGCTTTACAGTCCAATATAAATGCCATATGATGCTCTATCATACTGTCCGGAATAGTCATTACACATTTCACCATCACAACTGTTACATAACAATAAGCAGAGAAAAAGGACAAAAGGATAACTTAATTTAAAACAGGCCCTATACATACTTATTTTGTTGGTAATACAGATCATATCTGCAGCAAAATGTGCTTCCAATCAGGTAAAGTTGCACAGTTATTTTAATACTTTCCATATTTAAAGTTTCAGCAAATACATACTACAATAAAAGGTACTAAGACCCTAAACCTGTGCACGGAGTATAGAATTAGACACAGGATGGCCTGGTTCAGGGAGAATCATGTTCCCTTCCTCCAGCACTGCTAGCTGGCACAAACCCCTGTATTGAAGCAGCCACAATTGGCATAAGTGCCAATTGGCATAAGCGGGGCATTATCCATCTATACTCTGCTTTGATCTTTCATGTTGGTCTACCATACTAGTGGGGCCACAGCTTCTATGCCTCTTCCCATATGTTCCTGCCCATGCCCTGAGATCATCATCTGAGGCCCTGCTCCAAGTTCCCCCATACACTGAGATTCGGTGGGTGGCTACCCATTAGCGGGTCTTTTCTGCGGTGGCCCCCAAATTGTGGAATGCCCTCCCTAGAGGTGTTTGCCTGGTGTCTACCTTGTTTACTTTTCAGGGCCAGGCAAAGATCTTGTTATTCTCCCGGGCATTTAAAGGGTATTTTTAACTGCTGCTTGCTTTGTTTTTAATATGTTTAATGCTGTATTTTAAAATCATCTTCTCCATGTTTTTAGCTGCTCAGTTATTTATCTCTTTTAAATGCTGAATTTTTGTCACCGCTTTTATAAAGCATACTTTTTAATGTGTTTTACTACATGGATTTTATTGGTTTTGCTTTTATTATATACGTCCCCCCGAGAGCTTCAGCTATAGGGCAACTCATACATTGAAATCATCGCCATAATCACCATCATCTCATCCAGGGGGCTCCAAAGTGTACTGTACATGAAGCCAAAGCCCTAAGAATTTGTGACACTGTGAGGAATGGCACTAGGTATCTAATCACCTGAAGTTCAGATTCGTATACGTATCTTGTGCCATTGTTAATGCAGGCACCCACTGGATTAATGCGCCATTAACTAGATTAGGGGGCTGTAATCCTATACCCACTTGCCTGGGGGCAAATCCCACTGAACTCATTGTGGCTTACTTCTGAGTAGATCATGTGTATAATTGCAAATGTGCTCTCTGCGTCTCTCTGTGTGTGTTTTTCTCTTTACAGCAGCCTTCCCCAACTTGGTGCCCTCCAGATGTTTTGGACTTCAACTCCCATCAGCCCCAGCCAACATAGCCAATGGTCAGGAATGCTGGGAGTTAGTTAACATCCAAAACATCTGGAGGGTGCCAGGTTGAGGGAAGGCTGCTTTACTGCTCAGTCATCATTGCACAATTGTGTGGGCACTCACAGCTATAAGGTGCTTGGTAGAGTGAAATTGGGACCGATGGTAGCTGAACCACCTGATACTATGTGGCATCTTGCTACGTATATCAGAGAAGCAATGACAGAGAAATATATGCTATTAGTCCATCTCCCCTTGAAATATTTTGACCATTGTTATTGTGGGTGGGGATGGGGATGATTTTGTGGAAGGAAGGGCCACCTAGTCAATGGAGGTGCGAGTGGTTTTGCCCCCACTACAACATTGTTTCCAAGTTCAGCGCTTTACTTTTCCCAGTCGTAATGAATGGCAGCCAATTATCTACCGGTACTTATTAAATCCTGCCTTTCTTCAGTAGCACTCAGGGCAGTGTGCATGGAGTTCCCAAGCTGTTTCCCCTCCAGACACTGACCGGAGCCAGACCTATTCAGCTTCTACACTGTTGCTGCATCATTTGCCTTCATACCATGTCCTTGCCTTGGTGGGAAAGTAAAGTAGTGCCTTCATGGAAATGAAATCAGCCTATTGCCCATGGTGACCCAAGTTTTGGGAGGCAGGTTAACACCCCCGGCGCACATTATGACCTGGTTCGCATGTCATGGCAGTCCATCATGGATTAATTTCCCCTCGAGGAACTGCAGTGTGTGCCAGCCGCCATTATGAATACAGTAATACCTTGGATTGCAAGTAACTTGGTTTGAGAACGTTTTGCAAGACAAAGCAAATTTTTAAATATTTATTTATTTATTTTTTACTTGATATACAAGCGACATCTTGCAATACAAGTACTGTAGTACGGCTTAAATTAAAAATCTCTGTAAAATTTTTTGGGGGGATTTCGTTTTGATATAAGAGTGTTTTGGATTACAAGCACGTTTTCGGAATGAATTATGCTCTCAGTCCAAGGCAGGACTGTATGCAACCCTCGACTAGGGATTGTCCAAGGTTGCCATGTTATACGAACCTGGCTGGCGGGCGTTATTTGAAGGCTAAACAACCCTCACATAATCCACAGCCTTTTGTAGGGTTATGTGAGGTTTGTTTAGCCTTCAAATAACCTCTGCTGGCCAGGTTTGCACAACACACAACTCCCTGCATATTCATAATGGCGACTGGCACGCACCACAGCTCCTCGGGGGTAAATTAACCCACAGTGGGCTGTCCTGTTGTGCAAACCGACCCTGTGTCTCAAATGACACCTGTTTACTTTGTCCCATAGAATCATTAGAGAGCTGCGTCAGCCCCTGCTTGCATAGCTCCATCCTTCATTTGCATAGCACCACCCTCCCAATTCTTAGTCATTTGGTAGCCATCGAGAGCTGTGCCAGCCTGTACTGGCATAGCTCCACCCTTTTATCTGCATAGCTCCACCCTACTAGTTCCTGGTCATTTAGAGCAGGGGTGGGGAACATGTGGCCCTCCAGATATTGCTGGACCCTGACTCCCATCAGACCGTGCCAGCGTGGCCAATGGCCAGGGACAGTGGGAGTTGCAGCCAGAGGTTCCCCAGCCTTGTGTTTAATTGTGATGGAACTCAGGAACTAAATAAAAGAAGCTGCTGCTGCTGCTGCTGCTGATTCTTCTTCTTCTAAATGTTTTTTTATTGAATTTTTTTCAAAAACAAATTAATTACAAATGATCACAAATAAGAACAAAACAATAACAAATACAACATTAACATTGTGCACCCCCCACCCTCTTGGGACCAAGCTATATTGCCTGAAAGATATCAGATATTATTCTATATTCCAAAAATGTAACAAATCTTGACAAGGTTCATTCCCCTCCCCACTTACCAGCACATAATCCAAAAATTTACCCCAAGTTCCCAAATGCTTACATAAGTGTTTTTCTCCAATGTCCTTTATTGACATTTGATATTGCAGGTTAATTTATCATTTAGCGCGATATCCCATACCTCTTTGTACCACTCAGTAATTGAAAAGACATGCTTAACTTTCCATTTCTTAGCTAAGGAAGCTTCTTTTTAATAGCCACCTTCATATGTGAACCATAGGAAGGGGCATCATGCGATTACTGGCAGTGCAGCTCTGCTGCGGGCCCCATGCCTGGTGTTGGGAATGCTGCCAGCCCTGCTCATCATGTGTGAGTAGCTGCACATACCTTGGTCGTGAAGGCAGCGGTATGCCTGATGCCAGAATGGAGACAGCAGCATCATGCCCCCTTCATATGAAATGCACATGAAAAGCACTACTGGAGTGAAACCATTTGTCCATCTACTCAGTATTGTTGACATTGACTGTCAGCAGCCCTCCCAGGGTTTCAGGCAGGATTCTTTCCTAGCCCTACCTGGAGATGCTGGAGATTGAACCTGGGGCCTTGCAAACTCTGTGCTCTATTCTACCACTGAACTATGGCCCTTCCCCTCTTTTGTTATGTTTTGTCTACAAGTAGAGGGGTACACAAAATAACATGATCGTTAAATAGCTAATATCTATTTTCTTCAATGAAAGTCCCTGTAAAAGGGTAGGCAGAATCAGATCCTTTACCTACCTCACCAGATCGTACCCATCAGCTCATGGTCTGCGGTGCGCTTGGTGGGTTTGGCGGAAAGTGGGGAAGAGCTCAACAAGGGGACAGCCTTGGTGTTGGAGGTATATACAGCTTGGAGGTCTTACGTTGCCTGTTCAACAACATACAGTGAATAGCAACCTCTATGTCACGGGCCAGACTAAGAATCAGACTGAGTAGGGTGACCACTGGTGACAAAGTTAAGAGTGTTCAGGGAGGAATTCTTTGTCCTTTTGCTACCCCAATTCTTTCTGTCACTTCTGTCTTTATCTTGTTCCACAGAACAGACTGTCTAAGGGTGCAATTCAATGCATGTTCATTCAGAAAGAAGTCCTACAATTCTCAACATTCCCCAGTCAGGCTGAGGAATGCTGGGAGTTATAAGACTTTTTTTCTGAATAAACATGCATAGGATTGCGCCTTATAGCACCCTTCTCCAAACTGGTGCCTCCCAGATGTGTTGGACTGCAACTCCCATCATTCCCAGCCAGCAAATGGCCATGCTGGCTGGGACTGATGGGAGTTGCAGTCCAACACATCTGTAGGGCACCAGGTTTGGAAGAGTGCTCTAGAGGCCCACTTTGTTAAGAGATGTGGTTCCAAATTGTGCATTGATCTAATCAAGGCTCCTCCTGGGTGTATCTGGGAAGCAGGTGGGGTTCTGGGACACTGCAAATCATGTGCCAAGTGTAATCTCTTAGC
Organism: Shinisaurus crocodilurus; assembly: GCA_021292165.1. Classification (NCBI taxonomy): domain Eukaryota; kingdom Metazoa; phylum Chordata; class Lepidosauria; order Squamata; family Shinisauridae; genus Shinisaurus; species Shinisaurus crocodilurus. The sequence continues at coordinate 159,468,549 of CM037879.1, forward strand.
TATACTTGTTTTAGGCACACAGGGCTTCTCTTCTGCTATTTCTTTCAATGTAAACAATGTTTGCTGTTTAATTGAGCTGTGCCAACCCAACGGGATGAATTTTTCAGCCTTTTTCCACTTCTTAAATAGCCACTGGTGTGTGGGTATGTGTACCTGTTAGTCTACACCAGGGCTCTCCAATCTTGGGTCCCCAGATGTTGCTGGACTACAGCTCCCAGAATCCCTTGCCATTAGCCATGCTGGCTGGGTATGCTGGGAGCTGCAGGCCAGCAACATCTGGGGACCCAAAGTTGGAGAGCCCTGGTCTACACACACCATTCATTTGAGATGATTTGCACTGAGGTTTATCATCTAGCCTTCCACTTTTCAAAGGAGTGGTTAATTCAGAAATCATCAAATGGAACACAAGCTTGGATGAAGACCCACCCCACCCTGACCATGCGGTCATGGAAGGCAGAGGTTACAGTGAGAGAGGAGGTCACACTGTCTTCACCATGGCCTGGCACTAAGAACTTTTCGACACGAGGCTGTTAATTGGCTGCTAATCGGCTGCATCTACTTTTGGTTTCATTGCAGAACTGAGATCTGAGCGCTACATGAGGAGCATTTCCTTTCCTGCTTTCCCACTATATAACCTCTAATTGGCACTGTGGTATAGTGGAATAGCACAAATGCACAAGAAGAAATCATGCTTTCTTTCACTTTCACAATTAAATGCTGCTTTTTCCCTGCTCTAAAAAAAAACTTGCTGAAAGCGCTGCTTAGACACAGAAGCAAAACTGGAGGGTTACAACATCACCTAAAGAATCCATAAACAACTGTGAGTAGGGAATAATGAGTGCACACTAAATGCCTTGTGTAGAAAAGCCATAAGAAAAAAACAAAGAGAAATCTCACAATGGCTGGTAATCCCAGACATCTCAAGATTTCAAGGCCAAAATTGTGTCTCGTGAGGCCTATATAAGGTCTTGCCCCATGTTGCCTCAGCCTTATTCCAGCCAGGTCAGCAGTGTGACCCATTCACCCCCCTTGGTTTACAAGGTTACCCCAGGTATGTGCTGGTCAGTCTGTTGGGGGCTGGGAAGGATTCCCCCCCCATGCTAATTGGATTAGCAAAGCATTGGCATGTTTTTTTTGCCATTCCTGGGGCATCGCTTTAGAGATGGACATATAAGCAACAATATTTTAGCATATAATTGTCACAACGTTGACAGGTATGGAATGGAATGGAGGGGGAAGAAATTGAGGACCACACTTGAGGAAAGTCAAGATACATAAATCAGGAGCACAGGGGGGCAGCTGGGGACCACCCACCATAATTTGGGTAATTGTTGGGAAGGAAAAGCATGCCAAACCTGCTGAGGCTCCAATTAGAGCCACACCAGGATAAGAGACTCACATGAGACCTGAACGTAAGGGGGCCAAAAGCAGTATGGACAGCCAACCCAGTCCCTGGACAAACAACAGTAACAGGTTCAGAGGCCTCAAAATCCTCCCGACTTCTAATTGTTGATTATGCTTGTAATTAAATAAACATTGTGGCCAAGTTGTAACCCATGATCAGTGTCTGCTTCTTTCTTCCCAAATGCAAATCTCCAGCTCAGTAGGCAAGGGTAAATAATAGATGAAGAAAACATATATTTGTCAGTTGGGCTTACTTCTAGATAAGTGAGTATAGGATTGCAGCTTCAATCCAGTCATCTTCTCCCCAAAACGGATTATCAAAAGTGTGCATACACACAACCCTGGCTCTTGGAAGGGGATTTAAATCTTGAGAAATTTGTGTGTAGCAGCCCAGCTCTGTATACACATATATGTGAATCTGAGGCAGTGGGCCTGTTTACATATCACAACAAGCCACATGGGTTAATTAACCCTTGGGGTGCCGGGGCGCATGCTGCCCGCCATTTTAAATATGCAAGCCCTGGTCGGCAGTTGACATGGCTTGCCATGTCATGCAAACCCAGGTGGGTTAAACAACCCTCGCATAACTCTAGAATAGACCATGGGTTCTGCAAGGGTTGTTTAACCACTGGCTTGTTTTAGGGTTACAATCCCTGCCACCTGGGTTTGCATGACACAGCAACCCATGGCAAGGAGGGTGCCCACGGGGGCCATGCAAAAATAGCACCTGCAGGTATCCAGCACAATGTGACAGCCCCCACAGGTAAATCAACCCAAGGTGGGCTGTCGTGTCATGCAAACAGGACCGGTGCAAGGCAGTTTGGTGCCCTAGGCAAGATCAGATATTTAGCACCCCCCCTTCCCACTTGAGAGCGCTGTATTTTTTTTCAAGGCATTTCTGGCGCCCCCTTTAGCTCTGCGCCCTAGGCAGCTGCCTAGTTGGCCTAATGGTAGCACCGGCCCTGCATGCAAACCAGCTCAGGGCCTTTCTGTTATCCAGATAGCTACCGTACTTCCTGAATCCAATGACCTTCCTACATATAAGCTGAGCATTTTGATTGGGGTGTGTGTGTAATATAGTATGTCCCCAGTACTAAATTACTTTTGGGGCCTGGTATTATCACCCACAATGATTCTGTGGAGGAGTCTGCCCCTTTTGTGGTTTCTAGTTTGTTCGACAGTACCCCCAGTAAGCCCTTTTCTGTCCTTCCTATAGATTTGTATCCAGAAAAAACCCTGTCCCACCAGTTCTTTCCATCTTGTACTAGAGTCCTTTAAAACACAGTAGGCAGTATCCAATACTGCCACTGCATTGGCGGGAATGACCGCTAGCGCAATGGGAAAGCAGCACTTCCTAGTGCAGTGATGGCGAACCTTTTTGAGCCTGAAGTGCCCAAACTGCAACACAAAACCAACTTATTTATTTCAAAGTGCCAACACTGCAGTTAAACCTGAATACCGAGGTTTTAGTTTTAGAAAAACAACTCATATAGTTGTCTGAACTAATTAACATCTTTTGTCTTAAAAGAAAAACACAATAACAGAGCTTTCAATGATACAAACAGTTTTTTGTTGAAAAAAAAATCAACTCAAAAAATTATTATAGTACTACATTGTACACATAGCCTGAAGGGAATTTATACAAACTTTTAAAATAATTAGGCACATGTATTTTTGGATAAGGGATTCTCAACTTGTAATATGATTATATGCCAGACTGAAATTGTATGGGGCAAGCTTTACCCCAGGTCCTTTCCCTGCTTCTACAGGTGTCGGATTAGTAAAAGTAAAAGTCAACCTGTACTAGGATGAGCAAGATAAACAAGAAAACTAAACGTGCTTAATACATTTTAAACACTTTATGTCTTGGACTGCATTAGGTAAAAGTTTGCATTGGGCATGCTTTTGCACAATTAATGTGATTTTTGCTATTGCATGCATGCTGATAATTTGTCAAACCTTGGCTCATACCCCGTTAGTTTGAGAGCAACACCTGCAGCACTCAGGTCAACTGTTAGGGCTTTACATCCAAGCCATGCTCTGTGCATCATTCTTCAAAATCTTTTAAATGTGATAACAATGTAGAAAAGAATTCTGTAACAGGAATTCTAGAATAAAATCATTCTGTTCCACACTGTGAGAAAGAACAAGATCATTAGTGTTTTGCAGAAGGGGACAGTCTTTTCACGATCTGGTGACCAATGGCTCGAGTGCCCACAGAGAGGTCCCTGCGTGCCAGCTGTGGCACCCGTGCCATGGGTTCGCCATCACTGTCCTAGTGCAACTGTAAATTTCCCGAAACTACTACTTCTGGAATGGGACAAGTCAGCAGAGGTCATGGAAGGGAGCTCTTCTGATTTGTCCCATTGCAGAAGCGGTCATTTCAGGTAGTTTCTTGGGTTGCGCTAGCAAGTACAACTTTCCCATTGCACTAGCGGTTGTTCCCACTAGCGCAATGTATTTAGAAGCTGGTGAATTGCCAGCCTTGGATACTGCTCTGTGTAATCCACTACCATCCTGGACTAAGGGTTCTGATATTGCATGCTGGTCATGTAGGCATTTTGCACTTTTATTCCTACCTTACATTCATTTTTAATTTTTATCTATTGGAGACTTCATTTCCAAAGTAAAGATGCTCTGCTCTGAGAAACTGCATATGTAAGTGCTTATTAGCATTAATTACCTTAAGTTTCTCTTGTGTCCAATTAACTTGGCTGAACTAATCAAGGTTATTCTCTTGAGGAAACTACGTAGACTCCGTGCTTTTTAACATGTTAATTAATTTCCATTCCTGATGCCATGTTCACGCAGAGAGAGAGATCGCCCTGCTATTTCTGCACTCAACAAGCAATTCACACTCCTCAGAATGTGTATTTCCAGTTTTCCCTTCCCTGTCATCCCGTCAGCTGTTTTCCAAGCCTCCATTAATAGAACTGACATCACCCCAGCTGGAATTTTGGCAGGGCTGCAATTTAAATGTTGGTTGCACCTGTACCAAACCAAATGAGTGCTTTGATGATGGTTGTTTTTTTTCCTTCCTGGAGGGTGGGGTGGGGGGAGGAACAAGCCCCAACCCTTGAAGTGATTCCACACTCCTCAGTTCAATTTGTTTTTTAAACAAATTGCGGTTACATTTACTTTTCAAATATGACTTTTTTATGGTGTGCAAGTGCAATGCTGTTGATGCTTTCCTCTTTGCTATTGAGTCAGGCCCAAATTTCAAGCTGTTGAAACTGATGGAAAAGGCTTCTTGAGATCAGAGGAAATGAACTGGGGGAGATCCATGACACGTAGATAAAAAGGTGCTTGGACAGACAGATACTTGAATAAATGGAAGTCCTGTCCAGTGTATAGAGGGGTTGCAAAGTGAGCATTACTACCAAAGGATCTGGATATTTGAATAGGCCTGTGCAGCACCAGTTCTCTGTGACAAGTCTTTTGAGATCTTTATCAGAGCTGTGGCAAATGCAAAATGGTGTTGTTCTACTGCACCTCTGTGGATTAGGAACCCCCCCCCCCCCAGTTTTCTGTGTATTTAGCAACTGTATAATATGCAGAAATTTAGAAGGTAGACACTCTTCCCCTGTACAGAGATGAAGAAATTGGAAAAGTCAACCAAGTGACAGGCTGTTTAATCCTTTGCAACAAAACCTATGTAGGGGTATCCCCCCCTCCAAACTGGATCAGATGGCTTTTGGGGGTGTGTGTGAGCGGGGTGATGGTTCTCTCACATGGTACTACATTTCTGGATTTCTCTACTCTGTTTACATGAACTATGTTTGTTTTTCCTCTGCAGGTGTTTTCCATCCTACTTCATGCAAAGACAGAAAAAGCAGGTGTTTCAGAGGCCCCTATGGTATCCCTTTCTTCTATGGGGCGAGCCTGTTACTAGGTGTCTCACTACAGTGGTACCTACTGAGATGATACATTACCCTGGCTGTAACAGAACATGAACATCAACACACACACACACACACACATGCACACACTTGCAAATTCTCATCCGGGAGTAAAGCAAATAAAAATAATAATAATCCATGGATATCTGTTTCCAAATCCAAGCAAGATATCTACTATCTTCTCATCTACTGATCCTGTATATGTATCTATGGCAAATTTCTTGCTCAGATATTCAGATCCAAATTTATTTATTTATTATATTTATACCCCACCTTTTTTCCTGCAAGGAACCCAAGGCGGCTTACATAATCCTCATCCTCCTCTCCATTGAATGATATCAAATATTCTGCAAATATATATTACAAATATTGTAAATACTCATACAACTGCAAAATTTTTGAAATTGCATCAGTTTCAAGTGTTTGATAGCTATTGGTTTCAGCAGCAATAACAGACTAGGCTAACAGACTTTGTAAGATAATCTAGTTACAAGGCATATGCATTCTGATGTACCTAACTTTTCTTTCTTCTCTTGATGCTGGCTAAAGGGGAATATTTATCTCTCTCCACGTGCTTAGATGTTATCAGTAGTCAGCTAGAATGAGCATCCAGAGAGCAGAAGATGATGAGGGGGCAGTGACAAATAGGCACTGTCAACACCTGGGGCAGCCTGGGCATTTCAGGGCTCACCTGGCTGTAGCTGGTTGCTGCAGCATCCTTTCTTATTAAAACAACAAACAAAACATTTCATAGGCAGCCAGCTGAGCATGTACATGGGTGCAGAAGTTCATGTTATTATTATTTTTTTAAACTTTATAAATATATTCTCCTTTTCTACAACAAAGTGATGCTCATTCCCAAGCAATTGTGTTGAGTATCAGGTCAGCAGAACCAAACTCCATTTTATTCCTGTAGTTATGATGGTGCTATGATTTAAGTCAGTTTTCAACATGAAAATGCACATGCTCAGAGTAATATCTATCTATCTATCTATCTATCTATCTATCTATATCTATCATCATCTATATCTATATATCTATATTTATATATCAGGGTTGGCAAAGAGTTTGGGGTTTTTTGTTTTGTTTTTTTGCTCTAACATATCAGGAATGCAGATGCAACTGTAAAGCAGGAATGGCGGTGGGGGTACCGAAGAATATTAGTGTGTGCTTCACAACTGAAATGATACACATGACTGTTAAACTCCCACCCCAGCCATTAAGTTCATGGTATAAAATTACTTAAAGGCTCAATCCTATGCAAGTTTATACAGAAAAAAGGCCTACAACTCCCAGCATGCCCCAGCTGGGAGTTGTAGGCTGGCTGGGGCATACTGGGAGTTGTGGCCCTTGTAGGCCTTTTTTCTGTATAAACTTGATAAGATTGTGCCTTAACTGTACCACTAGATCTTGTGCTTCTTTTAGATTCCCCAGGGATGCTGGATATGCAGCTCTTAGTACTACCAATCAAAAGACATTGGGCAGCAATTCCATCTTTCCCTCCTTAATGAATTCTCTGTGGGTTTTTAAAAAAAAGGATGGAAGAAGCAGTGGGAAAACACAGGAGGTCTACAAATAAAAGATGATGTCATCTGCCCTCCCTTGTAAAATTCCATGAATGAGGCAGAGTGATTGCACAATAAAAACCTCGTCTGGAGGAAACACCCCAGATGTCAAGACTGACGTTCAGGTAAGCTCTGTTTTTCCCAATGTGGAAATTGCTGGGATGAAACAATGGGGCTGGTGGATCTGGTGACATGCAGCAAGTCTAATTTCTGCCATTGCATCCCCAAATGGCATTTGTTTTACATTAGCTTCTTTTTCCACATTCTTACCACAGCACGAACTAAACTTTGCACAGATCTGTCTCACTGATTGACCTAGGGCTGGTTGTGTTCACACATGGAAGCTCACGCTTGATGACTGCATCTGTGAATGAGCGATCACTGATTAGTTGCTATTATGGACAAAATATTCATACCACCTTGTGCCAATTAAAATGCAACACTATGCAATGGAAACAGTTTACACATTTGACCAAGAATTGTCAAGTGGTGACTATAAGAGGTCAGATCAAGTAATATGCACACACACATATGAGCTGCCCATTAGTCTTTACAACAGCCTTCCCCAACTGGGTATTCTCCAGATGTTTTGGACTACAACTGCCATCAGCTCCAGCCAGCTAGGGCAAATGTTAGGAATGATGGGGTTGTAGTCCAAAACATCTGGAGGGCACCAGGTTGAAGAAGGCTTCTTTACATCAATGCATTGGATGGATCACCAACAAACACACCCTTCATCTGACTACTACATGTTGTTTTATTTAAACCATGCATTCTTGGAACTTTTCCTTAAACAATTGTAATTGTCTTTTTTAAGTAAAATGATTAAACTGTAATTATTTACAATGAAAGAGATTTCTGTAATCCTTTCACGGCTGCCTGAGAGCTTGCAGTTGGACCACACTGCTCTACTCCATCGCATGATATTTGTACTGCTTTTGTTCTGTAGCTGGCTTGTAGCTGTAGCTCCAAATTATCCCCCAATTACATGGGAATAGTTCTCTCAGTTGGCGGATTTTAAATGACCCTAAGGACCAGTTTGTACAGTAAGCAGAATCAAGTGGTATACCTTTTGCTGGACTGTACTTCAAGTTGTAGAAAATGTGGTTTCACATTTAAAATCCTGCCTCTGTCCCCTACCCAAATATCATATGCCTAGAAAATTAGCATAGCAGGGATATGGCCTAGGCGTTTCTATATGACATATTTTTTTATGGGAAGGGATTTTGTGTGAGACAAATCTGGCCCACTTCACGTCTATGTCACTTCTGCATCTTATTTTTACCCATAATTCCATTGTTTTCACATTAATCTGCAATTTTTAAAAAGTCATTCAAAACATATATACATGAGTTATTTTCTCTCTAAATAAATGTGCATTTTCTCTCAAAATACATAAAAAATGCTAAAAATCTGAATCGGACCTTACAGAATGTACACACCTTATCTCAGAATATTAGCATGCCTCTTAGTGTTATTAGTGTCCCAACCCCAACAATTCTAAAGCGTGCCAGAAATGTTTTTAGATATCTTTTCTTACATAAATCTGTATTTTCATTACGAAGTAACTTGTAGCGCTTGTTTGAAAAAGAAGATGTGGTAATAACTCAGTAATAATGGGTGCCCATGTGGGGAAGAGGAGTGGGGGGGGGAGGCAATATTGCCTACCTAAGAAACAAAACGTGGTTTATATTTTCAGCAGTTTGAAAGTGAAATGAAAATGGAATATTTGGTGCACCTGTAAAAACATATTTGATCATAGCAGCAAGTACAGCATTCTTTGTATTGGATTCATATTTCATAAATTGTGTTCAAGCAAGAAAAACGATGATAATATTAAGTATTTCCTGTGTTTATTTTGATGGATGGCAGCAGAGGTATCTTTTACTTATTAAAATACAGATTGGTATAATTTAATAGATGAGTGTAATACACAGATGTTCAAGGCTGCTTGAGGAGGGTGCTTATTAATCAACTTCTTTAGCACACCTCTTCTTTCATATTTATAACAATATATGCTGGAGCCAAATTTTTATTAGACCTGCATGCTGCAGGCTGGCATCAGATATCAAGTGCCTTATTTGAATCATGTCAAGGGATCAAAGTGACTTCTGATTAATGCAACTGTAAACATCTCACCACTTGCACAGCTCTTACTTTTACTCCTGGCTGACAACACTGGAGCATCCTTTAAAACAGCAGCAGATTTTCCGAACTCACCAGCATTCATTCTTCTGAAATCCTCTACTTCTTGGGGTTCCTAACAGTGGGTTGGATCTAGACTAACGCCGCAGTCCTTTACCTATAACCATTGAGTTAACTGGTAAGACCCAGTTAACTCAATCACACTTACTTCTGAATAGACAGGTATAGGCTTGCGCTTTAAGTCAGTCATGCTTTAGTCCCATTGGAATCAATGGGACAAGTTAATCATGACTACCTTAACTCACATTAGCTGGGTTCCCATGACACTTTAAGCCCACAGAGGCTCTGTAGCCTCTGTGGGCTTAAAGTTGCCCCAGATGTGCCTGACTAATGATCGGGCACTGCGGGGGATCCGGAAGCACTGCCACTCCCCTCTTCCTCCCTCAGTCATCCTGCCGGTATCCCAGGGGACACTGCGGCAGCACTGCGGGGAGCGGAGCGGGGATGACAGCTGGAGAAAAGTGCCCAAGCGCAGCACTTTTTGCCAACTGTCAGAGTCTCCCCATGTCCCTTCCTGTTGCTCCGTGGTCCCACTGCCAGGCAACAGGGAGGGGGACATGAGCCGGCTCATCCCTTCCTGTTGCCCGGCAGAGCCGCGCTCAGCGGAGCAGCCGAGCTGTGGAGCAATGGGGAAAGGGGCTGCTTTCCCCCATGGCCTCCTCCCAGGGAGACCATAGGGGAACGCACCTTCTTTCCCTCCTGCCAGTCAGTGCAATTGCCTTGCCCCTCGCTCTCCCCTGGCTTGCCCCCCCCCCCCACACTCTTGCTCAGTGTGGCACCCACAGGCACCCCGCCAAGCAAGGGGAAGGGAAACGGCAGGCAGAGCTGGCAGGGAACAGGAGGAGGGAACTTCAGCTGGCTGGCAGAAGCTCCGTCCTGTTCCTTGTCACCGCAGCGGGGTCTGCCACGCGCCCTCTTCCCGCTTGGGAAGGGGGCACGCAGCAGACCTTGGTGCCGCTGCCACGCATCTCCTCTTCACTGAGCCCCAAGTGGAGCTCAGGGAAGAGGCGGTGCGTGGCAGCAGTGGTGGGCGGGATCCAGGCGCTCGGGCTCGCTTCCCTGAGCGGAAGCAAGGCCGGGCAGTGGTTCCCCTGCTGTGTGCTGCTCCCCCCAGCCCCAAATGGGGATTGAGGGGGCTGCACATGGCGGACCCCAGCAGCTTCCCGGTGGACTCCTGCCAATGCAGGGCATCAGCAGGAGCGTGCGGGGAAGCCAATGACAGCCACACCAAGTGCTGTTCGGGCACTTAGGCTGCTGTCATCTGCCAGTTCCTCTTGGTCAGAGTGGCAGCCCTTTTTTGCAGCTCTGGTCAAGGGGCTCTGTGCCTTTTTGGCTTGCAAGAGGGTTAGTGTGCTGTCTGGGTTCAGACAACACGCTAACCCTTCTATTGTTTTTAAAACCTTAGCGCAAGCCATGGCTACTTGGCAGGACCGGTGCAAGGCAGTTTGGCGCCCTAGGCAAAATCAGATATTTAGCGCGTCCCCCCCCTTCCCACTTGAGCCCTCCCTCCCTCCAGCTCCCTTGGAGCTTACTTTGGAGTAGACCTGTACGGTTAAGCACAGCTGGAACTGCTGGAGGCAAAGCGAGGCACCCCGGCTGATCTGGAGCCGTTTTGGAGTGTGGGTGAAGGAGGGAGGGCTAAAGGAAGGAAGGAAGAGGGGGGAGGCGGAGAAAGAAGGAGGAAAGCGGCGTGTGTGTGCGCGAAAGAGAAAGGAAACCACAGAAAGATTATTTTAAAAAAAGATTAAGGGGGGGGAAGAGGGGGGGAGACTGATGAAAAAGGAAAGAAAGACAGAAAGAAAGAGGAACACAAAACGAACTGAAGTAAACCATTGGAGAAGGGGGAAAGACAAAACAGATTAAGAGGAAGGAAGAAAAAATAGACTGGCTGGAAGGAAGGGGAGATTTTGCCCACCAGCCTCCCATCATTGGCCCCTTCCCCGGGAAGGCCAGGCCGCCACGGAGGTGTTTGCAGGTGCATCCTTCCCTTCTCCCACCAGCCTCCCATCATTGGCCCCTGCCCGCCTCCGCCTCCTCCAGCCTGTCACCTTGTTTGATGCTGGTTGTGAGGAGGAGCCTGCCTGAAGCTTCAGCGGCGCCAGCCTGGAGACGGAGCCCTGAGGTGGAGGAGAGAGAGGGAGGGGCACACTTCTTTCGCCTCCTCTTCCCCGCGTTTCTGGCGCCCCCATTTAGCCTGGCGCTCTAGGCAGCAGCCTAGTTCGCCTAATGGTAGCACCGGCCCTGCTACTTGGGGTGGTTTAGAAGCCACATCTAGGTTACTTCTAAAGCACCCCCCTGGGTTCAGAGAACATGCTAAGCCTCAGTAGTAATTAACCTACTGAGCCTTAGTGGGTCGTGCAAACCCAGTCATTGATTTCAATGGGATTAAACTAACTTAGATCCAACTTATTTTTGTTTGTTTTTGTTTCGTTAAAGGAAATTTTCAGACAATGCTGAGCAGCAATCCCCACAAAAGCAAGCTTGGTTTTGATGCCCTGCCAACGTCAGTAGTCTATCTGACAAGCACTGATTAATGAGCTCATTCGTTTAACTTTAAATTAATTTGTTCTAGAGACAATTTTTTTTTTTGCTCTCTGAATTTAGCAGCATTTCTCCATAGAAAAGCCATTAGTGAATAAAAGCACATAGAGCTGAAATCCCCATCAGATTATTGGGGTGCCCATGTAGACAGTTCCACCTAGACGCCATGGCACAAACATGCTTGAACTGGATCATAAGGCCACTTGCACACTACCTGTGCCACGGACATGCCACTGCCAGGATCCTCCCCATAACAAGCAATCCTTGCCCCAGCTTCAACATTCTTACCAGGGAATCCTCAATATAATGTTGAGAATCTGTATATCTCGAAACGCCTAACATGATGACAGAGATCCTTCTTGTGACCTTATCTAAACATTAAGGCGGTCAGTCAGTGGGTGTGATCACTCTCCAGAGGAAGGCTGTTTTCAACACACCCAGGCTGCAACTCAACCCATGTTAAATATGCCACCACATTTCATTAATGTCAACTTAAATTTCATTACCACATATCCTACTGACATGGTGAAAAAGTACTTTGATGATTGGTCTGTAAGTGCTCCACGGCTATTTCATACAACCAGTCTCTTGCCCATTAAGTACTATCATCATGTGATAAATCTCTGCTGAATCCACCTTTATCATTCTACTTCAAAGACATGTATATTTGAAGTCACAATTGAAGTAGGCTATATGTTTCCCTATTCAATTAACAAAAAAAAACCTTTTGGCTTAAGATGTTTTGTTATGGGCTTTCCAGATTCACTCAAGCTCCAAAATGCTGGGAAATTATGGTTAAGGCCCATGCCCTTAACAAACGTGTTAGTTAGCAATATGCATATGGTATAGTATCCTATGCTGTGGTTAGTTCCTGCTTCACCACTACGGAAACTTAGGTCAGTGGCAGACCTAAGTCCCAGATTTGAATTCTGAAAGAATTTTTATCACAAAATCTCATTGGCAGAAATTTCTCATAGGATTATAAACTTGTAAATTAAGGGTAGCTTATATACTCACATTATCTTCTGGGACCTATAAATTTAGCAGCAGAAATGGCTCCCTCTCATTCTTACTGGAATCAATTTATCTGCTTGCTTGTGTTTGTTCTCTTTCCTGCAGCCAATTGGCTGCATTGCTGATTTCTTCAAGAGCACAGAAAATGTCAGCATGACTGGGATGTGTAGTTCTTAAGAGACTATATCTCATAGGAAGCCACACTACTATCTGTATATGGAACAATATTTCTTTATTGAAACTTTAGGACTTCTTGAGTTTCAATAAAGAAATATTGTTCCATATACAGTCATAGAGAGTGGCCGTGTCAGGGAAAATTCTGGGAAAGCCAGATTTCAGAATGTGTTAACTTTTAACTTATACTTTAAAAAGGGCCATAATTTGAGAAACATTGCTCTAAACCAAAAGAGCTATTAAATAAAGCCAGGCCTGTCATCTCCCTCCCAGGGGTCCTGCAGCTGGTAAAAGCCAAACAGCAGCACTGAGGCCTAGCAGTTTTGAGGTAAAAATGAAGCCAAGTTAAGGAGGCCACTCACAGATAGAAGCAGTCAAATGCGCCCTTCTAATACAGATGCACACACGGGTACAGAGACAATAAACGGTGATGATGGTCACTGAGTTTACATAACTGGTTAAAAAACAAAAACAATGTTCCTAATATGCTTTGAGAACCAGTGTGATGTAATGGTGAGAATGTTGGACAGGGACTCAAGAGATCCAGGTTCTAGTACCCACATGGCCATGAAACTCACTGAATGACTTTGGGCCAATCACTGACTCTTAGTCTAACCTACCTGACAAGAGGAGGAGGACCATGTGTAAGCTGCTTCAGGTTCCTTGCAAGAGGAAAAAAGGCAGGATATAAATGCAACAGCAGCAGCAGCAACAACAGAATACTACAGCTCCTATTCCCCCGCACCTCACTCTCTCCCAACTGCCTAAAAACATACCGGACTAGAGCCCTGTACAGGTGTTCAAAAAAGGCTTAACAGAAACACACGGGAGAAGGAGCCCTCCAGCCCCATCCCTCTCCTCCATCGGGCTTGTGGCTCCATACTCATAGAGGGTGACTGTCTGAAGAGGACAGCCTCTGGTATCCGTGGGGGCTCTCCACGCAAGCCAGAATGTGGATTTTCAGTGCTCTGACTTGCGTGGAGAGCCCCTACGGATACCGGAGGCTGTCCTCTTCAGACAGTCACCCTCTATGTGGGCGACAGCAATGGAGGAAAGGGGCTGAGCTGGAGCGCCCCTTCTCCTTTTTGAAACACATGAATAGGGCTATAATAACTTCCTCTTCCGTGGCTCCCCTTCTATTCTATCTCCCTGGTAACTAGCCACACTCACTCACATTCTACCCTCTCCCTCCTGCAGGACTGTTCTCCGCAGGCCTAGGAGGGAACTGCCAAAGGATAAAATGCGGAGAATCACATTTTAAATAAAAAACTATGCTACTAGTAGGGCATAGTGTATACTAGACCTTTCCCCTGACTGGACACAGCAAACTGGTTCCAGAAAGTTGCTGCAGAACTGGAGAAAGCAGCCCATAAAGTTTAATCACAGCAACGTCTATAAGGAAGAAAACAGACAACACCTGTCAAACTGCTGGAGGTCACTGATCAACTCCTATAAATATGCCATTTATCACCCTTTCTACCCCATAATGGGCATGGAACATATTCAAACCAACCTCTCTCCTACACTGCCAAGTTTCAGTTGAATCCAGTGTGCAGTCTTCTGAATATAAGCCATGGAAACTACCCCCCCCTCCCAATTTTTGGTTATAATGTCAGAAATCGATTTATCAAACTTACCCTTAACATAGGCCCACAATTGTGGCCCTATACTCTGTTATGGGCATGATCTAATCCATGTCAAGAACAGTTGACTTCAGTGGAAAAATAACGCTTAATGCTTCATCAAGCCCTCTATTTTTTCCAAATATACATTCAATCTATTATTTGTAGGACAACCTCAAACATTAACAATTCTTTACAAAATACCTATGTACAACATCATTAGGGCACCTATATTCTGTGGCTTCTGTTTGCAAAACACATATGAGTGGGGACGTGGACTACAGCTGATTGTCCCTTGTATGGACAAAACACTCACAGCATAATCCTAGAGATGTCTACTCAGAGGTTAGTCCCATTGAGTTAATTGGGGCTTAAGCTCAGGCAAGTAGGTATAGGATTGCAGCCTCAATCACAGTTATGGATGATGCTGTAATGCTATACTCAGGGAAATTTATTCCTTATTGCAAAATGTAACATATGAAGTGGTTTTTATATCATTGGAAAACAAGTTTAAAAACTCAGGAGGGATTTTCTAAGAAACCACATTTATAGTTTACTTTGGAAAAGGGTAGCTAAAAATCAAGAACTTATATTTAATCAGCCTTTGGCAGCATTTTACATGATGGATAGACCACACCAATATCTACCTGTACTGCATGATAGAGCAAGGGGGAAAGAGTTGGGGCACCCCCAGCCCCCACATCACCTTGCATTATTTTTTGAGACATAGAATCCTGTGATTTTGGCTTGGTATAAAACAATTAAACTGGGAGCACAGAAAATTCCCATGTGGACATAGCCTTACAGAGCAGTCATCAAAGCAGTTTCAACTGCAAGAGCCTGGTGCTGAAATAATCAACACATCACAGTGTTGATTATTTCAGTGGGATCTCCCACTGGTATAAATGTTTTCAAGAGTGAGAGGTTATATATTTGCTACTGCTCTTTTCCTCTGCTGTGAAAATCAGCACCTCCATCTTCTGCCTGGTTACTTTTCTTATGATGGTCAAGGTATGCCAATGTTTAATGCATTGTTACAAAACTTAAAAAGAAAAGAAAAACCCCACCCACAGCCATAGGGCTAGTTATGCCCTAGAAAGGTGTCCGGCAATTGCCATTTTGTTTGTTTCATATCAATAATGTTAGATGTTACATGCATGAGGGAATATCCACTCATGCATGTTCCTTCCTGCCCATTCTCAGGAGGCTCTGTTCTATTTTTGCACCATCATCTGAGCTGTTTTTGATGAGTACATGGGGCAGCAGAGCCTTCTCAGTGGTGGCACCTAGGCAATGGAACTCTGTCCCTTGGGAGACCTGTTTAGCTCCTTCCCTCCTACCCTTCAGAAAGCTCATAACAACTTGTTTTGGTTAGGTATGCCTTTGATGCTATCGGATCCCCAGAGTTTTTTTTATGATGCAGTGGTTTTATTAAATTAGTTGTTTGTTTATTTTTAAAAACATTGCTACTATTTTATCATTGGTCTGTTTTTAATTTTAATTGTCAATCTGTTTTTATTCTTATTTTAATTTTGGGCTGTGACAGCTTTTTGTTACAAGCAATAAAGCTTGTTCACTATTTTATTATGTTTGTCAGCACTCTGGAGGACACATATGGGACTGAAAAGCAACATATAAATATTTATATACATAAATAAATATTATGAGCAATGGCTTGGATCCAAAGTTGTTTGAACAGAAGGTTGCTCATGTAATGGATCATTCCTATCCCATCCTTTCCCCTGCAGTCTTGAAAAGACTGTCTGGAGGGTTGGGGGACTCGTGAACAGCATAAACTCTGTCGCAGGGGGACACTGAGAGGAGCGAATCAGTCAAAATCAAGCAGAGGTAACTTGCTCAAGCTTAGAGGGTTTTTGGGGGGGAGGGTGCAGTAAGATGGGGTGGGGGGGCAGGGGGGCAAGGGAATTCCCCTTCTTTAAGCTCCCTTGCATGAGCAGAAGCATTGGAGAAAACCCGTTGTGAATTTTGAAGTTAATTCTCCAGACAATGTACTTAGTCACTCTCGAATTTTCTTCTTTCTATTCCCTCAACATTGACTAAATCCCAGGAGTCCACAGGGCTATAAGGGATTCCCCTGAGTAGGTAGAAATCACTACCTACCTTATCAGCTACTGTTCTCTTTCAACTGATAGGTACTTCTCCATCTAATTTCACTATTAGATGGAATGATTATAACCATTATGAGCTTTTCTAAATGAGGCTGTTAATCGGCTGTATCTACTTTTGGTTTCATTGCAGAATTCAGATCCAAGCCCTATACCAAGAGCTTTTCCTTTCCTGCTTTTTTGCTACATGACCTCTAGGTGGCACTGTGTTATAGCAGAATAACACAAAAACTCAAGAGGAAATAATATTTTCTTTCGCTTTCACAATTAAATGCTGCATTTTCCTTGCTCTAAAAACATTTGCTGAAAGTGTTGGTTAGACAAAGAAGCAAAACTGGGGGGTCACAACATCATCTAAAGAACTTGTAGACAACCTTGAGTAGGGAATGACGAGCGGATGAGAAAAGCCCTATGTGCATGAGGCATATATAATGTGTATTTTAAGAAGAGTGAGAGAACGATGGAGAGCTAGTGAGAGATCTTAAACAACACTTTTTGGTGAGCTTTCACATTGTTTCTAGCACAACCCAGAGCTTTATTTACATTGTTGTATTGTGTTTTGGAAGCATAACTAAGATGTAGCCCTACTTGAGAGTTGATCCCATTGAAATCAATGGGACTAACTTAAGTCCAATTGATTTAAATGGATCTACTCTAAGTATGGATCCAACCCATATTCTTTGTACGGATGTATGGATCCAACCCATATCCTTTTCATCGCCATGGTTTTACATCTTGTCGAGGGGAAACTTCCCACTGGTGTGGGAATTATATATCGAACAGATGGAAAGCTTTTTAATCTCAGCAGGCTGAAAGCAAAAAGTAAGGTAATTACAACCTCCGTTGTGGAACTTCAGTATGGTGATGATAATGTGGTCTCCGCACATTCAGAGGATGATCTCCAAACTATCCTAAATGCTTTTGCAGAAGCATACGAAAAACTTGGTCTCTCACTTAACATCAAAAAACCCAAAGTGCTTCATCAGCAAGTGCAAGCTAACCCTTTGGTGATGCCATCTATCCAGCTTGGCGGGACAATACTGGAAAATGTCGATCATTTTCTCTATCTTGGCAGCTATCTTTCTGTTACAGCTAACATCGACAGTGAAATCCAGCATCGTCTGAGCTCCGCAAGTGCCGCATTTTCTCGAATGAAACATAGAGTGTTCGAGGATCGGGATATTTGTAAGAAAACCAAAACACTGGTTTATGAAGCCATTGTATTACCAACTTTATTGTATGCCTGCGAAACATGGACTATCTATAAACGTCACTTCCACCTCCTTGAAAGGTTTCATCAACGTTGCCTCCGGAAAATCCTGCGAATTACTTGGGAAGATAGGCGAACAAATGTCAGTGTACTGGAAGAAGCAAAGACTACTAGCATTGAAAAAATGATCCTTCTACGCCAACTTCAGTGGACCGGTCATGTTGTTCGAATGCCTGACTGCTGTCTCCCAAAGCAGTTAGTTTACTCCCAACTCAAGGATGGAAAGCGGAATATCGGTGGTCAATATAAGAGGTTTAAAGAGGTGGTCAATATAAGAGGTGGTCAATATAAGAGGTTTCATAAGGCTAATCTAAAAAAATGCAATATAAACATCGAAAACTGGGAAGCTCTGGCCCATGAACGATCTAAATGGAGGTTGGCCTTTCACAAAGGTTCCACGGACTTTGAAGAAGCCCGAGTGCAAGGTGAAAGGGAGAAACGTGCTAAGCGAAAAGCACGTCAAATGAATCCTTTACAGGACCATCTTCTATCTGGTAACCTGTGTCCTCACTGTGGGAAGCTGTGTGGATCTAGAATTGGCCTCCACAGTCACTTACGGACCCATCGCTAGAGTCTACACAATTTTCTTTAGAATTTCCTCCTTTTAAAATTTCCTTTTTGTAAAAAAATTTTTATCCTGGAAGACAATCTTACTCGGTCACGAGTGATTGCCTGATGATGATGATGACTAGAATGTGCTTATTTCTACAATATATCTGAATGCAGACATGCATTTCTATCTTTGACTTTTTCTGCTTGTATGCAGGCAGATATGAGTCACCCCACCCCTATTAAGAGCTATCCTTATGAAAAAGGCACAATACATTTCAGCAGACAGGGGAAAAAAGTTTCCCCCACACACACACAGCTGTACCACTCACATCTATGAAAGTGGTACTAAGTACTGCTGGAATTTGCATGGGAATAACAGGGGGCAAATTAAACTTGTGTGTGGAATTCAGAACAACAGTAATATTTCCTGAAAGCTCACACTTCTAGCAGAGCTATTTGAATGGCTGCATTCTTTGCCAGTTGCCATGGGAGATTAGCTCCCATTATATAATGATAGCACTCGTTTATAAACAAGGTCCTCCAGTATGCCTGTTGATTGATTTTTTAATTATTATTTTAAATACTTAGTAGAAACTACTGGTAGTTCCCGCCCGCAATTGTATGAAGATGCAAGGCATGAATTATAACATGGAATTCCTATCTTGGCTTCTTCATTATTTGTTTATGTCTTCCCTCTTCCTAACACCAAGAAGGAAAAACACCAAGAAGCTCATTGTTTTTAATACATGTATATCAAGGGTACAGAACCTCAGGCCCAGGGGCCAAATCTGGCCTGCCTAGAGGGTTTCCAATCCAGCCCTCTGGGCTTCCGCAAATGGCCACGCTTCTTCCCCTGGCCCCACTCTCTTTCCCCCAACCACTGAACATTTCCTGGCTTTTGTGCAGTTTTTCCTCTCCATTCTAAAACGTTTTCATAGATTTCATAGATCATAGAGTTGGAAGGAGCCTACAAGGCTATCGAGTCCAACCCCCTGCTCAATGCAGGAAACTAGAGGAGGGGTCTCCCATCCAAGTAATAACCAGGCCTGATCCTGCTTAGCTTTTCACACTCAGACAAGCTGAGCCAGCGTAAGCCACAGGTTGAAATGCCTCTCCTGTGGCTTAGGGTCCAGGTTATCTGAAAGACCGTATTCTCCCTTATGAGCCTGCCTGTAACCTGAGATCTTCAGGGGAGACCCTTCTTTTAGTTCCGGCACCATCTCAGGCACACCTGGCAGGAACTCGGCTGAGGGCCTTCTTGGTGGCTGCCCCAATGCTCTGGAATTCCCTTCCCAGGGAGGCTAGAATGGCGCCCTCCCTCCTTGGTATGTTTCCGGAGGCAGACAAAAACATTTTTGTTCCGGAGGGTCTTTGGGAATAGTCTGGACCTGTGAGAATGCGATGGATTGCACTTTATATTGTTATTTTGTTTTAACTTTGATATTTTATATAATTTTAATATTCTAGCAGATTTAATTATATTCTTAACTTTTGTATATTTCTATTTATATATTTTAATTGCACAAATTTTAATGATGTAAGGCCACCTTGAGTCCCAGTATCGGGAAAAAGGTGAGACGTGGGAATAAATAAACAAACAAATAAATAAATGATATTAGCAGTAAGATCTTTAAGCTAAAATAGGCTGGGATTTAGGGTAATTTGGCCTTACCCTCTTTGGCTTTGGCCCACCTACCAATGGAATATGGCTCCCAAAAGCTTCTCCAAAATGGAATTCGGACCTCATGCTGAAAGAGGTTCAACACCCGATATATATGTCTGGCCAGGTTCAGACAACACGACAAGCCACTCTGAAACAAACATGGCTTATGAGCCACCATGGCTTATCGTGTTGTGTGAACCCAGTCGTTGAAGTAGTGCTGCAGGCAAACTGACTTTCAAACTGAAGAATGTTTCAGAAGTACTTTTTGATGGTATGATGATGTTCATCACTTTGAAACTTTGTGGAAAGCAGTACATAAATCTGATTAATAAATAATCAGATTTACTTTGTGATATAATGTGGGGGAGAAACTGGGTGTTTTTTTCAGAAAGAAAAAGTCAAAAGCTCTGCTGGGCATGCTTATCCTTTGGGTATGCCTCAATTTAGAACTGGAACAAATATCACCGCCCCCAACAAACAACTGTGCACATTTGCCACAGAAACCCTGCATGTTGCTAAGGGCTTTGGAACATGTTCTAAGGTGCCTGCTCAGTTCACATGAGAGGCTTCACCACCAGCAGTTGTGAACTGAGAGCTGCTTCAAATTATGAGGTGGGTGGTGTTGTTGCACTTGAGTATGATCGCTAAGTACAAAATACGCATGCCATCAGGCTTGATTTGACTTAATCCTGGACTTATTCCCAAATAGAGCCCAGGACCTGATGTGAGATGAGTTGTTGAATCAACTGAAAACAGTGACCATAGAACAATCCAATTCAACATATGTATAAGTGGATAATGGCCAAAGCTCAACAGAATCACATTTGACTACATGAGAGGGCATTTCTCAAAGATGGGGTGGAGTGGTAAAAGGAAGTTGAAAGGGAAAGTCAAGAGGATCAAATCTCTTCAGAACATTTGGAGATAATTCAAAACCACAATAATAGAAGCTCAGCTAGAATGTATCCTGCAAATCAGATTAAGTACTACCAACTCCAAGAGAAGACAGACTTTGGGAAAAGAAATGCAAGCAGACAATAAAGGATGCCAAAAAAAGAATGAGAGGAGTATATTACTAAAAACATGAAAACCAACAACAACAAAACCTTTCAATACATCATAAGCAGGAAACTGGCTAGGGAGGTGGTTGGACTGTTAGATGACAAGGGAATTAAAGGTGTGCTAAAGGAAGATAAGGAGACTGCACTTAGCCTTAATGTTAGATACAACCGTGGCTGTTTCAGGGCCAGAGTGCAAGCAGCTGATATATGTTGGATGCCTTTTTAAACTGTTGTCTTAGCATTCCTACTATTCAAACCAGAGGGCCTCTTCTTAGCATTGTGCATTGTTTTTAAATGAACTGAAAAGGATTGCTCTTGAAGGGTGAAAGCATGAAGAATTACATGCAACCTGATTGGCCTTCCTACATCTCCCCACCACCACATCCTCTTGCTCTCTGGTAGCTCTAAATCATGTTGTTGGAGGGGTTGGAGCTTTGTGCGAAGTAGTAGCAATGCATTTCACTGCTCATCTGCTTGGCTAATCTGGAAGCCTCTCTTTTCCATTGTCTCTTTGACCTAGTTCTCATGACACGACAACACACCATGGATAAGCCATGATGGGTTATCTGTTGTCCAAATCTGGTGCGGTTTTTGCAGGGTGGCTTATTTTTCATGAACAAGCCACCCTGAGAACCCACGGCTTGTTTTATGGTTGCTCTTGCCCGTGATGGGTTATTGTGTCACCTGAACCCAGCAGAGCAATTTTATTGAGGATTGCCATGATTGGCTACAGAGCCACTTGTTAACAGCTGCAAAAACCCCTGCCACTTACTTTGCGATCTTGCCAGTGAGTGCCCTTCCACTGATGCTTAAACAGTACTTTGGAAGGAATGTCACTCGTTACTGCCCCCCCCTTTTTTGGTGCCTCAAAAATGCCAAACTGGGGTTGTAAATTTTTATTATTATTATTATTGTCGGTCTTCTGCAAATGCGCGCTTATGGCTATCTGATATGTGTAGTCTATTCTGGTCAATTTCCTTGTCTGTTTCAGCTGTCAGAGATAGTGGTGAAGTGGAGTCCGTAACATACAAAGAAATTGACAAGGAAAGACTGCATCTAGGCTAATTTGTTTGGGCACAGTTGCCAGTGACCAATTGCCAAGCTGTCAATTGAAAAGCACTGATAAAGGGGGAGTGGAGTGGCAAAAGAGTGCACTGTTACTGCAGTGCCCTGACAGTTCTTTTTAAAAATGCAGAAATGTATGCAAATTTAATAGCTGGGAAGTAAATGAAGGGGAAATTTGCGCACCTGCATTAACTGCTCTCTTACTGAAGGTGCACAAATTTTCCCTCCCCATTTACGTCCCAGCCCTTAAATTGGTGCAAAGTTCCTCTCCATTTACTTCCCAGACATTAAATTTGCATATATTTCTGAGGTTGTTTTTTTTTAGAACTGTCAGGGAACTACAGTAACCACAGCAGTAAGTGCTCCAAAAAGGTGGGGGGAGTTAATACCTCCCCTTTCTGGAGTAGCTGGAGACTCAGGGAAGTGTTGAAAAGGTAGAGGGTACTGAGAACTTTCAGTTCAACACTTAAAATTGAGAGAATTACATTGGTAAAGGTTAGATATTCCTCACCCCATTTTGGTGCACCATCTTTTGCCGCTTCCCCCGCCCCCCTTTACCAGTGCTTTTCAATTTACAGCTTGGCAATTGGTCTCTGGCAACTGTGCGCAAATTAGCCTATATGCAGTCTCTCCTTGTCTTCCCTTAGACAGCTGAAAGTGACAAGGAAATTGACCAGACGAGACTACACATACTGAACAGTTGTAACAGTGCACTTACGCATTTGCGAAAGACTGAGAAACTGATGATGATGATGATGATGATGATGATGATAAATTATGTTGCACAATTTTCAGGGGAGGAGAAAAAAATACAACCCCAATTGCACTTTTTTGAGGCTGTGAAAAACAACAGTGGTGGACTTAAAGGGGTAGCAATCAGAGCAGGGATGGGGAATAAGATGGGTTCTGTAGCGAAGGACACTGGGATACGTGCTGGAGCTGGCTGGAGGACTGGAGGAGGAGGAGGAAGAGGAGAACAACCCACGGTGAGTTCGATCGTCTGCTGGAATTAGCCTGCCATAACTTATTTCCAGAGTGGCTTAGCATGACATGTGAATGCACCCTTTGTATCTGCAAGCAGTGCCTCTGCTGACATCCACTGGTCACTGTAGAATTGCTGGGATGAGGCAGAAAACAGCGCTAATCCTGTCTGTCAGGGCAAGTCATTGATTATAATGCACTGGATGTTGGCTCAAATGTAAGGTCAAAATAATGTAACCCTTGCCATCTTGCCCCTTTCTTAGAGGAGCAATCCTCTACTTTCTGGAATGGTAAATATATTCAAGAGTGGAAAACCTGTTAGCAATTTCTCTGGCTGTAGTCACCAATTATGACTGCAGAAAAATCAAACTGAACATTTCTAGGTGCAGCAGGATTTAAACAAACCACATACATAAAGAACGATAGCTACCAGTGGCTTTAAAGAGGAATCAGACAAATTTATGGAGGATTAAGTTTATCAATGGCTACTAGGCATGATGGCCATATACTCCCTCCAGGATCAGAATTAGTATGCCAGTGACCATATACCAGTTGCTGGGAGCAAAACAGAAGAGGATTATTGCCGTCATGCCTGTGGGCTTCCCACAGCCAACTGGTTCATGTATGTATGTATGTATGTATTTATTTATTTGAAGGATTTCCCTTTGAAAAAGACCCCCAGCCCAAAGGCTCCCAGGGCAGCTTACAAAGACCAATAGTATGACCATCTCTATTGCAGGCTAACAATCTAAAAGACACAACACAAAAGGAAAAGGGATTGTGAGGAGGCAGGAAGAAAAAAGCCAAGTCAGACCCCAGTTCTCCATTACAAAGTTCTTATAATGATCAGCTGAAATGGAAAAAAAATCAAGAAGAGGAGGGGGCAAAGTTTGCTGGTCTCCCAGCTGAGCCAATGGAATGGCTCTGTTTCCCTTCACTTCCTCCTTCTGCTACAGCCTGATGGAATGGCTGCTACTACCAGGTGATAATTGATAGAGTTGGATTTTCAGCAGAGCTGTGGGTGGCGCTGTTTCCCTTCATGCCCTCTGCTCTAGACTGATGAAACAGTTAGTCATTGTGGGGAAACAGGATGCTGGCTAGATAGGCCTTTGGTCCAATCCAGCAAGGATCTTCTTATGTTCTTAACTTTGTATGTTACTTGCCAATCTGTTTTTTCAAAGGGCTATAAAGCTACATGGGTTGGCAATTAGCAGGTAATAAGGAGAAGATTAATCTCTTTAAACCGTAGACCTAAATAAATTTTTAACTTGGACGTCCTATTGAGTTAAATGGAACTTGCACAATATCTTTAAAGTGGTGGGTTATGTGGGTGACTGAGGTTGGGGTCAGATCTGAAGTGAACATGTTCATCCATTGTAAGGGACTTTGACTCAGTGGTAGAGCACCTGCTTTGCAAAAGGTCCTTGGTTCAATCTCTGGCATCTTCAGGTAGGGGTAGGAAGGAATCCTGCCTGAAAACCCTGAAAGGCTCCCATCAGTCAGTGTCAACAATACTGGGCTAGATGAACTAAGCTCTGACTCAGTATGAGGCAGTTTCCTATGTCCCTATGTACTTTGCAGGAAAGAACCAAGATGGCAACGCCAATCAATATGTAGATGGAAGGCCAAAGCCAAAGGGTACAAATTCCATTGTCTTCTTCAAGCAAAAACAAGAATACTAGCATGAATCCTAACAAGTGAGGTACTCCAAAATTTCATTGAAATTAATACAACATAAGCTGTCAGTTGAGATGATAGAACAGAGTGAGGGGGTGGGGGGAGACAAATATTCACCAAAAGCATTGCTCTGGATGCCTCACCAGCACTGTCACATAGATAAGTAGTGACTGAATATGTGTTATTCCCAAAATTGGGACCAATAGAGTACCCTGTGCAAAGAAAGATCAAAAACTATATTAGTTCAAAACCAATTAGTTCAAAACCAATATATGTACATATGTTTGTGTGTGTATGTACATATAATAAGATAGAGTCTTATTATATACTCTTTTATGCCAGATGTTATATATTGGTTTGTATACATACTAATAATGAACTCAAGTGCTGAGTTATTTATTTATTTGCTTTATATCCCATGCTTCCTTACAAAGTGCATCTAACAACCTTTATAAAGCACGGTACATAACATAAACAACATTGAAAACATGACTTTAAAATCATAAATATATAATACATATAAATCTATAATGAATATATTAGGATGGCTGTGTTGCTAACATTGGGTTACTGAGAAACAAGAGGGGCATATCAGCATGCGCAGGGAAAACCCAAAGATTTGTAGAAGTAGAAAAAAATCTTCAGGGGAAAAAACCTTAAGCCTCCTCCCTCCCCACCAGATATAACCCAATGAGGACTGAGCACATTCGGGTGGCCACGGAATGGAATGGAGTTTCTGCCAAATGGAATGCTATTACGGAGCCCCACCCCACCTTCAGGAGCAACTTTTCTGGAAGCTCTGTTGTAGGAATGAGTGTCTGAATAATCCTGGGGCATGCAAAGAATGCTATTTATTTATTATATTTATACCCCGCCTGTTTTCCTGCAAGGAACCCAGGGCGGCTTACATAATCCTCCTCCTCTCCATTTTATCCTCACAACAACCCTGTGAGGTAGGTTAGGCTGAGAGTCAGTGACTGGCCCAAAGTCACCCAGTGAGTTTCATGGCTGAGCGGGGACTAGAACCCGGATCTCCCGAGTCCCAGTCCAACATTCTCACCACTATGCCACACTGGCTCTCTCTCACTGGCTTTCCTTTGAACTGTGGCCTCTCTTTCTGTTTCTCAAATGTTCTATATGCACAAATCTGCAATCTTCTCAGACTGTTAATACAATTCAGAGATTATATATCACTTTCCTGCTGACCCATAAAGTAGCAGGTTTCAAAGTGTTGCTCTCAAATACAAAGATATTTATATGGCAATATATCCACATCCATGTGCACATGTCACCATGAGTCTGCAGATTACTTTAGGGCAATGCTAGGACTAGTTCTGAAGTTACTTTGTAGTATATTAACTTTTGTGGAACTCTCAGTGAGACCAAGAATCTGAAGCTTTGAAAACTGTTGCCAGAATTGTTGAAAGAAATGGCTTCCTTGGAGAGAAATTTAGCAATTGGTAGTGGATTTTTAAATGAACTTAAAATGAAATCTTCAACTGGAAGCAGAGAATCAACATCATCATGTCAGTCCTACCCAACAGGCCATTCGCTGGGATATTCATTAGTACTGGAGATGGAAAAGGAATCTGTACAATTCAGGCACAGAATCTGAATGGGAAAATATTACATTGCCAGGGGAGGGAGAGAGAGATGGAGAGAGAGATGGGGGTGAGCGCATGACGATCTGAATGTGCCTTCTCCTCACAGAAAGTTCAGTGCTTGGGAGTTCTTAATCAAGATTGTCAGATGTTTCCTGCTCCTTTTCAGCCATCAATGGCAGGCACAGGTGACTCCCTCCTTGCTGCAGAGGGGCGGACCAAGCCAGGCTGTGTGATCTGCTGCCCACAGAACCACCTGCAAGTCGTTTTGCTCCAGCTGTGGTAGACCTCATGCAGAAAAGCAGCCTAAAAAAGAGCTGGCTTCGTGCCAATGACACTGTGAGGTTTTTTTTTTTTGCAGCTTAATTCTTTTGCTAACCTCCTCCTGAAGAGCATAATTCATTAAATACAATGTCATAGAGGCCATGGAGATTAGAAACATATTCTTCTGGCATTAGCAAATAGCATGGGGCAAATAATCTTCTCCATCTTTGCCTACATACAAGTGATCTACAGGTGCATAGTCAATAAAAAGCTCTATCAGTCACTGCTTGATGCCATCATGCTTACACTGCCTACCTCACTGTGTGTACTTGAAGGAATGGTGATGTACATTTTTGTGTATTTTGTGGCTGGTGACATGGGATCTAGTTCAGAGAACTCCAACCCTCCCGGGACATGGGAAGGGGACTCTGTAGCCCCCACTACATAGGTCCAATGTGTATTACTAAAAGCATGTTTCCAGTCCTCAAGACTGAGTAGTACACCTGGGAAATATGCCAAGATGTGACATGTAAGTAAAACTAGTCTCAAAATATATACTATATTATATTATTTTTCATATTTCTGTCATCTCTAACAGCTGGAGCGTATGTTGCATCACCAGAGTGCTAGAGTGCATAGGTTCAAACTTAATGTTCTCCAGTGCCAATGCAAGGACATAACTGAAGCCCCTGCACTAGCACTTCTACAGCCATAGGAGCCATATGCTGGAACATGCATTCAGGCCCAATTGAGTAGCTTCAGATCAAAGGACTTCCAGTTTATCATGGATCCCAGAACTCCTATGAGCCCCATGTCTGCTGTATATGTAGCTAAGCTGGACCCATTTTCTGATGCCTCAAAGTGATATTTCCCCTGATGATTAATACTCGACAATTCTAAAATAATTGTCTAAAAATAATCCTGATGTTTCAAATAATTATTTTTAACTGCCCAAGTGTTTTATACTCTTATGATTCCCCCCACACCCTGACAATCATTACAGAATAATTAGTTATAATGCTGTTATAAAATAACGTGCAGACTTGTGGTGATATGTTCGCATGACTGCAAGTAAGTGTGTATATTTCCAAGTAAATACCTTTGAATCTGAGAGCAGCACTTTGAAACCTACTTTATAGGCCAGGAGACTTTAGAGAGAAGCTGTGGTTACTTTGATTTTTTTTCCTCACGTAAGAACATGAGAAGAGCCGTGCTGGATCAGACCAAAGCTCCATCTAGTCTAGCACTCTGCTTTCCACAGCAGCCAATCTGATCATGGCTGGTGACATGGGTAGGTATGGTTGGGTACCTGCCAAGGGCCTACAATCCAGCAGGGGCCACTGACAAGAGCCCCGTGGAGTTGCTCCTCTTCTTCACTATTGCAACCTGCTTGTTCACCTGCCTCTCACTCTGGCCCAGACAACGGTGGGAGTGAGGAGAAAGAGCAGCAGATCCCACTGCCTTCTTGCTCACTGGCTCTCTGATCGTCAAGCAAGCTAATGGTAGCAATGATGAAGAAGAAGAGGAGGAGGAGCAACATCAGCTGGTGACAATGGTGATGAGAAGGTGGACTCGCCAAGGGAGGGACCTCATTCAGGGTGTCTTGCCCAAGGGCCCTCAAAAACCTGAAGTTGGCACTGAACCTCATCCCTCCAGGGAGCCCTGAAGCAGGACATGTAGGTCCACCACCCCTGCAAAGGGAAATAGCTGCTGTCAATCTAAACCTCACCAGGAAATGGTCTCAACATGATGATGGGGTTGCAGAGCCACTCCCCGCCCTCGCCCCCCAATTCCAGGTATCCAATCTCCTGCTCAATTGAAAATGCCAGGTCTCTTACCCCAAGGTAGGCTGGTGATCTCTCATCGAGCAGTATGGAGGATTTTAGCATCCATGAGGTGCAGCTGTGTAGTCAAATGTGATGCAGAATGTATGGTAAAAGGCTCATCTCTAGAGAAAACCTAGTAGAGGCTGACATGAGTAAAGACATGCAATCTTGGTACAGGAAAGAGTAGAAAGTACTATTGACATTAAGGGTGTGTCCAGGTGAGCCTTTTATTGTGTCATCACCCTGTCTCGTTCATGGAATTTTATGGGGGGTGTCCAGACATCATCACCTTCCACTCGTAACCCTCCTGTGTTTTCCACCACCTCTTCCGCCTGTTCTCTTACTGCAGAAAATCCGTTAAGAAGAGAAAGATGGAAGAGCTGCTGCACAATGCTTTCTCATTAGTAGTGCTAGGTGCCCTCCATTTGGAAGCACCCTAAGCTAGAAGTTCCACTCTGTTCTCCAACAAGAGGGGTAATGGTTCAGTTCTGCACAGCACAGCCCCGAAAACCTTGCTGCCTAGGGAAAGCCTAAGTAGCTAACAGCTCCGGCCTTAAGACAGTTCAGTGTATTTCATTTCTTTTACTCCTCTCTCCTTTATAAGTCATTTCCAAGTGAGATCATTTAGCACATGTATTAATTAAAGGTATGCACTCATGTGGAAGCACCTCATTTCATAGATATAGATATAGCTCATAGAGTTGGAAGGAGCCTACAAGGCCCTAAGTGCAATACTAAGAGTAGGCTTGGCAAGTTTCAGGAGGACAGATTGGAATAAGCTCATTCACAATTTCATTACCTGATGTGAGTTGAGTATCTTCATTAAAATGATAAGTCTCTCTAAAAGCTATGGGTGACATGTGACCTTCTAATGCAATGTGGTCCTGTTTAGCCTGCAGGAACATATTAAATGTCAGGACATTCGATTCCAAGGATTTGATATTTAGGAAGGTCAGCTAAAGTGTGAGTAATATAACATAGTATTCAATTTAAAGTATGTTCATAGAAATGTTTTTTTAAAAACACACACACACACACACACACACAAATACGCAGCTGCTGCTAAAACACCACAATGATAGATGATTGTGTTTCCCTATTTAATGCACAGTATACTTTTGCAACCGACTTAGAATTAAAAACTGACCCCATATTCCAATTTAAATAAGGGTTAGAATATTACATCTGGCAAACATCCAAAGTTTGACCTTTTTTAAAAAAAAATGTACAAGAACATACATTAGGTGTGTTTTTTTTACAGCATAAGCATGGGACAAGACAGGGACAACCTGTCTGAATGCAATGTATTTTGAGGATATGCATAGCTTTCCTTTTGAAGATCTTGCAGGAATAAGCCCAAAATGTTTGAGAGGAGTGGGATGAGAATCAGTATTTGGACTCAATGCTCCATTAAATATCTGCTCTCTCTGGGTTTAATTGCATTGGCTGCTCCTGGAGAACTAGAAATAATTCTCAGCAGGTAGTCGGAGAGAAATCTAATCACCCCCCCCCCCCCCGAAGTCTTACCAAAAAAACTGATGTGAGGTTTTCAGAGCTGGTCCTATCATTAGGCAGAGTGAGGCAGCAACCCCGTGGGTGGGGTGGGGGTGGGGGAAGATGCTCATGAAAAGTGTGCTCATGGTAAAGTATGCATGGCATACGCCAGTTCTGGAATTAATTTGAGAAATTCTCCTGGTTAAATTGGAATTTGGGAGGCGTATAAAACAGAGCAGAATGAATCTATAGAACAATAAAGGAACAAAATGGGGGATTCTGATCACTGTTGGTTTCACCATATCAGTAATATATATGAGATGTCATTCTTAAGATGTGTTTCAGATTAAGTGCATACTGGGTTGGATTCAGATTTAGTCATACTTAGAACAGACTCATTGAAATCAGTGGGTCTTTCATTAGTTATCCAACTCATTGAGTAAAAATAATAGCAATTCATTTTCATCGCCTTCGTATCACTACCATTTAGTGTTATTCAAAGCAAATTATGTAGTCAACTTTACTGGAATGAAGCATTTACTGGTTAAAAACAATAAAAATAAAATTATTCCCTAAAGGAATTCAAACTTTAGGTCAGGGTTTCTTGGACACTGAAAGAATCTGGCCCTTAGGCATCAACACTTTCCTTCTGAAGGGGAAAAAGTTAAAGTATTAATTACATGGTTCAAGACTTGACAGGTGCCATGTGTTCGCAGTCAAGAAAGATTCCCAGTCAAGAAGGACTGAGTCTACAATATGTTGCAGAATTTCTGTCAAAGGACGACATAAGTACCGTGCAAGGCAAAGCGCCAAGACAGAATAGACCAGTAATAAACACTAGCATAACTTTACTGTGGTCTGAGGCAACGGGGGGCTTTCAAAATATGTTTCTAGGAATCCTGCTGTTCCTCATAAACTGGTCAGGGGTTTCTCAGTAAGATTAGTAATAGGAGATAAGATTTCCTGAAAGGCAATTTGTCCACCATGATGGATCTTTTCCTGCAATTGAGTTGCAGGAAGTTGCTGGGCACATTCTAGGCCACACTTGTGGGTTTGCATGGGGGCAATGGTATTGTTTAGTATAGGACTGACTGGCATGTCCCGAGAAAGCACCTAAAATGTTCTGCAACTCAGTGTAGAAAGGGTCCCCTAATAGAAAGAAATGTCAAATCTATTGGTTGAATGTGTTACTTTCTGCATTTGAATTCCCTTTGACCGCAATGTTTACAAGTCCTACCCCACCCCCCTAACCATGTGTGTGTACAGGGCCAATGTCAAGGATAGGCATGGTTGGGTGCCTGCTAAGGGCCCGCACCCCAGCAGGGGCCCACTGACAAGAGCCCCCTAGAGTTTATTTATTTATTTATTTATTTATTATATTTATGAATCGCCCATCTGGCCAGACATCCGGCCACTCTGAGCGATGTACAGTCCAATAAAACACAAGGGGGGGATCACACACACACACACACACACACAGTATAAAACACAATTAAAAACAGTACAAAACTTAAAAATTCTAACCCACCCCATATTCCCGCCTGAAAAGCCACGTTTTTAATGCCCGGCAGAAGCTAATCAAGGAAGGGGCATGGTGGAGGTCACTGGGGAGAGAGTTCCATAAATTGGGGGCTGCCACAGAAAAGGCCCTCCTCCTAGTCCCCACCAGCCTGGTTTCTCTGGCTGATGGAACAGGGAGAAGGCCGTCCGTGGCAGATCTTGTTGAGCGGCCTACTTGATGTTGCTGGAGGCGCTCCTTGAGATATACTGGACCGGAGCCGTACGGTGTTTTAAAGGTCAATGCCAACACCTTGAATTCGGCTCGGCAAACAACTGGTGAAGAGGAGTTGCTGCTCCTCTTCACCATTGCAACCTGCCTGTGCACCTGTCTCTGGCTCTGGCCCAGACAATGGTAGTGGTGAGAAGGAGGCGCTGTAGTGTAGATGCCACTGCCTACTTACTCACTGGCTCACAACTTGTCAAGCAAGCAAGTGGTAGAAATGAAAGAGGATGAGGAGCAAGAGCACTAGCGCCAATGGTGATGAGAAGACTGACTCGGTGAAGGAAGGAGCCTATTGAGGGTGTCTTGCTCAAGGGCCCTACAAAACCTGGACTCAGCTCTGTGTATATATATAATTATATACTAGGAACTGCGAGTAACAATTTATGCATCTGATGAAGTGGACTGAAGTCCACAAAAGCTTATGCCATAATAAATGTTAGTCTTTAAGGGGCAACAAGACTCTGTTTTTTTAAGCTAAAGAATGCAAACCTTGACTCTTTCTTTAACTGGCTTTTCATTCCAACTCTGTTTCCCCTCCTTTTTTTTTTCTTTTGTCTTTTTCCATTAACATATTTTAAAAGAATTATATGTGTTTATATTGAATCCAAGAATCCCTTGGAGCAGTTTTGTGATTTTGCTAAACTGGCTAATGACCGGAGGTGTTGAAAAAAAGACATCAAGAGCAATGCTACCATGCTTACCTATTAGATAATTGCTAACTTTTAAAGTGCTGTAAAAATGCCTGTCAATTAGTCTGAAACTAATCAGCATAAATGAAAGCATGTTGTCACCCTGGACAATATCATTTGTTTTTCAAATGAGTTTGGAATGAAATAGCTAATTTGGGGCATTTGCAGTAACTATACAGTTACTATACAGCTAATACTCTGGAAGACAGAAACAAAATTCAAAGTGACCTCGATAGGCTGGAGCGCTGGGCCGAAAACAACAGAATGAAATTTAATAGGGATAAATGCCAAGTGCTGCACCTAGGGAGAGGAAACCAAATGCAGAGTTACAGAATGGGGGACACTTGGCTCAACAATACTACAAGTGAGAAGGATCTTGGAATTGTGGTAGATCACAAACTGAATATGAGCCAGCAATGCGATGTGGCTGCAAAGAAGGCAAATGCAATTTTGGGCTGTATTAATAGAAGTATAGCTTCCAAATCGCGGGAAGTGATAATTCCCCTTTACTCGGCACTGGTTAGGCCTCATCTTGAGTACTGCGTCCAGTTCTGGGCACCTCACTTTAAGAAGGACATAGAC
This sequence comes from Shinisaurus crocodilurus, assembly GCA_021292165.1. NCBI lineage: Eukaryota > Metazoa > Chordata > Lepidosauria > Squamata > Shinisauridae > Shinisaurus > Shinisaurus crocodilurus. The sequence goes on from CM037879.1 coordinate 159,501,607, forward strand.
AAACTGGAGAGGGTTCAGAGGAGGGCAACAAGGATGATAAAGGGACTGGAAACAAGGCCCTATGAGGAGAGACTGAAAGAACTGGGCATGTTTAGCCTTCAGAAGAGGAGACTGAGGGGAGATATGATCGCACTCTTCCAGTATTTGAAGGGATGTCACACAGAGGAGGGCAAAGATCTCTTCTCGTTCATCCCAGTTTGCAGGACACGGAATAATGGGCTCAAGTTACAGGAACCTAGATTCCACCTAAACATCAGGAAAAATTTCCTGACTGTCAGAGCAATAAGACAATGGAATCAACTACCTAGGGAGGTGGTGGGCTCTCCCAGTCTGGAGGCATTCAAGGTGCAGCTGGACAGACATCTGTCAGAGATGCTTTGACCTGGATTCCTGCATTGAGCAGGGGGTTGGACTCGATGGCCTTGTAGGCCCCTTCCAACTCTACTTTTCTATGATTCTATGATTCTAACTCATTAGGGAGAAATGAAGGGCCATAATCAGCATTATATTTACAGAGAGTGTCTGACTTGTTTTGTTTCACCTTATTAAAAAAGGTGTGTGTGTGTGTGTGTGTGGTGGTGGTGGGAAGATATGGACTTGAACTTTGGTTTCCAAGTTTTTTCAGTGAGAGGGACAGCAAGAACTCTTTAGGAAAATTCTTACGAAGCTCTAGAAAACTCTTCAGAAATAGACAACCAATGATTATTAGCCAAACAGTCCATAATTAATTAGAGGAATTAACTGCTGCAAGATGATAGGGCCAGTCCAAGACATTCTGCTGCCTGAGGAGAACAAGATGGCACCCTCCCTCTTAATGTAAAGAAGCCAGCTGGACTGTCAGTTGAATCTTACTTCAACACTGGCAATGGGACAGCATTCTCCACCACACCAGACTAGTTTAGGGGGCACAAGGCAGGACACACAGGTCACCAAAACCTCACCACCACTCCCCAGCTCCAGCATCTGCTGCTTGAGATGGCTGCCTCATTATGCCTAAAGGTAGGGCCACCCTGCAAGACGGGACGATGGCCACTAGATTAAATGACTTTAAGAAGGAAGAGACCAATGTAAAGGGGCTAAGTATATCAATGGCTATTACCTATGAGAGTTAAATGGCAGCATACCTTTCAATACCTGATGATGGAGGAAAACTAGATGGGGATGGAATAGCTATCAGTATCATCATGCCCTGTCTATGAGCTTTGCAGAGGCATCTGGTGAGACCAGTGACAGTCAAGAAGCTGGACACAATGGACCCTTTGGTCTAATTCAGAAAGAAAATCCTACATTCTCATGAAAGATCAATCTTGATATTGTTTAATTGACTAGGATTGGGTAGACAAAGGAACTAATGTAAGGACACCCATAGTGTGTGCGTCAATCCCATATTCCATTAGCCCAGCATTTTATCTCTGATGAGATCCAGATGATTGAAGGCATTGTAACAGTATAGGATATTCATATAATATTTTCCTGTTGTTGTTGTTTGTTTAGGGTGCTCGCCCGTTTCCCAAGCAACTGTAGTTCCAGATTGGGAAATGAAGCAGAAAGTAAACAATAGAAGGGGATACCTATTGTAGTTTGGGTTGGAGCTACCGTTCCTTGTTTTACATCATGTTTCCTGCCCCCCCTTTTTTCCTCTTGGACTGGTCCTGCTAGTAAGTTTGTACTACCAGCTGTCAGATGCGTGGGAGTCAGCCCAATTGGCATCTGGCCTTGAGTATCCAACCCACTCCCCAGCATTGCTAGATTACTCTGAAAAGCTCTGTAGCATCCAGAGAAAGCATCTCTGTATTATTATTATTTTTTAACATTTAAGATTTATTAGACACACAGTAAAGCTGCAATCCTTTGCATACATGCCTGGGAGCAAGTCCTATTGAATTCAGTAGGACTTACTTCTTAGCTGGCATGCATAGGATTGTGCTATAAAGAACCATATTACACAAGATGCAAAATAAAGTGATAGGTTGTTTTTAATGTATTAGTATGTCTTTCTTTGATTGAATGGCTTGGTGCCAGGTTACCTAAAGGAATGCTCCTCCCATATTTACCACCTGAACATTAAGATAATCTCCTGAGGCCCTCCTCCATGTGCCCGCGTCAAATGAGGTACGGTGGGTGGCTACAAGAAAGAGGACTATTCTAGTGGTGGCACACTGTTTGTGGAACACTCCCCCAGAGAAGCTTGCCTGGCGCCTACATTATGGTCTTTTCAGTGGCAGTTGAAGACCTTTTTATTCTCCCAGGCCTTTTAAGAACTGTTTTTGGGTGCGTATTGTACTTTATTCTGCTGCTAGTTTTCATTTGGTTTTATGTACTGGGATGGTTTTATTCTTTGCTGCTGGTTTTATCTTGGTTTTATTCTGCGCTGTTTTTATTTCTTGTTTTAATGTTTGTATTTTATGTTTTTAATGTAGTGTACACTGCCTAGAGAACTCTGGTTATTAGCAGTAGTAGATGCCCTGACTACTAATCGCTGATGATAATTTTCTTGCAAGAATGATTGTGGTCAATATCCTTCCAGCAGAAGACTGTTTCTGACGTTGCTATTGCCTCTATATATTTTGAAGAAAATCTGAACATAGTCAAAAGCTTCCCAGTGCAGTATAGTCACTGAAAATCCATGTAGCCCAGTATTGTAGACACTTGGCTGACTTAACACAACACGATATTGCACACTCAGGGGTTGAGTATGGGTTTAGCGTGGTTGTCGTTGAACTGTGGGTTGTTGTTGAAAATGTGGGTTTCACATTTCATGTTGTCGTGGGTTGTCGTGTTGTCTGAACCCAGCTGTGATAACAAGCCATGGTTCCTTAACCACGAACAACCCATGAAGAGAACCCATGGTTTGTTGTTGGGTTCTGAACTGTGGGTTGTTCACCATGGTTTGTTATCTTGGCTGGGTTCAGACAACACGATAACCTAAATTTCAAGAACAACCCATAGTTCAACAACAACCCATAGTTCAACAACAACCCACACTCAACCCATACCTAATCCTTGAGTGCGGGTTATCATGTTGTGTGAGCCTGGTCAGTGACTGGCAGTGACTCTCCAGGGTTTCAGGGTCGATTCTTTCCTAGCCCTAGCCCTACCTGAAGAAACTGTGGGCTGAACTTGGGACCTTCTGCATGCAAAGCAAGGGCTCTACCACTGAGCTACAGCCCCTTCCTTTGGATGAAAGTTGGAAAGTAAGAGGGTATGTGTTGAGTATCCCCCACAAATCATGCTAGGCCCAACACAGCTCCAAGATCAGCAAGTGCCCAATCAAGAATCAGTGCCGGTAGTTGGGAAGCACAGATAGGATCTGGAAACTTAACACATGCTTCAGAACTTTACATGTTGTACACTGAACATCTGGAGATGACAGTGAAGGAGGATTCATCTTGGCTATATAACAGCATCTTGCTTAGTGAGGTTTTTTGTGGGGGGGGGGAATCAGTGTCTGCCTTCCTTTATGACTTGCCTTTACAATGATGCCAACAGAACTCTACTAGCTGATAATGGGCTATTAGACAATGGAACAAGGTCTCCATTTATTATACCAATTTGTACGTTAAAATAATAATAATGTTAGCCTTCATATAGCACAAGTTTTGAGTGTCCCAAGCACTTTAGATCGATTATCCCAGCAATCCTTACAACAATCCTGTAAGTTAGGCTGGTGTTATTTTTGCCCTGTTACAGATAAGGGAGTGGGGCTAAAGCCGAGTGATTACAATGGCTTCTCTGATGTCACATAATGAGTTCATAGCTGAGGTATGTTTTAAACTAGTGACTTCTCAGCTCATAGCTCTGAATGAGTATTATCACACAGGGGAACACAGGCTGAGAGAGAAAATGGCTTGCCTAGAGCCACCTAATGGGTTTGTGGCTGAAGTGAGGTCAGTGCCGGCTCCAGGTTTTTGAGGGCCCTTGGGCAAGACACCCTCAATGGGCCCCCTCCCCTCCCTCCCTCACTGCTATTGCTTCTCCTCCTCTTTCTCATTATTGCTACCACTTTCTTGCTTGAGAGGCAGAGAGCCAGTGAGCAAAGAGGTGGTGGCATCTACTGCTCCTCCTCCTGACCACCACCATTGTCTGGGTCAGAGTGAATAGTAGGTGAACAAGCTGGTTGCAATGGTGAAGAGGAGGAACAAATCCAGGCGGCTCTTGGTAGCGGGCCCTTGGCAGGTGCTCAACCATGCCTACCCTTGATGTCAGCCCTGAGTGAGGTCTTTGAACCAGAGACTTCCTGGCTAACATGCATTGAAACCATGTTACACCAGCTCTCATTATGCTTAAATCAGTGTTCTCCAACCTTGGGTCCCCAGATGTTTTTGGCCTACAACTCCCAGCATGCCCTGGGAGTTGAAGGCCAAAAACATCTGGGGACACAAGGTTGGAGAAGACTGGCGTAAATAGAAAGGCAAAACATGGAAAGGGTGTAGCTGTTGTTTTTGTTTTGGTGTAGAGCGAATTATTGCAGCAGGCAATTTTGCACGTGTATGGGTGAGATAAAGAAGAGGCAGACACAGAGTATATGGTTTCAAATCAGGGCCACATTTATTGAATTGAAGATCTGTGAAGGGCGAAGGGCGGTACTAACTTAGCCCGGCCATTGGCCGGGAAAAAACCAATATTTGGTGAATACATCCTAACCGCACCGGAGGCAGGTTGGTCCGCCCCCGGCCAGTTGCCCTCCATGTGGAGCTGGAGGGCCTTACCATCGTCGCCTTACTTTGACGCCTCCAGGCACCCAATGTAGGCAAGAAAGGCAAAACCCCAAAGACGTCCCAATCTCCCTCCTGCCAAGCCTCAGGGCATTAGCGAGGGCAGCCTTGGGTAAACGTCAGTCACCTTGAAAGGTGCCACTGGATGATCACCATAACCCTAAGCCATACTGCCTAATCCCGCACTTCTCGCAACAGAGAGAGACAAAAAGAGACCGTGGGTGGGAACCCAGGTGCCTAAATAAGCCCTTTCCTGTGCCCCCTGCCCAAGTTGAGCCATTGGCTCAGTATCTGTGACTGAGCCAATGGCTCAACTATTGGCTCAACAATGGCTCAACCTGACCTGTTACCTGACTCCTCTCTCCTCCCCCACTCGCAAATCTTCTCCCTGGCCCCAGGTGAGGGGCCAGTGGAAGTCTGTTTATGTGGTAAATAGAAAGATGCAGCAACAGCTAGGCCTACAACAGTGATGGCGAATCTATGGCACGGGTGCCACAGCTGGCACGCAGGGACCTCTCTGTGGGCACTCGAGCCATTGGTCACCAGATCGCGAAAAGACTGTCCCCTTCTGCAAAACACTAATGATCTTGTTCTTTCTCACAGTGTGGAACAGAATGATTTTATTCTAGAATTCCTGTTACAGAATTCTTTTCTACATTGTTATCACATTTAAAAGATTTTGAAGAATGATGCACAGAGCATGGCTTGAATGTAAAGCCCTAACAGTTGACCTGAGTACTGCATGTGTTGCTCTCAAACTAACGGAGTATGAGCCAAGGTTTGACAAATTATCAGCATGCATGCAATAGCAAAAATCACATTAATTGTGCAAAAGCATGCCCAATGCAAACTTTTACCTAATGCAGTGTTTGCAGTCCAAGACATAAAGTGTTTAAAATGTGTTAAGCACGTTTAGTTTTCTTGATTATCTTACTCATCCTAGTACAGGTTGACTTTTACTTTTACTAATCCGACACCTGTAGAAGCAGGGAAAGGACCTGGGGTAAAGCTTGCCCCATACAATTTCAGTCTGGCATATAATCATATTACAAGTTGAGAATCCCTTATCCAAAAATACATGTGCCTAATTATTTAAAAAGTTTGTATAAATTCCCTTCAGGCTATGTGTACAATGTAGTACTATAATAATTTTTTGAGTTGATTTTTTTTTCAACAAAAAACTGTTTGTATCATTGAAAGCTCTGTTATGGTTTTTCTTTTAAGACAAAAGATGTTAATTAGTTCGGACAACTGTATGAGTTGTTTTTCTAAAAATAAAACCTCGGTATTCAGGTTTAATTGCAGTGTTGGCACTTTGAAATAAATAAGTTGGTTTTGTGTTGCAGTTTGGGCACTCGGGCTCAAAAAGGTTTGCCATCACTGGCCTACAACCAAAGCTTTATTGAAAATGAAAGTAAAAGCCCTCATGAGGCTGGGAGCTGTTCTGTTGGGAACTGTCCCCCCCATCGCCCCCCCCCGGAGTCTGTTCTCCATAACTTCAGTTCCGTTAATCACATTACAGACAAAAGCAGACACAAAGGCATTTCAGAGGCAGCAAGCAAGATGAGCATTGTACATCAGTACCTTCTGAACATTCAAATATCAAAGGAAAATGGCTTTTCTGTCATGTTTTCTGACATGAAGAACAGGAACAGTGAGTGCATACTGTTTTGCGCATTGGTGGAGCTAGTCCCCGGGCTTGTTATTCATGATGATAATGCGGCTTGCTATTGTTTCATTAATAAGCAATTTCCTAGATTTCTACCAGCTGCACTTGAATGTGTATGAGCAATCTTGACTATAATTTAACCATATTTTTGGAGGGGGTAAAGAGGGTGTGTTTTAAATTGTTAAAAACACACTCATACCACCCATCCCAGTCACTTCTGTTTTAACAGCTTGTCGTCAAGGACACAAAATTTCCCCTCCAGTTGGTTAAAAAAAAAAAAGTATTTTAGAGCATTCAAAGGCTTTCTGCAAACTGTAGTCTTGCTCTGATGCCTGGGAGAAGAAGAGCGAGGCATTTTTCCCGTAGGAAACATATGCTGTCTTTCAAAGGAGAGTAGATACGTATTCACTTGGTACATATGTGCTTTCCCCACCTTTGAGTTTGTACAATATTTGTAGATTTAATGAAAATACTTTCTTGGGGTTCCTCCTCAAACCAGGAAGGCCTCCTACACAAGCCCCACTGAAAGGAACATGAATAGCACAGCAGCACTGCCACAGTGCTTTAGCATGGCTCCCATTCCTCTCAGCAGGGCTTGGTGCATGACACCCTTTTGAGAGTTAGACAAATTTCAACCTCTTGCCATTTGGTGCAAAGTAAATAAAATTAGATTTAAAAAAAAAAAGATTCCAGTTTTTAATATCTATTTAAATTGTTTCTCTGTCAGGCAGCAATTGTATAACTGAAAGACATCCAGTTGATAAAAAGAACATATTTTTTACTGGCAGCACAGTAACGTAAGTTCAAAGACTGCACATGCCAAGAGCGCATAGCTCTGTAATGGCCGGCATACTTTTACAAGTGTTTAGTGGTATTACTGACAGGAGGATTGCTTTGGTCCAAGACAGATGTAAAATACTTCATTTACCAAATATTTACTCCACAATTATCTGTAAATGTAGAATGTACAACTTGACATGGTCAAATATCTAAAGAACCTGCTCAAGGGATATTATTCCTGCAAAATTGTCCCAAAGTATAATTTTTGAGAAGCGTGGATGTTGGTAACGGGATACCTTGCTTCGCACCTCCTGAACGTTTGCACCAAGTTTGTACTGACTGCAATCTTTGCTTCGGGGGAGAATGGTGGTGGTTACTGGGTGACCTCAGTCATGTTTTGACTCTGCAGAGCTATCATTGCATTTCCCCTTCTTTTTGTTTTAAATTATTTTTCAGTTTACCAATGCTCTTTCTCTCAGTTACAATACACATATTACACAGAACAGATATACATTTAATAAATGTATTACTGAGACATACTGAAGAAGCATCTTTCCCTTATGTTGTCTAATCCTAATCCTGGATTTACATAACTAAAGCAGAGAGGATTGAGAAAAAGAAAGAGGAGAAACCATTTTTCATTTTAAAAAGGTCTCCAAAAGGCCCTCACCACATTTTATCGCATGCATCTATTTTCCTATGTTTAAAAAGACCACTTTCTTGATGACCCTGACAGAGTAATCCCATGCATACTTACTTGAGAGTAAGTGCCTTTGAGGATTACTGTTACTGTTTGAATCCTGCCCTGTGTGATGAGGGTACTTCTACATTTCCAGGAAAGCAAAGTATTTATTTATTTAAAATTATTTTTAGGCTGCCTTCAAGGGTACTCTCAAGGTGGTGTACAGGATAAAAAACTATACAAAAGTATACAAATAGGCAATAAATAAATATACAATAAATACTATAAACACTATAAAAACAAATTACACCAATAAAATCTGCAGCTCACAGATTATGGGAAGGCCAGTGAAAGCAGGTGGGTCTTCAAAGCCTTCCTGAAGACCTGCAATGAAGGGGCCTGATGAACCCCTGATAGAAGGTGATTCCAGAGGTGCAGAGTCACCACTGAAAATGCCCTCTCCCTTGCACTCACCAGCCTAACTGCCCTTGACTGTGGGCAAATTCTCTTACTCCATCCCAGAAATGAAACTAGACACATATACTTCTCCAGTTTCTTTAGGTCCTCCTGCAGAGGTTGTGGACCTCTTGCCATCTGGTCATCACTTCTTATTCCATCTTCACCCTGTTGCTGCTCTACATGCTGTAAGTAGTGATGCCACCAAATTTTGTGATTAGTTGACTCGTTGGTCGAAACTTATGCATTCGTAGTGCTCACTCTTGTAGTGAGCTTGGATCACTGTGTTAGGAATTTGTTATTAATTTTGGACTAGATTGTGTGCTTCAGAGCATTTACAATCTGCAACGAAACTATGGCATTTCTGTGCATGTGCTGAGCTGATTGGTTTCTTTCGGGAGGAAATGTGATGTTCTTCAACATTTTTTTATCAATGACTTAGATGAAAGGGTGGAGGAAACCTTATCAAATTTGTGGATGACACAAAACTGGGAGAGATAGCTAACACTTCAGAAGACAGCAATCAGTTTCAAAAATTACCATGATATAATGGAAAACTGGGCAGAAACTAACAAAATAAAATTCAACTAAAACAAATGCAAAGTTTCGCATTTAGGCAAAGCAGGTATAGGATGGATGACACCTGGGTAAGCACATATAGTACATAGTACATATGAAAAAGATCTTAGGATTGTACTTGATGACAAGCTGAACATGAGTCAGCAGTTCGATGCAGCTGCAAAAAAAAAAAAAGATGACTGCAATTTTAGGCTGCACTTTGATTCTGAACTAGTCTGACCTCATCTGGAGTGCTCTGTCCAGTTCTGGGCTCCCCCAGGGCTGGCCCTCTCATGAGGTGTGAATCCCCCACCTCAAGTGGTAGATCCAGAAGGGTAGTGGATCACATGGCCACCCTGTGCCTCACTCTGGAGAGCTCCACTGGCCGCTTCTGGGCTGTTTGGCAGGAAAGCAGGTAGCACAGCTCTCTGCCACCCACCCTATGCCTCACTCTGAGGACCTCTCAGAGTAGGCACAGGGTAGGCAGCCACTCCAGAGAGCCATGCTGACCACCCTCTTGGTGCAGCAAATGCCACATTAAGAGAATGGCTGGCATGACTCTCCGAAGTGGCAGGCTGGTGTCTCATCCAAAGGGGTCCTCAGAGTGAGGCATCGGCTCGCCTGGCAGAATAGAGAGGGGTTCTTGGATTAAAGTATTGGCCCACCTGGTGCTCTGGAGAGCCACACCGCCCAGTCTCCTGCTGCAGCAAATACTGATGAACAGGACCGGTGCAGGGCAGTTTGGCGCCCTAGGCTAGGTTATATTTAGCGCCCCCCCTCTCGTGCCGGGGGGGGGCCCTCCAGAGCAAAGCAGCCGGGAAATGCCTGCTTGCCCAGCGCCCCCCCTGCCCGCCCACCCACCGCCTCCAGCAGCTGCTTTCCCCACTGCCAACCGGTCGCCGCCGCCGCCGCCGCCATGCGCGCTCCTGACCTGGCCTAGCTCCGGGCGCAGAGGAAAGCTGAGCGCGAGCCCGCCCGGCGCCCGCAATCCCCCCCCTGCACTGACCTGGTGGTTGCGGTGCCTTTGTCGGCCAGGCGGGGCAGGAGCGCGCCGGCGGCAAGGAAGGAGCGCAGCGTTTCTGCGCCCTCTTCCGCCATGCTGCCCTAGGCAGCCGCCTAGGTCTGCCTAGTGGTAGCGCCAGCCCTGCTGATGAACAGAGATTCCTCTGAGTCCTCTGCGACTGCCAGTGAACTTAAAATGTCCTGCAACCAATAAAGCTCCATGCTCAAACTCTTAGTTTCTGCCAACGTGCACAGTGTAGTTATGTGACTGTCATGTGGTCAACAATGCCACTTTTGCAAAGATAGAAAATGGAGGTACAAGCAGCCACCATGTGATTACAAATTCAAGTTTGACGTCAAATACTTTCATTGCTCGGGGTTGCATGCACTCATTTCAAATGAGCATAGGTGAAAATTTAGAGGGAGGACATGAAAAAAATGTAAACAGATTTTTGCAAGAGTGAAGTAGAGAGGTGTGCAAATGGACTCTCAAAATTTTCCACCCTCTTTGTTGGCAGAGAAATGGTGGGGGGGGGGATTTCACCAAATTTCTGCAGGGGCAGAAGAAATGCTCCAACAGTTTCTCAGGGCAACAGCAGCAACTGTGCTGACAGCCTGGCCACCATTTTGCATCCTCCACAATGCCCCAGACCTACTGTTGTCCCAGGCCATTGTAGGGGGGAAATGGTGCGTGCCTGCCACACAACAATGGTGGAGAATATATGGAGAAAATTCTGAAAATTGGCTTCTTTGTTTAGGGAGATGAGAAAAAGAAAAATCTCAGACAAGAAAAAGTCTTCTAGAAAATTTTGGCTGAGCTCTAGAATAAACATATTTAAAAGGGTGAGTAGACTAGATTCAGCACAGTCCTAGTATGGATCTTCTTGAGACCACACAACACGTTCACAGACGAACCCAGATCTGAATCGCCATGCCTCGTTTAAACTCCACAACCACCTGTCTGTTGGACATTCCAGCAGTCACATTTCTGCTCATTTTATCTGCAAATATATGTGTTGTAGAAGTTACTGGATGAAGTCCCAGTATTTTGCTTTTGATCAGGGTCTTATGCCAGGCTGGAGAGAGAATCTAAGCACCAACCTGACTTTTCATACAACCATTGGCTGGGACTTTCTGAAACTGTTTAAATATCCTTGAAACTTGAGCACCGAAAGCACAAATTCTCAGAATAGCATAAATCATATTAAGTTTTTGTGTCTTCCTTTACATAAAAAATTTCTTCAGAAGCAAGACATGTCCACAGGGATACAGGTTCTTAAGATATCTCCCCATCTCCTAAGTTACAGCAACAGTGAAGGAGAGGATTAAGAAGTATTGCGCATATTTGGATGGCATAGTTTAGTCAGGCACTAAAATGCTGCTGCAGGAAGACTTAGAGCAGGGGTGAGCAGAAGGTAGATCTCCAGTTGTTTGGGACTTCAAATCCCAGGAACTCCTGCCAGCATGGCCAGTGATCAGGAATGTTGGGAGCTGAAGTCCAAAGCATCTGGAGATCTACTTTCTGCCCAACCCTGACTTAGAGGACACACCACTCAGGAAGCTAGACAGTCCTCTAAGCCTTCCATAATATTGTATCAAAGGCAAGCTTTAAACCTAAGAAAACTGAACACATTCCTAACAGAAACAGAGAAGCAACAAGTAACACCTGATTCCACCCAGGTACAACTTAGTCCCATGCCACCTGGTGTCTTTACCAATGGAGGCTGGTGGCTCCAATGTCATTGGGGCTGTGTATCTGCTCCGGATTTCACCCTGAACTTTTAAGAAGCTATCCATGCTGCCAAACCTATTTTGGGGATAGGGTTCAGCACCATGGATAGCTCCTTAAATGTTTGGAGTAAAATCCAGAGTGGATACACAACCCTGGTGACATTTGAGCCGCCAGCCTCCACTGGTCTTAACTATATGATGACAGTATCTACTCAGCTCCCCCCTGTGTTGCAGAGGATTCTGAGGCATGTTCTAGTACTCTAGAGTGTACAGTTGGGCTTTACCTTCATCCTGCATGAATTGAGATCAGAGCTGGCTCCAGGATGGGGGGGGTGGTCCTCCAGCATGGCACCCTCAATGGGGCCCACTCACCTGGAAGACGCAGAACATGCAAACGGAGACTTCCCAGGTTGCTTCTGATATTCTTCGATACTCTGTGCAAACTGGAAATGGTAGTACTGTTTGGGCGGTGGGCCCTCTGCTGGACTTGGGGCCTTGGCAAATGCCCAACCCTGTCACCCTCTGGAGCTGGCACTGATTGAGTCTGAGCCTTAGAATTGTGTGCCCAATACTCCCCTGTGGCTGTGCCTTGTAGGGTAAGCACTGTACTGGTGGGAAAGATGCCTTTTTAGGGAAACCTGTCCATCATTATTAGTCTTCTCTGTGAGGCACCTCTGAGAAACTGCACCACATGGTTCCCAGAAACATAATCTGAAAACCAGTGTTTTAGCCCCCCCCCCATCCTCGCCAATTTACATGGAATAAAATGAAGTGTACAAACTTGGCTGATGCCAGAAAAATCCATTCATCCCATTAATGAAATATACAACACTTCAAGTTTGTTCATATTACAACTCTAACAATCCTGATGGGCAGACAGTTTTTCCCTCCCTGAATAAGTACAGCCCTCTTTGAATCTGCTTGGTAATGCCCTATTCTGAGACAATGCAAGGGTGGATCCAGAGAAGTTGCGCACATACAACGTCAGGGGTAATTTTGCCAGCAGAGTTCCTATTTGTTTTTCAGTGTGGAAGAGGGCGGGGGGGGGGGGGAACAGATACCATTAAAAGATGAAAAGCAGACTAGAAATAAGGTCTACTTGAACCCAAAAATAGTTATACCCACAGAACTTAGAAAAACATTCCTAAGTAATGTAGTGTGATGACCCTTATTCATAATCACAGCAAATCTGTCCAACTTTTTGATTTTTTAATAACCCTATCATTAATCTTCGTTGGAAATAATAGAGTTTTATGAAGAAGGTTCACCAAAGAACTTGGAAAACTTACAAGACATTTAACAGCTGAACAGTGTATCTTTCAAATAGTCTTTAAAGGTGCTCTTTCAAAATAAAGCCTTTTTGATCTGGTTTTATAGTCAGCAGTTGCTTTGGTCTAAAACCTCATCCATCCTTTCCAACTAATAAGGAAATGATCCTGCATTGTAGGGCACTCCCAGGACATACAGAGGAGCAATTCTGGCACCCATTTGTATTATACCTGTGCTATTGACATTGGATTTATTGGTTCTTTGGGGGCATCTTGTTTTAACAAGCAGTGAGAATGTGTGTGTGTATTCTTTAAAATGACATTAAGCGCTAATGCTGCTTGTTTTTGTGTGCATCCCTTGTACCCCCTTGTACAAAAAAACAATAATAAGATATGGGCAATGTTTCCTCCTATAACTTTAATCTGGATTTCCTTTCTGATAAAGGACTGCTTGTTGTTTGAAGATCCACCCTTCAGTTTTATGAGGATATCTTTCAGACATCACATTTGTAAAGCAAACTTGAAGGTAAGCCAGCTGCACTTATAAACAAACATCACAGGCACAATTAATCCGCTTAAAGGTTTTATGAGGGGAAACATAAAATATCAAATAAAGGCTAATTGGAAGTATTTGAAAAATCCCTGAGCTAGTAACAGTCCACAGTGTTGACCAGCCAATGGATGTTCAGAAAACAAAATGTAACTTAACAACTCGTTCTGATTTTAATCCACTAAATGTCTTACCTCCCATCCTGAACTGTATGCTTCAAATTTAAGGATGTTTTGTGACTCTGTAATAACGATGTTCCTTTTGGCACATTATGATCTAACTCTAAAAGAGGAGAATAAAAAAGCTGAAGCCTCAATAAAATACTGGCTTTCTGAGTTCATGTTAAACCAAGAACTACTACTGTTTCTCAGTAACAAAAGTTAATCTCTCTCTCTCTCTCTCTCTCTCTCTCTCTCTGAAAGATAACACATGACTCATTGCTGGACATTCCAATTCCAGAATCAATCAGGTATTCAGATGACTGGAGCAATTTGACCACATATCCATTAAAATGAAATAATTGCTGATCTGGATATGGTTCACAAAGCATCAGATTCTCAATTTCAATTTCAGAAGAATATTATTGGACTGCATGTATGGTTATCCTATTAAGGGCTACTGCTTGTGATCCAATTTTATACATGTTTGGATACCGAAGTGTAAAATAAAATATACTTGAGTTTGGATACCTATGTTTGGATATCCAAGTTGGGTTGCAGGGCTGATTTATCCTTGAGTTTGGATACCTAAGTATAAAATATAAAGGGTTGCAGCCAGTGGTGTGTTTGTCTTAGTTGAAAGTGCTTACCCTCATGCAAGTCAGGGCACCCAATATTCACTAATCTCTCTACCTACTTCAGCCTTCTATATCGTATCCCATTATGTTCCAGAAGGCTCCCTCAGGAGCAACTTTTGTGGGGTGGGGCACAGGTGGGTTTGGCAAAATGTTGGGTGTCCTGACTTGTGCAAGTGGAAGTCCTATCTGCTAATGGAAAGCCACCATTGGATACAACCCAAAGACATTGGTTCCAATCAAATTATGCATGCACCTACAGAAAATCAGCACAAGCACTGACCACCAGCTGTTTAGTAGGAGAGAGGGACCAGACTGCAAAACATTTTGTAAGAAGTGGCTCCTAATAAATATATGCTCAGTCCAATCAAAGCACATACTTCACTCTCTCCCACTGAAGTGAGTGCTTAAGTTATTCACATTCTCTCTGCTGAAAACTGGTTTTCTGAATAGGACTCACAGCCCTGAAATCTGGAACAGGGGAGGAACTACACACCCAGGGCTATAAGAACATGGGGTTCCTCATCCAGCTGCACATATTTTCTGCTTAACTGGATCAGGGTGCCTGAGTCAATTATGAATGGCACATGTGTATAATTTACAATCTTTCCCCCAATCCATTCAAAATGCTCACAAGCAGCAATGTGTTGCCTTCTCAGGAAAGCAATGGATTATAAACCCATGCAGCCTTCATAAACAGATGTGATATGAATGTATCACAACCAAAATGCTACCTTGGTGTGTATGTTGAGGAAGGGTTGGCCAACTTTCATTTCAGCTGACTGTTTGTTAACAGCTGGGAGAATGTCTCCTGGATAGCCAAACCCTGCAAGGAGGGAGGGCTTGATCAGTGTTCTGCCTCTGACCTGGTTTGCATGATTGGCAGCACCCACCATGGCTTAAATAAGCCACAGTGGGCTGCAGTGCATGCTGGCCGCCTTTGTAAATATTGGCTTATTGTGACGTGTGAGCCCAGGCAGGGTGGCTTGTTACCCATGGCAATAAGCCACCCTGCCTGGGTTCACACATCATGATAAGCCATGGCACCTGCCCACCACAGCTTGAATATTCACAAAATGGCGGCCAGCATGATCTATGTTATGTGGGGGCGCGGCCGGGGAGGACATCAAAAGCATACTACTTGCTTTGGGGAACTGATGCTATTTTGCAGACTAGCTGCTCCTCCATGCTCAACATGTACGTTTGTAGTAAACATTACATTAGACAGTAAAAGTCTCTCCCTCTCCCTCTCTCTCATTAAAAGGAGCTAGACCCTGTAAAGAGGCCCCCACTGATGAGCCTGCCCCTTTTCATAAATGTATTTTGTTGTTCTTGCTCAATTTGGGCACAATCCAGCCACAGGATTGTGACTTTTAGGTCCCACTGATTCCACTGGCAAAGCTCTTAAAGATGTGCTTGGAGTGCATTCGGTGTATGTTTATCTTATTCAAAACTCCTTCTTACACAACCGATTTGGTAGTCTGGTTCTGTTCGCTGACTATAACATATATGGGAGCGTGGCCGGATGTCTGGCCAGATGGGCGATTCATAAATATAATAAATAAATAATGGGAGGAAGGACAACCCTTAAGAATTGTTAGCCCTGCTGTGATACCATATGCACTGCACGTTATAGCTTGTACGCCTATTTTTAAAATGTGTGCACATGCTGAAGGGAATTTAATTGCGGGGAGGGAATGCTAAAAAAAAAAACGTACAGAGAGTCAAGGACCAGTTGGTTTCCAAGAAGGAGAAGATGAAGGCACGGTGCCTTTGGATTCCTTCCTTTTAGTGCACATGGGGAATTCTGGTATCCTGGGATGACCGCGCTCCTCGTCGTGCGTTATTGTTTATATGGACTCAGAACTGTCATCACAACCCACACAAGCATATTTTATTTTCCTCACCTGCTCATGTGGCGCACACCTGGGGTTTACTTGCAGCATGCTTGGCCCCCAAAAGCACAGGAGGGATGCCAGATTGGAAGGCCTGCTTTTTTCCCTTCATGCAGGCTTTTCGGAATTTATCCACTGTTGTTTTTACAGAGTGGTAAAAGTAGACAGCTGAGAAAACTGGGAAAAGCTCTCTGGTTCTATTGCAAACCTAAAAATGAGAGGAGTGTTGATGGTGGTGGTGGGAGAAGAACCTTATGGAACTGAAACCCCCGTGATTTCTTAGTTCACATGAGAAACTCTTCATCCTGACCAGTCTCCTTGATCAATCCTTCTCGCAGGCATTGTTTACTTTGCTTTTCAGAAATCAGCTTCTGAATCACAGACTGTACTTCACTATCCACTATCCACTCATGGTGGCAGGGAGAATCAAGAGGTAGAGCTTGTCCTGGACCAAGCTATTTCAAACTGCGAGGGGTGGGGGATGCACGCTTGAATATGTCCCTGGAAAAGAATCTCCCTGCATGAGGAATAAGTAACATGTCCACTACAAAGGTTCAGCCTAGTCTTCTCCCTGAAATGTATTTCCCTGTGTACATCAGATCCACAAGAGAGCATTCAAACATTAAATCCACTTCCCACTGCAGCCTGAAGCTTTACCAGTTGATTCAACTGAATGTATCAACTGAGCCTTAGAGCTTTTCTACACGAAAATTGTGTGTCTACTTTCAGTTTTGTGGCAGAATTGAGATCCGAGCACTACATGAGGAATGTTTCCTTTCTTCCTTTCCCACTACATAACCTCTAGGTGGCACTGTGGTACAGCGGAGTAGCGCAAATACACAAGAGGACATCACACTTTCTTTTGCTTTCACATTTAGATGTCACAATTTCCCTGCTCTAAAATAACTCCCTGAAAGTGCTGGTTAGACACAGAGGCGAAACTGGAGGGTCATGAGGTTGTCTAATGTACCTGTTAACGACTGTGAGTAGGGAATGACAAGTGCGCAATAAATGCCTCATATAGAAAAGCCCTTACTCTGCAGCAGTTCAATTTCTTTCAGTGGCACTACTAGAAAAAGTTGGGTCTTCAACAAAATGTTGCATTGTGAAGTGGTCCTGTTCCAGCCAACCAGCCAGCATTCCCCCTCTCCCTGCCCCATTTTTCATTTCCCGCTTTCAACAGACAGCGTTTGTTTGTTTGTTTATTATATTTATACCCCGCCTTTTTTCCTGCAAGGAACCCAAGGTGGCTTACATAATCCTCCTCCTCCTCCTCCTCTCCATTTTATCCTCACAACAACCCTGTGAGGTAGGTTAGGCTGAGAGTCAGTGACTGGCCCAAAGTCACCCAGTGAGTTTCATGGCCGAGCGGGGACTAGAACCCAGATTTCCCAAGTCCCAGTCCAACACTCTCACCACTACGCCACACTGGCTAATGAGCATGCTCTCCCCCCCCCCACTTTGGGTTTTTGTTTTTTTAATTCTTCAAACTTTGGGATCTCCCAGGACTGCTGATAACCTGCCTCTTCTGCATGGATTTGGCAACATATGGAGCAGCACTCAGGGAATTGATTTTACTGTTAGTATATAGCAGGGGTGGGCAACTTGTGACCCTCCAGATGTTTTGGCCTACAGCTCCCATGAGTCCTAGCCAGCATAGCCAATAGTGAGGAATGATGGGAGTTGTAGGCCAAAAATCTGGAAGGCCACAAGTTGCCCACCCTGGGATATAGGATTAAAAAGTTGTCAATTTGTGTTCATTTGCTACATTTGTTCTTCCAGTGTTGTGTTAGTCTCACAAGATGGCTGAGAGAGAGACCTAGGGCTACCCAATGTGAGCTCCACAGCTGAGCCGGATTTTGAATCTGGATTTTCTGTGATCAAGCCCAGCATGCTACCCACTGCAATAGATGCTATGGGCTTTTCTACATGAGGCATTTATTGTGTGCTCATGGTTCCTTACGGTTGTTTACAGGCTCCTTAGATGATGTTGTGATCTTTCACTTCTGTTTTTTCAAAGCACTTTCCTGGTTTTTTTTTAGGATGGGGAAAATTACAATGGGGAAAATGGCGCTCTATCTCTTTGTGTATTTCTGCTATTCCGCTATAGCACAGCTCCACCTAGAGGCGGTGTAGCAGAAAAGCAGGAAAGGAAGAGCTCTTTGTGTAGAGCTCGTATCTCAGTGCTGCAAACCGAAAATAGATGCAGCAATTAACAGCACAATAAATGCCTCGTGTAGAAAAGATGTTTGTTAGATGGTACAGAATGGCTATTTTGTTACTTGAGTGTAATAGGACTCCCTCCCTTGTTAGTGATTACAACTTCCAGAAGCAGAAGATATGTCATTTGTTTGGTTCAGAGCTAGCTGCCCTATTTTTTGGAGGAACTGACATTTTCACTGGTTTGGACTAACAAGCATTTAAAAGCAACAACAATTATTTCCTAGTCAGCATTTTTGTGGCCATAAGACTTTCAGCATTCTAAGTGTTTACAAGACTAACAGCCCAATCCTATACATTTCTATTACATGTACACCCCATTGAGCTCAATGGGATTTACTCCCAGATAAGTGGGTAAAGGATTGCAGCCTAAAACAAGCACTATGTTTCTAGGGAGAGAGTACTAAGACAGATGCAAAGTGCTCTAAAATCCTTAACACATTTCTCCTCGTAGCAGAACTCTAAGATAAATGGCTATCTCTAGAGGGAAATCTGAGGGGAAATAGAGATACTTGAGATCTTTCATGGCTGAGCATGATTTGAATTCAAGTCTCTAGTAATTGTAACAACACTAGCTCCGAAGAGATAGTGAATTGGGCATGTAGAGAAATTTCCCTGAATAAAATCATTGAGCTCCTTTCCTAAGGCAATTTTCCCCAACTGTTACTAAAGGGTAAACTCCATTCAAGTGACCCTTGGAAAATCTGTCAGATAGTAGACACAGTTGCCTTTCTATGGTGGGCAAACCCACTGATGTCGATGGGTCTATTTTAAGTGTGACTAAGTCTGGATCGAACCTCCTCTCTCTCCAGGGAACCCTGGAAATTGTAGTTCTGTGAGAATCTCTAACAGGGAATTCTCAGTGTCCTTACCAAACTACAAATTCCTAGGATTTTTAGCGAGAATCCATTGCAGTTACATTGTTATAAAACTGGTATGTTAATAGTGTTAATATGCCAAGCAATATTACTCCATGTTATGATGGCAAATGAATCAATTTATTTTAAAGTGTGGTCTTGTTTTTGCATTCAGTTTCTTGTGTCTGGTTTGGACAGAAGTTTTCCATTATTTGCTGTGTTTAAACCAGTTGGAGGGATGGAGGAGATAGGTGAGAAGGTTGTTGTTGTTGCCTGGTAAACTTTGGTCATTAGAGGAAGTCCATGATTTGGTAAGGTTTTTAAAAAAATCTTTTCTAACAAAACAGAAACAAAACAAGAAAGCCTTTGGTAGGATCCAAACTTAGTCATACTTAGAGTAGATCCATTGAAATCAACAGGATTTAAGCTATTCATTACTAACTTAAGTCCCATTCATTTCAATGGGTCTACTCCAAGTATGACTATGTCTGGATCCAACCCTGTATCAATACATATCCTATCGGTATGGGGCTCATTTAAAGCCAATATTAACCATTCTATATCAACTTTGGAACAGGTGGTTGGGAAAATGAAGGGCTGGAAGAAAGATTTCATCAGCCATGCAATCAAGAGGAACAATAGAAGCACATCTGTATATCTCTAAGTTGTGGGAGTCTAGCCAGTTTTAAGAACAGGGACTATTTGTGAAATGAAGGTCTGTTTTATTTCTCTTCCAAGAACCCTTTCGAAGCAACTCAGGTTTTTACAGCTCACTGCTTTGCTGCTGACTAGATCCATGATTGCCCAGTTCACACATTATGTCCATGCATCCATTATGTATGTGTATGATGTGTACATAATATATGTGCATATACCTGAGTCTGGAGGGGACTACTGGTGGTGAGGACTGCTTGACCGTGTTATATGAATCAGCCCTAAGAGTACACTGAACACTTTTTCTTGCTGCTGTCTTTTCTCAGCGCTTCATAGCTAGATGAATGCAAGATATCTCTCTCTCTCTCTCTCTCTCTGTGTGTGTGTGTATACAAGCAAAAGGATGAGGGGGCCTCATCTAAGAATGCCAAAGGCTGCATTCAAAAAACAAAACAAAAAAACAACCAGAACTTCAGTGCTAATAAATTGAAATGGCCTGGGTTGATGCTACAGATAGGCTAGAATGTAAATATAAACTGTTTGGAGAATGCAGACATCCAGGCCTATCTGAAAAGTGTTGTTCATTTCCCAAACCTGTCTCTGGAGTAATCTCCTGTAATGTATTGCCTTGCTATGAACAGCAAATTCTCCTTTGTGGGGTACTCATTTGTTTGAAATATTAATCAGCTCCACAAGAGGAGTTGCATTTTTGAACGTTTCCCACTGATAAATGGCAGAACCTGAAGCCATTTCTCTTTGCTGTGGTTTCCCCAAAGGGTATTAGCTCCACATTCAAGCATCGGCGGGATGGAAAGGTTTTATTTTTTTTTCAACACCTGCTACCGCAGCTCCAGAGCAAGAAGCCAGGACATCATCTGCCTCTAGGCTTCACTTAGGAACACCCAAAAGGCTCATACTGTGTGTGTGTGTGTGTGTGTGTGTGTGCGCGCGCGCGCACGTGCATGCGGGAGCAGGGATAATCCCTTGCAGTGCTGTCTTCAGGGCAGGTTTTGGGGCAGGTGACTAGGGCCCCGCTCAGTAGAATGAGCAAGAGGGTCTCCAAATACACCAGGGCTGGCTTATCACATTTTCAATTAAGGGAAGTAATACTCGTTACCATCTAGACTCTGTAAGAGTGGGGACCTGTAAGACCATTATATCCAGAGTTTAAAACTGCCTAACTGCACCACTGACCCCTTGGAAACCTCTTGTATTGTGTCAAAGGAGGTAAGTGGGGTGGTCTCAGAAAAGCTGGGAAGGACTTGGTCTCCTAGTCATCCTATCTACAAACTCTTTCCTCTGATGCCCATGTTCACAGAAACCTCTCTGCCTATTAGGAATGTAGGAAAGTGCTTTAAATTGGGTCAGACTATTTGTTTGATATAACCCAGTATTGTCTCTTCTGATTGGCAGTGACTATCTGGGGTCTTTTAGGCAGAGAGAGGGATCTTCCCCATCACCTGCTTCATTTAATGAATGATCTTCATTTTCATTTAATTGGAAAAAATGCCAGAGACGGAAGGTCTATCGCATGCACCTTTTGTGTGTGAAGCATGTGCTCTATGGACAATGGTGGTCCCACTCTGATTTCCTCAGCTTTGTTGTTTCTGAATAAATATGAGATTTCCTGCCACCTGGAAAACACACTTTGATGGTAAGAGACAGTGTGATGAGCCAGTGAAGGAGAGCCAGTGTGGTGTAGTGGTTTGAGTGTTGGACGGAGACTTGGGAGATCCGGGTTCTACCTACTCAGCCATGGAGCTCACTGGGTGACTTTGGGCCAGTTACTGACTCTCAGCCTTACCTACCTCATAGGGTTGTTGTGAGGGTAAAATGGAGAGGAGGAGGAGGATTATGTAAGCTGCCTTGGGCTCCTTGGAAGACAGGGAAAAAGGCAAGATATAAATGCAACAACAACAACAACAACAACAAATCCTATTGATATAACTCCTATTGATCAACTATAACCTACCAAAACATCACTCCCAAATTCTGAAATATTAAACCTTTTAGATTGGATCCAGACTAAATTAAGTCATGCTTTTCAGCACAATCCTATGAATGTGTGTTCAGGCAGTAAGTCCCATTGTGGCTTACTCCCAGGCAAGTGTGCATAGGATTGCAGCCTTATTCCCAATGAAATCAATGGAACAAGTCAGTCATGACTAACTTAGGTTTCATTAATTTCAATGGGAACAAAGCACAACTAACGTCATCTGGATCCCACCCTTTGTATATGATTATTGCAGAATCCCCAAACAGCACATTAATACCTGGAGGTATTGGCCCAGTTCTTGACTTTGCTGCTGGGCCCAGCAGTGCTTCACGAAGCCTGTACCGCTTCCCACCACTCAGTCCTAGCAGAAGCCCAAGCATCCGGAGAGTACATGGTTCTTAGCTGCTGTGAAACAAATGCAAAAACTGTTGTAGCAGCTGCCACCAGGTATGCCTGGATTTTTCTGGAGCCCAGCTATCAGAGCTTACAGTGCTGAGGAGTACAGGACATTGTGCCAGTACACCAGGGGACAGTGCAGTTGATGGCCCAGTTTGCACAGTTGCAGGGTGGTTAATAAGCCACTGTGGTTTGTTAACCAGCCACCCTGCGCATGATGGTCCTGTGCCAGGATCTCTTCATTCTCAATGTCAACTTTGTCTCTCCCCTTTCACCCGACTCTCCACACATTATGACGTGGCTCAGCTCCTCCCTCCCCAGCAAAGCTCTGTTCCAAAAGGCCAGTCCATTGCTGGGTCCCAGACAATGCACTACCCTCTTGCTCTTCTTTACCTATTAGGCTTTACTACGAGCTTTCCTGTGCAAGAGATCAATTGTGTACATTGTCATTCCTTACTCCTGGTTATTTATGGGTTCTTTAGATGATGTCATGACCCTCCACTTTCACTTCTGTTTTTTAAGAGCACTTTCACGGGGGAGAGAGGAGAAAATGGAATAATATTTATAAAAGTGAAAGAAAACTTATTTTCTTACTTGTGCGATTGCCTTATTCCACTATAGCACAGCACCACCTAAAGGTTATGTAGTAGAAAAGCAGGAAAGGAAAAGCTCTTTTTGGAGAGTTTGGATCTCAATTCTGCAACACAACTGAAAATACATATGGCGGATTAACAGCCTCGTGTAGAAAAGCTCTACAAAAGCTACAAGGCTTTGTTTTGTTTTGCCTGCTCATCCCTGGGGTTGGGTGATCAGCCTCCTCTGGCCAATCTTAGGTGGGGTTCTATCCCTCTCTATCCCCATCTTCTGGGGTTCCTGGTTTATGTGTGAAGCCCAAGGGTGATCTGATCCTCTCCATGTGTAAGGCCCAACTGCACCCCTCCCCCCTGCACACACAAAGGGTCTAGTCACAGAATATCAACCTGAACTCCCAAGGATTTCAACTGGAGTACTTGGGGTTAAGCCCAGTCATTTTCCACGCAAGTATGTTGTCTCAGCTAACTTGCATATCAGGCAAAGAGGAATTTCTATCATCATTTCTGAACACGATAGCCTGAAAATCTATTTTATAGCTTTTTCACCTGCAGTGAGTATGAATGGGAACACTACCGGCACATATGGAAAGAGGCTGAATTATGTGATGGAAATGACAATACATAAGAGTTTTGTGCTTGGTTTTGTTTTTTTAAAGAAACCTCTGGCTTATAAACTATGTGCCTTGTTTTTTGCACTTTTATAAAATACTCCATAGTGATTTACATCTTTAATAAGACGGGAATGGCTGTGGAAAAATCCATCGTATATCACTGGCATAAGTTTTACTGTTAGCTGGTACTTATTCATTTCAATACTTGTTGAAATTATTTGGTATATATTCAGATGAATTAGTGACCTCTGGCAATCTGGGAAGTTCCATTCTTTCTGATATTCAGCAAGCTTTCCTTATATGGATATTTATTTATGCATACATTTTTAAATTTTACTTAGCTTCATCACTTACCCCATCCCATAGGCTTGAGGCAGGTAATCAAAAACAAAAAGTATATGGAACACAACAACATTTCATCAAATTCATTACAATTTCCTCACCCTTTCCCAAACTAACCTTGAGCCCCAATGGCCAGTCTAAAAGAGTTCATTCTTATAATACTTCCCAAAAGTGCTTGGTCTAGGAGTTGGGCAAGTCTACAGTGGGGAAGGAACTCTATGATTTGTTGGGGGCCAGAACTGAGGAGGTATTTTCTATCGGAACCTGATGTCCAGATTATGGCTTGGATCCAGAGGTGACATGAGAAGAAACTACTTGCTAGCTTTTCCTTGACCCCTTTCTTCCACTGCAGTCCCCATGCCACATCGCAGACCTTTCATTTGGGGCCCTTGACCCTCAGATGTATTTTAGTGGGGACATAGGGAGCTGAAAATGGGAGTGGGAGGAAAGTCCCAGTGTTTGAGTGGCTTCCTTTTGTGCAACATCTTGGTTCAATATCATTAAAACGATGGATCTCAGAGAGCACAATGGGACACAAGGGAGGATGAGCTCTTTAAGTAAGGTTGGGCCCAACTGGATGCATTTTTGCCAATATTTCTTGAAGCAGCAATAAAAATACTAGAAGAGACAGTCAAACCATCATGCATAAATGGATCAATTGGAATTTAACCCATCTTGAATCTTACATTGTCTCACTTCATTGATTTATTTATTCACAGTTCTTATACCCCACACTTCCTCCAAAATGGGAGCACAGACCGGCTTACAAAATATTGATAATACAAATATTAACAAAACAACTATAAAATCCTATAATTACATTAAAACAGTTGAACATGACAATAATAATCTATCAAAGAGGCACAGAAGCATTTCAGGAGCCAAATGCTTTCATAAACAAAAAGGTCTAACTTATATTTTAAAATATTCATAGTGGGGGCTAATCAGACCTCACCTGGGAAGGAGTTCTACAAACAGGGGGCCACCACTGAGAATGCCCTATCTTATATCCCCATCTTCCTCACCTCTTTTATGGAGGAAGATAATGTGCAGGGCATCTCCTGCAGACTGAAGGGCCCTTTGTATATGATTATTGCAAAATTCCCAAACATGTTAAAATATGTGCTCCTGTTGGCTGGTAGTGTGTCTACTCTAGCACAAGTAGTTTGGAAACTGCAGCTGAATACAGGCAGTCCCCAGGTTACAAACGAGTTCCATTCTTAAGAATGTCTTTAAGTCGAATTTGTATGTAAGTCGGAACAGCATAGCTTTCTATATGTTAAAATCTGCATTTGCGCAAATTACACAGTATACTATGCTATGTAAGACAGGTCTGTGGCTTACGCTGGCTCAGCTTGTCTGAGCGTGGAAAGCTAAGCAGGGTCAAGCCTGGTTATTACTTGGATGGGAGACCCCTCCTCTAGTTTCCTGCATTGAGCAGGGGGTTGGATTCGATAGCCTTGCAGGCTCCTTCCAACTCTATGATCTATGAAATCTATAATCTACGTAAACGATGTAGCGTCGGGGAACCCAGAAGTCCGTTCTTAAATATGGGTTGTTTGTAAGTCGGACGTTCTTAACTTGGGGACTGTCTGTACTCACTTCCCTGAACACTGCTTCCCCCCCTCACCCTGCCTTTTCTCCCCATACCCCCCCCTCGTTTCACTTGAAGTCATCCCTAACAAAAAAACATTCTTCTGTTTGGCAGAGTCTCCGAGAGGTTTCCCCTGCTTGCTTGCTTTCCTGATTTTACATTCCGGAATTGCTGATCACTTAACACATATGGACCTCAGTGTATTAGCTTTGGCAAAATCCCCCTAAGTTGCTGAAGAATAAGAATTCACACCTCTCCCTGGATGATTTTTTTTCTCTACATGGAAGTTCTCTCGCTTTGGTGGCAGTACCTCCAGAAGGTTTCAGGATAATTGCTTTCTCACAAGGGGGAAAGTTTCAAGTTGCTGATTGGCAACACTACTGATGCGCCATTGTCAAGCTGGGGAGCAAGTTATTAAATTTTACTTGTGTTGACATGTCGCCTAAAAGTGATATAAAGGGGGACATTTCCTAGCCAGTGTAACGAAGGTGTAAGTTTAAACTGAAAATTGCAGCATTATTATTTTATTTTGGTTATAGAATAAGTTCTATTATTTGAACACACGGTCAATATGAATATGGCCCACCCACTGTATCCCATCAGAGCCCATCCAGTAAAAACATGCATTCATCAGTGCACACCAAGGGAAAGAGGCATGGCATTTTCAATGGGAAATTTGTAGGCATAGGAAATTATACCTCGTAAATTCATATGCAATTTCTTATTTATTTATTATTTATTTATTATTTACTTCCTATGTCCAATAACCAATTTTGACAAGATCTAAACCTTTCTCTCATCAGCAATGTAAAGGATTCAGTGTCCCCCCACTTTGACTGTTTTCTACTGTGGCAGCAACAGCAGCAGCAGCAGCCGCCGCCTATCACTTTGTCAACTTTCTCACTAAAAATTCCTCTTCCCATCAACGGAGGGTGACTTGCATCCTATGCATGGCCTCTCCCATTTTCAGACTTATGCTCAGATGGGAAATGGCCTCTTTCCCAATCTGAAGCCTGTTCAAGTGCATAAAAGGGGAACTTCCAGAAGGCTGCATTCCATTGCATGCACGGCCCAGTTTGCTCTGTGCTGAAGTGATGGCTGTTATTATGAGGCAGACTTTGCACCACACATTCCAAACATTACATTCTAGCAAATGGACCCAGCTTTTCATGGGTTGGGATATCCCTTAGTTTGATTCAGCAAAGCCTTCAAGCAACTTTACAGAGCTGTCAGAGTTGGGCTTGGACACATTGTGTTCACCCCATCTGAGTGAAGCCACATCCACTGGCAACCCTAGGCACCCCCCCCTGCCATGATGTACCCCTATAGACCCCCCCGAGGGAGTGGTCTGTTCACTCCATTCCCATGAATGGGGCTGCCCCACAGCAGGTGGGGGGTGGGGAGAGGGTCAGGCATATAACACTGTCCCTTGGCCTACTAATCCCCCCTTGCTTCAAATGGTGTGAACTACTGCAAAGCTATGTGCTGGTTAGGGAAGTCTGCTGCTAGTGGTAAAGATGCCACTGGCTGCAGGCTTCAACCACATTAACACATTTAAATTAATTAAAATTAATTAATGTGTTTAAAAAACAAAATAACCCAGCGGTGCACACTCCTAAACATGGTATGTATGCCATGTTTCAGATGGCTAGGTTTCATGGTCTTTTGCATTATGGCACTGATGGACAGACGGATGGACAGACAGACCCACACACATCCTCTTTGATTATTATAGAATAGGGGTAGGCAACCTTTTGGGGCATATCCAGGAATGTGAGAAATGGTTCTGAGCACAACCATAAAATGGCTGCCATGGGTGGGCATGGCAAGTCACAAAGGACAAATAGCCTGCCCAGAGACATTCATGGGAAATTAAGGGGGCGGCAGCTACAGGTTTCCACTTTGCTTTGAAGGAATCCCAGCTGCCAGTAAGAAAATATTTTTAAAAAATTAAATAAAAATTTGGGAGAAGCAGGGTGTCTCGGTGGGCACCAAGGAAGGTGTCTGGAAGCACACTGATAATAATATATCCCAATTTCATATTAAAATATCCCATTTTCAGACTTTTCTGGTAAGTAGGTATCTTGGACTACGTGTTGTAGGAGTTGCTGTTCAAATACCTTCCCAGTACTGATATCCCTTGTTAAAGAGTGAGTCAATGAAGAATAAGAGATAGATCGATAGATCGATATATAAAGGTACAAATGGATTCTGTGACAAAATGTTACAGTATATTCCGGGGCCATCACAAGACATTTTGCTTCCTGAGGTGAAGGTCAAGCTGGAACCCTTCCCCCATTCCATGTACAAAAACCAACCAGACTGACAATTGGACCACACATCAGCACTGGTGAGGGGACAGCATCCTTCACTGCCTTGGAGGGCAGTAGGCTAGCTTAGGGGGCACAGGGCAGGCTGTGTGGCACACACAGTTCTGTCCTCCAAAATCTTGCCGTTGCTTCTGCTGCCGCCCCCACATCTGCTGCCTAAGGCAGCTGCCTCACTCTGCCTAATGGTAGGGCTGGCCCCGGTATTTTCATCCCGCTGCAATAAGAGTGCTCCTGTTCAGAGTTCCAGCCAGCCATGCATTCCCCCAGGACACTTGTTGTTAGGGCATCAAGCATGTCAGTTTCCCCTCTCAGTGTTGTTTTTTCCTTTTCTGACACTGGACTTTCCATGGCTCTTAGTGAGCACTGACTGAGCATGCTCAGTCCGCATTGGACTGTTTTGGGGTGGGAGTTGCCCCCTTTGAGTATTTTTTATTATTATTTATGTTTTACTTCTGCAAAGCTTGGGGGTCCCCCAAGCATGCCAATATCTCTCCCTCTTCTTTCTCAGTGGCTGTGTTTTGGCTCCATTTCTGTCAGTACAAGGGAAACAAAGTTCCCCATTAGAGGGAGTGATAGTGTTTATTTAACATTATAATGGTATAACTATCATAGTGTTATGGGGTTATGTACCATATTATATACACTATAGAATTATGTGCCATACTGTATACATTATAAATCACGGTCACCTAAAGCATTGAGGGTTTAGAGATGCCATGTTGTTTGCTTCACGGCAGCTTTGCGCTACAACATTAAATGTAGGCTGGGTTGCAAACCTAGATGTGTGGTGAAGCAGTCACTACTTTTCTTTTTTAATTTTATTTCTGGCAACGGAATATGGCCGTTTTGGTTTTTTGGCTGTATTCTAGGAAAACTTGGGGTTTAAAAAGTAAAGTCTTAATAAGTCTCCAAGTTTTAGCACTATATAAAAAGAAAAGTTTTACACCTCTATTAAATAGTCACAATTTAGTTTGGAGGAAAAAATCTTGTTCATCCAGGCTGACTTTTTTAGTTGCAAAGGTGTGGCTGGCTTTGGTCTTCTGGTTTTAATCTCTTCATCCGTTCTACCTGTTTTGTTTGCAGTGCCACCAAGATACACAAAATGTTGGACCTTTCCTGTTTCAATTACAAAAAAAGAAAGAAAAAAGAAAGAGGAATTGTTGGCATCTCTTGTGATTTGTTCTTTCTCATGTGTTTAGTTTTTTCAGTGTTCTTAACTTCATTAACTGTGCAAATAGGTAATTGGTTTTAGCTTGCATATTTCTATGGAAATGGGATAGCGAATTTAGGTAATCTGTAAAACCGATGTCTTCTTATTGGAGAGAAGATCGCTTTGGGTCCCCTCCCTCCCTCGGCCTTGTTGTGTTACACAAATTGCTATCTTAAAGCCAAACCATTCCCCCAAAATATGAAGCAGTACAGCTTAGCAGCGAGTCCCAGTAGGGAGGCCAAGGTTTATCGGAAAATGATGTTATCCTGGAACAAACAGATTTACAGGTCACTTCCGAGTTCCAAAATAAAAGCTGTTACCTTGATGACAGTCTTTCCTCGCCTGCTTCAAATGCACTGAGGGTTTCAGTCCAATTCCTATTGGACAGGTGTCCACCTCACTAAGGTCACCAGCTGGAAATTACTACACTTTTCCTATAAAAGTAGGTGGTTATTGCTAGCACAGCATAAAAAGACTGATATAAAGTCTTCATAGTTACCACAGCAGATGTTATACAAACTCTGGATTCTGTTTGTTAAACGAAAATTGTGCCCAGATGCTTGTGGTAAAATTTTATAGCCTATATTCTGCTGTCTACATCCAGCTCCCATAGATTTCAATAGAAGTGATGTAGGTCCCCTTTTAAATTGTTGTTCAGTCCCTAGAGCAAAATAAGGAAGGCACAATAATATATTTTGAGGAGACACAACATGATAAGGAGTATCTGCTATGTGGCAGAAGCAAATCCAAAACATCACCAGATGTTCCAGTGTGGCCTTGCCCTACCTTGTGCCCTCCAGACATTTTATTTATTTATTTATTTATTTAATACATTTTTATACCGCCCAATAGCCAAAGCTCTCTGGGTGGTTTACAACAGTTAAAACCATAAAATACAATATAATATAAGATTTAAACCCACAGATTAAAAAACAAACAGCAAAGCTAGTAGCAGCAGTTCAAATTACAACAACAGAGTTTAAAACAACTACAAGATTAAAATGATTAAAATGCTTAAAATGCCTGGGAAAATAGAAAGGTCTTCACCTGGTGCCGAAAAGAGTACAATGTAGAGTACATTTTGACAACAATCCCCATCAGCTCCAGCTGGTACAGCCAATGGTGAGGGGTGAGGGGAGTTGTAGTCCAAAATACCTGGAGGGCATCCGGTTGGGGAAGTTCTAATACATTCATTGGGCCAATCAGGGTTCAAATGTTGATAGTAAACTTTTATGTTGTGCAGACTTAGGTGCTCGGAACAAAAACAAATATGAATGTTACAGATTTGTAACAAGGGATTTGTCAAGGCTTTAGTATTCTGCAAGGCAAGAGTTCAGTGGCAGTACCATTGAAAAAAAGATGCTGCGAAAACATACCTTCTGTGCTATTAATCCCTAGTATTTTACACCCCAGCAGATGTTCACCCAAAAGTACGTTTAACAGCACAACACTATGCATGTCTACTCAGAAATAAGCCCACTGAGTTTACTCCCAGGTAAAAATGTGTATAATATTGGAGCCCTGTGGAGTCAGCCATTATATACACTTGGCCATATGATAGTTTTCGAGAGAGAGAAATAACATGGGCTTCTGACATGGGTGTCAGTTGGATGCCCCTGGCTCATTCAATCTTGCAGGATGTGGTGGAAAGGGAGGAGTGCCCACCTGTTCATCCACCATCACAAACACCACAATGTGTGAACTGGGGCTTACTTGCTTTTAAATATAGAACTAAGCCTGTACTCTGTATACAGTTACCTGGGAGTAAGCCCCATTGAACTCAGTGGAACTTACTTCTGAGTAGAATTGCCTAGGATTGCACTATAACAGTGCAATCCTGTATGTGTTTCCTCAGAAGTAAGCCCCAATGAGTTCAATAGGACTTACTCCCAGATAAATAGCTAAAGGGTTGTAGCATAAGTCTGTAATCCTAAGCATGCTTACTAGGGAGTAACCCCATTGAACAAAAGATGATTTACTTCTGAGTAAACATGGTTAGGATTGCACTGTCAATTAGTGACATTTCTGTCAGATGAAATACTCAAAGAAAAGGGGGAAAAATACATATCCAGAAACCAATTCAACTTAAAAAAACATAACAAAGTAAATATATAAAAGCCAGATACAGCAAAATTGTATTGGGGGAGGGGGGAAGGCCTACATGCTG
Organism: Shinisaurus crocodilurus; assembly: GCA_021292165.1. Taxonomy (NCBI): domain Eukaryota; kingdom Metazoa; phylum Chordata; class Lepidosauria; order Squamata; family Shinisauridae; genus Shinisaurus; species Shinisaurus crocodilurus. The sequence goes on from CM037879.1 coordinate 159,532,676, forward strand.
AGAGTCAGACCTAGGGCTTGCATACAACAACATGCTGCAACCAAACCCTGCTAGCCCCTTTTCATTTCACGGAAAGCCACATGGAGAGAGGGAGACACAGAAGAACAGCTTATAGGAGAGTAATATATAACCTCCCTCCTGCATTGACTATTGAACTTAGGTTATTTACACAGGTTTTGATAACTTCACTGATTTATTTACAAGGTTATATACAACTCCCTGGCAAGGCTCTGAAAAGTGGCGCCTTTCTCTAGGCTAAGGGCGAGAAACCTGTTTCAGCCTGAGGACCAAATTCCATTTTGGAGAGGTTCTTAGGGCTGCATTTCAGTGGTGGCTGGGGCCAAAGGCAAAAGTGGTGGGACAAAAATACCAGCATATTTTGGTTTAAAGTGTTTATTGCCAGTAACTATGCCTTAGGAGAGGCATTTCAACTTTTCAGAAGGGCTGGGAGACAGGCAAAAGCTGGAAAATCTCCAAATGATTGGTGGTCAGGGGAAAGGGGATTTGGTCACAGAAAGGGGTTGAGAACCCTGGAGGGCCAGACTAGCACCCCAAGAGGGCCAAACTAGTCCTGCAGGCCTTGGGTTCCCCACCCTAGTCTAACATACCCTCCAACATTTCACAGATGAAAATAGGGACACACATGTGAATTTGTAATAGGTATGGTTAAGCAACATGAAGGTGTGATCAAGAGGGTGTGGCCCGGCAACATGAGGGTGTTGCCAAGGGTATGGCCAGGCAACCACAGGACATGGTCAAGTACAAAGGTTATTAGAAGAAACACACATAATCTTATTATAATTACATTATTATATTATATATTTTATATTTTATAAGTGGCTTTTGTAATATTGTTTTTTTACCTTACTTAAACCTTTAATTGTTGATATCTGGTGTTTTTCATGGGTGTGTGTCAGTGCTTGCAGGGCAATCTCTTTTTGTTTTAAAATTGTCAGGATTGGCACAAATTCAACAGGTGAAACTTACCCACCCACCCCACATCCCCAAATATGGAGCTTCAGAGAGAAGGGGGAGTTTCTTGCATTTCCTTCTGACACTGTATCTCACCTGTTAGAGGCAAAGAGTCAGCTCTGTTAGGAAATAAAATATTTGGCAATATATAGATAGGATAAATTCCCTCATTCACCTCTCCGTCAGTCCAGCACGCGTGCGCATGCACACGCATGCGCGCGCGCACACACACACACACGCCTGTTCCCTCCCTGCTTACTGTCTCTTAAAGGAGCCATGGGCAAAATTGCAGCTAAGCTAAAATTTTAGCTGCAATGTTGCCCATGTCCCCTTTAAGTAGCTTGCAGTTGTGGGAGGCAGGGGAATTCCGGACTTTGCATGACAAAGTGAGAAGAAGCCATGATGGTTTAAGGATTTCAGGACTGTCCCAGCATTTTTGGGGCAGTTGGAGACTATGGTCTAAGGCAACGAAGGGTGGGTGGGAGAAGTTTGGAGAGTGGGTTGTCCCTAGGGGAAAGTGCACAGTTAAATTTAGGCATTGTGAATTAACACACTACCCACCTTTTCCTCTCCAAATTACACCTAAGCCATTTCTTCCAGCACAAGGTTCTAAACATAGCTTTGCCTGAAAATAAAAAAGGGTCTGCATTTGCATGTAAGGTCTAGCTAGGCCTTATTAACAGCACCAACTGAAGCACCTTATTAAACAAGAACATCTTAATGTGATGGTGGAAAGAATACAACAAAGAACCAGGCATCTGTCAGGGGAGGAGTTCCACAAATTTGGTGCTACAGCTGTGATGGCCCTGCTCCATAGTAGGGTCAAACCTCAGGAAATGAGGAAATACGAAGCAAGGCATCATTTACTGACCTAAGAAGAGACATTCCCTCAGTCTCCAGATCACATAGGGCTTTAACAGTAAGAGCTAGCACTTTGAATTGGGCCTGGAAGCAGGGCCAGTGCTACCATTAAGCCAACTAGGCAGCTGCCTAGGGCGCAGGGCTAAAGGGGGCGCCAGAAACGCCTTGGGGAAAAAAATAGAGTTCATTGTAGTAGCTTAAACAGGAGGTTACTAATACACAGATGATAGCCTTCAGAGCCTGATTAGAGGGGACAGGATCACTCTAGACACCTGTCCTGCAACTTAATTCTGGCCTGTAGGGTATGCTGTGATGCACCCTGGGCTGCTTCTGCCTGTGTCCTACTGTAATACAGATTGTATAGTCAGGATGTGGCAAGCATACAGTTCTCTTGAGACTTACATGCTCTGATCTCCTGAAACTTTTCTGTGAATCCATTTGGATTGCTCTTGGTCAGATCTGAAGCTGCTCTCATGGTGGCACTTTTGGACTGTCTGGCCGTCTCCAAAAGCCCATTTGGTTTACAATCGAATGCATCTATTCAATATTACTTCTCTGCCTGAATTAAGCTTCTTATATGTCCTGTAGGACACTCCACTAGGGAGCAGAAACCTCTGGAGGCACTCAGCCTGGGAAAAGCAGTCCTTATATGATGTGTGACTTAGGTCACCAAAATATATGTTTTTCTTTCAATTAACACTTTAAAGGAGTTGGTTTCACTGTAGGTTTGGTTTGCTGTTTCTTGGTTTTATTTAAATTGTTTTACATTGTAAACCACTCTGAAATCATTAAGTGAAAGGCAGTAGAGAAAAAACTGTAACTCACAAACAAATATAACAGCTGTCCTGGAAGGAGTAGGTGGAGTTCACCATAGGCCTATCAAACTAGCCTAAACATAATCTACTTCCTCATTTTTAAAATCTGCATAATTAAAAATGCAAATACTACTTCCTCCTCAATTTTAAGAAAAATCTGCATAATTAAAAATGCAAATACTAATCACCACATAAAGCCTCAGATTGTGAGTCTAAGCACACTTATCACCATGGTGTCCTCAGAATAATTGAACTCACTGAAACATTGCATGCGATTATGCTGTTAGCAGTGTCCCAAAGTGGGAGAAAAAGTGAAATAGGATGGTTTCAAAATGGGAGGAAAAGGGAAGTGGGATGGTTAGGTCACACAGTTACTTGCCACACAGTTACGTCCCCCTGGAAAGAAATGGAATGGGCGGCCTTCTGCCCACTTTTAGCTCTGGCTGTTGGTATATTTGTATTCCTGTGATCTGTAAAAAGGCTCATTGGTGCTGTTGTGTTAATCTCTGTAGTACAGTACTTGGTAGGTGCTGGTGTGGGGCACCCAAACTCCCATTTACTTTCATTCTGATATCCTCCTATGTTTGACACTAAATGCTGAATATATCTCTTCACAGTCATATGCTATGACTGACAATATTCGGGATTAATAAAAAATGCCAATCCCATTCCATGCTAATAAAGCTTTACTTTTTGACTGTAGCCCACAAACCACTTGTGCTTAAAACAAGGGCTTAAAACAGCCTCCCCCAACTTAGTGCCCTCCAGATATTTTGGACTTCAACACCCATGAACCCCAGCCAGAGTGGCCAGTGGTCAGGAATCCTGGAAGTTGAAGTCCAAAACATCTGGAGGGCATACTAGGTAGGGAAAGGTTGGCTTAAAAGAATTTAGGGTTCTGAATATCAGTGGTTCTAAGACATCTTAATCAGTGATGGGTGAACTGACCTTGGCATGATGCATAATTTGCTTACTAAGTTACGAATCCACCATTATAAATTTAGACCAAAGTTCTTTGCTATTATAAGTTTTTGAATTATATTTGATTTTTTGCACATGTACGTGGCATTTCTTCAAATGTGATTGGTTATTTTATGATTTCAGATCCAAACTATTAAACTGCTTGGTTCCTTTGGCAAAGAGTAACTAAGGGTGCAATCCTATGTTTAGACAGAAAAACTGCCTACAGCTCCCAGCATTCCCCAGCCAGCCATGGGAATTGGATTGCATAGGATTGCACCCTAAAGTGTTAAGGTAAAATCACTCCACATGCATATGCTTTGCAAATGGGACCTTTTAATTTCCTTTGGAAAGTAAAAGATTACAGCTATCAACATTTGATCATGTGCGAAGATGGCAGAGTTTAGATATTTAGTCATGCAGAGTGAACAGTTAAGGAAAATAGGAATTAACAACTCTACTAGATTTGACTTATCAGCTGACTAATTTTTGAGATCCAGCAGCATCACTAATCTTAAGTGGTTTATGACATTTGTAGATTGCACTATTGTTATTGTTCTCATAGCAAAAATGTATTATGAGATTAACAGACTACATGACCTCTTTGGGGAAGGATTTATTAAGATTTCAGTACTTCTTCCTCCTAGATCTTTTTACACAAGAGAGCTGTGTGTGTGTGTGTGTGTGTAATTACTATTAATTCCTGTAGAAACCCAAGGTTGGGTCACAGATTAATTGTTTCTTCAACGACAGAATGAACAGAAATCCTGAATAATGGCTGTTTGTGTAAGAGTTAGACAAGCTGCTTTAATTTTGACTTTTATCCAACACATTTCTTGGGATCTTATTTCTCCCACTCCCCTATCCCATCCCCAAGATCAATGTTGTTTCTCAAGCTATCAAAATCAATTCCAGCTGAAAAGTTGATAGGACTCATGTTGTTAGCATCATGAATCAGTGGGCCTTCTGTCTCCTTTGTCATCTGAAGGGGAAAAAAATGGATTTCCTCCAGAACCCAGTCCGCAAACCAGAAGTGAGTATGTATGAATCACTGTGGTTTACACTCACTTAGGAATTAAATAATTTCTGGTTCTTTTAGTGTTAACAAATCAGCAGCTTGCTTTTTAGTCTCCCATCCTCTAGTAATTGCTTGATTAAAACCAGCTAAGCCAAGTACAAGGCCCCTCCGCAGCTGGCCTGTATTGCAGATACACCACTCTACAACAATTTATTTTTCTGACCATTTTATATTTTTCACCGCAGTTTGAGACTGGGGTCCTTGGTAGATAGGTATTATCCTTAAAAAAAAAAAAAAAAAAGTCAGTCAGGAATATTTAAGAAACTATGTGGATTCTTTTCAACAGTTTCGCTGAAAATATTTTTATTTATTTATTTATTATATTTATACCCCACCTTTTTTCCTGCAAGGAACCCAAGGCGGCTTACATAATCCTCCTCCTCCTCTCCATTTTATCCTCACAACAACCCTGTGAGGCAGGTTAGGCTGAGAGTCAGTGACTGGCCCAAAGTCACCCAGTGAGTTTCATGGCCGAGCGGGGACTAGAACCCGGATCTCCCGAGTCCCAGTCTAGCACAAATATAATGCATGGATTGACTAGAGTCTCCTGGATTATGCCATAAAAGGGAGCAGAGGCCTGTCCTAAGAGATTCAGTTGACCATCCTTCTTACAAGAATAACACAATGGGCAGCGCGATCCAATGTGGCTGCCTGTAACCCTCTGAACTCGGAGGATTATGGGCATCATATCAAAGATGGAACATGGAAAGTCACCTCTGTGCTTCTCCCACCCTGCAAAAGACCTAGATGGCCGATTTTAGCGAAGTTTTTTGTGCCTGCTTGCAAGGAGGACAGGCTGAGTCACCTCACTCCTCCCCTCCCTGCCCCCCAGAACGCCCACCCAGCGCCCGCTCTGAGGTTGGTCTTGTGTCCTCAGAGCCACAGCTGGTGTGGTTCTTTCTGCACCAGCTGCGAGGGCGGAGGGAGGACACTCTGAATTCAGGGTTCCAGCTCTGACCTCGCAGTAGATTTCTGAGGTCGGAGCTGGGTCCTGAATTATCCTATGGATGTCTAGACAGCATCTAGCAGCCATAGGATTGCGCCCTTAGTGACATTTGCATCGAGTGGCATGAATATATAATTAAAGTTACTTCTCCAGGCAGCAGTTTCCCTGCATGCTGGTTTCCCCTCAAGTTTATTTATTCTTTTATTTATATCCCACCCTTTCTCCATGTTTTATCCTCATGGCAATTTATTTAATTTTATTTATTGAATTTATTAAATGCCCCATGAAATAAATTTCTCTAGGTGTTCGATGATGATGATGATGATGATGATACAAAAATCACAATAAAATCAACAATATAAAATTAATAAACAAGCCAACACAGCATAAAATACAATATCAGGTATAGGATGTAAAACCACTTTGCAGAGACTAAGATAATAAAACACAAATACACTAAAATATTTAAAATACTTTAAAAAAAATTATTGAAAGTAAACAACCCTGTAAAGCAGGATATGCTAAGAAAGGTTCATCTCCAGATTTTAGCGAGCCCTCACCAAAGTATCCTCTGGTGTCCCACCTCCTATGTCAGAGGGCCCCATGGGTTTCCTTGGTGACAGCTGTCAGCTCTTTTAATTCCCACAATGCTCCAGAACAGATGATGTAGCACCTCTTTGGCATCATGGGAAATTAAAACCATTCTATGATTCTATTCTATTCTATGATTCTACAGTTCTCATAAGCCATCACCAGCATAGCCAGTGGTCAGGAGTTGTGGAAAAAGGTACGGGTGGTTGAGAATTACATTTGGTTCATTTTTTGATAAGAATTTACCAAAATCCACACATTTGGGATGGAAAGAACTTGAGAGTTTAAAAAACTGAATGTGGGATTGAGTGAAACAGACAGATTTGTCCGACCAGGCAGAGGGCTCTGAGTGCTTTGCACTTAATTGTCTGGGTTTGAATCCTTTGGCATTCAATCATGTTCATGGTGCTAAATTTGGGTTAGCTCCTCTTTCTTTCTGTCAGGGTCCTCATCTTTAACAGCTATATGGCAGGCAGGTACAACATGGTCTTTTCCATGTTGGAAATGGTTGGACCTATTGAATTCGGTTTCTGCAAATGGGCGAGAATTTAGTTTCAGTTCATTTTTTAATAAGAATTCACCGAAATTCACATATTTCTTTATAAAGAATGGAAAGAACTTGAGATTTAAAAAAATTTGAATGTGGGAGAAAATGGACAAATTCATCCATCCCTTGGAAGCTGTAGTCCAAAAAAAAAACTGGAGAGCACTAGGATGGCTACCTCTGTTTTACTCAGTAATTTTAGTTTTTTTGAATTGATATAGTATAATTTTAAAACCCTGAGTGTTATAAGTTGCATGCTATCTTCCATACTAACTTTTCAAGGTAAACATATCTAACTGTTATAGCTGAGGAGCTCAAGCAGTTATTGTAAAGAAGTCAAAGATCTTGTCAGCTCATTCACTGTAGTTATTAACATACTGCCCTTTGGGAGAGAAGGAGGTAGGGGGTTAGGAACACTGAAGCTTGCCCATTTTTAGAGTGATGTCCCTTCTGACTTTCATAAATCATACAATAGTTTAATTATAAGTATAATAGCAGGAGGCCACAACTTAGAACAGCACTGTGGAAATTAATTGTTTGGTAATAAATAAGAAGAGCTCATGTTCGTGTAGGGGTTTTTCTCTCTCTCTTCTTTTCTCTGACATCTGAAGAAAGATGGTGCTTTAGATCACATATACTGGTAGTTCTTTATCTATGGAACTATAAATGATTATCTATTGACCATTTTAGGTTTTAACCTACTCTTGTCTTAGATCTAGAATGGGGTGGGGGGGGGAGGGACAAATGGTAAAAGAATCAGGCTCCCTCTCACATGAGGGACTCAGTGGGTGGTGGAAGGATGGGATCAGCCAGGCCCCTTTTGGCTGTGAAGACAAACAGCTGCAAAATGTACAACCAAAGGAGCAGTTTAATAGAAAAGGAGGTGGACAGGCATCTTACTGCTCCTTCTTGTGAAGTTATGTTGTGATGACACATAAACCTTGAGGTGGCTTGTACATTACTGTCCTCCTGGAGCTGCTGATATCGGGGGGAAGGATTGGTGCAGTGTCATAATCAAAGCTCTTCCTTAGGCTAGCTTAGGTGAAGTTATGCTGGGCCTCAGAGGAAAATGAGCGGCCAGTGACAGAAGAGTTCACCTGGTATTTTGTTGGGTTATTCACTATATCTTTTACAGATTTGGCCGCAGCTGATTATTAGGATGGGAGAAGGATGCTTTTTGATGATATGCCATTTTATCACCAGGGTAACACCAACTAACAGATAGGGATCAGTGTTGAGTTACCCATTTAGAACTGTTTTGAACAATTTTTCTGGAATTAATACTGACCTTTGGGGACTTTAGTTTTGGTTTCGACATTCACTCCTAGCACCTGGGTGATTTAGTAGTAACCGTTACAGATGTTTTCCAATATCAGACTGATTGGTGATTATTATAAGAAGTTTCCAGTTTCTTATTTAGGTTGCCTGGGTGTATATTAATAAGCTTACACTAGTATTGTTGCCAATGGGTCAAATGTGTAAAGAAGTTGGTGCATTGGCCCAAGGTTCATTCACCGTGACATTTGCCACCTCTAGGCTATTCACTTTGGAGGAAAACTGTCTATATTCTGATACCATCATGCACCCCAGTAATCACATGTTATGGGTTACTCATAGCTGGTAAGATCTGTGTTCTCTGTTTTCTACTAACTCTGCTAGAAAATTACCAGGCCTGTTTATCCCACTACTAGGCCATTGTCTAGACATTGCTTCTCTAGGCCATAACATCCCCATCTCACCTTTTCCCTCAACCCCACAAGTGGGTCATTAACTAAGAAAGATAGCCAGACTGGACTTAGTTATGTTTACTAGAATGGCATTTGGTTTCTGAGAGTACACCTTCTTGACTTGTACCTTCAAGACTCATGACTGAAACTGCTTCCAGGCAGTCTGGAATAAGAAATCCTAACAGGTTGTACTTTGATGAAGCAAAGAAAGAACAGTACCATTTCCCCCACACTGGGCTTCAAAACTGGTCCCTTGTGCATACTGAGTGATATTCTTGACCAGCACAAGCCCACAGCTGTATATTGTCAAACAATATGTTGACTCTTAGTTAATATATTTGAATGACGATCAGGCATTAAGTGCAGAACGCTTATATGAAGGAAGATGATCGCTCACACAAGTTGCCCTGGCTAGCAGCTCACTTCTGTTTGGTTCACTGTGGAGAAATTAGCAGTTACATAGTGGAACCCAGAATCAGTACACTGCTAACGGTGGTCATTCACTTGTTGATTGCATTCTCTATTTGAGGTCTTTGATTTTAATCAGATCATTGTGTGCACATATGGATATTCCTGGTGGCCTAACCAATGAACGTAATTAAAAGAAATGATGGGCTTTCACTTTAAGCAAACATCTGGTTTTACTTTAAACAAGATGACTTAGCTGTTTCAGAAACATACTTGTAACCCCGGATTCACATTTTCATCTTAAAATATATATTTTCTCTGTTCAAGCAGCATGTTAATGTAAACACTATATATAACTGACAACCCAAATTTTTAAGAAATATTTGGTGCTCTGGGCATTAGTGAGACCACAAGAATTATTACATTTTTTATTTGATCTCTGTAAATCAGTTTCAACAGTCACTCTGATTTAAACAATTATTCTGATTTATATTCCAAGAGCTATAATTTGTAGAAAATGTAACCATGCGAGAATTTTTTTTGATATATATATATATATATATATATATATATATTGTCTTGGCAAACTAGCTTGTTGTGATGTCATGGCTTTCTATTTAATGGAAATACTGAGGGAATAGAAGGAAAATAAGCTCCTTCTTTGAAGTAGGTTTCACAAAATTTCCTTCGCCATTCCCTTAAAGTTTGCCCCAATTCATACATTCTGAGGGGCTCTGCTAAAATAACATGGCAGAAGAGCAGTGTGAGTCCCTCCCATCCTCCACACAGATAGCCTGCAGTGTGAGCTAGGCATTATGAGTGAGCTCCTGACACTTACTCGGTATGCAGAAGGTCCCAGGTTCAATTCCTGGAATCTCCAGGTAGGGGTGTGAAAGTCCCCTGCCTAAGACCCTGGAAAGTTGCTGCCAGTCTGGGCTAGATGGAGCAATGGTTTGACTCAGTATAAGGCTACTTCCTGTGTTCAGTGTGTGGAGAGACCTTTTCCCTCTCAAAAATGTGGAAATCACACAAACTGGACTTCTGTATGATGAGACACTCACACAAACTGGACTTCTATATGATGAGGCACTCATGCAGAAGGTGGGTGTTCAAACTGCAGACTGTCTGTGTGGTGGACTAAGGGTTCAGACTACTATGCCACCAGGCTATTGCAGCCTCATCCCAGCTGAATACACAAATGGAAGCTGTAAATTAATGTAATATTGGCATGCTGCTTTCCCACACACAAGGTGCACTCAAAGCAAGGTTCACAAAAACCAAGGGGCCCTATTTGTTAACTGTTAGTTTACTGATTTTAAATAGTTTAGCTGATGAAGACATGCTTTATTTCAGCCTTGTAGTATAAACCACTTTGAGATATATTTTCAGATATGGGAAGCAGTCTATAGATTGATTAAATAAATGAAAATAAATGAAAGATAACGGTAATAATGCTGTCCCAAAAGAACAGCATATGAGTAAAATAAATAACATTTAAATTCATATATCAGAAAATAACACTCACATCAGTAAAGTAAAATCAAACACATAACAGCATATCAATAAAAGAATCAATCAACAATAACTCAAAAACGGTTCATAAAAAATAATCAATAAACGTAATTTATTTATTTATTTATTTATTATATTTATCAATCGCCCATCTGGCCGGTCACCCGGCCACCCTGGGCGATGTACAATCAAAATACAGTAAAACACAATAAAATACAATAATTAAAACAATATAAAAAATTCTCATTAAAAACCTAACCCACCCCATATTCCCGCCTGAACAGCCATGTTTCTAATGCACGGCGGAAGCTCATCACGGAGGGGGCATGGCGAAGGTCACTAGGGAGGGAGTTCCATAATGTGGGGGCCGCCACAGAGAAGGCCCTCTTCCTAGTCCCCACCAGCCTGGCTGCTCTGGCTGATGGGATAAGGAGAAGGCCGTCCGTGGCAGACCTTGTTGAGCGGCCTACTTGATGTTGCTGGAGGCGCTCCTTGAGATAAGCTGGGCCGGAGCCGTGTAGGGTTTTAAAGGTCAAAACCAACACCTTGAATTCGGCTCGGCAAGCAACTGGTAGCCAGTGCAACTCATTAAGCACTGGCGTGATGTGATCACGCCGGCGGCTGCCCTTAATCAGGCGAGCCGCCGTGTTCTGTACCAGCTGAAGCTTCCGGACCGTCTTCAAGGGTAACCCCACGTAGAGCGCATTACAGTAGTCTAGGCGAGAGGAGACCAAGGCATGAACCACTGATGGGAGCAGGTGATTAGGAAGGTAGGGGCGCAGCTGCCGTATCAGATGGAGTTGATACAGCGCCGCCCGGCTCACAGCTGCCACCTGAGCCTCCATGGACAGCTGGGAGTCTAGAATGACCCCCAAGCTGCGGACCTGGTCCTTCAGGGGTAGATGTACCCCATTTAGCACCAGGTCAACATCCCCTAACCTTCCCTTGTCCCCCACCAGAAGTACCTCGGTCTTGTCAGGGTTCAGCTTCAGCATGTTCCTTCCCATCCAGCCAGCCACTGACTCCAGGCACTTGGACAGGGTCTCAACGGCCAACCTCGGTGAGGACTTGAAACAGAGGTAGAGCTGCGTGTCATCCGCATACTGATGACACTGCACCCCAAACCTCCTGATGATAGCTCCCAGCGGCTTGAGGTAGATGTTGAATAACATCGGGGAGAGGATGGAACCCTGCAGCACTCCACAAGTGAGCAGCCGAGGGTCCTAAGCCTCCTCCCCGAGAACTACCCTCTGATACCTTCCAGAGAGGAAGGACCGGAACCACTGCAATACAGTGCCTCCCAAGCCCAACCCCTCCAGGCGGTCCAGGAGGATACCGTGGTCAACGGTATCAAAAGCCGCTGAGAGATCGAGGAGGACTAGAAAGGAGCATTCGCCCCATCCAAAGCCCTCCTCATATCATCCACCAAGGCAACCAAGGCCGTCTCCGTCCCATGTCCAGACCTGAAGCCCGACTGGCACGGATCCAAATAATCGGCTTCATCCAAGTGTGCCTTCAACTGAGCACCCACCACACGCTCGATCACCTTGCCCAGAAATAGTAAATTGGAGACTGGGTGAAAGTTGTTTAAATCCTGGGGATCCAAGGAGGGCTTCTTTAGAAGCGGTCTTATTACTGCCTCCTTGAGGGCTGATGGCATCACTCCCTCCTCGAGGGAGGCATTCACCACCACCTTGATCCCCTCACCCAGTCTCTCCCTGCAGCTCATGATGAGCCAGGATGGGCAAGGGTCAAGCAAGCAGGTGGTCGGCCTCACAGATGAAAGCACCTTGTCCACTTCATCAGAAGGAAGAAGCTGAAACCGATCCCACAAAACCGGTCTGCCATTGGCCTCCTCCCGCTCACTCCCTGTGTCCACGACGTACGATATCCCACTCCTAATCCGATTGATTTTATCTGCGAAGTGCTTCGCTAAAGCCTCACAGGAGGCTTTTGACTGTTCCAGTGGGTCCGGAGCGACTGGACCGACCAGACTCCGGACCACTTGGAACAGCCTCCTGGGGCAGCACTCTGCAGACGCAATGGAGGCAGCATAGAAATTCTTTTTTGCTGCCTTCACCGCCACCCGGTAGGCTGAAGATGCAGTTCTAACCCGTGTTCGATCGTCTTCGGAGCGGGAATTTCGCCATCGGCGCTCTAGCCTTCTCACCTCTTGTTATAATATAAACAATTTATATAATATAAACATTTCCAGTTGTAAGCCTAAAAACAACAATTCAGCAACATGACAACATTACTAATAATCTAGTTAAGAAACAAAATACAGAAAGGCAGCATCCAACCAACCTGTTGCAACAGAGTAAAACCCAACTAGAAAATTAACTACAGTGCCCGGCTGCCCGCAGAGCTAATAAATCTCCACTTCTGACCCTAAATACAACAAGGGAGGGTCACATGACTTACACTGGGTGGCAGCAGCCATCTCTCATTCTTTCATGGCAGCTTGCCTCCCAGCTGTCACTGTTCCCATCATGTCTTCTCCAATCACGATGCCGATTATTCAGTTGTTCATTCAACAACATTCATGTGAAAAGCTTACTTTTAAGCTGGGTGGGGAGGCCACCACAGGTGACTGACTTTGGAGTACCTTAAGAGGGTGGGAAAATGTTGAATTATTTCTTTTCATATTTGATCTACCTCCACGGGGGGAAGGGGATTTTTAGATTTGCTGTTGTTGTGGGCTGTGTCTGCATGAGAACGATAGTGAAAAAAGTATGGGTTGGATCCAGATGTAGTCATGCTGAGAGTAGACCACCTGAAAGCAGATGGACTTAAATTAGTCATGACTAACTTGTCCCATTGATTTCAATGAGTAAGTCTGGATCCAACCCAATGAAAAGAATATTCAGTGGTAGTAAACAGGGCTCATCACTTGATGCTTGTGTATTCTTATCAGTTAAGAACGTTTGTATAATGCCCCCCCCTTACAACGAAAAAGAATAATTTTAGTCTGCATATTTTGCAAAGCAGAATACCTAAAAGTTACGTATACATTTCACACTCACACACACAGCAAGATGGGGAAAATGTCATTTCTTCCCATTTATCAGCAGTAGAAGAAAGAATGGGACTTTCACCATTATAACACTATCTAATCTGGTTTATTGTGAGATCTGAGAGAAGATAAGTGTGTTTTATTAAACTGCTAGATCTCATGCACTTCATCACATCTGCTTTCATGTATATATATATATATATATATATATATATCAAAATAAATGAAAGGTTATTAAGAGAAGCCCTTCATTATAAAAAGCATACGGTACTGCTATATACAATAGAATGAAAAACAGTGAAGAAAAATCTATTCATATGGAAGCCATCCATCTGGATACACCTAGATAGAGTATGTGGGGATTTCCAGCACTATTGAAAAGGTTATCCCTAGTACAAGATATTAAAAATATGCCTGATGTGATTTAGGGATTTGAAGCATCACTTCAAGCACTTCAGAAAGAGAGAGAAATCTGAATCCATGCTGGAAATGTAGGAAATTTTGTGTACTTTGCCATAGCACAGAGGGTGTGGGGTGGGTGTGGGGTGCAGGGCGGGGGGGGGGATAACAGGATATATATGGAATGTATATTTCAAATGTGATAATTTGTTCAGATGTAAAACTACAAATTAATAAGTTTGCTTGCTAAATCCAGTTTCTTACCATGCCTCTCCCACATTCACTCTCTGAAGGATTAATTCAAAAATGGTCCTGATGCCAAAACTTTGCATTGCCTGACAAAGACTTATATGCAGAATGTTTTATTACTATGAAGGGATATTTTATTGATGCAGCTTCAGAATTATGGTTTTAGGGTGCAACCTTATGTGATCCATAAGGCATAGAATATCCTAATATGACCAGTATTCACATATGGCCGGCTGCTTTTCTTTTTGTGACAGGTGGGCCCATTTTCTCTGATATATTTAGTACATATTATAAACACATTCACCCCAAGCCAGCCGGCTGGATGAGAAATTGTTTTACAAACAGGTTCTGCATATGGAATATCTGACTGAGACTTCATACATATTCCTTGGCTAGTGGATTGGGCTGATTCTCCGGTCCAATCCTCCAGCCTGGACGTGTGCATGCGGTATGAGTCAGATACTCCATAATAGCACTGATCCGTTGGTTGCCCATCTCTGTCAAACAGCTGATCGGTCTATTGAGGTATTTCTATCCCTTCATAGTAATAAAACATTCTGCATATAAGTCTTTGTCAGGCAATTGAGGTATTTCTAAACTAGCCGGATTGGGGCCTGCATGAATTATTTAATACACACACTTTCAATTAATCTTCCAAAATCTTACTTTTTCTTTTCTTTCCTTTTTGTTTTTGTTTTGCATATTTGAAAAATAAAACCGCTCATTTTGTGAACTGGCAACTGTTTCAGCTCCACCTGCACAAGTAAATGAGCAAAACTTACATCGGACATGACCTCAGCACTAGCCATATATCATGTTCTTCCAGCTGTAGTTGACGTTTTATGCTAGTTGTATCCATATTTTTGATTCATTCTGCAATATTTTCTCCCCAAATGCCAGTCACAATTGAGTACTTTTCTTTCTTTCTTTCTTTCTTGGTCCAATAAATAAAATTGATGTTCAGCTCTTCGCAAGAGTGAAAATACAGTGACCAGTTCCTTTTCTGTGGGACTATAGCTTTTGCAATTGGTGGAGGAAATGAAGTTGAAATGAAGCCTGTCTTTGTGGACATGTACAAGTGATTTGAATACTTGGGTTTAAGCTGAATCAGCGCCACCTCCATGTTTGTACTTCCAAGGTCTTCTGCAGGTGGGATATTCATACAGAAGCTCACAAGAGTCAGTCTGTGCAAAAATGAGAACGACGAAAAGCGGGTGGTGGTGGTGGTGGAGTGGCAGATAGGTTAACAGAGTACAATAAAGCTTTCATACAAAGAAGTGAGTGCTGAAATGATGTGGAGTAGCTTAGAAAAGCATTAGCAAGTATATGGAAGCAGTTTGTCAAAATTATGTCTGATTAAAAGAGTAAGAACAGGCCTTCTCTGTTCTCTAATTTATAGAACTCAAGGTCAGAGGTATCTGTTGAAGGCAGCCATGGCTTGGTTAGTTTCTGTATTGCAATATACATCAACCTCTGAAAGCGGAGAAAGACACACAGAGGGAGAGAGTGCCAAAACTATAGATTCAACTGATCTACATGTTCAGAAAAAACGTGTGAGGTGATGCAGCCCCCCAGGGACTGTAATGCCAAAATGCACATAGGGGAATGTCTGATTGACATGGGAAAGCAACCAACCCCCCCCCCACCCACTTCATGATGGCTAGTTCATGTGATCCTTTGAAAGGGAACATGTAGTTTAAAGAAATAACACGTGAGGTGCACGTGTGTCCTTCACTTGGGTACACCTTCCCAAATACAAAAAATCAGTTGCAAATGGAGCCTCCGACACTTTTGCAGGGTATTCTGCTGCAAAGGAAGAAGGAGACAAGGGAAGAATTTTGTATTTCCACTTCCCACGGGCAGGGAAGGCAGTTAGGAAATCATGTCATGGGCTTCTCTCTATCAATCTGCAGAGGAAGGAGAAGATAATGAAGACAAGTATAGAACTCTGTGCCCTCTTCCTCCAGCTGCAGATGCAAGTCATAGTAACATAGAATTCTGTCTTATACTGATTCAGACCATTGGTCCATCTAGCCTGGTATTAAACCATTATGTAGGCAATGCAGTGCGCATGACACAGCACTGCAAAATAAAACAAATTACCAGCAAATCCAGTACACACACACACACACACACACACACACACACACATTTTAAAATGTGAAATGTTTTGGCATAAAACACCAGCTTCAGTTGCTGGCTAATCCTTTTCTAAGCTACTCTACATTAGTGGTGGGCGATCCTCCCACCACCCGACTTGCAGCACGCTTGGTGAGTGCTGCCACCATGCCTGCCAAGATGCAATGAAAGCGAGCGCCAGCCAAGACGCTCGCTGGACTTCTGGGTTCCCTCCAGAGCGCTTTTTACGTAGAAAATAGCGTACAATAAGTTAAAAGTGGCTGCGATTTGCATAACGTATGCAAATCGCAGCAGTTTTTAATGTATCTTACGCCATTTTCTATGTAAAAAATGCTCCGGAGGGAACCCGGAAGTCGCTTCCCCGGCTCAGCTCAGGAGAATGTGAGTCGAGTCAGGGAAGCAGGTAGATTGAGCAGAGCTTGGGGGGTTGAGCCCAGTGAGTTCGTCGGACTTCCACTCCCCGAACAAGCTCTGTGCACATCCCTACCATTGCTTCAGTGACTGAAGCTGGTGTTTCACATTTTAAAACCTGTTTATATATATATATCATAAACATATCTCAAATATAAATATATATAAATCTATACATTTAGGAACCAGATGCGCTATTGTTGGTCATTTGTTTTCTTTTGTAGCCTATTATTGTCAACACTGACTGGCAGCAGCTCTCCAGGTTTTCAGGCAGGAGTTTTTCCTACCCTTCTTGGAGATGTCGGGGATTGAACCTGGGACCTTCTGCATGCAAAGCAGGTGCTCTACCACTGAATCACAGCCCTCTCCCTTGGAATCAGCCTGGCTTCTCTCTCCCTTTCAGAGGCTTTGTACAAACAAAGCATGAAATTGATGGTAGGACAGACAGGCCTTTCTCCATATTTTTTTCTACGAAACTGGTATGGTTCTCTCATGATTATGGTGGACACATGTCCTACTTTACTTTTCAGTCCTCTGTTTGAAGGGCTGCTCAGTCCAAGTCTGGTTTAAAAATAGAGAACCATGAGAAAGAACAAGCAGGGACACAGAAGTTGTCCATCAGCAGGTAATGCCTGGACAGGAGACACAGGTCACCTGTCACAGTCTTCCTCGCTATGGTGAGATGTATTGTATTTCTATTTAAATTCTAGTAATTTGCATCTATAGATATAAATGAGCATATGCACATTTTATGAAAATCTGTTTCCTGCTTTGTCTGCTTTTTTTGTGGCCCTCCAATGCATGATCTATTGGAAATAATGCCTCCAGATCTCATTCGCAGGCATTTTTTTTGCAGCAACCATAACATTAATAAAAAGTATAGGCAGCTGTGTTGGTCCATATGAACTAAAATGTCACAAAATAGTGAACAAGCTTTTGAGTTCTCCAGAATTCTTCGTCAGGCTAGATGTTAAACAAAATGGGGGAGGAGGGGAGAAAAAGCTGTGAGTAGTTGCAGAAGGATTTTGCAGAACTTTTGCAGCCTTCCCCAATTTGTCTAGTGAAAATAAAGGAGATTGGAGGATGGGAAGGCAAAGATCGCCTCCACTGTTCCTCCTCCTTCTGTCTTCAGTCTGGCAGGTCATAGAAATCCCGGAAGCCTCCAAGTTTGCGGGCTTCCGAGCAGTGAGGGCGCAGTCCAAATACAGAAGGATTTTTGCAGGAATGATTGGATTAGCCTCTCAAGGTGCAAGGCATGCGTCAGGATTCATCTAGAACAGCCTTCCCCAATTTGGGGCATGGATGGCTGGGGCATGCTGGGGGTTATAGTCCCACACACCTGAAGGGCTCCAGGTTGTGGAAGGCTGATATAGGAACACACACACACACACACACACACACACACCTGAGACAAAATTAGTACAGAAAAAGCAAACATGGATGTTTTCCCATTTTTGAGAATATAAGGTACTTACTCGGTTCTGTTTCAAGCCCTAAGCAGAACACACATTAATGTAACATAAATAACATCAACATTTTCCAAAATGGGGACAGTGCATCATAGATGGCCATCAGTATGCAAGTCTTTGGATTGTATGATCGGCCACAGGTTCCTGTGCAGCAAGTTATTACAGCTCTTTCATTTAATAGCCTCCAGGGCCCCTGCTGCTCTTTGTGTAAATACAAGTGCCCCTGATGATGTGACAGACTATTGCATTGTGCATCTAGAAGATCAATCCTATGGCCCCTTGGCGAGGGTCCCAGAGACTATTGGATGGCTCAGAAAACCCCTTCCAAGGACAGAGATAGCAATCCAACCTTGGAAGGGGAAGTTGGAGATCTGCCCCCTTGCAGCCAGTGTGGAGAGAATCGTGCTGGCTGCTTCTCCAAGGTTGGAAAATCAACCTCGGCGAGGGGGAAAAGGGGATGCTCCACTCGGCAGGGAGGGGAGGAGAGTGGAGAGGCCAGGACATGATTTATCCTGAGCCCCCTCCTCCACTTCCTTCCCTCCCCTTCCAAAGCATTCTCGCTAGATAGGCTGAAAAGCCTGTCTAGTGAAAATAAAGGAGATTGGAGGATGGGAAGGCAAAGATCGCCTCCACTGTTCCTCCTCCTTCTGTCTTCAGTCCGGCAGGTCATAGAAATGCCGGAAGCCTCCAAGTTTGCGGGCTTCCGAGCAGTGAGGGCGCAGTCCAAAGAACTGTGCCCTAACCTACTGGTGAAGAGGACTGGGGATTTGGAAAGCACAGCCAACATTTGCTCATTGTTATCATTGGACCCGAGATACCTGCAAAGGGTCATATATACCTATACGAGGCTGCAAAAAAGTCAGACCACTGGTCCATTTAACCTAGTATTGCCTACTTTGACTGACAGTGGCTCTCCAGGTTCTCAGATAGAGATCTTTCACAT
This sequence comes from Shinisaurus crocodilurus, assembly GCA_021292165.1. Classification (NCBI taxonomy): domain Eukaryota; kingdom Metazoa; phylum Chordata; class Lepidosauria; order Squamata; family Shinisauridae; genus Shinisaurus; species Shinisaurus crocodilurus. The sequence goes on from CM037879.1 coordinate 159,551,716, forward strand.
TACCTTCTACCTGATCATATTTAAACTGAGATGGAACCTGGGACCTTTTGCATGCAAAGCATGTGCTCTGCCCCTACCACTGGCCATTGTCTGAAGGCAGTGAGGCACATACTGAAGTTAAGCAGATCTGGATCTAGTCAGTGTCTATATATGTATGGGGGATTTCCTCTCCCCACTACTGCCACCTCCTATGGGGAAACTGCTCCTTCACTGGGCGGTCCCACCTATGGGGTTTCCTATTTATAGCAAATGTTTATATTTATGGGCCCAAGGAACTCTCTGCCACTATAACAGAGTTCCACAAGCTGACCCTTTCCTGATGCCACCAATTCTGTTAGAATATTTTAAAATCTCCAGTATCTTATATAAGAGGCTTAGGCACCAACACTAGAGATAAATTGAACTATTAAACAAGTAACTTATTAAAGGGATATTTTGTACATAAAGGATTACTAATATTTTCTTTGGGGTTTTCAAAAGACTGCTTAGTGACAGTCACAATTCTTTAGGACTCAAGAGACATTGTTGCTGTTACAAGCTTCTAAGGACTTCTTTTACCTCAGGCCAAATTCCCTAAACATCCACGCCAGCCAAATACCCTTACAACCAGGTCCAGTTTTGGGGTACAGTCTTCCTGTTGTATTACTGGCTGCTTGGACTGTTTATCTGGGTTTTTACTGCCTGCTTATATAACCTTTCTCTGGCAAGAACTTAGGGCAGCCTCTTGGCATAACACAGCCACCTGCTCCTTACTCCTGATCTTCACCAGCCACATAAGGTTATCACACAGAGAAAGAATAGCTATTCCCTTTCTCCTCAGCTTTCTCTTAATCCTTTTTTTTTTTTTACAATACCACACACCAACCAGCAGACCTTCTCCCTCTCTCTCCACAGACTAACTCTGACTCAACTCCTAACTGTCAACTGTCCTACCTTAACTGTCATTTTCCAGCCGCTCTTTTCCACCTAGCTAGAATTCCCAGCCAATCAGAATTGAATTTACCTGATCCAGGCCACATCTAACAATATTCAAAGCAATTGTATCTCTCTCCCCATTCGGAATATCACTAAACAACTACTACACAGGCCTGTGAGAGAAACGAAACAAGGCCTCAGGCCTACAGACACACTGTAGCCACACAGACACCACACAAATTCAGGGCCAGATTAAGATAGGGGCTATTGGAGCTGCAGCTCCAGGCCCCTACCACAAAATAGGCCCACCGAGAGAGCCTGGTGGAATGGAGGCTGCCGTCAGGTCAGGTCGGGTCGGGTCGCCCCCCCGCCTCCCAGCCCCCTCGCCTGGAGATCCGCGCCTGGCCGGCCACCCGCGCGCCCTTCTGCTCCGGCTGCTTCTCCCCACTCTCCTCTGGCTGTTGACAAGCCCAGCACCAGGAAGTCCAGCCCCCTCCCAACCAGCTGACTGGCTGCTGCCGCCGCCCCCTCCCCAAGCCAGAGCTGCCTTAACCCTTCCAGCACCTCTGCAGCGGCCGCCGCAACCCAGCCAGCTCCTCTTGACCCTTTCTTTCCTGCCCCTCAACAGCTGCGCCGCCGTTAACCCTTTGGCTTCTGCGGCCTTGTGGACGCGGTGTCTTGCCGTGCTGGGCTCCGGCCGGGGCCGGGTGACGCGACAAGGGAAGGTTCCCGAAGTTGTCGGGGCTGAGGGAGAGACCTACCCAAGGACTTTCAGGGATCGGAGCCCGGCTCTCAGGCTGCCCGTGCACCGGCGGCAGCTGCTGAGGCGCAAGAAGCGATCTCCCCCGACTCCAGTGCGATGATCCAGGCGACAGAGCTCAGCCGGGGGCGGATGGTTTGGTTTGGGCGGCTGCGCCAGGCTGGCTTCCGCACCCGCGTCCTCCTCACCTGGGGAGGCCCCAGGGCAGCTGCCCCTCCACCCGCGCCAGGGTGCGGCAGAACGCAGGGGCTGCTCAGGAAGGAGCCCCCCCCACGACTCCAAACGTGCGGCATGAGGGACAGGCATTCTGCACATGCTCGGGCCTGATCTTATTGCCACTACTTGGCGAGGGGCAGCTTCTGGAAATGAGAGGCAGGCAGAGACCTGGGAGCATGTGCAGAGGGCTCTTTCCTCACCCCCGAAGCGTCACAGCTCACACAGCTCACACAGCTGCTGGGCCGCCTCCCTGCAAGCCTCGCCCGCCAACACCCCTCTCTGCAAGTGGGAAAGGGGGAGTGAGAGGAGGGAATCGCCATGGGAACAGAGCTTTGCACAACACTGACTGCCCTTTCACTACGGCTGGGAATCATGGGAGTTGTAGTCCAACACATCTGGAGGGCACCAGGTCAGGGAAGGCTGCACCAAAGGATTGGGAGCAACTTTTTCCAGTGCAGGGTCCCCAGATGGCTTGGGACTACAGCTCCCATCATCCCCAATCAGCATGGCCCATGGCCATGGATGATGGGAGCCAAAGTCCAACATCTGAGCACTCCACGTTGGGAAAGGCCAGATTAGGGAATGTCCCAGGGCTACCCAGCATGAGGCAGCAGGGGCCCCACCCCAGTGCGAACAAGGAAGGGCCCCGTTCCTAAAAGCGAGGGATTCATTTGGTGACACAAGCCCACCAGGAAACTCTCCAATCCCACAGGTGTGGTTTCTCAGCAATGAGAAAAAGGCACCCTGCACATGCTCTGGGACGCTCCATCCCTTGTTTCCATTTCCATGTGTTCCAGGCGGGCTCTTTCCCTCCTGCCCCCTATGCTGAGAGAGAGCGAGGGGCTGAGCCAGGTCAAGGCAGGGGACGCACACACTCCTATGGGGGCTTCTTCTGCCAACCCCCTTTTGCCCCGCCCTCAGCCTCACAGCGAGGCCTAGCTCAGTCAGGGCAAGACCTGGAAGGAACGGCCCCCTCTGCTGTCGTGGGTAGAAAAGGCCAAGGACTCAACCCCCCCGGAGGGCACAGAGGCAGCGGTGGCGCAAAGGGCCCTTTGTGCCTTAAAACCTGTAAAAAAGAACAGTGCCTCTGAGTGCATGCAAAGTGCCTCCCCCTCTCCTCTGAATAACCAAAACCGAAGCAGCCCCCACGAGATTAAGAAAAAGGCACCAGGTCTAGGCTGCCATGAGCATCAGCGGCCCCCTTCCGTCCACCCCACCCCCACCCACATGATGTGCAAGTTGCCAACTTCTAGCCTTTGAAAAGTAGCTTGCTCAACGGCTGCTGGTGGTGAGGCACAACTGGAGCCCCTCCCCAAAGACGGTCCGGGGGAGACTACTGGCATGTGCCCGGCGGGGCATGTGCCTAGCCACTGTGGGAAAGAGGGCGCTGGACGATGAGACAGCCCGCCTTGATCTGGTCCAGCTCTTCTCTGCTACCCCTTTAAACCCTTGCTGGCCCATCAACGTTACCTTCCTCCTCCTCCTCCTCCTCCCCCCCTCCCCCTGCTGATTTTACTCTGGAAAGCCAAGCCCCCTTCTTTTTGTGGCAATCCACAGCAAAACATCCAGGCCAGAAGGAGATGGGGGCTGAATGACGGCCCCCACGGACCCGGAGACCCAAAGGGCACTCGTGGGCAGGCTGGGAGCGGCGAGGAGAAACCCGCCGCCCCGAAGCCAGAATCCAGCCGTCCAGGGGTGCCAGGGAGCCGGCTGCTGCGCGCTCCCACCCACTGGCTGGAGGAGAGGGGCCTCCCTCGGGATCGGCCTCCTGCCATGGGTCGCTTTTGCACTGGTCCCTGCGCAGAATGTAGAAGGGATGGAGTACATTAAAAAAAAAATGCCCATGCCTTATCATCCAGTTTTAAGAAAACAACCAGATGGTAAGAAGAGTTGAGAAAGTGGCAAGTAATTAGAATAATCCTCTAGCTTCCTGCTTTTATAGTAGTGGTTGCTATTTATTTCAAGAGTTACTCTCTGCACCATAATCATAACGCAGGCTGTATTGATTATGATGCAATAATAATAACAACAACAACAACAACAATAATAATAATAATAATAATAATAATAATACTTTAAGGAACAAATTTTTATGAGCCAAACATCATACACTTATATTTAAATTGTTTATATGGTTTATGTTTATTTAAAAATGGTTGTTGTGAATGTTCTATTTATAACGCTTTTATTGAGTTAACAAGCTTATTGTTTACAAAAAAAGAAATATTTTCAATATGTTTCTGTTTTGGCACTTTAATGGTAATTAAAATATTTAATTTGTTTTAATATAAAATTGCGTCTTCATTTTATTTATTTCCATTAAAAGGCTCACCAAAATCCTCAGCACCAGGCCCATAATGCTCTTAATCCGGCCCTGCACAAATTAATAATCTCAGAACAACAATAGTTATATACAGGTATTTCTTCACAATGGGAGACTGCCTTGGAACCCTATGTATATATGACCTTAACTTCCATGGAAGAAAGGCAGCATTTAAATAAATAATGCCAGCTCAGCAAGGAATCCTGCTGGCACTTTGGACTGGATCTATTATTAAATATGGATTACCCATCTCAACTCATTACATTCCTTCCAAAAATGCTTTTAAAAATGTACCGGATCAAAGCATACATATTCCCAAGTCGAAATGAAAATATTGAGGGAACAATAGAAGCCACTTTCAGAAGGAATTGTCAGAACAAACATATCTCAAACCAATGAAAGTGAACAAAATGGAATGAGTATCTCCCAGAAATGTATTAGATGTCTACATATTTTACAAACCTGACCACAACGTATTTTCTAAAACAATGGCTACCTCTTCAGCGAAGTCAGGCCTGTCAAAGAATACATTTTTCCTATGCAGTCAAGTTTTACATGTAACGGATTCCAACTCTGTATATTTTTGTGTGGTGGCAGTTAAGTAAAATATATGGATACTTCGGCACATTTGCTTGCTTGCGGAATGGGAAAGATCCACACCATTTAGTGCTGGTTCCAGAGTAATTGAAAACCCCAAGCAACACTTAAGGGCATTCATTTTTAGCAACAACAATAGCCCTTGTTGATTTAGGATTTCATCCCTTTCCCACTGAAATCAAAGACAGTCTTCTATGAGAGTTAGAGGTTGGGTTGGTGGTGATGGTATTGTACATACTGTAATCAATAGCAAAATATAAATGTAATCAGTGTAATTCACTAGAATCGAGGAGTTATGAAACAAACTCACAGCACAATATTATACATGTCTACTCAGCAGTAAGTTCTACTGAGTTCAGTGGGACTTACAGTAAATGGGTATAGCACTGCAGTCTTAGAGTCATGGCCTGCCATCCAAAGATCTTTCTTAGGTACACAGAAGTGCTTCAGTGTATGCACTGGGATATTTTGCCCCACTCCCAGCTGGAGTTCTTTGTGCTATGTCATAGCTCACTCTCAAAGCTTTCCCATGTTTAGGAGTGATTTATGAGGTGCAATGGAAGAAAATCCACATCATTGTGACTGAATATGCAAGCCAGCCAGTCTATGGACTTTTCTACACGAGGAATTTATTGTGCACTCGTCATTCCATACTCACAGTTGTTTACACGTTCTTTAGACAATGTTGTGACCTCCAGTTTCACTTCCAGTTTTAATCAGTACTTTTAGCAAGTTTTTTTTACAGCAGGGAAAATGTGGTATTATTTGTGAAAGAGAAAGAAAACACTTTTCAACTTGTGTTATGTATTATTCCGCTATACCATAGTGCCACCTAGAGGCTATGGAGCAGAAAAGGAAACACTCTTCATTAAGTGCTTGGATCTCAATTCTGCGATGAAACCAAAAGCAGATACAATGGATTAGCAGACTCATGTTAAAAAGCAGTATTACATTGCCTATCAGGGAAGATAACAGCCTGGTTGGGCACACAAGTAAATGCTGGCAATGAAAATTGAAATCTATATGGGAGTAATAATACTAGTATATCTTACAGGGCTGTGGTAAACACTACTGAGATAACATACGTGAAGGACTTTGAACACTTGAAGTGTGCTAAAATTCTCTTAAATTATTTCTTAAAGAGAATGTCAAAAGATATAATAAAATGGTGGTGTTAAGAAATGTTTCGCGATGAATCTTACATACATATTAGATGATGAAATGAGATTTTAAAATAACATTTTTACAGCTGCAATTAAAGGTATGTATGTATTGGTTCATATAGATTTCTTACCTGTCACACAATGTATAAAGCTAAATTCTAGAACAAGTTAGGGCGCAATCCTATGGCCCTCCGACCTTGCCTGGGGGCGGCATAGGATTATTCGGAGTCCCAGCTCCAAGGTCCTGCGAGCTCAGAGCTGGGACTCTCACAGCCGAGATCCCACCCCACCCCGCTCAAAGCCGGTGTGGAAAAACCCATACTGGCTGCCTCCCTGAGGTCGTAAATCAGCCTCAGAGAGGAGGAAAAGGGATGTGGTGGGGAGGGGAATAAGCTGGGGCTGTTGGCTTATGCCATATCCAACCAGTGACCCAGGGTCCTTCCCTCCCTCTCCGTGGTGCTTCATTTAGACCACCATCTAAATGAAAAACAAGGCGCGGGGTGTGGCGACAGTGTAGGTCGCCGCCGCCAAGTCTTGCACCGTGCATTGGATGCATGTAAGCCTCTGAGTCTGGAGGCTTTCATGCATCGAGGGTGGGGGCAATTGAACTGTGCTCTTAAAATATTGTAAAATTAAATAAATTTTATAACTAAACAACAAGAAAGAAAAGCTAGACATTTTCATTAAATTAAATATCATAAAATTAGTATACCAAAATAACACCGTAATCGTGATTTTTCACACACACACACACACACACACACAAAAGTGCATATGTTTCTGTGGAGAAAAAGAGGCTCTGAGGGTTCCTACACACACATATGCATTGCACACACACACACGCATTGCACACACACACACGCCTGCACACACACACACATGCACACGCCTCCTCATGTGTAAACCAAGTAAGGCTGGGAGGAGGCGAAATGTGCATAAAGTATCGGATGGGACATGGCACCTACAGCTTTTCAGATGCAAATGTCATGAGTCATGAGTTCCCCTCCCTGCCTGGCCAGGTGAAGTTCATCCTGATTGGCTAAGAAGCAGCAAAGCTACAGAAAGGAGGGGAGGGGGGAAAAGGTATATTTCCCAACGTGTGGGTTTTGTTCTTTGTCTTTGGGTCATCACATGGTTGCTGTTGGAGCAATGGCGGCAAGCCAAGCAGAGGCCCAAGCCTTCGGGTGGCCTCAGGATCCGACCCCAGGTAGCTCCTGGTGAAATTAGCTGAATGAGGGCTTTGGTAAAGGCAAGCCTTGTGGAGGGCTACCCATCTCGGACCTTCGGGTAGGTGAAGTAGTCCCCCCGGGTGGCAAGGCTGTGCTGGACCCAACCCTGGAAGAGAACTGACCCCCAGGTAACAGAGTGTGTGCCTGGGAGATATAAGGAATCAGGTTTTGTTATTTTTGTAGCTCTATTACTTTGTACCAAAGCGTCTCTCTAATTTTGTGTGCTTCCCTCATTTCCCTATTCTTGTTGTAAAATGCTACCAGAATAAACCTTCTTTGGTTTTTTTTTATCCCACATGGTGTTTGTGGATTGCTCTGTGGTTCCAGCATCTAAATCCAGGTTACAGACAAAGGGCAAGTCCCTGAACAGAGATTCAAGTAGGATTGCAGACAGCTGAGGCTGGCAATCTGGTACCTTGAGATCTCTGGGGGTGTTGGGTCCTTTGGGGTAGGAAAGGGTGGGGGTGTGGCGGGTCAGAAATAAGAATTTCACAATAAGAAAATAAGAAGAAATAATGGAAAGGATTTTCTCCCTGATTTTGAAGAACCATGTTTCTGACATATAGTGCAAGAAATAGAATAGATTTCCAACAGAGAATGAAACACTTCTATTTAGGTGATGCTTTTCCACTGCTGGTGAAGCATCTACTGTAGTCATTTTGCTTTGTTACTGAAGATCTGAAACAAGGGCAGCTTGCAGCCAGCGAATACGGTATCTTCCATTGATATATCTCCACAGTTGCTAATAAATCCAATTACTTTTGAGCAAGGATAACATAAACTCCCCCACCCCACCTCACCCAAAGTGGGTCATGACAACATATCTTGCAATGCAACTAAGGCATAAAGCTCTTGTTTTTAGGAATCTGAACTACACATTACGTTACATGTGTGAATTTCACATAACACCGCCAGGATTGTCCTTCTCATTAGCAGTTGCGCTCTTGGGTTTCAAGCAGTCTCCCATTAATTGAAGATTTCAGGGATTGAACCTCGAATCTTCTGCATGTAAAGCATGTGGCATGTGCTGTTGGAATCTGGATCATGATGGACAGAGAGGAGGAGTTTAACTCTTCCCCCCTCACACACACATGATTAAAAACCTTCCCCACACCCAGCTGACGTTTGCATTGGGAAGGATTTCTTTTGGGACCATGGTGGGGGGAGTGTTAATCCCTTTGCGACAGCTCATCCTGCTCATCCCTTCAACAGCAGCTATTTTTTTTGTTTCAAAAAACAGTCATGCATTTAATACAACTTGTAGTTTTGGCCTAGAGTTATACTAATGATGGATTTTGTTATACTGCGGTACTGTGTTCAACGTTTAACTTTTTTTTACAGAAAGTCCTTAGCCCTATTCAAACATTACTCACATGAATGGTGTATATGCATGGTGAAGGTGCCATGCATTTAGCCCTGCCTCAATGTCGCACCACTCCTTCCACCCCCTGCTGTCGCCATGTTCAGCATAACTTCTGCAATTGGGAGCCTCCTGTACTCATAGAGGCAACCTGCACCATTTAGAACCCTGATTGTACATGCTGCTAAATTACACAGTAGTCACAGGAAACCCCCCCCACACACACACACACACTTTAGAAGTTATGAAGAACGTGGCAACAGTGAGAGGAGTGGCATAACTTTAGGGCCAGGGCTAAACACACACAGCCCCACTGCCCCTTTCATCATGGATACTCTACTCACACAAGTAACCAATGAGCAGGGCTGTTTTGTGTCACATGTTCTATAGTTTGTGAACTACTTTTGGAAGTGGTTCACTAGTTTCATGTCTCCATATTATGGCATGTATATTCTTCTTTATAACTAGGGCCAACAAGCTTTGCAAATAGAAGATACAGTCATGCCTTGGATTGAGAGCATAATTCGTTCCAGAAACGTGCTTGTAATCCAAAACGAAATCCCCCCAAAAAAATTTGTACAGAGATTTTTAATTTAAGCCGGACTACAGTACTTGTATTGCAAGACGTCGTTTGTATATCAAGTAAATAAATAAATAAATAAATATTTAAAAATTTGCTTGTCTTGCAAAACGCTCTCAAACCAAGTTACTTGCAATCCAAGGTATTACTGTACTGGGTTTTCATATATTAATACAGGGATGGGGAGCATGTGGCCCTCTAGATGTTGTTGGACTGCAGCTTCCATCATCTCTAACCATTGGCTATGTTGGCTAGGGCTGATGGGAGTGGCAGTCCAATAACATATGGAACGACATACGTAGGGGGAAAGATATTTCTGTCATATAGGCCAGGATTTCATAAGTAGGGGATGGAGAGCGTTAGGTGTCCTAGAGAGTTAGAACAGAGAGTAAAATAGGTTTAATGTATCAGAACAGATTGCTTCATACACATCATGTATTCTTACAAAGGAGTGAAAATTATTTTCACCTTGGTAAATATGTGTCATGTCCACTAACATGTAATCCTAATTTTTCTCATGCTTATTAAAAGCAAGCCATCATTGCTGGGAAATGATGCCTAACTGAAGCTCTAATACATGTGTTTGTCATTTTGTGTCATTATTTTGAAATTGGTAGCAAACTTAGCAGCAGTACTAACAACAATAGTTTTATTTTCCCACAGGCATGTCAAGCTGACAAAACCACAATGCATTCCAAAATCAAACAGTGCAGATACAAAGCCATGCAAATGTTTCTAGGCCACAACCATTAGCCTTAGCAATACTACTGCTGGAAAACAAAGATAATTAGGTAATATGCTCTGTTAGTTGTGTAAAAAAAAAAAAAATGGCTGTTGGTACTTTTGTGTTTCCATGTGGTACTGATTCCTTTGGTGATGTAAATGTTCTTGTTTACATACTATGTGGCAACCTTCCCCAAGCTGATGCCTGCCAGATGATTTGGACTACAAATCCCAACATCCCAAGTCAACAAGGCCAGAGATCAGGGATGCTGGGAGTTTTAGTCCAGAACATCTGGAAGGCACAAGGTTGGAGAAGCCTGCACTAGGATATATTCTATTTATTTATCTATCTATCTATCTATCTATCTATCTATCTATTCATTCATTCATTCATTCATTCCATTGATCAGACACACAATAAAAGTAGTTCTCCCAGTGACATACAAAATAAAGCGGATTGAAAAACACAATTGCAGTAAAACAAGAATAATCAAGCAACAAATAAAACAGCTATTCCGCAGCAGAGATCTAGCCATCTAGCAGGTGCAGGCAATCTCCTAGCACACCTGTCCCATAATGCCTGGCTCTGAGGAAGGACCCCCTCAGAGCCAGGCATTTGGTCTGACTGGCTCTCTGAAGAGCCCCACTGGACACTTTTTCTGGTCGACGTGGCTCTTCAGAAAGCCCACCCACCCTCTGGCTCCTCAGAGTATCCTCAGAGTGAGCCAAGCAGCAGGTGGTGGTGATGGCAGCTGAATGAAGCAGTGGGGTGGGGTGGGGATGCAGTGGCAGCAATGATGTGATGTGATGGGCTGAGGCAGTGGAACACTTGTCCTCTCCCACCTCACGCCTCCCAACAAGACCTCCTTGTTCTGGGAAGCCTTCTCTGTTGTCCAACCACCATTGTAATTTTAGTTTGTTTTCAACATATTGTTTTTGTTTCTTTTATCTGTTTTTGTCTTTTTATTGTTCACCGCTCCAGAATCTGCTTGATGTGGAGCGGTATAAAATACTGTAAATAATAATAATAATAATAATAATAATAATAATAATAATGGGGCTTATACTCATATTCGCTTGAACATGAGTACAGACTTTCATGTATTTGAGAAACTTGTTTTTATCAGGGTCCCTGATTGTGTGGAGGCTTCTACTTATGTTCAAGTGAGCCTTTGTAGAACCCCCCATCAGATCTCCCTGCTCAAAGAAGGAAGGTCAAGGATTGAGTGGATGTCAACACTGGAGATTGGGTGTACATGCACACCCACATCCCCACTTTTAGCCTCCAGTGAGCAGGATGAGTGCCTGCCTACATTCTGGTGCAAAACCCTTGCCCTGAACAGATATGGTATACCTTCTAGGAATTCAAGTGAGACTGAGATATGAGGCAGGAAAGGAAGTATTTCTGGAATGTTATTTTATTTTGTAAAAATCCTAAAATGCTTACATTAGTTTCATTTTTGCTGCACTCTTTCTGAGCTAAGCACTTCACTGAAATATCTTATTCACTACTTTGTTTACAGAGAAAGATGAACCTGAAGCCTCCTGGTGCAGCTTTGTTGAAAGAGTCTTTCTCTTACAGCATTGCTCCAAATGGTTTGTTTGGATTTCTTCAGAGACGACATATGTAAGATTCTCCCACTTGCCAAGAGGGAGACAGATTATCAAAGAAAGAGAACTATAGAAATATGCATATACAATTCCGTAGCATTTGATTTCATTACACCCAGAGTAGGTGAGCAGAACTGTTCATATAAAGGAGTGGAGGATGGAAGAAGACAGGATAGTTACCCCTACTGTGCCCTAAAATGGCCACTGGTCATTGTTCTGGCCTCAACACACATTGGGCTGTGTGTCTATCCTGGCAGCTAAACTCACATCCACATGTGAGTTGAAAACAACCTGAACAGCAAGCAACTAATAAATGCAGAGGAGGAAATATTTAACCATAGGAGATGGATAAATGGAAGTTGCCAGGCTGCAACTCAGGACAGCAGCAGAGAACCAGGCCAGAGGGAGGCTTATTCCTACTGAAGAATAAACTGCTTTGAATTGGACTAAAGTTTCTTCCTTTAGAGACCCTGTCAATGCATGTTAGCAGATCAGTGCATGATAGCAGATAATAAGGCCTGATCAGTTGCTGACAGATCTATACATGGGAAATTAAAGCAGATCTAAATGCAAAGACTAGGGGTGCAGTGTAACAAACAACACAATGCTTAGTTGGGACAGAGTGGTCATAGCTACTGCCAGGGCCGGTGCAAGGCAGTTTGGTGCCCTAGGCAAGATAGGATATTTAGCGCCCCCCCTTCCCACTTGAGCCCTCCCTCCCTATTTCTGGTGCCCCCTTTAGCCCTGCGCCCTAGGCAGCTGCCTAGCTGGCCTAATGGTAGCACCGGCCCTGGCTACTGCTCTCTCCACACACTCTAAATGTCTCTGTATCAGACACTGTGGGAAGGGGAGCAAGATGGCATGGCATCTCTCAAATATCTGGATTTGGCTATCAATTGCTAATCCATGACCTAAAGTTAGCAAGGTTATCTTAAACAGATCTCAAAATGAAACATGACCAGGTATGTAGTTTTGTTCCCCTTTAATTTCTTTCATTGGATGGTTCATCCTGTCCAATCTCATGTTACCGATACAGTTCAGAGTGTAGAAACAACCCAATCCTAGGAGTACTTTCAGGAGGAGCAGGAGTACTGGAATGGAAGTGAAAAGGCAGCACTACTGAAGGTAGTGGTGTGAGGAAACTGAGATGTAAGCAACTCTGTGGAAGTAGGGAGGATTGGTGTGGGAATGCTACCATGGGGTCAAAGAACTGGAAAAAAAGCTTATCTGGAGTGGGGATGGAATGTAGGTAACTTCGTTGTACTGAGTCAGACCATTGCTGCATCTAGCTCTGTATTGTCTACTTTGGCAATAGCCCTCTAGGATCTCAGGCTGAGATGTCTTTCCCAGCACTACCTGGAGATGCAAAGGTTTGAACCTGGAACCTTCTGCATATTCTCTACCACTGAGCTATGGCCCTTCCCCAAGGAAAGTAAGGATATTAACCATTATGTTGATAGTGGGCTTAAGTGATCTCCCTTCAGATCTCCAGTAGTGTGGAAGCAGTTTCCTAGAAAGCAACCACATGGACAGGGCCATTCACGTGGTCTTTCTCACCCATTTGTTGCCATCCCAGGATGCTGATTGAGTGGGGAAGACCCACATGATTGGCCCTGTTGACAGGTTGCTTTATTCACATATACTCCCAAGCAGAATGAGAGGAAACAGCTTTGATGCTGTGAAGCGGACATGTTCAGGGAGGACATAGAGGGTGGGGGTAGGAATGCAAACATAGGACCAATTTTTTCTACCGCAGGGGTACAGAACCCGTAGCCCTCCAGATGTTATTGAATTCCAACTCCCAGCATACCCACCCAGCCAGAAATGATCGTTGTACTCCAACAACATCTGGGGGGCCATAGCTTCCCCAACCCTGCTCTAAAGGAAAGGGATTATTCATTATTTTAAAGTGTTGACATGCTGCCCTTTGAAAGTTTTCAGGGTGGCTTACAAGCAAAAACAACAGCAAAAACATGTTTTAAAAATGCATACAGAAAACAAAACAAAACAGCAATAACATGCATGAAAGCAGCATAACATTATTCAGTAGAGACAAAGTCAGTTTAAAAGCTGCATCTCAGCGTAACTCAGTCTCTGGGGTAGAATTTGGCTTTCTGCAAATCTTAGCTCCTGCATTAAATAAGGTGGCAAGTTTCCAGCTCTCATGAAATATTTGAAAATGTAGGATGAAGTGATGGATTGGTATTTGGTCAGTGATATAAAATATAACTGAGTTCGTAGCTATGTTCATAACACATGTTATACTTAAGCATTTTAATCCACTGCTGAGCCTGTAAAGCCCAGACAAGCTCAAGAAGAATAACTTTCTAAGCAAACAATATAGATTGCCAGGCCACATGGCTTGTTCAACATGGGATACTTTGAGTTTGAGTTATAACAGTAGATTGGGTTAATTAATCACTAGTCCCCACACTTCCCAGCAAACCATATAGGCAAGATGAACTTCCACCTGACATTTCTATTTAAAATAATATTTGATGGTTGGTGCGATATTAAAAGAATTTCTCTTCCTGTAGCTGGCAAGGAAAATATTTCATATATAATTGTTGCAGCTCAGAAAAAAGGCTAATTCCTTTGGACATTTTCTTGTTGTGCATGGGGAATATATTATCTCAGTACCTTGGATCAGAGGATGTTCCATTTAAATCCTGCCATTGCTGTATTAATAGCTTTGAAATGGTTCAATGTTGATTTTGCAATTTGTGGCTTGATTTTTGTGGGAAAGGCATTTTCCCAGCCTTGGCCTCTTGGCGTGTCAACATTTGAGAAAAACTAGTGTTAGAACCTTAGCAGGAAGAGTGTTACATTTTAAAAGTTAAGCAAAAATTGAGAGGGAGTGCATGAAATTTAGTAAAATGTTACTCTCTCCATGTTAACTTTGCCCTACAAATCAGTGACATCAATTCCCCCCCCCTTTCTTTTACAAGGCACAGAATCACAGATGTATATTTAAAAAATCATATCAAATGTCCGTGCAATGTTGGAATGTTCTGTTACAAGCAGACTGCCTTCCCCTATATATACCCAGCCAACCTTTATGATCTTCAGAGGAGGCCTTGTGGATTGTTCTGCAACCAATAGAATGTTCCCATGAAATATCTCAAAAGTGGGGCTTCTCGGTGGTGGTGCCCCCCACCCCCCGAGAACATTCTCCCCCATGCAGTATGTCAAGCCAAAAATTTAAACACCTCCTGAAAATTTAAACACCTCCTGAAAATGCACTTGTTCACCCAGGCTTTCTTTGGTTTGTAGTTAATTGCAATTAATCATATGCTGCTGCTGCTCCATCTTACTTTTCCTTGTATTGCTTTTTATTATTATAGTTGAAATTGTTTTTAATACTGTTTTTTTAAATGTGATCTTAATCACATGTAAACTATTAAGAGAATTTATTATATTAAGCAGTATATAAGTATTATAAATAAATAGTTAAATAATAATACAAAGTTTCACACCACCAGTCATTGAGTGGAAAGAAGGGTCAATAGAGACTAAAAGATTTGACCATTATGAGAAAGATTGTCAAATCACTGTTTTGCATATCAAGATTGCTTAGCATGCTTGAGGTTCTATGTGGCCTCTTCTCTGAATAGTGATCCATGTTTCACTCAGTTCAGCTGGCGGGCTCCACACCTCCCCCCGAGTCGCACCTGAAATATACTTACCTGGAATATTGAAGTCTGACTTCCAGCTGGCACCTCTGGTGCTAGTGAAAGGAGCTGGTTCTTCTTCGTGGTCTCTGTGCTTCACACACATATGGGTTCTCTGCGCCTGCGCTGAGATCGATCGGAACTTCTTTAGCTGAGCTGAACTGGGCGGGAGCCCCTCCCCCTCGCGCGTGCTCCTTAGCGCGGCTCCCGCCCGTCTCCTCAGTTCCTCTTCGACCGCCTTTGCGACCAGTCGATAGGTTCTTCTTCTCTTCACTCGATTCTCCAAAGCTGAGTTTGTTAGTCTTTCTACTAGTCTTTAAAACTTTTTTCTCCTCATAAACTTTCAAAATCTTTATTCTCTATCGAACTATATCTTTATTTTCAAAAAAAAAAAAAAAAAATCTTCAAAAAAATCCTACCTAGAACCTTCTCTCCCCCGTTCTTGTCCTAGTTACTGTATTATTCTCTATTTTTCTCTCTTATCTAACCTTTAACTATGCCTCTCAAGGCACCATTTAGAAAATGTCAGCGGTGTGGGACTAAAATCCCCCCCGCTGACAATCACTCACTCTGCCTGCTGTGTCTCGGACAGGGGCACGTCGTGGAGTCCTGCAAGCATTGTCAGGCCTTCACTAAGCAGGCCAGAAAAGCCCGCCAAACGAAATTGAGGGCCCTTTTGTGGGAGCAATCCCTGTCAGCAAAAGGCCCTACTCCAGAGGAACGGCCTGGGGGATCCCAGCCTGCCAAGAAGCCGTTAACGGACACGCTAACGGCAAAGAAACTGGCAAAGAAGGCTCGTAAAGATAAGGCGAAACGCCTTAAGGAGAAAATGGCGGTTGAGCCTGAGGAAATGGCGGGCCCGTCGACTTCGTCCACTGTGGTGGTATCGAAGCGTACGGTGGCGATGATTGAGGCTCTGGCTGGTGCTCGAGATCGAGCTTCGGGACCGATTGCCCACCAGTCCACTCCGGCCCCGACTACGTCTCCTCGGGGCCGAGATATCGCAAAAGAGCCGATGACTGCGGCAGCTTCCCTGTCGGAGGGAGAGCTTGTGGCTTCGCCAACCCAGCTCGAGGAGCAGACGACATCGGACAGACCGCGTTCGGGCTCGAGGGGTCCTCCACCGCTGCTGTCTCCATCGGTTGGGTACGCAGAGGAGCGTCAAGAACACCGCCGCCGATCACGATCCCCGCATTATCGGGCTCGTGACTCGGTCTCCATGACTTCGAGCCATCGATCTCGTCTCTCCCGATACCGAGATGAGAGATCAAGGTCCCGCTCCTACTACTCGGGATCGAGTTCTAGGAGTTACTACTCGAGGTCGAGACGCTCACCAAGACGCGAGAGGTCTGAACGTCACTACTACCACAGGCGTTCAGTTTCTCCGGACAGGCACCGTAGTCGGAGGCATTCTCCTTCACCTCGACTGAGATGCGGCTGTGTCTCGTGCCCCGGCTGAAGTAGTGAGAGAGCCGATTGCATCGACATCGACGGCTCAACCACAGACTCTCGCACGTCTACCGGTTGCGACTGATGTTGTTGGCCACTCCTCGTCGGGATCGGCATACCTGTCGGATTCGGACTCGGCGGCTTCCTCCTCCCATTCCACTTCACCGGACACGCAGGTGGAGTCCAAAGACGCGGTCTCCCCATCGGAGGACATGGGGAGTTTCGCTGAGCATGTCAGCCGGCTGGTGACTGCTCTGGGAGTCGAGGCGAAGTCTTCGAAAGGAAAGGCCAAGGATGACATTTATGCTGTCCTTAGGACGACGCAGTCGAACCAGTTGCTCCTTCCATTCCTGCCGACACTGTTGGAGACGGTGCAGGAAACCTGGAAGACTCCGGCCTCAACTAAACCGACGGCCAAACGCCTGGAGTCAATGTACAAAATCCAGGAGGAAGGAGCGAAATTCCTGTTTTCTCATCCGACCCCGAACTCGCTTATAGTCAAATCGGCGCAGTCTCGTGGGGGGAAACAGCATACCACTCCGGCAGATAAAGAGGGTAAGACACTAGATTCCTACGGCCGTAGGATCTACTCATCGTCTTCCCTCGGACTCAAGATATCTAACTACGAGGCGTTGTTAGCTAGATATCAGATGTACATCACAGAGAAGCTGGGAGACCTCTGTGATTATCTGCCGGACGACAAGAGGGACCTGGCAGCGCAATTGGTTAAAGAAGCGACTAGCATCGGTGCCCTTCAGATGAATACAGCAAGGCACCAAGTCGACAGCCATGCCAGGTCGATGGTCGGTTCCGTGGCTTTAAGGAGGCACGCATGGCTTCGCTCTACCGCCCTGACTCCCGACGATAGGGCGAAGATCCAGGACCTCCCTTTTGACGGCGAGGGGTTATTTAATTCCTCCACGGACGACTCCCTCGACTCTGCCCAGAAAGCTCTGACGACGGCGAAAAAGATGGGGCTTATCCGCCAGCAACCGTCCCAGAGCTTTAGACCACGACGTTGGTCTCGATTCCCGTTCCTGGCCAGACAATACCAACAGCCAGGCCAGTACAGAAGCGGGAACCGGAGGCCCGGAGCGCCGCAACCGCAAGCGCCACAGCGTCCGTTCCAGCAGCGGTCCAGAGGCACCAGGAGGGGAGGCGACGCCGGCCGGCGTCGTCTTTGACTACCTCGCCGTCCCAACCATACTGCCACCGTCTCACCACCTCGACACCTCTGCACTACCTCAGACTACTCTCTTCGGCTCTCGACTTTGCCACCACCTCCAATCGTGGAGGACCATCATGACGGATCGATGGGTGCTGCGCATCGTGGAGCACGGTTACAGGATCGAGTTCAGAGTTCTCCCCCCGTTTCTCGGGATCAAGACCACCCGTCCAACTCGGGTGCTGATGGAGGAAGTTTCTACCCTCCTTCAAAAGGGAGCGATACAGCCAGTCCTTGCAGAAGACTCTCAAGATGGGCTATACTCCAGGTACTTCATCGTGAAGAAAAAAGGAGGAGGACTCAGACCGATCCTGGACCTTCGGACTGTAAATCTTTTTATACCACCGAAAAGATTCCGCATGGTCACGCTCCAGTCGATCCTTCCGCTACTCCAAAGGAGCGATTGGTTCGCATCCATCGACCTCAAGGATGCATACTTCCACATCGCCATCCACGAGGACAGCCGGAAATACCTTCGATTCCGGGTGGGGGACGACTCCTACCAGTTCGTCGTTCTTCCGTTCGGACTTTCCACCGCGCCGAGGGTATTCACGAAGTGTGTGGCGGTGGTGTGCGCAACTCTAAGGGCAAGAGGCATCACCATCTTTCCTTACCTCGACGATTGGTTGCTGGTGGCATCTTCGAGGGTCGAGCTCCAGAGGGCTCTCAAACACACTCTCGATCTCATGCTCGAATTGGGACTTTGTCTGAACGCGGAGAAGTCGGTTCTACAGCCGACAAAAGAGATTCAATACATAGGGGCAAGGCTAAGCGCGTCCGATGGTCGGGCGTATCTCCCGGACGACAGGGCATTCAAACTGATCTCCCTTGCAAGCAGAGTGTCCAAACAATCGGTGACATCAGCTCATCTTGTACAAAAACTTCTAGGGCACATGGCCTCGACCATCGCAGTCGTACGCTACGCGAGGCTTCGCATGCGACCTCTTCAGACCTGGTTTGTTCGAGCTTTCGAACCAGAAAAGGACAGACCTTCTCTTCGTCTACAACTCCCACGAGCCGTAAGAGAGTCTTTGAGGTGGTGACAGCAGGAATCAAATCTACTCGACGGGATACCATTTCAACCGCCGGTACCGAGCAGGATACTGACGACGGACGCATCCTTACTAGGATGGGGGGCCCACTCCGACGACCACGTCGTACAGGGCACATGGTCTCCGACGGAGGCCTCCAAGCATATCAATTGGCTGGAGCTGATGGCTGTTTGGAGGGCGCTCCGAGGAATGGAACATTATTTCATCGGACATCACATACAGATCGTGACGGACAACACCACAGTGGTGGCTTATATCAACAAGCAAGGAGGCACCAAATCCATGCGCCTCACACGACTGACTATGCGACTCTACGAATGGGCCCTCCTTCATCAGATGTCATTTGTGGCGATCCATATCGCTGGAAAGACGAACGTACTGGCGGACGCACTGAGCAGAGTGTCTCTGCACTCACACGAGTGGGAACTGAACAGGCAAGTGTTGACTTCCCTATTTCAACAGTGGGGTCGACCGGACATGGACTTATTTGCAACCAGCGAAAATGCAGCATGTCCACTGTTCTGCAGCAGGGCAGGGTCGGACCCGAAGTCGATAACCGACGCGTTCCTGTTGGAATGGAGCAACGGGTTTTACTACCTATTTCCTCCAATTCCTCTCCTAACACGAGTACTAGCCAAGATATCGCTAGACAGGACAAATTGCATACTAGTTGCTCCGTGGTGGCCGAGACAGCCTTGGTTCGCCCACTTGCTCAATCTGTCCCAGGGAGATTATCTGCAATTACCGACTCGAGACGATCTGCTGACACAGCACCAGGGCAGGGTACTTCATCCGAATCTGCATCCCTTAAGCCTCACAGCATGGAGGATCAGATAACGATGGATACGGACCTGTCTGAGGCGGTTAAAGACGTTTTGCTGGCAGCACGCAAACCTTCGACAAGGCTTTCTTATGAGAGGAAATGGCAAGCTTTCTCCAGCTTTGTCGCGGCTTCGGGTAAAGACCCTGCAGCATGCTCGGTATCCACTGTCCTCGATTTTCTGCACTCGTTGATGACCCGTGGACTAAAATTTTCATCAATTAAAGTTTATTTGGCTGCAATTACGGCTTATCGCGCAACTTCTACCGGCATGTCACTATTTGTCCATCCCCTAGTGAAGCAGTTTTTGAAGGGATTAAAAAATTTATGTCCTCCAACGAGGAATATTACACCAGGATGGGACCTTCAACTGGTTTTGAAGGCACTAACAAAAGCGCCGTTCGAACCCATGGCGAAGTCGGACCTACGCCTTCTGTCGCTCAAAACCCTGTTTCTTGTGGTGATTACATCTGCAAGGCGCGTTGGCGAAATAGCCGCACTCAGAATTGATCCTCCGTATACTACCTTTCATAAAGACAAAGTGGTTTTGCGGCCAGATATATCATTTCTTCCCAAGGTCATCTCTGAGTTTCACCTGGGTCAGGACATTATACTTCCAGCATTCTTTCCATCACCAACGTCGGATGTCGAGAGACTTTTACACAGCCTCGATGTCCGTAGGGCCCTAGCCTTCTACAAGGCGCGTACAGAGCCCATAAGACGCACTCAACAACTTTTTGTCTGCTACGGCCCACCGAAAAAGGGCTGCCCCGTGTCGAAACAAAGACTGTCCTCATGGCTGGTCGACACTATTAAATTGGCATATCAACTTGCCGATCGCGTTTTACCGGGCTCAGTAAGGGCACATTCTACGAGAGCCATGTCGACTTCGACGGCATTTGGCAGAGGAATTTCTCTATCGGACTTGTGCAGGGCGGCAACTTGGTCTTCACCCTCCACCTTTATCCGCCACTACCGCCTCGACGTTCGAGCCAGGGCGCAGAACGCTTTCGGGAGAGCGGTCCTATCATCGGTCACCATTTGACTACCGACACCGACCCACCTCCGGTAAGTCAGCTTGCTAATCTACCCATATGTGTGTGAAGCACAGAGACCACGAAGAAGAAGGACAGGTTGCTTACCTGTAACTGTAGTTCTTCGAGTGGTCATCTGTGCATTCACACAACCCGCCCTCCTTCCCCTCTCGGTGTCTGCATCGAGTTCGATGGATACCCAGGTGGAAATGGGATGGTCTGTTTTCATTATGTTTTTTCCTTTTATTTGGACGATCTCGATTATATCGGGATCGAGACTTTATCTATCGATCTCGTGGACATCGAGTTCGATAGTCTGTTATATTGTCATTTCTTTTTAAACAATCTCGATTTGCTCGGGATTGAGTCTTCTTTTTTCTATCGATCTCGTAGCCATCGAGTTCGAGGGGGTGTAGTAAAGCTCTTTTTTTCCTGAATCAACCTCGGTTCCAAGGGTCGCAATAGGCGGTCTCAGGGAACTGAGGAGACGGGCGGGAGCCGCGCTAAGGAGCACGCGCGAGGGGGAGGGGCTCCCGCCCAGTTCAGCTCAGCTAAAGAAGTTCCGATCGATCTCAGCGCAGGCGCAGAGAACCCATATGTGTGTGAATGCACAGATGACCACTCGAAGAACTACAGTTACAGGTAAGCAACCTGTCCTTTCCCTGCTGCAGCTAAACTGTCCTGCACTTGAAGGACAACCCAACCTATTGGGTAAATGGCTGTAGACCTGATGCTGAGAGCATCATTGACATTAATGTGTCTCAGGCTGCCTCACCATCTTTTGCTCAAGAACTTCGGGTATATCATCTTATCAACAGTTTTGTGAAACCCACTGCAGTAAGCAGACTTCCAGGGCTTCAGAATGGCATGGTCAGTGGGACTAGCACCAGCATATAATGGAAGAACGAGAAAGTGTAAAGAGAAAAGTAACAACCTCACTACAAAACCCTAAAAGTGTCTCCTTTCTTTGCCTTGCACAACATGAATTTTGTTTCCTTTCCCCATTCAGAGTTGATAACATTCTCTGCTCATGCTTTGAAAGGATCTTTACAGCCAAATCCTGGCCTGTTGAACCGGGATCTGGGGTGGGGTGTTGGGGCAGATCCATTTTGTTCACATCTCTATCATCCAAATGGCAGAACCCATCTGTCATGGGGGGTTTATTCAGGGAATTAATTTTTCTTAGAGTGAATACACAATGGGAGCCCAAACCATGTTAGACATTTCCTGATGACTAAGAATATTCCTTCTGCAGGACAGGTAGTTTTTTTTTTGTTTAAAATAAGCCAAGGGCCTCTTTTTCAAGGGCAATCCTTTGGAAACCCAGTAAAGAAACCTAGAGTTTAAACAGCAGCAAAGTCGGAGGGGTTTCAGCAGCGAGTAGCGCACCGTTTTAGGCTTGTGCCTAATTACTCTTCAAGCTTTGTTCCTTCAGGGGGATTTCACTCCGAGAGTCTTTAAACAGCAATCTGTTAGTCTTGGCAACCTTCAGTCCAGAGCGTAACATCCATCAGTGTCTTCCCTTTCAGTCGCAAAGGCAATATATACTTATGGCTAACGATTTTGCTGTGAAACAAAACAGAAAATGTTCACTGTGGTGCTGAAACACACATTTTGTAGAGTTGTTACAGGCTTGTTGGAAGGAGCCCCTTGCTTTAATTATTCTTTCTGCATTTGTTTTCATATTTTTTCCCCTTTAAGTTTTTATCCAGCTCTGCAGGGCTCCATCCCCTGGGGGCTGCTCCAGCCAGGGAAAGTTTGGCTGGGCTTGAACTGTGGTGCCTTTTACACCTAATGTATTTCCATGATTCCTTCACGATCAGCAGCACGGCATGCAGGCCTACTGTGAGGGATGAAATGATTGGTTTTCCTTTCCCTTGAGGTGAACCACATTTTGCTTGTGTGAAAAAGCAAATGTTCCTAACTAGACCAGAAAGCAGCCTACTGCTTTGGAGAGGCTTCTAACAGGCCTGAATATAAACTGCTGACCTTTGTCGATGGGACTCCTTGTGGCCATGAAAGGCTCACACGCCCTCTCCCCAGCCCTGCCGCTTGGGACATGTATTTCTTAGTCATGTCTATGAAGTTTTTGCTTAC
Source organism: Shinisaurus crocodilurus (assembly GCA_021292165.1). Taxonomy (NCBI): domain Eukaryota; kingdom Metazoa; phylum Chordata; class Lepidosauria; order Squamata; family Shinisauridae; genus Shinisaurus; species Shinisaurus crocodilurus. Next base: position 159,574,541 of record CM037879.1, read on the forward strand.
TGTGTCTAAACTTCATGAGCTAACTGATTATTTTATGAAGACTTATATCCCCCAAGATACACAACTGCACGCCTAGTCGAGTTCAATGGTAGCAACTGGAAACTCGCACTCCATTTCCCTCGAGGGCTAACTTGGCGTTACCCATCCACCCTCTGTAGGACAGGTTTCCAGAGATGGGAAAATGTTTTTAGAATATTTTTGCATCTTGGCTAAGGAAAGAGCACACATCATCTTGGCAAATATGTCTTCATGGAGCTGTGTTTACTGAGAGAACACAAATCCTGGGAAAGGGGGCTTTTTAGTGATGAGTAGAGTCATAGAACACTGTAGAGTTGGAAGGGGCCTATAAGACCATCAAGTCCAACCCCCTGCTCAATGCAGGAGAACAGATGTGGGCAGCCCAGACAGTCACCCATCCAAGCACTGACCCGGCTCATAACTGCTTAGCTTCAGCATTTGGTAAGGAGGTGGAAGAGAGGGTTGGTTAACTCCTTGCAGCATGCCCACTGATTTGGCCTTGTGAGTGCCTCCTGAGGCCATTTTCTCTTAACTAGGTTTAAACCTGGATTCAGAGCCCAACTGGGAGAAAGGTATCTGGGGGATACTTGAAGGCAAGAAAAATCAGCAGGCTGGGGAAGGGTTAAGCACCCTCTCCCAGCTGCTGATCTCCCACCCGCCCCACCACAACTGCCACCCCTCCTACATACTTTTGCTCCGTAAGGAAAACATGGGGTTAGGAAACCCACATTTTCCTTGACTCCCTCTGGGAATGGGCAGAGTGCTAGCTAGGCCTGTACCCGGGCATATACTCTTTGGCCCGGTTCACACATAATGATAACCCACAGTATGGGTTGTTGTTGAATCATGGATTGTTGTTATGTGCAACACCTGCACTATGGTTTAACTATAGGCTGTTAACTACAAACAACCTGGGAAGAGAACCCATGGTTTGTTGTTGGGTTGCAAACTCTGGGTTGTTCATGTTTAAGTAGGTCTTAATGAGGTGTCCCCCTTTTTCAATGCTTAACATTAAAACAAATTATCCATCTGATCTGTGATATACAAACTTTGCTTAATTTCTTGTCAAAGGCATTAATCTATGTGCCACCTTCACATTTTTTTAAAAAAGTTACAATTGACTGGTTGTTTGCCTTTTAAGACCTTGGGAATTAATATGTGACATGATGATCAGATAACAGTTTTGCTTGAACAGAATGGAAACTGCTTCAAGTATAGTCCCATGTTGCACAATCTGGCCTAAGTACCACTGAGTAGTGTATCTAGTATACCTATACGCCTAGTATATCTTTATACCCCTAAAGTATCCGTGTCTTCAGTGTGTGAATACAGGTACTCCGGTGTGTGAACAGGGGGATGGAGAAAATGCAGTTCTTCATGGGGATATGGTTAATCCCACATCTTGTGGACGTGTGTACCAGTTCCCTGATGTGCAGATTACTGAAGAGAATATGTGAAAGAACCCAACAAGAGGCACTAAAGTGAAGAAAGTTACCTCTCTTTAAAGTATATTCCTTACCTTGAATAGTTTTTTCAAAAAAATATTAATGCAACCAAAGTACAGTCAGCTTCACACATTCCTTGGCTGTCTGTCTCTATGTACTCTAGCAAGAGAGATTACTTCCTCACCATTCTATATATGTGGTTCTCCTGGTGGGCAAGAAGTAGAAAATATACATCTAAACAATGAAATGGCTTAAACAATATTGAAGTAAGGCACATAACACACATGGAGCTACTGAATATTTCTCTTTTGTCTATGCGAATATAACCTATCAAGTTAAAAAGCCGCTGAGGGGGTTCGCATGTCACATTTAAGCCACCCTGCGAATAAGCTACGTACTATGGGTTGTTTGCAGAATAACCCATAGTGCACCTGATAGATAACCAGGCTCAACATGGCTTGTTCTACCCTTCCTTCCCCCTCAGTCCTCCAGCCAGCTCCAGCACGTATCCCAAGTGCCTTTGCGGCAGAATCCACACCCTTGCTCCCTCGCTACATCAGCAGCCTTTTTAGTATTGGTCCACTGCATGTTGTTCAGGGCATGTTTTGCCTTTGCCAGCTCTCCTTGGAAAGTTTTTTCATCCCTCCACCACCTGTGCCTGCCAATACCTGCCTGTATTTCTAATAAAAACTGTAAACCTTTTCCTGCCCTTTTGTGTTTTTTACTTATGTACTGCTCTCTTCGCCTGTCCGTGCTGCTTGTTTCATCAATCCAGTCTCCCTCTTCCCCCTCCCCTTTCGGAAGTGGGTCTCACTCTGTACACCTCCCACTCTCCAATTCCCCAGGTAGTGGTTTGCGTTGCGTCAGCCCAGGCAAAGCTGCTTTCGCTCACCCTCCCTCCTGCCTTTGTTGCTTCAGACAGGGAAATCTCATTGAGCATACACCACCAAGTCTTCCCCCAACCCCACCGCACACACTCCCACCCTGCAGCCCAATTTCTGAAGCAGTTTTTCTACTGAAGCCTCCCTCCTCTCTCCCTCTTCTCCTGCTACGCCACCCCCTACAACCATACCAGACTCTTTTCTCCTAAGAAGACCCCAATGTGTTACAACTCCAAAGAAGGTCTTTATTGGAAAACAACAGTTTTGGGGCTGGTTCATATGACCCAGGTGGCGAGTGGGGGAGCCACCAGGGGGCCGTCCGCGGAGGCCAGCGGGTCACCGCAATGACCTGTGCCCCGTGCGTATGGGCGGACTCCGGTGGAGCCGGCAGTCCCTGAACCGCAGTGCGGGCCTCCCGGCACTAGGGGTAGCGGCTTGGGATGCCCAGAGGGGCAGTTTGCCCCTACAGGCTGGAGCGGCCGCAGTTCCGACCGCTCTGGGCTGCCGCCTCTGTGCGGCCCCCACGGGACGGCCGCCGGCTGTTCGCATGGTAGGGTGGCCATGCGCGGTAGGGGCTTACCCCTCTACCGCCCATGGTCACTTTGCGTGCCTCCCACGCACGGCCATCCCGCGGGGGCACCCCCGGTTGGTGTTCGCACGACACGGGACTTCTGCTCCCCCACGGTTCCCGTGTCGTACGAACACGCCCTTTGGCACCTTGTTGCCACCGTAAGAACATCTAAAAACCTGTTTTCCTTTGGAACGCACGATTAGGCATTGCTTGTATGAGGGGTGCTGATGGGGTGGGTTGTTGGTTTGAAATGGGAAATGCAAAGATGTGGGCTACTGGCTTCTGTTGGTGCCATAAGAACAGCTTTTAGGGAAGGGATGCTTATATGGAAGGGGAAGGCTATTCTACATTATTCTAGCAAATATAGCATAGGCTGATGGGAAAGGCGCTTCTGCAGTTGAAAGTCCTTCCCAGTGATGGTACATATGTGGGCAGTGGGTCCAGATGCACCCAGAGATGGCTGGTAGGATATTTATAGCTTCCTCCTGAGTTGCTGATTCAAGGGATGTGGTGGGGGCTCATTTGCCCGCCCATCGATGGCAAAAGCATCATTTTCAGTGCCTGGTCCTGGTAGCTCAGGGTTGTCCTGAAGGAGCACATCCCCCTCCTTGACTTGCAGATGTTGTGCAGGATGCAGCATGTGACAATCACATCTAGTTTGAAGTCTTCCTCCACATCCAGAAATGTGTAGAGGGAGTTCCTTTAGGTGGTCAGAAGTGTGCTCTACAGGCAGTCTAGCCTGGCTGTGGTAGTGGTTAAAGTTTTTCTGTTTGGTTGTCCTCAGAGCCCGGTATGGTGCCATAAGCCATGGTTAAAGTGCAAAGGCCTGGCCACAGAGAATGAGGGGGGACACGGGGAGGCCATTTACCATAGCAGGGGGGCTGGTGATGAATCTGCTGGTGATGAATATGCCCATGGCTAGCTTGTCTGCCAAAGCTGATTTCCAGAAGATAGCCTTGTCATGGCTTCTCCCTGAAACCCTTGTGTAAACGTCCATTAATCTCCCTTTAGAGTCCACAAGCACCTGGAGGACCATGTTGTAAAAGCATTTACGGTTGTAGAACTCCTCACCCCACCCGGAAGGAGCTAAAATGCACATGTGCAAGGAATCCAGGGCCCCCACTGCCCAACGGAACCCCAGTTCACCGAAACCCTACATGTTCTTTCTCTCGTCCTCCTCCTTTATGATGTCAGCAAGATAGAGCTTGTTCAGAATGCACACAGCCTCTCTGAAGATTTCAGATGCAGTAGACTTTCCTACTCCAAAATTAGTGCTGAGGGGGAGGTACCCAAAGTTGAAAGCAAGTTTGGACAAAGTTAGCCCCAACCTTTTACTGATATGGATTTTTGTATTACTGTGTCTGAATGGTAGATTATAGGCCCAATTTCCAATGCTATGAGATTTCAAAAGTGGACTGGAACATGTGGAAAGTGCCATGAAATCTGGCATCATCCCAAGCATCAATGTCCAGAATCGATATCCACATGGCTTCAGTGCATGGGAGTGACCACTGATGGACAACACATCTGTCTGCGGTGAGCAACTCTACCATGGCGGCAGCGACCCTGGCATCACAGTCTCCTTCCAGGGAGGCAGACATTTGCATCCCCTGCACACTGTTGAACCTTCCCACACCAGCCTGAAAAAGGCTCCTTAGGTAGCCCTGCTCCACCCCCTCGCCTCCACCTGCAACATACAGGTGCAGCAGAGCCATTAGGGAACCTGGTGCAGGTGTCATGCATCGGCGCTCAAGGACCTTATGCTGGTAATCGTGGTGATCAGTAAGGGCTTTTAGAGGAGTGTTGATCGCAGAAGAAATAAGTGCTTCTTTTGCCATAACTCGCTTCAAAGTACAGGGCAGTGGTGGAAGCGGCCATGTCTTGTGCTGATTCAGCTGCTGAGAAAGGAGGAGCTGAACAAGAAGATGGGGGCAGAGGCAGAGGTGTGGGAAACCAGCACTTTGGATTGAGCTGCTTATTTTGATCCCTTAGGGGTGGAGTGAGGAGAAGCTGGTAACATTAGTATTGAAAGTTAGGTGGCGGGGAAAGGTGTGTGTGTGGGGGGGTTCTACTGCAGGCTGAAAACCATGCTCTCCAGCCTGCACAACCTATGGGATGCAGTGAGAAGGTCTTGGTTCATAGACCAACTTCAGTGTTTGTTCTGCTGTAGGTACCTGCAGAAAAGTAGGTACTGCTTCTGACAAAGTCAAACTACCAATGTGTTAAGATAAGAATGTGGATTACCTGGTGCAAGGACACAGTCCCTTACACTTTAGGACCAGACGCATAAACCCTTCTCAGGCTAAGCACCAACACTTAAAAACCTGAGGGGAGGGTCAAATGAAACCTTTCCCCTACTAATGAGGGAAAAGATTAATACAGGTTATTAAGGATCTATTTTAAATTTATGATACTGTGGGTACAAAGGTGTGTGTGTAAATTGAATAGTAATGCAGGTTAATAATGCCAAGCTGACACGTAGGATTTGCATAGCAAACAAAATAAAAATAAGTTTATTTTAATTCTCAAAATCTTAGTTCCAGAAAATAACTTTAAACCTGCCTACACCAAACACTTTGTAATTAACCTACCGTAAGTCCCTATAACTCTAAATACTTTCACTCCTCAGACAAGCATTGATTTCTCTCAAAAACTCCTGACAGACAAGACACAAATAACTGTAAGAAGGAAAAGACAACGACCCAACTAACTTAACTAACCTAACTCCCCAACTCCCAACTCTCACAACACACTCCACACTAACTCTGACATCACTCACTTTTTATATACTCCTCCCCCCACCCTTTCCAAGACATCACAAACCACACCCACTCAGTTCAACATTCTATACTCACTAAACATACTAATGCAGACATACACCAGGGAACTGAATTGTGGGGTTATGCCACACCTGGTTGCGGGGGATGGGGATTGAGTGAAGACGGAAGTAGAGGCAGATTGAAGAAACAGAAATAAATGTTTCTGGGTGCATGAGTGGTGATCACAATTCAAGTCCTCCGCAACACACACACAGTATAGCATTCCAGTCATACCACAACAAGTGTAAACACACCTTTGTGCCTAAGGCACCGTATGGATCAAGTGGTATAGAATACTAGTGGGAAAGATGAATTGTCCACAATGTCAGCTTTGGTTGTCTATGTGCCACAAATTGCACAACATATTTAAATAATAATAATAATAATAATAATAATAATAATAATAATAATTTATATTGCGCTCTACACCAGAGCGCAGTACAATATATAAAATAACTCAAACAATAATCATCACAATTTAACTAAAACTACATTAAAATACTTAAAATGGGCTACAATCCAGATAAATTTAAATTAACAACAACAAATAATTAAAGCCATCAAGCCATAAAACTAAAATCACAGCAATTACCGAGTTCACACTAAGTCTAACACCTATGTCTCCAAGTTGAACAGATAGGTTTTCAGGTTACGCTTGAATTTACTCAACTTCGTCTCCAATTCCATCCGAAGGTTTAAAGGAAGAGAGTTCCATAATCGTAGAGCCAAATGAGAAAATGCCCGGAGCCTAGAATTTGCCACCTTGTCCAAGGCACTTCCAAAAAACCTGAGTCTGCAGATCGAGTTCTCCTAAGAGGTGTGTGCCAGACCAACTCAGCCAAATAAGTGGGAAGGGAAGAGCGTAGTATGTCAAAACAAGAAGTCTGAAATAAGTCCTTGCCCTGACCGGCAACCAGTGCAATGCTCTACGGTGACAAGAAACATGGGAATAATTGGGCAGGTCAAGAACCGCACGTACAGCACTATTCTGCACCAAAACAAGGGGACGAAGTCAAGAAGAAGGCAAACCCACCAAAAGACTATTACAATAATCCAAGCGTGAAATGACCAAAGCATGGACAAGCAGCTTCACAGTCTCCGGGATCAAGAATCAATGAATCCGTCGGATGTTAGCAAGATGGAAGCCACATGTCTTTGCTGTCATATTCACAAATGGACGAAGTGACAACTGATCATCCACCACAACCCCAAGATCAATGGCCCTTGAGACAGGGGTCACCTGGCAGTCCAGAAGAAGGAGGGGAGGACAAACCAGGGGATGGCCAGGACGATCAGGACGAAAAACCAAGACTTCAGTCTTGTCCATATTCAATTTTAAACGATGAGAGGACATCCATGATGCGATGTTCAAAAGACAACTTGTCAGAGAGGACCAAACCTCGTCATTGAGTTCAGGATAAGACTGGTATACCTGGGTGTCATCAGCATAAATATGATATTGAAAACCCAAACTAGAGATAAGCATACCCAAAGGAAGTGTATAAAGAGAAAAGAGAACAGGGCCCAATACTGAGCCCTGTGGGACACCAACAGTGAGGGGGAAAGAATGAGAGGTTCTAGTACCCAAAGAAACTGAAAAAGAGCGATTTGCCAAATAAGAAGAAAACCAAGAAATAGCATTGCCAGAGACACCCAGAGATATCAGCCGTGACAAAAGAATACGGTGATCCAAAGTATCAAATGCTGCCAAAAGATCTAGCAGCACCAATACTGAAGAGTGTTGCCGGGTCTTAGCCACTAGGACAGTGATGGCGAACCTATGGCACGGGTGCCACAGCTGGCACGCAGGGACCTCTCTGTGGGCATTCGAGACATTGGTCACCAGATTGTGAAAAGACTGTCCCCTTCTGCAAAACACTAATGATTTTGTTCTTTCTCACAGTGTGGAACAGAATGATTTTATTCTAGAATTCCTGTTACAGAATTCTTTTCTACATTGTTATCACATTTAAAAGATTTTGAAGAATGATGCACAGAGCATGGATTGGATGTAAAGCCCTAACAGTTGACCTGAGTGCTGCATGTGTTGCTCTCAAACTAACGGAGTATGAGCCAAGGTTTGACAAATTATCAGCATGCATGCAATAGCAAAAATCACATTAATTGTGCAAAAGCATGCCCAATGCAAACTTTTACCTAATGCAGTGTTTGCAGTCCAAGACATAAAGTGTTTAAAATGTGTTAAGCACGTTTAGTTTTCTTGTTTATCTTGCTCATCCTAGTACAGGTTGACTTTTACTTTTACTAATCCAACACCTGTAGAAGCAGGGAAAGGACCCGGGGTAAAGCTTGCCCCATACAATTTCAGTCTGGCATATAATCATATTACAAGTTGAGAATCCCTTATCCAAAAATACATGTGCCTAATTATTTAAAAAGTTTGTATAAATTCCCTTCAGGCTATGTGTACAATGTAGTACTATAATAATGTTTTGAGTTGATTTTTTTTCAACAAAAAACTGTTTGTATCATTGAAAGCTCTGTTATTGTGTTTTTCTTTTAAGACAAAAGATTTTAATTAGTTCGGATAACTGTATGAGTTGTTTTTCTAAAACTAAAACCTCGGTATTCAGGTTTAATTGCAGTGTTGGCACTTAGAAATAAATAAGTTGGTTTTGTGTTGCAGTTTGGGCACTCGGGCTCAAAAAGGTTCGCCATCACTGCACTAGGATGTCATTTAATACTCGAGAAAGTGCCGTCTCAGTTGAATATCCTGCCCGGAATCCAGATTGAAATGGATCCGAGAAGTCATGGAGGGCTAAATAGGGAGCCAGTTGGGAGAGAACAACTCTCTCCAACACTTTAGACAAAAAAAAGAAGGAGAGACACAGGTCGGTAATTGGCACACACAAGAGGATCAAAGGAAAGCTTTTTCAACACAGGACGAACAAAAGCGTGCTTATAGGAATCTGGAAAATTGCCTGTAATAAGCGAACGGTTCACCAAACCGGTCATGAAGGGCAGGAGGGAAGAACCTAAACTGGAATAAAGAAAAGAAGGGAAAGGATCACTAGGGGCTGTAGCCAATAAGCTCTTAAAGATACTAAACAGTCGCCTCGGATTGTGTGCCTGCGCTGAAATGGTGGACTGATAAAAAGTCTGCTTAGCCTTATCCAAATTTGCAAAGTATCTTCCCAATGCAGATTTCAGAAGATGATGGGAACCTTCTGATGGGACTTGCTTCCACTGCCGTTCTAAACGGCGAAGAGCAATTCGCTCTTAAGCTCCTGTGTCAACCGAGGGCGAGCCGGGCGAGCTGCTACCTTCCGGCAGGTAGAAGGAGCCAAGTGATCTAAAGCGGCAGTAGTAGCCGTTCGAAAAGCGACTGTGTGTCAGCTCATCTACTGAGCTGACCTGCACTGTGCTGTTAAATGGTACAGACTGTGGCTGAGACCAATCCAAAATTGGTTGTAAAGTCTCCTGATTCAAAGCTGACATGAAGCTAGTGGGAGACACTCCAGACAGATTTCTCATAGAGACCTTCCTAACAGACATAGAGGGGGGGGGGGGAGAAAGAACTGTACAAAAACTGTGCAAGAAAAAATGGTCAGAAAGCCCACTGTCCATAACAGTTGCTGATGAAAACTCCAAACCCCTACAAATAAGCAAATCTAACATTCTACCACCAACATGAGTGGGAGGCGAAGACAACATAGTCAAATTATACATCTGTAGCACAGATGAAAAGTCCTCCCACAACTGGGATTCTTGGTGAATGTTAAAGTCCCCAGCTATTATACAAGATAAATTAGTGTCCCAAAAATAGGATAGCCAGGTAGAAAATTCCTCTAAGAAGTCAAATTCCAAAGCTCGGTTTTGATGATGATGATGATGATGATGATGATGATGATATTTAAAACTTAAATATTGTGATAAATATGTGTCTTTCTAAGTATTCTAGCTCTATACAAGGGAGAAGTGTGTTCATGTTGCTTTCGACTTTAGTGAACTCCTCTCCAGAATAACAGAATGATTCTTTTTTTTTGTTAATGTCACCAATATGGGTGCCTGCACTGTAAAATTATGAGCACATGAGTAATCGAGATTTCAACTCTGCTGTGCTGTTTCTCTTGCTGCTCATTAAAGAAAAAACAACATGGTTTGTGTAAGCATAAAGCAGCCTAACTCTCAGAGAGGGGACAATGAAAGCCAAACTGGAGTGAATCATCAGTCTTGTGTGGAAGCTTATAAAAACTCAATCAGTCCCTGGGGTTCGGTAGGTTCATTTGAAAACTACTGACTAGCGTTTCTTTCTCAGCCGATGACAACATATACTAAAGATGCATAGAGTATCCACTTTAAAGCCTAGCTGGCTCTCTTGTGCCTTGCCAGGTCTTGTAAAAGTGAGGCCTGTGTCATGATGAATAGGGTATTCCTCAGATTCTGGAGTAGCAAAAGCAGAGGTTTGGTAAATACTGCCTCAGTCAGCAAGGAACAACTTCCCTCTCTGCTTGAAAGTGTGGTAGGACCCTAAACCTTTTGTTTGTTTGTTTTATTTCTCTAAAAAGAATCATTGTAATTTATCAGGTCTTTTTTGGAACATATTTTGTAGCTTAAGAATGAAATGTAGAAAGAAGATGAACAAATGTCTTGACTCCTGATGGCCTGTAATGGTCATTAGTGTCCCGTTCCCCCCCCCCCCAGGTTATAGGGAGACAGTGGATGATGAACTTGTTTCAAAGTGCCTTGGACAAGGTGAATGTTTATGTCTAGTTATAATCACTGCTGATTATATTTTCTTATTCAATATTATTATTATTTTTCTGATGATGATGATGATGATGATGATGATGATGATGATGATGATTTCCATGGGTAACTGAGGATGGTGTCTGGCCCCAGCAAAAATTTATTCCTGGGAGAAAGCCTTTTTGACTCACATGTAGATGTAGTAATGGATTGCTGTAATATAGTAAAGTGTTAGAATGGCCCCTATCTCCCCCCCCCCCCCGGCCCATATTATATGCACTCTGGCAGCATGTACTGTGGTTTGGGTTTTTCTATGCAATGATACCAGTGTCCATAAAACTCATGGTTTTCTGGTCTATTTGTTTAGTTTACTAAAGACTAGTCTAAATTTTTTAAAGGACATGCCTTTCATATACTGTCATCCATTTCCCAATTGTCCAGTTGCTTTGCTTATTTAGTAGTGCTTATTGGCTAGTGTTGGTATTTGTTTTCCTAGTATACATATTTTCAAAAATGTTAGAGGTTGGTGGTGTTGGAGTGCACTGTGACTCCACTGTTGTGACAAAACTGTAGGGAATGCAAGCCATTCCTATTAGAACAGCAGCTAAACCTGTGATCTTTTTTTACAGTGCAAGCTTTGGAATTATAATAATAATATTTTTTTAAAAATAGCTACAATGAAAACCATTCCTATTAGAACAGCGGCTAAGCCTGTGATCATTAAATAATAATAATAATAATAATAATAATGATGCTACAATGCAGACCATTCCTATTAGAACAGCAACTAAGCCTGTGATTATTAAAAATAAAAATAAAAAAATAGCTACAAATTACAATGCAGACCATTCCTATTAGAACAGCAGCTAAGTCTGTAATGTTTTTTTAAAAGAATTAGCTGCAACTATAAGTCACACATCATATACCATAGACCAAGGAGAATTTCGGAGAAGTGGTGGGCAAGGCTGAAGGCAAAAGGTACAGGGCCAAAAATACCAGCATCCTTTTTCCTTAAAGTTCTTACTATCAGTAAGTAAGCCTTAGGAGCGGCATTTCCACCTTTTAGAATGTGGGGAACTACTGCACAAAAGTCAGGACACCACCAAACAATTAGTGATGGGGGAAAGGGGTGGAGCCAAGGGCCATCTGTGGAACACCAGAGGGCCAGACTGGGACCCTAGGAGGGCCGGATTTTGCCCCTGGCCCTGTGGCCCTGCACCCCTATAGGCCTAATTGAAATGCCACATTTAACACATGGTTAACAGTTCTCTGTAGTTTGTTCCCCTGCCACATAGATAATCATGGATGTTCTGCAACCCACAGGTAATCTGGATCATGGAATACTCTCCCTGCTAGTGCTGTTGGCAACAATGGAGACACCTCTGATCTGGGCAATCCATGTGATGTTGCTGTTAAGATGTCAGTGTAATGCTGAAGCTGCCACAGGTGAATGGCAATGACATCATAAAAGTGATAGTTGAAATGGGCCTGAGCCTGACTTCAATAAATAAAAAGACATGAGTACAAATGCCCGGGGATTAGATCAGGAGTGGGCAGACTTCAAGCTCCTTTGGACGTTCTTTGTTTTTTTTACTAGAACTCCAACCAGAGCCAGGTGCAAAGGCACAGACTTACAGTGAAAGAATAGAATTCAAATTTCTGAGCCTTGGCATGTGTGTTTGGTCCTTTCAAACTAAATTCACAGTCCTTTCGAACTTTCTGCATGTCAGCAGTCTACCTAATTTAGAGTCATGCCTTGGATTGAGAGCATAATTCGTTCCGGAAACGTGTTTGTAATCCAAAACACTCTTATATCAAAACGAAATCCCCCCAAAAAAATTTGTACAGAGATTTTTAATTTAAGCCGGACTACAGTACTTGTATTGCAAGACGTCGCTTGTATATCAAGTCCAAAAAAATTAAATACATATTTAAAAATTTGCTTGTCTTGCAAAACGCTCTCAAACCAAGTTACTTGCAATCCAAGGTATTACTGTAGTTGGGAAAGTCATTTTCTATTGTTAAACAACAGGCAATCAGAAAACCTTGCTGTCTCTACTGCAAATCATCCAGAGGTCTACTAGTAGATCCCAATCTGCCTTCTGCCCACCCATGCATTAAATGTACATGTGTGAAAGAGATTCAAGAAAGGAAGGGGTATATTTCTCCCCAGCAAAATAAGCAGTCCTCTCCCTAGAATCTCTACTGTTGAAGGCAAGAAATTTAAATTCAGCATCTTCATAATGGCAAGTCAAAGATTTCTTGCCATGTTTTTTTAGCAAGGATGTTACCAACTTTTTTTTTCTATGGAGGGGAGGGCTCTGTGCTCTGTCTCTCTTGATATGCAGTAATTTGCATCAGAACCATCCAATTATCTTCAGAGATATGGGCCACAACATCTGTAAAGTGGACACCCCTGAAACTTCCTACCATTCAGATTAAAAAAGGGGTGGTGGTGTTGTTTGCTCTAATTACAGAAAATGCCCACTTTAGTTTAAATCTAATCTGGTTCCCAGTATGCTGGAATCAGACAAAATATTTTCCCATGGCAACGACTTTGCATGCACCCGCAAAACACGTCTTCTGTAACTCAAGTAATTAGGGCTGCAACATTTGATCTATTAATTGGTTAAATGAATTGATTAAAAACATTTTGATCAACTAACAGTGCAATCCCTTGAGGCTGCCTGTAATCCTCCAGACTCAGAGGGTTATGGGCATTCTATTGAGGGCGGGAGGAGCACAGCAGATAGGATTGCCGCCGCGCTCCCCTTGCCCTCAAAATCATCTAGATGGCCCGATTTCCAAAAAAAATTGTACAGAGATTTTGAATTTAAGCCATACTACAGTACTTGTATTGCAAGACGTCGCTTGTAGATCAAGTAAAAAAATATTAAATAAATATTTAAAAATTTCGGCCATCTGGATGTTTTATCTCTCCTCGCAAAGAGGAGAGGCTGAGACAGTGCCTGGATTCCTCAGAATCCGGTGGAGCCGTGCCCCTCTCCTTCCCACCCCCAGGAACGCCCACCCACAGTGGAACCAAAGATGGTCTTCCATGTTCAGTTCCCTGCCGGCTGCAGGGGGGGAGGCGCTCTGTGGTGCTGTGACCGCGGAAGGGATTTCCGAGGTTGGAGTGCCTTCCAGGCCCAATCCTATGTGCCCCCCAGACAAAGTTTGGAGGGACATAGGATTGCACCCTTAGTTCCCCTGAGTAATTGGTCAGCAGATTATTTAAAAAAATTAAATTATGTTTAATATAAGTACTTATAAAAACTGCAGATGGCAAGCACTATCTTAGAAGCATCCCCTCTTGTGAGTGAATATGGAAAATGTCTTTCCTAAAAGGATTACTGCTGCAATACATGCATGTATCTCTTAAAAACAAAGGTGGTGCTTGTCAAGGTTCCACTACTACAGGGACCCCTTGATCTGCCTTTGGAAGATCTCTGCCTCTTCTCAAAGTCTCTCCTGTTCCAGGAGATCAAATCCTTTGCCTGTTTCCAGTAGCATGGGTGTAGGCTTTAGACGTGGTGAATAAGTCACTCCAAACTCTCAGGGTAAACAACAGCACTTTACTTATTATATTAGGGTATTTACTTAATAGAGTGGTTATAATTCAAAAGCAAGTAGGATAAAATTAAACAAACAAACAAACAATCCAAGGTTCTCTAGCTTAACTTTAGACTACCTCTCTCCTCTGCAGTCAGTCTCTCTCTGCTTCTAGCTGACCACACCCCACATATATATAGCCTTCCCAGGATTGGAAGGTTATAATCAGGTGACTTTGAACAGGAGATATAATTCTTAACTTCTATTGGGTGAACTAAACTCTCAAACTCCCCCTCCCATCCTGAAGTGTTTGGGCCTTCAGGCTTCAACAAATCTAGGGAAGTGTTTGGGCCTTCAGGCTTCAACAAACTTAAGCCTGAGTAGGCCTCAATCCTTCACAGTGCTCAATGGTGTCTTTCCACTGATGGAAGACTCTTTGATCCAGTGGAGACTTCCTTCAGCAGGGTGGGGAGGGAAGTGATTTCTGCCAATGCCTTCAGCACCACCTCCCACCCTGTTGTGAAGGTTCCCCAAGCCTCCAGAGCATATTAGCAGGGGGCTGCAGGGGGAGGAGGAATAATTGAAAATTGCCTCCCTGTTCTGCTGACAGAAGCATCCACTGGATCAAAAAGTCTTCTGTCAGTTGAGGACCCACACTGGATACGCAACCCAAAGGACGTTTGGGGCCGGGCTTGCATATGTGTGTTTATGCCTGTCATACTCTTTCAACAGCTACTTTCAATGGCTACTAGTCCTGATTATTATAAGCTTCCTCCAGTATGATAGGCAGTATGTCTATGTACACCAGCTGCTGGGGAGCATGAGAGGAAGGGTGCCTATTACACTCATGTCCTGCTTGTGGGTTTCCTGTGGGCAGCTGGTTGGCCACTGTGTGGACAGAATGTCAAGAAACTGAGGCTGAATCCTGGCAAGATAGAAGCCCTGTGGGTGAGTGGTTCCTGAGTCCAGGAGATAGTCTCATTGCCTCTTCTGGATGGGGTTGCACTCCCTTTCAAAGATCAGGTTCGTAGTCTGGGGGTACTCCTAGATCCATAATTGTCGCTGGAGTCCCAAGAGACTGCGGCAGCTCAGAGTGCCTTTTACCATCTTTGATTGGTTCGCCAGCTACGGCCCCTCCTGGACAGGGATAGCTTGGCCACAGTGATACAGGCACTAGTAACCTGAAGACTGGATTACTGCATTGTTGTGCTCTATGTGGGGCTGCCCTTAAGGCTGCTCCGAAAACTGGAGCTAGTGCAGAATGCAGCAGCTCGGCTTTTGTTGGGAGCTGCCCCTTTTCAGCATGCAACTTCTTTGCTGAAGGAATTGCACTGGCTACCTATTCGCTACCGGGTCAGGTTTAAGGTTCTGGTACTTGTGTACAAAGCCCAAAACAACTTGGGCCCAGGTTACCTGAGAGAGCGCCTCCTCCCATACCAATCTGCCCGGTCGCTGAGGTCATCAGATGGTATGCTCCTGGTGGTTCCTCATGGACCTTTGGCCCAATTGGAGTCCACCAAGAGAAGGGCCTTCAGTGTGGTGGCTCCATTTCTGTGGAACTCCCTGCCTCTGGAGGTCAGGCAGGATCCGGCATTATGCTGCTTTCGGCACCTGCTGAGGACCTCCTTGTTCCGGGAAGCCTTCTCTGCTCTTCAACCACCAATGAAATTTTAGTTTGTTTTCAATGTTTATTGTTCACCGCTCCGGAATCTGCTTGATGTGGAGTGGTATACAAATACTGTAAACAACAACAACAATGCTGGACTAGATGTACCTTGGTCTGATCAAACACGGCTCTTCTTATGTTCTTAACCTAATCTACCTCATCTACCTCACAGGGTTGTTGGGAAGATAAAATGGGGCAGAAGGAGAATAATATATGCTGCTTTGAACTCCTTGGAGGAAAGGCAGGATATGAATGTTGTCAACAATAACAGCAATAACAAGAATAATTTTTAATTGCTTCATTACTTGATTCATCAGCTAATTTTCATATACCGTAACTGATTGACTAAGATTTCTTTAATTGGCTGAAATCCCCTGCAAATAATACTTTCATGCTGATCTATTCTTATGTGTCTTGGTGCTTGATCAGTATTGCACTATAGTTCTGTGTGATGGTCCTGCTGTTTTCTTAATTACTTTCAAGCTAATTGGAAGAGAACTTCAAAAATGTTTCCCCTTCAAAATGTGTGGAGCATCCAAGGTGCTATGACCAGGGCTGTGCACAGGAAAAATATTCACCTCAGAACCTACCTCATTGGCTCGGATAGGGAGTTGCCTTGGCTTGGATTAACATCATGCTTCACCTCAGATCAAAGGCAGAGGGTAATCTCACCTCGTTTTCCGAAGCCTCAGAAAATCAACAAACTTTAAAGTTTGAGGTTGAGTGTTTTTTTTAAAAGGTGTGATGCCATTCCCTGTGGTTTTGTGGGCAACTTGCATGAGCATGACAAAATATAGATGCCTCTAGGTAGGTTCACTGCAACATTCCAAAAGGATAGGTCAGGGGTGGGGGTTAGGGAGTTATGAATAAAAAGCAGCATTTGAGGCTTTAAAAATAATTATCGGTATTTTGTTTTCTGCTCAGTTTGCACCAAAGTCAAAGAAAGTACAATGCTGGCTAGGACAGATTATAATACATCTTTCCCCAAAGCACTGTGATTGGAGGTAAAAGGAGAACCAGTAAAGCCATTCCCTGACTGAAGGCTCGGGTTGGGGTTGTCACTCACACAGCTACACTCTCCTCTTCCCCGCCCCTCTCATAGGGACATTAAAAGGTGCCTCATAGTGAGTCAGACCCTTGGTCCAGCTAGTCAGTACTGTTGACACTGACTGACAGCAGCTCTTCAGGGTTTCAGGCAGTTAATGGAGAGAACCTTTGACAGTTTGACACTTGTCTCAGGAATTAAAAGAAAAAGAAAAAGAAAAGTTGAGTAGCATGTCATGAGAACATAAGAGCCATGGTGGATCAGACCAAGGGTCCATCTAGTTTACATCCCTCCACTGGGAGAATTTACCATTTCCCCCCCTACTCTCTGCTTTTTGTTCTTTAATCAGTTACTGATCCATAAGAAGACCTCTCCTATTATTCCAGGACTGCCAAGTTTGCTCAGGAGTCTTTGGTGAGGAACTTTGTCAAAAGTCTTTTGCAAGTCCAAGTAAACAATGTCTACTGGATCACTCCTGTCCACATATTTACTGACACTCTCAAAGAACTCTAAAAGGTTAGTGAGGCATGACTTAACTTTGCAGAAGCCATGTTGATTCTTTTTCAGAAAGGCCTGTCCTTCTATTTGCTTACTAATTTTATATTTAATGATGCTTTCAACCAATTTACCCAGAACAGATGTTAAGCTAACCAGCTTGTAATTTCCCAGCTCCCTCCTGGATCCCTTTAAAAAAATTGTTGATACATTGGCCATTCTCCAGTCCTCTGGTACAGAGGCTGATCTTAGGGACATGTTACATATTTTTGTTAGATCATTGTCAGGGTTTCGCTACTGCAGGGACCCCTTGACTTGCCTTTGGAAGATTTTTGCTTCTTTTTAAAGTTTTTCTTGTTCCAGGAGATTAAATCTTTTGTCTGTTTCTAGTAGCATGGGAATAGGCTTCAGGCATGGTGAATAAGTCACTCCACACTCAGGGTAAACAACAACACTTTACTTTGTACATAGGGTATTTACACAATAAGAGCAAGATTTGTTTTTTTCAGTTTTTTTATAAAAAAGGAATTCAGAAATTGAGCAAGGTATGATAAAATAAACAGACACATACAACAAGGTCTCTAAATTAACTTCAGTTTACCCTCTCCGTCTCTACATCGTCAGTCTCTGCTATTGCATCTAGCTGACCACACCCCACACAAATAAGCGCCTTCCCAGGAGTTGGAAGGTTATAACCAATGTTGTACCTTGAAACAGGAGAAATAAATACTTAACTTCTAATGTGGGTGAACTTGATCCTCGAACAACTCCACGGAAAACGGCGCCCCGATCCATCATGAAATGTTTGGGCCTTCAGGTCTGCTCCACACTAATTTTGGGAAGTGTTTTGGGGCTATAAGCTCTCAAACTAACCTTAAGCTGGTAGGCCACAATTCCTCAAAACAATCATCAGTTTCATATTTGAGTTAATTAAGAACTCTAGGATGGATACCATCTGGGCTCAGTGATTTATTAACTGTCAATTTGTCAATGAGGTTGAAAACTTCATCTTTTGTCACCACTATTTGCCTCAATTCCTCAGGCTCCCTTCCTGAAAACATAAGTTCAGGCACTGGTATCTGTTCTATATCTTCTGCACTGAAGACAGATGAAAAGAATTCATTCAGCTTCTCCACAATCTCCTTATCCTCCTTTAGTACGCCTTTAACTCCATTGTTGTCCAACGGTCCAATTGCCTTCCTAGCTGGTTTCCTGTTTCTGATATATTTAAAGAATTCTTTATTGTTGGCCTTGATGTTGTTAGTGATATGCTCCTCAAAATGCTCCCCCCCCATCTCATATTGTCTGCTTGCATCTCCTTTGTGCAAGCTCGTGCTCCCTTTTGTTTTCCTTATTTGGGCAAGACTTTCATTTTCTGAAGGAAGCCTTCTTTTCACTAATAGCCTCCATGTCCATGGCCTACATGCCTTGCCAACAAGGCCAGTCCTGGGATGCACAGGATAGGGTGGCCTTTTTTTTACATTGCCAAAAAAGAGGAAATGTTTCACTAAAAAGAGAATAAAAAAGGAGTGGATTTGCATAAAATCTGCATGTGCTAATTTATATGCATAGATGCAAATTTAGAAGTAATTACTATAGTTTTAAATAGAAATACAATACATCTCACTATAGTGGGGAAGGCTGTGACAATGTGACATGTGCCTGCTCAGCCGGTTGTCCAGGTGTTTACTGTTGATGAGCGAGCAACTTAAAAGTCCCTGCTTGTTCTCCCTTCTTATGGTTCTTTCTGTTGAACCAGACTTGGACTGGACACCCCTTCAAATAAAATATGTCTTCAAACAGAGGACTGTCCTCTGTAAAGCAGGACACATGGCCACTCTACAGCATGATGAAATGATTTACTTGTTGCAGCACCAATTGGGGAAGGGGTTGATTTTTTTAAAGTATTGGTCCTAACAGGGCAGGGCAGGGCAGGGCGGAGCGTGTGTGTGTGTGTGTGTGTGTGACATTTGGGCTTCAGGCAGACTTTAGGCAGCAAAATGTCTTGGCAATGATCACTATAGTCCCTCCTGAGACGTCTTTCAGTGTAGAATTAGCTCCTTCCTCCCGGAAATACAAAGCTTTGCCAAAATATCCATTCCTACCAATGCACTAATATATCCATTCATGCCAATCAAGCAGCCGTTCCCTTTGTTCTTCTGAAGTATTCAGGAATTCCTGTAGATGTTTGTGACTAACCCTGGTGGTAGTTATACTTAATTGCATCTCAGTGGGATAGATATTGAAGATACAGTCATTCTTCTTCAACAGCTTTAATTGTAATCTGATTATTCTTATTAATTACACACTGCATCAAATATGTATTGTGATCCATGTGATACGAGTGCAGTACATGGACCTGTTCTTTTTGTCCCTTTGATGCCTCATTTAAGGGTTCAATTACTATGTAGAAAAAGTGAGACAGAGTTTGGGAACAACAAATATTTAGGTTGATGTCTGCGAGAAACAGTTTTTCCATGTACTGGTGTGCATGTGGAGAGCTCCTACGCTTGAAGAGGAGCCCTCAGTGCTGCAGCCAGGGCTGGACTGTGGGGCCAAAGTCCAGGGACCCACAGCCAAGGGGCTCCCAAACGGCAGGTGATGGAGTAGCAGCAAATAGTCCCAGAGTCAGAATCTTGGCCAGCATGGGCATGCTGGGGCCCACTGGAGCGGATGCTGCTCACTGCAGCATCTTTTTTCTGTTCTTATTTTTTTCATTAAAGTTTTTTTTTTAATCATTTAATATATATATATATATATATATATATATCATTTTTTAGTCAAGGGGCATGTACCTGGTTGCATATTATTTTATTATTTTTACTTTACAAATATATTATCCTTTTCTACAATAAAACGGTGTTTATTCTCAAGTAAATATGTTTAGCATCAGGACAGCAAATTCCATTTTGTTCCCGTAGTCATACTAAGATTTAAGTATATCCAAAATGCAAAACTGCACATGCTCAGAGTATTTTTCTCTCTCTCTTTGATCTGGGATGGCAAACAGCTTTGGTTTGGTTTTTTGCTGTAACATTTCAGGCAAGTTGTAAAGTGTGGAATGACAGTTTAGGTGGGGGGAGAAGATAAATGTTAGTTGTGTATTTCTCAACTGAAGTAACGGCCAATTAAAGGACTGAGACCATTCAGTCTAGGATCTAAAATTACCTAGCTGCACCACTGGAAACCTTGCCCAATCAGGGGGCTTCCTCAAGTGTAGGGGCACTCTCTGTGTACATTTGTAGGCTCAGAGAATTCATGCTCATGAACGTCCATCGGATGTTGGGCAGGGGAGTGGGGAGTAGTGCCAATGGTGATTCCAGTGGTTCTGATAACAGGGCTAACCCACATGCAACCCCAAGTATTCCTCCACACATTTATTGAACATGCTGGGTGGGGGGAGGGTTATCTGATTTCTCCTCCAATTCTGGCCTGCTTGCATTGGCTGCCTATACACTCCCGAGACCAATTCAAGGTGCTGGTCTTAACCTATAAAGTCTTACACTGCTCAGGACCACAATAATTGACAGAAGGCCTCTCCCAACTGCAGTCTACCCGGACACCATGTTCAACATCTGAGGCCTTCCGCCGAGTGCCTCCTCCGAGGAAAGCTCAGAGGATGGCATTAAGAGGGAGGGCCTTTTCAGTGGTGGCCCTCTGACTGTGGAATGATCTCCCCACTGAGGCCTGCCTGGTGCCAGCTTTGTCATCTTTTCAGCACCAGGCTAAGACAGCCCTCTATGCTGAGGCATTTAAGGATGTCTAGGGTTATTTTAATGGCTTGATGTGGACACCCGTGTCAGGTGTTTTTAACAAGTTCATTCTGTATAAAATAGTGTTTTGTTGCTGAATTTTTAATTTTTTAAAAAACTGTTTAAAATTCTGTATTGTTAAATAATTGTATTGTTTTTATTGTATTATGGCCTTGTTTAGGTACAGTTGTAAACTGCCCAGAGAGGTTCGACTATTGGGTGGTATAGAAATGAAGATGATGATGATGATGATGATGATGATGATGATGTACATGCATGAAAAAAAACAATGATCCGTTGTAACTATCCATAGTAGTTGCACATGGTGTACAAGCTAAAAAAACAAAAAACAAATAGCAGATATCTGCTTCAGACATTGAAGGGTAGAAATTGCCATATGTGAAGTGCTTCTGAGATGACTCCTAAAACATTATTCTAAATGAGATGAGCTCTTTCAATATTTGTCAAGAGTTTAGTAGTTAATACCTGCCTTTAATCTTTGGAATGGGGCAGACTGCAGATCCAAATGTATACATAAAATAAATGCTTGTCTGTCTGTTGTCTGTGAGCTATTCTGCACTTCACTTAGGCCGCAGTCCTATGGGCATGCCCGTAACCGTCTGAACTCAGAGGATTATGGGCATCCTATGGAAGATGGGAGGAGTGTGGAGGCGAAGGTTGCCTTCGCACTCTTCTTGCTCTGCTAAGCACTTAGGCAGCTGATTACAGGTGTCTAAAAGCGGCACTTTGGAGTGGGAGGGAAGGAGGCTGAGCTGCCACCAGGATACATCATATCTTGTCAGCACTAGTCTCCTCCCCTCCCTATCCCGCCTCCTGGAATGCCCCCAAAAGCCCTTCTCCGAGGTTGCTCTTACGACCTCGGAGAAGCAGCTGGTGTGGTTCTTTCCACACTGGCTGCTGGAGAGGGAGGGGGATCTGAGCGCGGATCCCCAGCTGTGAGGTTGGAGCGATTTTCCGACCTCGTAGCTGGGAATCAAAAAAATCCTATGGCCGTCTAGATGCTGTTTATTGGCCATAGGATTGCACTGTTCAATGTTTAGGACATTGTTTTATGATTTTATTATACTTTTCTTTTTTAAAAAAAGCTGCCAGGTGAGCCTATTTTGAAGGAAAGGCAGGTTATATACATGGAAAGATAAATAAGATAGAAATGTTGAGGTGGCAGCCCAAATAGCAAGATGGCAGCTCTTGCTGCAGCCGTTGATGTATGCAGAAAAGATAAATAAATCAAGTCTGCCTTTAAAGAGTTTAGCCCAAGGTTACATGGCCACTAGGAAAAGTATGCTAGAACAGTCCAAAGTGAGGTGAGCTCTGCTTCGGGATGGCCTAAGAATAGGACAGTGGTCAGAATGGTGGCAAGAATGGCCAAGAAAGGGGCAAACACAGCTAGGAGCTGAGGGTATATAGGCCTGGCATCAGATGCTGGACACAAGGAGGTTGGAAGGGAGGTTAAGCAATCTCTGCAGGGTTCCTTCGGGTTGCTCTGCCCTTCCCACTGCTCTCAACAGTGTTGCAGCCACATCATTGATCACATCCCTATTTGATTTTAAAAAATAAAAATAAAAATCTCTAGTTCTTTCCATTCCAGATCTGAAGAAATGTACACATTTTGGAAAATCCTTCTCAAAAATGAACTGAAACAAAATTCGCACCCTACTGACGTATGCATATCAGTCCTGGCGGAGGGACAGCATCTTCCACCACAACTGAGGATAGCAGGCTGGCTTCCTTGAGTTGCCTGGATGCTGTTGTATATTATGTTTACCATGCAGTCTGATTGTTAACAGGTTATATGAACATCAGCCTTCAGGAACCAATAGGAAGACTACTCAGAAGCTATTTATTTATTTATTTATTTTTAAGTACTAATTTGTGTGATGACAGGTAAGGAGACGGCTAAATAAAGGATCTTTGCAAGTGATACATTCCAGACAGAAATCCAACTACGAAAAGTATGCTGTGAGTGCAAGCCATTGAAAATCCAGAAAGTTTGGATCATTCCTTGGTACCATATGGTTGTTTCTATTATGGAAGGGTTCAGAAGTATTGTTTATGGACATTGCACAACCATTAATGCCAACAATAATAATCTCATTAAATCTAGCCCAAACAGCATTTAACAAGATTCAAACTAATACATTATAATATGCGCACTAATAACAAAACTCAAATTGTTTTAGAAATGGCATGAGGAGAACATTAGCCAATTTTGGTCCTAATAATTATTTGCTTCCTGCACACAAATCTATTCAATATGCTTTTTTGCAAGAATAAATATTTGTTCTACTAATTGTTCTCCCGTTCTCAGGGTTATTTTTAAAGGGTTGAAAAGCAACACTGGGCCAGCAGCTATCCATTAGAGGGAGATCTGGTTATGTTTTTTTACTTTAATCATCGTACAGTATTTGAAGAAATTAGTTTGTCCAGTACTTCTGTCTTCTGTCCAGATTTCAGTTGTCTGTATTTTATATACCATGATAAAGCTACTTCTCAAGTAAATCTTTGCCAGACTAAACACAGTTTTTCCTTCGAGGACATTCCATTCAAAAAAACCCAAATACATATTGTAGGTCCTCTCAGAATTGTTTATAAGATGTGGGTTCCTGCATGTTAAGCTAGGTAGCTATTTCTAGGACTCCTGTGTTATTTTTGTGCTTATTTAAAAAAAACAACACCAACCATCTCAAAATGCCAGTTTTATAGAAACTATCCACATCTTTAGGCTACAAGAAAAAAAGGATAGAAATATATAAAGGACACATATGGATTAAGTGCATAAAAATGCACTGGACTTGGTTTTTGTTTCTGGAGAGGGGGGAAATGATCTGGAAATCGGGGGTATATCCACCACCCCCTTGTCATGGTCAGATCACTATCTGGTGGGGGTTGGATTTCTCGATGCCACAACCCCTCTGCAGGGGTGAGGGACCTATTAGGATGGTCCGCCCCAGGCGTCTTATGGATCCAGATGGATTCCTGAACGCGCTTGGGGAATTGGAGCACACAAACGGTAGCTCGGCCGAGACCCTGGTGGACGACTGGAATGCTGCAATCACCAGGGCATTGGATCGAGTTGCCCCGAAGCACCCTCTTCGCCTAAACAGAGCTCGCGCGGCGCCATGGTTCACTCCGTCGCTGCGAGCTCTGAAACAAGAGGTGAGAAGTCTAGAGCGCCGATGGCGTAATTCCCACTCCGAAGACGATCGAACACAGGTTAGAGCTGCATCTTCAGCCTACCGGGTGGCAGTGAAGGCAGCAAAAAAGAATTTCTATGCTGCCTCCATTGCGTCTGCGGAGTGCTGCCCCAGGAGGCTGTTCCAAGTGGTGTGGAGTCTGGTCGGTCCAGTAGCTCCGGACCCGATGGAACAGTCTAAAGCCTCCTGTGAGGCTTTAGCGAAGCGCTTCGCAGATAAAATCGATCAGATTAGGAGTGGGATATCGTGCGTCGTAGATACTGGGAGTGAGTGGGAGGAGGCCAATGGCAGACCGGTTTTGTGGGATCGGTTCCGGCTTCTTCCTTCTGATGAAGTGAACAAGGTGCTTTCATCTGTGAGGCCGACCACCTGCTTGCTTGATCCTTGCCCATCCTGACTCATAATGAGCTGTAGGGAGAGACTGGGTGAGGGGATCAAGGTGGTGGTGAATGCCTCCCTCGAGGAGGGAGTGATGCCATCAGCCCTCAAGGAAGGCAGTAATAAGACCGCTTCTAAAGAAGCCCTCCTTGGATCCCCAGGATTTAAACAACTTTCGCCCAGTCTCCAATTTACCATTTCTGGGCAAGGTGATCGAGCAGGTGGTGGGTGCTCAGTTGAAGGCACATTTGGATGAAGCCGATTATTTAGATCCATGCCAGTCGGGCTTCAGGCCTGGACATGGGATGGAAATGGCCTTGGTCGCCTTGGTGGATGATATGAGGAGGGCTTTGGATAGGGACGATTGCTCCTTTCTAGTCCTCCTCGATCTCTCAGCAGCTTTTGATACCATTGACCACGGTATCCTCCTGGACCGCCTGGAGGGCTTGGGCTTGGGAGGCACTGTATTGCAGTGGTTCTGGTCCTTCCTCTCTGGAAGGTACCAGAGGGTAGTTCTCGGGGAGGAGGCTTCGGACCCTCGGCCGCTCACTTGTGGAGTGCCACAGGGTTCCATCCTCTCCCCGATGTTATTCAATATCTACCTCAAGCCACTGGGTCTGGGAGCTATCATCAGGAGGTTTGGGGTGCGATGTCACCAGTATGCGGATGACACGCAGCTCTACCTCTGTTTCAAGTCCTCACCGAGGTTGGCCATTGAGACCCTGTCTAAGTGCCTGGAGTCAGTGAACATGCTGAAACTGAACCCCGACAAGACCTGAGGTACTTCTGGTGGGGGACAAGGGGAGGTTAGGGGATGTCGACCTGGTGCTGAATGGGGTACATTTACCCCTGAAGGACCAGGTCCGCAGCTTGGGCATCATTCTAGACTCCCAGCTGTCCATAAAGGCTCAGGTGTCAGCTGTGAGCCGGGCAGCACTGTATCAACTCCATCTGATACGGCAGCTGCGCCCCTACCTGCCTAATCATCTGCTCCCATCAGTGGTTCATGCCTTGGTCTCCTCTCGCCTAGACTACTGTAATGCGTGGGGTTACCTTTGAAGATGGTTCAGAAGCTACAGCTGGTACAGAACGCGGTGGCTCGCCTGATTAAAGGCAGCCGCCGGCGGGACCACATCACGCCAGTGCTCAAGGAGCTGCACTGGCTACCAGTTGTTTGCTGAGCCAAATTCAAGGTGTTGGTTTTGACCTTTAAAACCCTATACGGCTCCGGTCCAGTCTATCTCAAGGAGCGTCTCCAGCAACACCAAGTGGGCCGCTCAACAAGATCTGCCACAGATGGCCTTCTCCTTGTCCCTTCAGCCAGAGCAGCTAGACTGGTGGGGACGAGGAAGAGGGCCTTTTCTGTGGTGGCCCCCGTACTGTGGAACTCTCTCCCGAGTGACCTCCGCCATGCCCCTTCTCTGCTGAGCTTCCGCCGTTCATTAAAAACCTGGCTGTTCAGGTGGGAATATGGGGTGGGTTAAGATTTTTTTTAAAGAAATTTTTTTTATAATGTTTTAATTGTATTTTATCTTGTTTTTAGCCTATGTACATTGCCCAGGGTGGCCGGTGGCCGGCCAGATGGGCGATTAATAAATGTAAATAATAATAATAATAATAATAATAATAATAATAATGAGATTATTATTTTTTAATGGAAGCAAGGTATATATAATTATCCTTCTGCAGAATTTAAGATTGGTTTAAGGACTTTGCTTTGCTGAAGTCAGCAGTAAAATACCATTTGACTGCAGCAACAGTAGCTTCAGGCCAAGCACTGAGTACTTGGGAATTCCCAGCTTAAATTCCCATCAAGTTTATTTGGGCTACCTTTTTTGATTAAGGCTGTCATGGATTTGCTCTGAAAGGTAGAGCTGATCTTAACAACTGAGCAGGTTCGTAATGAGAAAGGTGGTTGCTCAGGTAGCCAGGCCCTAAGCTGTTTAGATCTTTAAAGGTTAACACCAACACCTTGAATTGAGCCCAGAAAACAATTGGTAACTAGTGCAGATCAGTATTAGAGTGATATATTCATGATACTGTGCACTGATTAGTAGCCTAGCTGCCACCTACTGGAGTTTCTGGATGCTCTTCAAGGGTAGCCCCACCTAGAGCACATTGCAATAGTCTAACTGTGATGCAAGCAGGACCAGTGCAAGGCAGTTTGGTGCCCTAGGCAAGATCAGATATTTAGCGCCCCTCCCTTCCCACTTGAGAGCGCTTAATTTTTTTCCAAGGCATTTCTGGCGCCCCCTTTAGCCCTGTGCCCTAGGCAGCTGCCTAGTTGGCCTAATGGTAGCACCAGCCCTGGATGCAAGCATGGATAACTGTTGCCAGATTAGGCTGATTCAGGAACAGTTGTAGCTGGTGCACTAGAAGTAGTTATGCAAATACACTAATTGCCATTGCTGATACCTGAAGATCCAAGGTCAGCTATGGACCTGCTCTTTCAGGGAGAGCATGACTCCATCCAGAACAGGTTGAATCCCAGTCCCTGAGCCAGGTTTTCTACTGACCAACAGCACCGCTGTCTTCTCTGGATTTAATCTCAATTTGTTGTTAACCCTAATCCAGCCCATTATCAAATTTATGTAACATTCAGAGGTGTTGAGTGCTTCATTGGAGTCAGGTGAGAAAGAGCATTAGAGCTGAATATCATCAGCATATTGGTGGCATCTCACTCCAAAGCTCTGGATGGCCTCTCCCAGAGGTTTCATGTAGGTGTTAAAACAACATAGGGGACAGAACACAACCCTGTGGGACACCACAGACCAATGGTCCTGGTGCCAAAGAGCAGTTCCCCAATACCACCTTCTGGACATGACCTGACAGGAAGGACTAGAACCACTGGAATACAGTGCCCCCAAGGCCCAGCACCACCAGGTGGTCCAGAAGGATACCACGATCGATGGTACTGAAAGCTGTTGAGAGGTCCACAAAAACTAGTAGGTCCTCCCCGCTCCAGTTCTTGGCACTGGTCATCCACCAAGGTGCCCAAACCAGTCTCAGTTCCACATCCCAGCTGAACGTCTGATTGAAATGTGTCCAGTATAATCCAAATACATCTAGAGTTGCAACTTGCAAGGCTACCACTTTTTTGTTCACTTTGGCCAAAAATGGAATGTTTGAGATTGACCTCTGACTTCGTAGATCTTTGGGGTCTTTAATAAAGGTCTTATTCCTGCCTCCTTCTAGCAAGAGGAAACATGCCCCTCTCACAGAGAGGCATTAATCACTTCCCTTAGCCATGTGGCCCGTCCTCTCCTAGCTGATTTAATCAGCTAGGATGGGCAAGGGCCAATTCTCCCATTCCTAGTCTGAACAGGTGAACAATTTCACCTGGTTTTGCAGCCTTCCCTGCAGGGTTTATCTTGTGGAGGCAATATGTTTTTGCCAAATGTACCTCTCCCTCCTTGTTTTGGCTCATCTCTAAATAAACTTGTTCAGTGAGCATGTTTTAACTGATGGGGGAGGGGGAATAAACTGATGCTGGTGGAGAATACCGACATTGAATGTCTTCAGCTAAAGCTATGTAATGACTAGTTTGGCTTCTAGAATTAGTGAGCCTGAGAGCACTTTCTTGAACCCAAGCCTTCGTACCTACAGATGATGACTAACAAAGCAAAAATCCAAATTTCTATTCTCTTTCTCTTCCTTGCAATGATACATTTTTGGAGGTATGTGAAACCTTTATATTTGTCCTGAGATAAATTATTCTAAAATGGTCCACAGCCATAACTGAGTTGATCCTTGAAAGCGTGAACCCTGCTCTCCCACCCGTTGTAACAAAATGGTGTGTAATTTCTCTCACCAATCTGCAGCCACAAATCTTGGGTGCACCCAAACAGATGGCATTTCTGAGTACAATGCAACCTTGACTGCATTCCACTGAAGCAATGTTCAGTTGCCAGGAGAATCTATTGGTGAATTCCATTAGTCTCGTTAATCACTTAAGGAGTGACACTGCAGGGGAGGCCTTTACTTTTTTATTTCTCATTTGTCGTTGATATTCCCTGCTTATTACAAAATCCCTTCCTTTACAAAAGTGATAATGTAGCTGTTTTCAAATACAGCTTTATCCCTTTTTGCTCACTCTAGGAGATAGTTCCCCTGTGTGAGATCTGGGAACTAAATAACTTTTGTTGAACACCGAAAGTGTTCAGAGAATCCTTCATAGTACAAAACACCTGGTGGACAAGCATCATAATGTGACCTGCTTGCAAAAAAACCCTGCTGGCCAGCGTTTACCCAGCATTGAACATTCCTTCCCTTGATTACTCTGGAAAATCCGCCATTTATTATTCAGTGACTGCAACTGCTGAGTACTAGTCAAAAGCCAGGACAGAGTATTTGTGTTGACTTCTGGAAATTCATTGTGAGCCTTGCATGTGGTGTCCCAGTAGAACCTGCTTTCTGGACTAGCTATGGAGACCTTTGTTGCATCTGCTAGTAAATGTTTGTCCTCCCCTGACCTCCTGACTATACTCATAGCATCACAGCTTTCATCTTTCATTTTGCTTGCTGTTCTTAAGTAGTGGGGTTGCGGGGAACAAAAACTCCAATAAGGATATTCAGATACATGAATGGTAATGAACATGTCAGGGTTGCAAGTTTGAAGTCACACCCCCAGAAATGCTGTGGAGGAGGGCTGTTTGGAGAAAAATGGTGGCCCCTACAGGTGGAGCCCTCTTGGAATGAAATTACATCATGACATAGCATTATCCCAGGGCTTCCTGGAGAAAAAGATGGTGGTCGCCAGTGGATTGGGGTGGGGTGCGGGTGAGAGTACCATTTCCCCCCACACAACCCTTCTTGGAATGATGCTCTGTAATGAAGCAGTGTTGTTCCAAGAGGGATTCAGGGAAAAGAAAATGGTGGCTGCCTCCTGGCAACCCCCAAAAGAAGTGTTGCTGCCAGCACCAGTAAGTTCCCTCCACATTTTGCACCCCACCATGAAAAACGCCAATAATGGGGGAGCATTTTGATGTAGCTGTAGCAATTTCTATGCAATGTTATAATAAGAGCCAGTGTGGCATAGTGGTGAGAGTGTTGGACTGGGACTCGGGAGATCCGGGTTCTAGTCCCTGCTCGACCATGAAACTCACTGGGTGACTTTGGGCCAGTCACTGACTCTCAGCCTAACCTACCTCACAGGGTTGTTGTGAGGATAAAATGGAGAGGAGGATGAGGATTATGTAAGATGCCTTGGGTTCCTTGCAGGAAAAAAGGCGGGGTATAAATATAATAAATAAATAAATTTTTAAAAATAAAACATTTTTTACAACAACAACAACAACAACAACATAGAGAATAATAGCATGACAGTAGAGCAATGGTCTGACATTGCAGATTTGCAGCTTGGCCAGAAGAAGTACTTCCTGACGACGCTGCTGCTGTGGATCTCCCAACCTAAATAGACCATCTCTGATTTTGAGAAGAAAAAGGATTGGGAGGGATAGCAGGCCATTATGTTTATCTCTAACTTTGTCTTCAGAGAGTTCTCAGGCTCCCTCAACAACCATGAACACTCAAAATGGGCCATGTAAGGGGGAACGTTTTTCCTTCAGCGCTTCTCTGCTGGATCCAGCTCACGTCCTTTTGTGGCCTTACAACACAGCCAACATTCTTCAAAGTGCAGACATTCCTTTCAGCTTCCTCTTCAGCGGTGGCGCACCAAGAATGTGGAATAGCATTATCGCTGAGCATGTGAGCATAAATTCACAAATGCATATTTGCTGATCACACACTGTGGTAGTATGCCAGCGGATTATCACCAGGCATATCTGCTTGGCAAGGAGTGAGAGGGAAGTGCTGGAGGGAAGTCTGGAGATAATGGCGCAATGCCCTGATTTGCCTCCCTCGAGGGGAAGGGAGTGGGAACAGTTGTTATCTTTCTGATCACTTCTCACATTGTTTCATCTGGTCAGATTATGATTACAATTACTATTATTAATAAAGCTGTTTCTTGCCTGGAAATGATCTTGATTATTTTTATTGGCTCTTATTTGTAATGTTGTATGCATTTCTAAATTGTAACTGGCTGACCTGTATTTACTCCCGCCTCCAGAAGAACAGCAGCTATACCTGTTTAGGTCAATTAATTTAGGCTGCAATCCTATACACACTTACCTAGGAGTAAATCCCATTGAACTCAGTGTCCAATGTGACTTTTATTCCATAGACTCGGGTCTCCTGAAATGGTCTTGGAGTCCACTCCTTGCAATTTCTCTTAGGAGTAGGGGGGGCACTTTCACATCAGCAACACTTTCACATCAGGGGACACAGATTTGCATAAAGTTTGCATATGCTAATTTATATGGAGAGATGCACATTTAGAAAGAATTACTATAATTTCAATGGGTTAAATTCAACAGTGCACAAGTGGATGGCCATGGGACTTCCCCTTGATCTCCTCCCACCTGCAGCACCTCATATAACTCCCAGATCTGCATCTGCTCCAGATGGCCCCCAATCCTCTGGAGCAGATTTTGAGAATGCAGGGAGCTGTGGGGGGGGGGCAGGTGTGGGGGGGAGGTAATAGACTCTGCCTGCAGTTTCCGTTCTGCTGATGGACAGCCACCATTGAATCCAACCCATTAGAAACACAGTACATCTCAACACAGTGTGGAAGACGGTGATCAAGTGATCTGCGTGCTTGCTCTGTAGTCTAGTCTAGGTGCTTGCTGTTGATAGGCAACTCCCAGGCTCCTGCTCTCCCTTCTAATGGTTCTTTAGTTTTAAACTGAACTTGGACTGGCCAGCCCTTCAAATGGTGGATGGATGCTTTCAAACAGAGGACTGTCCTTGGACAGCCCTTCAAATCAAAGACTGTAAAGTAGGACATATGGCCATCCTGAAGTTTATAGAAGAGAGGTTGTTTCAGGAGCAGGCTCAATTCAATGCAGTAGCCCCCTACTCTGTGTACTGCTGCTTTTTGAATCCTTGCTAAAGCCCCCCCCGATAGTTTTTTTTTGGGGGGGTTGGGTTTTGTTTTGTTTTTAATCATGGCAAGAATTCAAATTTCTGGGTGTTGTTAAACAGTACATGGTCTTGATAAATCACCAAGGAAAAAATGCAAATTGCTTCATGAACAAGAATTTGAAGACTGAGTAATAACAGAATCATGAAATGGCAATAGACCTATGTTCTCCAAGAACTGGCCAAGGGTGTGTACTTTAGGTCTGTATAGTTATAATATTTTGAGCACGTTTGTGCTCTTTGATCACTCCATCGCCTACTCACTCACCCAAATAAAATAAAATAAAATAGAATAAACCAATGTTAATTAACTGGCAGAAGAACATCATAAAATATAACTTGCACTGGTCAAACAAAGTTAGGTTTGCATCTGCTAACAGCAATGATTGCCAAGGTACATAAGAGATCCTGAATGGGCAAATTTTGCTGGCAATTGATCACAGAGAAATGTAGATGACCACCATAGCGACAAATCTGTCAGCGGTATCCAAACGGTGCATTGTGCCCCTGCCAATTCTGCTCCACCACTTGTGCAACACAGGCTTTGCAGTTCCGGGAGCAACCGGAAATGAGTAGAACCGCTCGTTTCTGGAATGGGGTGGGTCAGCAGAGCTCGCATAAGGGAGCTCCACAGACCTGTCCCGATCCAGAAACGAGCGTTTCTGCTCATTTTGGGGCTTTCTCTAGGATGCATTAAATCTCTGTTGCTCAAGCAGTGGGTTTCACTTGTACAATGGAATCAGAGGGAGGGGCCGCTTGGGGAACTGAACTGGCGAGGACATGGGCACCCGTATCGGATACTGCCCTATATTTATAGAGGACAGGCAAGGGAGGTGATGATAGAAGAACTCTCATATTGTAGAGAAGGAAAATAGCTAAAATGTCAGACATTGGTTTGGATCCAGACTTAGCTATACTTAGAGTATACTGATTGAAATCAATGGGAGTTAAATTATGACTAATTTAAGTCTCATTGATCCCAGTGGGTATGATCTAAGTAGGACTAAGTCTGGATTCAACCCAAAGTTAAGACAAAGTCTTCTTTTTATGAATTAATGTGAAGGTTTGAAAAGTAGGGAACAGCGATGGAGGCAAATCCTATGCAGGATCCAGATCAGTTTTCTGACTATGCTGGATCCCTGATTATAACCTGACAGCCCATATCAAACTATCCCAGTGCAAGTTCTCTCACTCCAAGATAGCTTGGATATCTATATACACACGTGAGTGATGAAATATGCTGTAGAATGTTAAGTAAAATGGCTGTCTGTGTCAATAAAATGGATGAGAATACACACAGGAACACACTTTTCCCTGGCAAGAAATAGGCTCATATTTAATAGATATGGCGAAATATAGGATATGTTACGCTTGAGCCCCTTGCTTTTTAATTAGGACTCAGAGAACAACAGACTTCTGCTGTTTCATCAGCCCATACTCAAACTTCCTGGCTGCTAAAAATAATGGTGATCAGTAGGAAGGAACCCCTTAAGCATTGGAGGGAGCATTGACCTAGTCTGCCCTCCCATTCCACCTCCTCCATTACTCTATATACCAGGACTGGGAACCTGTGGTTCTCCAGATGTTGTTGGGTTCCGACTCCCGCAATCCACCTCAGGCATGGACAGTGGTCAGCGATGATGGGAGTTCAAATGAAATAACATCTGGAGGTCCTCACCTTTGCTCTACACCAGTGTTCTCCAACCTTGGGTCCCCAGATGTTTTTGGCCTACAACTCCCAGCATGCCCCAGCCAGCTATGCTGGCTATGCTGGCTGGGGCATGCTGGGAGTTGTAGGCCAAAAACATCTGGGGACCCAAGGTTGGAGAACACTGCCCTACACTATTGGAATCGAACCCGCAAAGAAGAATCTTTGTGGAATTGTAGAATGGCTATAATTCTCCTTATGCTTCTGACATAATTTTGATATTCCATCCTGATGTTGTTTGAAAACAATGTGCTATTTTATACTGTGCTAAATTGAAAACATTACAATGCTATTCAAATGACTCACTTATTAAAAGGACTCATACACACACACACACACACACACACACACATTTTAGGGTGGAAGGGTAGCATGCATGCCTTCTATTTTAATCCAGAAAAGGCCAGGGGTGTCTCCCTTGTATCAAAAGTCTGGGAAGCAGTGTCTGATCTTATCTTGATTTTTCAATCTTGTAGCAAGTTTGAACAAGAGCATCACTGCAGACAACCATGTTAATGTGTGAATGTCCAGAGATGGCATCAGTAGCATGCCCGGTGCTGCGGGTGAGGCAAGGAGCGTCACTCCCCAGTAATTGTGATATGCCCCCCTTCATGTGAGTAATAATGTGTGAAAGAAGGGGCCATCTCGTCCAATCACCCGATCAATGTTTAGATACAGGCCGAGTTGCAGTAGGGGATGGGAATTAGGGTGTTGTGACAAAGGTGTCAGAGAAAAGCAGGATTTTCAGGAATGATTATGCAGGTACCTTTGGAGCATGAGGGGAGCATGAGTGAAAGGGCAGAGTCATTTGATGGAGCAGAGCAGAAGGCTGAGGGTGGTAGGGCTGGAGGAGTAAAAGACATGAGCAGGGATGTGCTGGGGTATAGGAACAGAAAGATATGGCCTCAGGTGTGGTATTGAAGGCCTTGAAGGTAATTGTGCACTGTGTGAAGACATTCAAATAATAATTCAAGTTCCATTCTGGTTTAGGAGGGCAGGAAAATTAAAGTATAGCCTGATGTTTTGGCTCAGGTTCATTTTGACTCCTCATTCCAGAACTTGAAAAGCAGTTTTGAAACACTTTCTAAATTATAATTTACTGATATGTCATTCTGTGGCTATATAGTCCCTTCTTTTAATACCCAATATCTTGGGTATTTCGACTTGGCTGCATGCTGGCAAAGGGCAAAAAATAAAATTTGAGATATCACTATGGGCTCTATAGTGTAAATCATTATGGGCTTTATTGTTATCACAATATATAGATCTTTAATTTGAATGACCTCTAAGTAACCATCAATGAACTTTTAAAACACACACACACACTTTTATAGCTTTTTATTTTTAATTTTCTTGGAATGACTCTTTCTGCTACACAATGACTTGTAAAATGAATAGTGAAAATGCTGCCACTATCTGATCAGGTTTGAACTATATTGCTCCCTCTCTCTAACCTCCAAAATTCCAAATTTTATGGCCTGCCCCAGGGGACTAATGAATCCAGAGGGTTTTCTGACATCCCTGGGGAATTCTCCCATAGCTTTGTCTGACAGGCCTGCTGAGGTCCTGGTTAATACCTGAAATTTGGAGGTGACTGGTGTTATGGTGGTAGCCAGAGCACTGTGTGCTCCTGTTGCTGTGGATTCTTTTCAGCTGGTATTGCCTGAGGATGTTGACCAGCTGCTTGGAGGGTTAAGACCAACCTTCTCCTCTTTGGATCTTTGCCCTTCATGGATAATAAAGTCTGCCAGTGCTGGGCTATATATTTGGACTTCAGAGGTGATAAATACTTCATTGAAAAGCAGTGTAGTTCCAGACACCCTGAAGGAGGCAGTGGTAAAGCCACTGTTAGAGAAGCCAATTTAGATCTGTTGTCTCTGGAATATTATTGTACAATTGCAAATTTACCATTCTTGAGCAAGGTTCTAGAGTAGGGGTAAGGAACATTCTTTGGTCCAGGGGCTGCATTATCCCCCGAGACCAATCTGACAGGGCCAATAAGATCAGGGAGCGGGGGCCTGACCCAAACCCCACCCCCTCCACTGATGTCATCTACCCCCCACCCCAGTAGTTTTACCTTGCTCCATGCAGACAGAGAGACATGGGGCTTGTTTCCATTGACTCTGCATGGAGAAATGGCCCCGATGGTGTTTAGAGGAGCAACTCCTCCAGATACTGGCCAGATCATGCGCCTCCGATGGAGGCAGTGAGTGATGCATGACAAGTAACTACTCAGCCAGTGCTTGGACGAGCGGCTCCTCCAAGCATAAGCCAGGTCGGGTGCCTCCTTTGTGCAATGCACCCTTGACTGGGGTGGTGAGCAGTGCATGACAGATCATTTGGATGGTGCCTGGAGGAACAGCCCCAGGCACCGTCTGAGTTGGGTTCCTCCTTCATGTGCCACACACTATTCCAATTGAAACAGCAAGTGGTGCGCTAAGGAGAATCCCCACTGTTACTCCTCTTCCCTCGCAGAGGTGCAGTTGCCAGCTCCAGGCAGTCTTGAAGGACATTGATTATTTAGATATTTATTTGTTCCAATCTGGAACAAATATATGTTCCAATCTGGTTTTCATCCTGGGTTTGGGATGGAAACATCCACCCTGGTGGATGGCTTATGCTGATAGGTCTCCTGGCCCTCTCAGCAGCTTTTAATACCATCGACCATGGGATCCTTCTGGATCGGTTCTCTGGAATGAGACTCAGAGACACTTACTGCACTTTCTCTGTGCCTTCCATAGGGATGGGTCCAGAGGGTGGTGCTAGTGGAATGTCTGTTCCACCCCATAGGTTTTTCGGGCCCTCAATGTTTTATCTTGTCATCTATGCTTTTTAACATCTAAATGAAATCACTGGGAAATTAATCTGAAGATTTGGGCTGTGGTGCTATCAGTATGCAGATGACACACACATCTACCTCTCATTTCCATCATCTAATAATCCCAGGGAGGTGGTGGAAATTCTGAACCAGTGTCTGGAGCCAGTTCTGGGATGGATGAGGGCAAGCAACCTGAGACTGAATCCTGAAAAGGCAGGGATCCTGTGGGTGAGGAAACTTGCAGATTTGGATGGAGGTGTGCAGTGTGTTTTCAGTGGGGTTGGACAGGACTTGGCTGCCTATAGGTTTCCAGGCCCAACTTAAAGTGCTGGTCTTAGCTGT
Organism: Shinisaurus crocodilurus; assembly: GCA_021292165.1. Lineage (NCBI taxonomy): Eukaryota > Metazoa > Chordata > Lepidosauria > Squamata > Shinisauridae > Shinisaurus > Shinisaurus crocodilurus. The sequence goes on from CM037879.1 coordinate 159,610,934, forward strand.
TAAATCCCTAAACAGGTTGGGACCTGGCTATATGTAAGGACCACCTGCACACGTATGAGCCTGCTCGTGCTTCGAGATCCATGCCTGGGGTTCTGCTCTCAGGCCCATCTTTCAGAGATGTTAGAATAGTGGTTCCTAGAAACAGGGCATTTCTCAGCAGCTGTCCTGAGCTTGTGCAATTCGCTCCCTCCTCCAAGGTTCATGTGGCTCAGCTATTACCGGTACTTCTTCTTGCTGTTAAAAAATTGTTTGAAGACTTTTTTTCTTTCAATCTGCATTGTGTTAATTTTGTTAATTGCTATCCTGGGGGTGGGTGGGGTTTTTTTGGGTTTTTTTTTAGTGCTGTTCATTTTTTAAGTGTTTGTGCATACAGTCATGCCTTGGATTGAGAGCATAATTCATTCCGGAAACGTGCTTGTAATCCAAAACACTCTTATATCAAAATGAAATTCCCCCCAAAAAATTTGTAAGAGATTTTTAATTTAAGCCGTACTACAGTATTTGTATTGCAAGACATCGCTTGTATATCAAGTCAAATTTTTAAAAATAAATATTTAAAAATTTGCTTGTCTTGCAAAACTGCTCTCAAACCAAGTTACTTGCAATTCAAGGTATTACTGTATATTTTAAGAATGCTGGTTTTTATTTTTGTACTGTTGTCGTGTTATTATGTTCTATTTTTCCCAGGGATGTTGAAGAGTCCTTGGTTTCGAGTCACGAGTCGAGTCACAAGTCTTTGGACCCAAGTCCGAGTCCAAGTCCTTGGTCCAAAATGGTGACTCATGAGTCACGAGTCACGAGTCACTCCCAAAGCTGACTCCACGAGTCCCTATTAAAATCAATGGGGGGGTTTCTGAACAAAATAAGGCTATTTCAGATGTGTGGCTTAAATAAATTCTAGGCACAAGTGTGCCTTTTTATTTCAAAACTCTGCAACTGATTTTGGCAAGAACAGACCAGGCAGACAAACCCAAAATAACCAGGCAGGCAGAGGAGGCAGGGAACCCCAAAACAGGCAGGCAGAGGCCTTTGTCTTGGACAATTCAAACTGTGGAACTGGTTAAGAAGAGACCAGGCAGGCAAAGGAGGCAGGGAACCCCAAACAGGTAGGCCGAGGCAGCCAAACCCAAAATGTCTGAAAGGTTGCATTTTAGGATAATGATTTAAAAAAATAAACTTGCTGTACTTCCTAAAACCTATCCATGTTGCATTTGAGGAACACAATTTTGGAACACGAGTCCTTGGTCTCGAGTCCCGAGTCAAGTCTCAAGTCCCATTAAAAATATTGGGACTCGAGTCTGACTCGAGTCAGAGGGGGGACTCATTCCGACTCACGAGTTGAGTCCTGGAGTCCGAGTCCCCATCCCTGATTTTTCCCCTCGCACGCTGCCTTGTGGGGGCTTCAAGTCTTGAAAGGTGCTTTAGAAAACTATAAATAAAACAAACAAACAAAAAAAACATGTAGAGGGATTAATTAACTATCTTAAACAATCACTACACCACCACCAGGTTCATAGAGTGATCTGTGCTGAAAGGGGCAAATCCTTGATTCATTCAAGTCAATGCCAAAACTACGACTGACTTCATTTAGGGGGATAACAATTTGGCCTGACAATTCATTAGTGAGGGGCTTTTTTTGGACAACCAGCAGCAGTCATACTTTCTTTAAAAAAAGGAGGAGGAAAAAAGAGAAGCCCCTCTTGCATCGCTTGCTCACTGTTTATGCACTAACGTTATTTCTCACACATTTATTGTGTTACCTTTCCTTAATTTGATACCATGCTGTGTCCCAGCAGGATGCCATTCAAACGTTATATCAGTGATCTCAGAGCTGAACTCCCAAAGGTTTCTTTTACAAATGGCTCCTAACACAGAGGTGTGGCACACTTTATTAACTGAAGTACCCATTAGTTGAAAATTTCATTAGTTTGAGGGGACAGGGGATCAGTTTCATCAATAGACCTGGTCTGGGTAGATTCTTTGTGTCAACCTGACCCATATCAAAATGGATTATTGTTGTAAGTGAGACAAGTGACCTAATGTTCTGCCTATTATGCACACATGATCTATAACCTTTTAAAATACTAGTGTGGGAAAACCGCACACTTCAGTGAATCCCCAAACCATAGATTCTTAACAGGTGGCAGTCCCTCACTTAGCAACATTTGTTAGAGGTTGTGTGTGTGTATGAATTATCAGGGGTTACAGTTTCCAACCAGGTAACCAAGGGGAAATCAGTGCAGAGAATGAAAAAGGGACAATGAACAACATAACACACATCTTAATGAGCTCAGTTGGCTGCTCCAGTGTGGAACTTTGTGCATAGTGCCACCATGTGATTGTCTGGAAGCATTTCGCCTCATTCCATTCGCATCCAGGAAGATTCCCTCAGGATAGGCTACATTCATGAAAGTAATGTCAAAAGTTTGTTAATGCTGTGTAGAAGTGCACTCCCTGATCATTCCCACATACACACTCTTCAGCTGGTCCAGAATGCTGCAGCCAGACTGTTGACAAGGACAGGTTATAGGGAGCAGGTGACTCCCTTGTCACAACAGCTTCACTGGCTACCCATCTGTTTCTGGGCACAATTCAAAGTGCTGATTATGACCTGTATGGGGCTTTCTTTGGAGACTTACCAAAACTCACACTTTCTGGAAGCAGTGTAAACCCTTGCAATTCAAATTGACTTTTGGTATCCAGATACAAGGTAGTGAAGGGCAAGATGAGGTTAAATCAATATAATGGAGGGTTTTCAGCGGGGAGTGATAAAATAACTAGTGCTGTATTTGACTAAAGAAATCTTTGTTGGTTGATTGCATGAATTTTAGTTGATTAATCTCTGCATACATTTTGATGTGCAAAAAATAGGTCTAAAGCATGGGTTGGGATTCTGTGGCCCTCTGGATGTTACTGGATTACAACTCCCATTATCCTTAACCATTGGCCTTGCTGGCTGGCACTGATGGGAGCTGTAGTTGACATCTGGAAGATCCCAGATCCTCCACCCCTGGTCTAAAGGCATAAAGCACCCTTTTTAGATTATAGATGATACACACCAAACTTGCAGCAGGCACTGTCTTAGAAGAGGCATTGCCCCTTTCTCTGTCACACAAGAAAGAATATCTCTTGTAAGCTCATGCTAGTCATCAGCAGTTTTTATAAATACTTGCATTTTTTAAAAAGTTGCCCAGTTGATTGAGGGCACATTTTGTTAACCAACCAAAATATTTTAATCAATTAATTGTACCAGTTTAACAACTAAATCAGGGGTGGGAAACCTTTTTGAAGGTTAGGGTCACATTCCCTCAGGGTTAAGTAGCACAAGGCTGCATCCCGGCAGTGGGGGGGCAAAAGTGGGTGGGATTACACCCTTTACCTCTCTCTCTCTTTCTGCCACCCCCTCTCTTTCTTACCTTCATTATCCATTCATCCATTCACCCTCTCTTTCTCTCATACTAGAGAGCCAGAGTAATGTAGTGGTTAGAGTGCTGGACTGGAACTTGGGAGAGCTGAGTTCTAGTCCCCACTTGGCCATGAAGCTCACGGGGTGACTTTTGGGCTAGTCACTGACTCTCAGCCTAACCTACCTCGCAGGGTCATTGTGAGGATAAAATGGAGAGGAGGAGGAGGAGGAGGAGGATTATGTAAGCCGCCTTGGGTTCCTTGCAGGAAAAAAGGTGGGATATAAATTTATTTATTTATTTATTTATTTATTTATTATTTGCATTTATTTATCGCCCATCTGGCCGGCAAACTGGCCACCCTGGGCAATGTACATAAGATAAAAACAGGATAAAATACATTTAAAACAGTATAAAATTTTAAAATCTTAACCCACCCCATATTCCGGCCATGTTTTTAGTGAGCTCAGCAGAGAGGGGGCATGGCGGAGGTCACTCGGGAGAGAGTTCCACAGTACGGGGGCCACCACAGAAAAGGCCCTCTTCCTCGTCCCCACCAGTCTAGCTGCTCTGGCTGAAGGGACAAGGAGAAGTCTGTCCGTGGCAGATCTTGTTGAGCGGCCTACTTGGTGTTGCTGGAGACGCTCCTTGAGATAGACTGGACCAGAGCCGTATAGGGTTTTAAAGGTCAAAACCAACACCTTGAATTCGGCTCGGCAAGCAACTGGTAGCCAGTGTAGCTCCTTGAGCACTGGAGTGATGTGATCCCGTCGGCAGCTGCCTTTAACCAGGCGAGCCGCCACGTTCTGTACCAGCTGTAGCTTCCGAACAGTCTTCAAGGGTAACCCCACGTAGAGCGCATTACAGTACAGTACATAATAAATAAATGCATATATGCATACACATGACATCCATACATTCACACACAAGCAACACTCCATTCATCCACCATCCTTTCATTCTCTCTCTCTCTCTCTGATGCCTGCTCACTGCTTTCCCCCAAATGCTGCAATGCATCAGCAAAAGAATGCTTCACAAGAGCAGGCCAATGCATGTGCAGTGCCTGCTGGAGTGCCTGACCTGGCTGCTTCTCTGCCTGCTTGCTTGGTCAGGGGCCTTTCGTAACACAATGGAAAGAGGCAGCTAGCCAAGACAGCCAGTCAGCCCAGACCAGAACCAAACAGAGCTCAGGCGGATAAGCCAGGGTGTACGTACGTACACACACACACACACACACACACACACTCAACTCCCCAGCATCTGCTGCTTAAGGGGCCACTTCACTTTACCTAGCGTAGGACCCACCCTGGAGTTCTGAGCTCTTCAGCCACAGAAATCAGTGGTACACATGCATCCTCGTTATGTCAGCTCACATACTCGTCTTGGAAGTGGACTGCTGGACCAGCCTGTTTATCAATTCTACCAGTGCCGCGTGCGATTCTACCAGGGCAGTTTTCCCCAATCATTTTCTGCCAAGCATTCCTATTCAAGCACCAGCAGAGCTTTTGTGCATTAAAGGTGTGTGTGTGTGTGTGTGTGTGTGTGTGTACTGGTTTACCTTCTATATGCAGCAACTCTTCAACAACCATCACCTGCTGATAAAAAGAAGTCCCCTCCATCTTTGCATCATGCTTCCCTTTTGATTTGTTTCTGCATCAACAGTCCCACATGCACTAAGGCAACTTGGGGCAGCCCTACTCGGATAATGAGAATCAAGTAAAACTTTTTATAGACTGCATCACATTAGGCTACAAGTGGGGAGGCCGTCTCCATGTTTGGAGAGGCTACATATTCATCATGATTTTTCCTTCTCTTTTTAAATTTCTTTGGCCTTCATAGAAAATGGAATATAACCATCCTTCCTAAATGGAGCCTTATGTTCTTCCTGATCTATTCATTGACATTCTGGGCCTGCTTTCATGTAGATCAGCCTCCCCCAACCTGGCAACTTCCAGATGTGTTACTTGGGCCACAACTCCCACCATGCCCGGTTACCATTGCCATTGACCATGATAGCTGGGGATGGTGGGAACTGTAGTCCAGCACATCAGGAGTGTGCCAGGCCAGAGAAGTCTGATCCAGATCAAGTGGACCTTTGTTACAAACATGGCATGCTTTTAGATGTTTCTGTCTTCCAGAGTATTAGCTGTTCCACCCAACTTTGTGTCATCTGCAAATTTGATAAGCATTCCCTGCACCTCCTCATCTAAGTCATTAATAAAAATGTTGAAGAGCACTGGGCCCAGGGCCAAGCCCTGTGGGTACGCCGCTCATTACCTCTCCCCAGTTTGAGAAGGAACCATTGATAAGCACTCTTTGAGTCCGATTCTGTAGCCAATTGTGGATCCACCTGATAGTTGTTCCATCTAGCCCACTTTTAGCTAGCTTGCTAATCAGGATATCATGAGGCACTTTGTCGAAAACTTTGCTGAAGTCCAGATATATTATGTCCACAGCATTCCCATAGTCTACAAGGGAGGTTACCCGATCAAAAAATGAGATCAGATTAGTCTGGCAGGATTTGTTCTTGACAAATCCATGCTGGCTTCTAGTAATCACTGCATTGTTTTCAAGGTGCTTGCAGACTGACTTCTTTATAATCTGCTCCAAAATCTTCCCAGGGATTGATGTCAGACTGACTGGCCTATAGTTGTGATTCCTTTAGTTATAACTGTGTATAAAAACACAATTTATCAAAAATATAATATACTTACATTTTTACACAATATTTGACTCTGCATCTGAAGCTTGTAAGTTGTATTCATGAGAATGCAAGTAATAGAAACAAAGACCTTCCCCCAGAACACACGCAGCTGTGGGCGGGGAGGATTTTGCGAACGTGGGGGAAGTGAGTTGAGACTTACCTGTCGACGCAGATATCCCGTCAGCAAGGGGGTGGGGCTACAGGAGCTAATATTAGGCCTGGAAGCCCCACCCACACCCTCTTTGTTTCCTGCAGGCTGGGCGCAGCTCCCTCCCTCCCACCCTGCATACAGTGTGGGCTCCTCTGGTCGCTGTTAAGGGGCCGAGTAGGAATTTTGGCTCATCTCTATTAGGGAGATGGGCGTGTTTCTGCTGCAGGGTTTGGGGGTGTTTGCAATCTGTGTACATAGCGATTCAATTCGGTCACATTTGGATAGTAGGCAGGTAAGTGCGGGTTAGGGTATTGATAGGGTTAGGTGAAAATCCCTGGCAGTGCTTTTTTTCTGGAGAAAAAGGTACCGGAACTCTTGGATTACATTTCCTCGGGAGTAGATGGCGATTAAATTGTAATGCAATTAATAGAAGAAAAGGTGCTGGAACTCAGTTCCTGTGAGTTCCACCAGAAAAAAAGCCCTGATCCCTGGCATCATTCAGGTGACAGGCGGTTTCAGGATGCCTCATGTTGCTGGGTCTGTAGGCTCAGACAGCTGAGGATCAGGAAGAACCTGTGATGCCTTTGTTCTCGCCAAGCTTGTTGTCTTGAGACTCCGAGAGGAGGTGACGCAACAAAGGCTTCCAACACTGGAAAGTGGAAAATGGGGCGGTGGCGGCATCATCGCCACCTCCCGGTTTTGGATGCTCCGCCCAATTGCACAACTGATCAGCCTCGAAGGCTGGATTAGAATAACCCGCACTCCATCCCTTTGCAGTTCATTGTATGTAAATAAATGTGGCCCAGTTAAACACCAACAAATTGTCTCGACTCTTCATTTTCCTCCTACGTTCGCAATAAAGACTGCAGCTCTTAAAGTCTGTCGTACTGAGGACCACAACAACTCTGGTTTGCTGTCCTAAGCAGAGCATTACATTTTCTTTCATAATTTGAACACGATATGGGAGGATTCTTAAAGGATTCAGATTTGAAACAGAAAACAAAAGACTCAACTACTTCATTTGTCATCAGAGGCCATAATCCAACAAAGCATGACTGTTTTAAAACCATGCTGCTGTGGCCTCTTAGATACAGCAAGGCCAGCCCAGCACTACTAGCAGCCAAAAAACACCTGGAAGGCTGGGGAAGAGAACTTCATTGCCACTTTCCAGCATTTTTTTTTTTCTGCTGGCAGGGCCTCTTTGGACAGTGACTCAGCTCAGCTGTGAGGCATCTAGCCAAGTGTGAAGACCCCGCCCCAAGAACCCACACTGGATTTAAAAACTTGGTTGTTGTGACCCCTTGGAGTAAGAATAGCACTAGCAGCAAGGGTTGGGTTAGTTCCCCCACACACATACACACACTCTTAATCTTGATGTTGCCTTTGTACCAGATTGTTCTGTCTTAATTAAGTGTGGTGGTGAGCAGACTGGATTCATTTGTAATATTCAATCTATCATGATATGCCTTTTGAATCCTTGATTCTGACCGCTTTGAATTTGTTGACATTTCTTGCCATTTGTGTTCAAATAGGCTAGTATATTTTGATTTTGATTTGATGTTTATCGTGAGACGCTTGGGGCATGTATCCCAGTAGAAAAGTGGCATATAAAGAAACTCGGCACAGCACAACACAGAAAACTGCACACAGCTGGAGGCTTCTTTGAAATTTCAATCATCGCTGTTTGCGCACTTCTGAAAAGACAAGCTGCTGTGGGTTGTTGGGTTTTGTTTTCTTTTAATTGAAAGGTGGGTTACTACTCTTAGGCGCATGGGGAAAGCTCCAAAGAAAACTCTGGCTCATCAATGGGTTTTTTTCTTTTCCTTTTATTGGGTATATGGAGACCAAGTGAAAGTGGGCCAGGGACCACCAGTGAATCTTCCAGCATCATTCCAAGGTAATGGAATTTCCTTTCTTTTCAAAAGAATCCTATGGAGCCAGTGTCCCTTTCATAAATGGAAGGGCTGAGATCCAGTGGAGGCTCCAACTGGAGGAAGCAGGCGCGGGGAGGAGAGGCAATTTTCTCTGACTCCCCCTTCCCCTTGTAGCCCCTCACACCATCTCCCATGCTGTTCTGGAGAATACCCAACTCACCTCCAGCTTTTCAGAGCAAAATTGGGAGGAAGGATTTGGCAAAAATCACCTCTGCTCCCTTTCCACTAATGTGAGAAGAGTTACACACATGGGGACTCTGGATCCAACCCTATAAATGGATCTCATAAATGGTGATGGGATGGAGTTGAGAACATGCTGGTCGATTTGGATGTTCCTGAAATTATTTTGGTTACTCTACCAAACTCTTTGCTTCTCGGGAGATCTGGGTTCTAGTCCCCGCTCAGCCATGAAACTGACTGGGTGACTTTGGGCCAGTCACTGCCTCTCAGCCTAACCTACCTCACAGGGTTGTTGTGAGAATAAAATGGAGAGGAGGATGATGATTATGTAAGCCACCTTGAGTTCCTTGTAGGAAAAAAGGTGGGGTATAAATGTAATAAATAAATAAATAAACAAACATTTTACAAAAATGGGAGTTCTGATAGAGGGAAGACCCTGAATATAGTTGAATATACTTGCAAAATTGCTTTGTAAAGAACCTAATCTATATCCACATGCCAAAACAAAGGATCTGACAAAAGGGGAATAAGAAAAATATGATGCAAAGGAACCTAATGGCCCAATTTGCATGTAACGCAAAAGCCAGGATTTAGCATTTACATGCATGAGCAGGAATGTGCCTGTGTGCGAAGTGTGGGGCTCACACACTCTCTCCTCTCCCCCCACACCCCATGCAGCTGGAAGGAGGAATAAACCAGAATTTAGTGTCACTGTAGCAGATTGCTGGCTTGTCTTGATGTGCAAACCAGGAGTTGGGGTTTAAAAGTAACACCAGTCAGTTACTAAATAAATCATTTTCAGATTTATTTAGAAAACTAGTTTCTTTTAAACCATAGCCAGGAATCTGCTAAAGCAAAACTAAATTCCCATTGCATGGGAGGAAGTGAGGGCGGGGGGGGGGGAGTGCACAAGCGTGGTGCTTCTCATGGGATCATGCCTGCTTGTGTACATCATACTAAATTATGGTTTAGCATTATGGGCAAATAGGCCCAAATGGAACAAACCCCTATTTCTCAAATGAACAAATTAACAAAACATACAGAAACTCCTAGAGTGAACAGTTTAATTAAGACACATACATACATACATTTCTACTGATATTGCAAAAATGAGTTTATTCTGATAGAAGCAAGAAGGGAAGGGGAGAGGAAGGGAAGCCCATTAGGAGGAATTCTAATATGTACATAGCATTCTAGCTGCAAAATATAAAACCAAATAAATTATTAAGCTCAGATATTTTGCTTTCAGAAATTTTAAATTTCAATCTTGTGAATAATTCTTTTTATGAGGCCTTCCACAGCGTTGCCCAAAGAGGAATCCTGCATCTTTAAAAGTTGAGCAGCAGAGAGAGCTCACTCCTGAAATATTGCATCTGCTGAGCTTTTCCTAGCTGAGTAGTGCTGGCACAGTAAAGACAGACAGCAGCACAGGAGCATGCTTCAGAACATGGAGTTGGCAATCTTGGATTAACCTGAAGCTTGCCTGAAACAATGGCTGACCTACCTTGGATCGGATAAAAAAATGAAACGTTTCACAATTAAAATAGAATTATAAAAACAATGGTTGCAAAGTGCAGAAAATACTAGCTTGGTTGACAAAGAAATTGAAACTATTTGTACATGTATAGCGCTTGACCCTTGATTGCGGGCAGAAAAAGAAGCATTCTATTTTACTTGTAGACAGATTAATTTGATCACCCATGTCTTTGTTCTTTCCTTTTTTTTGTTTTTTGTAGAATGCACAGATTCCAACCCAATGCTTACTCTCCATCTACTTTGCTCCTGCTTTATTACATAAGCATATACAGCTATACTTGTTACTGTCCCAATTCAAAATTATTTATAATTCACATTCTTTAGCTTAGGCTGACCTTTACCTTATAAACTGCTTCTTACTCCATACGGTTCTGAACATCCATTCAGACCATTTACAGAATGTATTGTGCTACAATGGGGCTGGCCCTATAACCTCTGAAGTCATTATAAAGACTTCCATGAACAAAAACTGGATCGCAGTCTAGGTCTTACAAGAAAACTGGTCTTAATAAAGGACACTGAAATGTCATGAAGATTTCATTTATTGGCTTTGGCAGAGCATTAAACCAGCCTGCAGATTATTCAGCTTTCATTTACAAATGGCAACATTGAAATGGATAGCTTGCTGATGTTCCAAAAACATGGATTGCTGCTGGCTTTAAATATGGCACAATAAAAACTTGCACAACCTTTCCTCCTGTTTGTCCATTCAAGATTGTAGCCACTTCGGTATATTTTGCTTGATCTGTTACATGGTCAGTTGCCTGGTGCAAATCTGCTGATCAATGAAACTGTAGCTCTTCCCATTTCTTGGAGGTCCGATCAATGCCTTGCTGAATCAGTTCGTTTCTTTTGGAGATCTTCCTCACTTAACTGGGGCATTTGATAAATGGAGTTAATGGACGGCAAGTCAAATGGTTTGGGTATGTCTATTCTGAGCTCTCCTTGGTGAACCACCACATAGGGCCTCAGGGTGTCAGCTGTTGCTTGCTCAAGCCTGTTAAGAAGCTCTTGGAGATACTGGAGGAACGCAGTATAATTTTCTATTGTCAGGTCAATCAATTTTTTGGTCTCAATGATGAGCCTTGCATAGGAATTGGAAAGTTGCTCATATGCCTCCTGTAGGTTAGCCTTGACCTGTTTGTTTTGTTCAGCAGCACTCTTCTTAGCCGCTTCAGACCAATACTGGATCTTGTCTTGAGCCATCTTAGCGAGCTCTGTGACTTTTCCACGGTTCTCCACAAATTCTTTTGCTTTTTCTGTCAGACGTACAACCAGATCAGAAGCATCATTAACATATTTGGTGTGCCACTCTATTACAGCATTGACAAAGCTCTTCAGCCAAGCTAACACCTTCTCTTCTACTTCATAATATTTGACAGACCACCCAACTATGCTTGGGTCAAAATATTCCTTCCGCAGATCTTTAACAGTTTGCAGAAGTTCTTCTAGCTTCCTGGAACTACTCTCCACAACATTTTGCATGAGGTTTTCAACTCGAGGAGCCAAGTATTTTGTATCTTCTGCTAAGCTTTTCAGTCCTTGTAAGAGCTTTGTGAACAGTTGTTTTGTCTGGTCTTTTACATATTCGTAGTTTTGGGCTTGTAAATTTCTGATCAGGTCTTCCACTTTTTGGAAGACTTGTTGAACTACTACTTTTAGGTCTCTTAAATGTTGTTCAAAGTCAATCTCTTGGAGACCAACAAATATCTGACTGACTTTCATTTGTACATGTGTTATAGAATTTTTTATTTCATCAAGTATAGCACTACCTCTGACGATCTCACTGGAAGCTGGAATTTTAACTTCTAGGTCACTGACAAATGCAATCAAAGCATCAAAATATTCCTGCACTTTTGTAATGCAGAGGTCTGTAAGTTTTGCTAATCTTTCAGTGGCAATCACATAAAGTTCTTCACCAGTGTACTTTCCAATGACTCCTGGCACTTGGAATCTTGTTACCTTCAAGAATTCAATGGCAGAGTCAATAAGACGCTTCACCTTTTCATGGTATTCTACTATTACATTCATCGTGGCATCATAAAATTTGGCTCTGATTTGGTCATAGTCTATCTGATTGGCTTGGTCTGCAGCTTCATGATACAGCTTTTTGGCTTTTTTCCTCATAATTTCATATTTCCCAGTGGTCTCCTTAGTTACTGCATTAAGCTGCTGTTCCAGTTCGTTGATACTGTTCAAAGATTTTCTGTAAGCTGTGTCAACATTATCTCTCAGGTTGTCCTTCAGCTTTAAGGTAGCAGTTCTGATCTCCATCCCTGTATGCTCACGGTGGTACTTGTTCACAGCATGGTACAAAGCATCAGCCATCTTAGGCACCTTTTCTTTTAAACCTTCGAGTAAGTCTATGGCACCATCCTCTTTCCAGTTGGTTTTGACTTGAATCAGTTCAGGATTTTTGAATGATACCTCACTTTTTAAGATATCGACATCTTTCTGAGGGTTAGACTGCAAATGTAAAGTACATTTATAGGAAGGGTTATTCTCTGCTTCATTATAAAAACAAGACATTCATTATTAAATTAAATAATTTGCCCTGATTTTACTGTCTACTGAAGGACTGTGAAATGATACATAATGTACATAAAAATGAAATAGGCAAGTGCAATCATTCACCAATAACTGGGCACTGTTATTACTACTGCTATTTCATTATTTTATAGAGCACTCTTAAAATTCCCACGTAGCATTGGGCTAATTTCTACAAAAGCATATATACCAACCTGCTTGATGGTCTTAGGCCCAAACTAGACTAAATTTGCTTCATGTTGCTTTCACTTGTGCTCAAATCAAAGTCTGTTCAGCCCCATTTCCACATTACTGTCTGGATTTATTATTATTATTTTTTAAATCCACATGACCTGCCTTTTAATCCCCCCCACTTTAACAGATAGTATCACTTGGAGTGGCTAGAATGCATGGCTGTTGCTGCACATGGGGACACAAACTCCCCCGCCAGGGATGGGACGTGATGACGGGCCACCTGTCTCAGGGGCACTGTACAGAAAAAAGGATGGCTGGCAGCACTGCTGATGTATTACATTCTGAGATGTTCTAATGGACCTTGGGATGCGGCATAATGTCTTGTTGCTTTTCTACCCACATCTCATAGAAGTAATCCCTTAGGACAGCTAGTGGTACATTACTCAGGCAGGTGGAGGACAAACTACAGTAATACCTTGGATTGCAAGTAACTTGGTTTGAGAGCGTTTTGCAAGACAAGCAAATTTTTAAATATTTATTTAATTTTTTTTACTTGATATACAAGCGACGTCTTGCAATACAAGTACTGTAGTACAGCTTAAATTAAAAATCTCTGTACAAATTTTTTTGGGGGGATTTCGTTTTGATATAAGAGTGTTTTGGATTACAAGCTATGCTGGCTCAACTTGTCTGAGTGTGGAAAGCTAAGCAGGGTCAGGCCTGGTTATTACTTGGATGGGAGACCCCTCCTCTAGTTTCCTGCATTGAGCAGGGGGTTGGACTCGATAGCCTTGTAGGCTCCTTCCAACTCTATGATCTATGAAGCACGTTTCCGGAACGAATTATGCTCTCAATCCAAGGCATGACTGTATACTTCTGGCTGCTACCATTCCAGTTGACTGCCTGCAAGGTAAACACTTCCTCAAGTTCTGCTTTGCACCAGTGCTGGAACCCTACCGCCTAATTAAGTGTTAACATTCTGACTCATGAGATTAAGCCAATAATTCAATATTCATCCCAATATTTAATGTATGGGTTATTTTTATATCTATATCCATCTATCCATCTGCTTTCTCTTAAATATTATATATTATCTTATCCAATCAAGCCTTTTGAATAAAATAGACTATGTATTTCAAACAAATGATTGACTGCCTGAATATGTGGGACTAGCTAGACTAGTTCTGACATGATTATTTATTAGGCCAACCCCTTAGAAGAGCAAGTCTTAGTCTTCCCCTCCCTCTCCTCAGCAGCACTGCCTGAGAATTGACACTGCTACAGGATTGTCAGGAGAAATGCTTGTATGGAGGAGGAGTGAGGGAAGCACAATGCTGAGGCAAAGGGAAAGGCCAACTCCAGAAGTTGGGTTCATAGGATCACAGAGTTGGAAGGGGCCTACAAGGCCATCGAGTCCAACCCCCTGCTCAATGCAGGAAACTAGAGGAGGGGTCTCACATCCAAGTAATAACCAGGCCTGACCCTGCTTAGCTTTCCACGCTCAGACAAGATGAGCCAGCGTGAGCCACAGACCTGTATCTAGCTGTTCCACCACAGTTCTAGTAATAAATTCATGGTGCTGGATCCAGAGTAAGTTAGTTGAACTTAGGTCTCACTGAAATCAATCAGACAAGTTGACTTGGTTGTGACTTAAATCCCATTGATTACAATGGGAAGAAAGTTCAACTAACTTAGTCTGGATCCAACCCACAATATTTAAGCAAGGGCACATACGTAGTCTAATTTCAGACTTCCCTACCTGAGTTCGGTAGAAAATCTTGCTCTTGAGAATATCAGTGTCCAGATTGATAAGAAAGCCGAGGGTGCCAGCGGAAGAAGAAGATACCGATGTATCAACTTTTGAGCCATCTGCCTGGAAATGCACTAGAACATCAGTGAAAGTTGGGCTGATGATGTTCAGAGATGCTGTGTTGTCAAAGTTTCTAAAACAGCCACAAACAGATCGGAGAAGAGATAAATGAATGGCTAATTGTTACAATTTAAAAGCATAACTGCATTTAAATAACACAATTCTTAAGGAAATTAATTTTCTTTGGAATGCCCACCCCAGAGAGGCTTGCCTGGCATCAAATTAATTAATTAATTATATTTTAGAATCACCCATCTGGCTAGTCATCCGGCCACTCTGAGCGATGTACAGTCCAATAAAATACAAGAAAAAAAAACATTGTGTAAAACACAATTAAAAACAGTACAAAACTTAAAAATCCTAACCCACCCCATATTCCTGCCTGAAAAGCCACGTTTTTAATGCACGGCGGAAGCTAATCAAGGAAGGGGCATGGCAGAGGTCACTAGGGAGAGAGTTCCATAAATTGGGGACTGCCACAGAAAAGGCCCTCCTAGTCCCCACCAGCCTGGTTTCTCTGGCTAATGGGACAGGGAGAAGGCCGTCTGTGGCAGATCTTGTTGAGCGGCCTACTTGATGTTGCTGGAGGTGCTCCTTGAGATAAACTGGACCGGAGCCGTACAGGGTTTTAAAGGTCAACGCCAACACCTTGAATTCAGCTCAGCAAACAACTGGTAGCCAGTGCAACTCTTTGAGCACTGGAGTGATGTGATCATGCCGGCGGCAGCCTTTAACCAGGCGCGCTGCTGCATTCTGTACCAGCTACAACTTCCGAACCGTCTTCCAGGGTAACCCCACGTAGAGCGCATTACAGTAGTCTAGGCAAGAGGAGACTAAGGCATGAACCACTGATGGGAGCAGATGATTAGAAAGGTAGGGGAGCAACTGCCGCATCAGATGGAGTTGATACAGCACCGCCCGGCTCACATCTGACACTTGAGCCTCCATGGACAGCTGGGAGTCTAGAATGACTCCCAAGCTGTGGACCTGGTCCTTCAGGGGTAGATGTACCCCATTCAGCACCAGGTCAACATCCCTTTTAGAGGCCTTTTAAATGATTTAATAGGTGTTGTTGGTTTTTAACATTCATTGGCTGTTCTGCTGTTTTAATATTTTTGTGTTGTATCCAATGGAGACTTTGCACTAGTGGAAAGCAGTTCCACTCACGCAAAACGAGGTACCCAATTTTCGTCAACCCCTCTATCTATTGCAACCCTCTGTGCCAAATCCCGTACTGTTCCAGAACGTCCTCTAATCCTTAGGAGTGGCTTGGGGGGGGGGGGCATGGGAGCTTCATTGGGTAAAGTAAATTGGCAAAAACTGGGTGCTCCGGCTTGTGCAGAAATGCTTTCTGCTACCCAAAACCACCACTGGATACAACCCATACTTTGTCTGGCTTTATCTGATAGCTTTTATGAGTCACTTTGGGAACCCTTCTGGGTGAAGAGCTGGGTATAAATGCACACATAAATAACCAATAACATACAATAATACCTAGTAAATACTTTCCACAAATATTATATAGCATGACTGGACTAAATAGCATCATGTTGACCCTGGGCTATTAAAGAAGGACAGAAGGAAACACTCCATGTTTAATGTAAAACAATTAAAAAATAAAATGAGCTAAGTATGTGGGTGGCTTCCACCCACCCCACCCCAGTATTCTCTTGCTACAGCAGGAGGCAGAATTGGGTTATCCCAGTTTAGTCTGCAGACTTCATTCAAGCAGGGATCAGCTTTTGAGTGCAGACTGCAGAGGCATTTTATACATTTATTTAATTTAGGATGCAATCCTATGCATGTTTATACAGAAAAAAAAGTCCTACAACTCCCAGCATTCCCCAGCCAGCATGGGGAATGCTGGGAGTTGTAGGACTTTTTTTCTGTCTGAACATGCATAGGATTGCACCATTATGTATAGATTTATAGCCTGCTTTATGACTGAAGTCTCCATAAGGGTTCACAGCAGAAATAACATTTGATCGCATTAGCTGTTGTAGTTTAACATTTAAAATAGGACCGATATGAAAAAAATGTCAATGTTACGAAGGAGGCAGCATTTAAAGCACCCCCACCCAAAGGACTATAATCTTGCATGTCATAAAATAAAAGTTTTGACAGTCCTCCCAGAAGGAATGACTGAGTAGGTCTGGTGTACTTCCATTGGGAGGGAAACCCATGGAGGGGCCCAAGCAGTGGAGGGGCCACTACTAAAAAAAGGCTTATTGCCACTTAGGATAACCGTCTCACCTTGGATGGCGATGGAACCCACAAAAGGGCCTCATTTCCAAATCTCACAGTGAAGGAGGCACACGTGGGAGGAGCTGGCTCCTTCAGACATGCCTCCCCTCAGAGGGTATTCCCTCCCATTGTCCTCATTCATTGTGTGAGTGCTCAGAGACACACCAGGTGATAGGGCAAGCACCCACTTTACAGCCGAGTTCATTCGATTAGGGTTCTCCATATATGGCATCAAGTTTGTCATCTGATTTACTGATATGTTGACAAAGAGAGTCCTTACCCATCTCCTTGTACAATAAAAACTTCTTTGAATTCTGCACTCAGGTCACGATGTGCAAAGGAGCCTTTTGTGTTTACTGTCAAGCCGTTGCCTTCATATCTGTAGGTAGACACACCTAGAAAGGGAAAGTTACACGTAGGTGGAATTAGAACGTAAGGAAATATTGCCTGCGTTGAGAGCCTAGGTCTCCGACACCATATACTCAAGATCTCACTACGTGTTAAATATTTTCTGCGCTGCATGGAGCAGTTTTTGCCATTGATTTCTTAAATTTTAAAGTATCTGCTGTGACTATTTTAGAGAGCTAGTATAATGTAGAGACTGAACTGTTCCGGAAGGCATTAGGGACTAGCCTGTGATGCGATGGAATGCTGTTTTTACTCTGTTATGTATACTGTACTGTTTTTAATGTTATACTTATATATATAATTTTTAATAGTATTGATGATTTAATTCTATTTTTAACTTTTGTATTTTTCTATTTCTGTTTTAATTGTATGAGTTTTAAAGGTTGTGAGCCGCCTTGGGTCCCAGTGTTAGGAAAAAGGTGGGAAACAAAATAATAATAATAATAATAATAATAATAATAATAATAATAATAATAGCAGCGAACCAGAAGACCCCATGCAAATCTCCCTTCAGCCATATACTATCTGGATGGCCTGTCTTTCATCCTTGGTCCCCACCCCCAATCAGCAAAGAGTGATTAATAATGTTGGCTACCTCATAGAGGTATTCAGCCTTTCGGAAGAATGTGTCCACAATGTCTAGAGGGCATGGCACGGCTTGTGCTGGCCCCACCTCCAAAGTCCCCATGTATGCCAGCCCTGCCTACTCCACCCCAATCTTTGGCTGGATACACTTGGAAGCCTCTCCATAATCACCATGATTGCACAGGATTCCTGATCATGGAGAGGGCTCTAAGTACATCCAGCTCAATGTGCAAAGGTCAGGCGTGGAGCGGGAGGTGCCAGCACAAGGACACTGGAAGTGGGGCCAGTGCACAGAGCCTCATGCCTCCTACACAGTTTGTGCCTTTATGCATCCTTTTTGAATGCTGAAATTGGGCTAATGAGGTGGTTGTAAGGAGGCGGTACAGGACCTATGTTATAGGAGAAGCTCTTTGAAAGAAACACTATATAAATTCTAAGTACTGTATTAGCATTGACTAGATAAAACAATGTATTGTTTCCTTCTGCAATATAATACTTTAATCTCATTGGTTTGGTATAGCATGTTCCATTTTACTGAAACACAGTGGTTTGGATCCCAGGAAAGAACAGTGTCCTCCTGACCCCTCATTCCATTGCAGCTGCTTACACTCTCCTGCGGACAGGGTGGGCTCATGAACAATGCAGGGGCTGCTGGGGCAGAGGTAATCACCCCAAATTGGGCAGAAACACTTCTGTTCATGGAGAGGCTTTTGGGAGGGGCAGGTGGGAATGGAACACTTTCCTTCCATGGACTTTCTTCTGTTCACTTATTTTAGGATCCAGGCCACTATGTTCAACCCAAAACTGAAAGAATAAAATCTTACCATCTAGATCATACTCCAGAAATTGCAGGGGTGAATTTGCAGTAAAATCAATGGAATGTTCGAAAGAGTCCTTGTTGTTCTTCAGATCTGTTTTCCAGGTGGCACTGTACAATGGGGAAGCAACCTTGAATGAACCAGCCAAAGCTCCAAAATTTGGAAAGTAAATTCCAGCAGGCAAAGAGATTTTAAAAGCTGGGATTTCAACCTTCTGCTCAGGAATTGTAATCGTAGGCAGATCAAAGTCAGCTATCTTATTGGCTGCAGCATTGAGATCCACAATCATGTCACCAAGAGAAAAGGTCTTTGGAAGAGTAAATTGGGATACTGTTAATAGACTCTCAGATACAGTCAGCTCAAGGTAGGGAATTTTATATTCTTCCAAGTTAACATAGCTGGTTCCTATATCTAATTGAGGAAACTGTATTTTTGGCAGCGAAGGCAATCTGATGTCAAATGGCATTGTGGTCAGCGTTTCAGGGACTTTGATCTCACGTAGGTCCATGGTATAAGATGGAACTTGCAAAGTTGTAAAGGGGACACTAAATGCTGGAGTTGTGATAGGATTTTGAAATTTCAGTTTAATTCCCGGAATTATGAATGTAAATCCATCTGCCAATTGGTTCATATTTATGGGGATAAAGTACCCATCCTCATTTTTCGTGTACACTATGGCTGTTGATGCATTTAGGTACTGCCTCTGTTCAGCACTAGTGGTGGTATCCAATTTTAAGATATCCCATAGGCTCCTTCCATAAACTGGCAGCACAAGGTGCCTGAGGAAACTCAAATGCCCTCCCAAAGACCCTGACAAGTCAAATTGAATTTCTGTGTTGTTGTTTGCTAACTGCAAGTCATGTCCAAGGAACATAGAATAGATTTGGCCTTCACTCTTCCAACCAATCTTCTGATGTCCATTATTGATGGCAATTAAAAAGGCAAGGTTAACTGAAGTCTCACCAAGGAAATCATTTGGCTGGGCAGCTTGTATCTGAAGAGCTGCTGACATACTTTCTGGAGCTAGTTCGAAAGTTACTTTGCAGTTCTGAGTTCCCTTCTGATTATCAAATGGATAATAATGTAAATTATTTTCTCCACTGTGGTCCCATACCGCATAAAGACGACGGGTAGAGGCTTCAATGGCAACATTTTCTTTCATGTCAAAATTCCAGATTTTATCTATGTTAGAACTAGTCTCAAACTTGACTGCAGACCGAGCCCCTTTAGCATTTAGGTAGGCATTTGCTTCATGAATCAGCTTTCCAGAAAATGGTTTTCCCTTGTGAAATACTCCACTGATTAAACCTTTGGTTGAAGTATCTACAGATATGTAAGATAAAATGCTTTCTAGAGTGACCTTGTTGACAACTTCTCCTTTAGCTTTGGCACCATAAGTATCCAAATCACAATTTAAATTAATAGCTGAAGAGATTATAGGTTTTGATTTAGCATTTCCTTTCAGTTCCTGCCCAAAATCCACTTTTAAGCCAGGTATATTGATTTTGGTTGTGGTTGTTACTGAAGCTTCTAGGTTTCTCTTTGTGAGACTGATAGTACTGTCATGGTTTTCCTGTATAAATTTATTGTTCAGGGATAATGCAGTTGCTAACTTCAAACCCCTCTTCCTTGTGAGACTGGTTGTTCCATCCAATTTATATTGCAGGGCATCAATCACAGAAGAGGAGGATGAACTCAACCGAGCGATGATATCAGATTGGTTAAAAAACCCAGCATGTGTGTTCAGGGTAATCACACTAGATTTAAATGAAAAGTCATAGGTAATATTTCCCAGTGCTGGAATATAGATTCTGTTTGTGGGGTGTGCTCGATAGCTGGGAAGCTTAAGTGTCCGCAGACCTTGAGGAACATGAAGGACTGGTAGCTCCAATGATGGAAGGACTAAGTTATACGATGGCACTGAAAATCCAGCAAGTGGAAATGTGAAACTTGGGGTGCTCACTTCTTTTGGGATCACATAGCCAACAGCTGGGAGCTCTGCTGTAAAGGGAGAAACCTCAATGTTGACCACTGGAATGGTGTATCCTGGAATCCTGAAGATCTGTGGGGCTTGGTTGACTGAAGTATCCACTTTGAATTTGTCAAACTTGGTTTTGGCTTGGTTATATGACTCTGTAAGGAAAGCTAAGGTGATGTCCCTACCTCTTTCAAAATGCCTGTTGAAGAACTCAATGTGGTTATTGAGCACTTTATGCACGCCATCTAAAGGAATTTCAAAAGAGTGCATATCTTTGTTCTTCTTGTACTGAGCTTTTAGATTTAAACCAAACGATTGCTTTGTGGTCTTCAGTAAATTCTTTAGCCCTGTTTCCTCCCACAGAGAGTATTCTTGCACGTGGGGTGTCTTGATGCCAATGTAGGGGACAGATTGTTGAGGAATTGAGAGAGGAATGTTGAGGAAATCCAAGTTAGCATCACCATTCATGGATACAGAAGCTTCAATGCTATCCTCATTGTTACTAGCAGACATATTATGGCCATATTTGTATTGGTTAAATCTTCCCTCAGCTACCCAGCTGACTTGCTGAGTGGAAGGATTCAGCACCAAGCCATAGTTATTCAGGAACTCAATTTTGCCAACTACTTTCAGTGGGAAGCTGACTTTTACATTTATGTCATTATTTGTCGATGTGTTAATTTCAAAGGGCTGTACCAAGAAGGCCACATCATTATTTATAGTACCAGAGATACGTCCTTTCAACTTAGCTTTATGTTTGCCCTGTAGTTCCATTTTCAGCTCTGCAAGATTCACTGTCCCTTGTAGATCTGAGGTACTATGTCCCAGTTGTGGAGATTCCATTGCAGACTCAACCTGAAGCCTTGCAGAACTGGGTAAATTATATTCATATGCCAGCCTTTGGTTGACCTTCAGGTATTTATCATTTATTCTGTTTTCTGCCACAAGCGCAGCTACAGATCCCCCTACACTGAAACTGACAGTAGATTCATGGGTTCCTTCATCAGAGTAATCATGAGTTGCCCATTTCCAATTTCCTTTACCAATGGAAGCAATTGATATGCGTCCTGCTTCCAGTGCTGTTTTTATTTCATTGCTTAATTCAGCTTGGCTGGTGAAATGGGCCTTTGGAACATTTAGCATGTGTGTGTATGTTGTCTTGCTCTCCATAGAAATCTTCTTCTGCAGGTTGAGCATTAACCTATTGTGCAGTTCTACAGCATTTCGTGCGGTACGGAAGTTTACAGTAGTTTCGGCATGACCATGAACAGAAGCCCTCGAAAATATTAGTTCACCTGCATGATCAGCTTTAAGGTACAAGTGGGAGAACTTCAGGCTGTCTTTGAGGACTAACTGCTGCATCTCAGGAGCCAAGAGGCGTGTGTCTGCAGTCATGGTGAAAGCAAAGGAGTTGATTTTTGATGTTGCTATGGCTGAAACGGAGACCACAAATTCTGGGCTGTGGGCAAAAGCTGTTACATTCTGAAAATCAGCATTAGTAGTCAGTGTGAAGAAGGGAGAGGCAACTCTGAAAGCACCAGACAGTTTTCCAAATGTAGGAACAGACACAGAGTCTGGAATACGTGGCAGCTGGAATTCTGGTATAGCAATATCTTGGAATTGGAATTCATTCAAATTGAGCTTTGGAATCAATAATTCAGGTATTTGTAGCTCAGGCAAGTTCATTTCTGGGAAGGAAAAGTCAGAAAAAGACATATCTTTTATCCTTACATCTTGGAAATACAGGTCAGCTGCTGGCAGCTGAAAGTCACTCATCATTATTTGATCTATTGTTTTCACAATCTTCAATTTGATTTCATTCAAATCAATTGTATAGGGGGGAACCTTAAAGGTATTTAGAATGGTAAACTCAGGAGTAGTAAATCTCATTGGAATTCTGATTTCTTTTAATTTCTTGAGATTTACCTGATAAGGAGGGATACGCAGGTCGGTTAGTGGAATAATAATATCTGGAGTTTGAAATGTTGCTTCTCGTGCGGCCCGAAAGCTGACTTCAAAAGCAGGCATGTTGATTATGCCTGTTCTGATTTCAGGAACTTGAAAACCGGTTTCAACAAACTGGTTCAAACTGTCAGCTATATTTCTTACATTATATTGCTCAGCTAAAAGAGTTATCTTCTTTGAGACAGTGTTCCACTGATCAACTAGATAGGTGATTATGGTATTGTACAACTGGCTTGCTTTCTCCAGATGTCTCTGGAATTCTGTTGGGATGTCCATTTGATAAATTCTATCACGTGCGTCTTCCAGATAATCACATATCTTAATTCTCAGTTCATTTATTGCTGTAGAGCGTAGGAGATTGTTGAACCAGTCAACTATTACAGCAAGTCTAGTGTCTTTTAATTTCTCAATGTATTGAGAAACCACAGCATTTACCTCTTTGATGTATCGTTTTGCTGCTTCCACTTTCTGTGGTAGCTCTAAGGCTCTGATTTCATCATTGATTTTCTGTGTTGCCTCCCGAATTTTATGGTTTGTTTCATCCACAAATGTGTTGTAATCAAAGGACTTCAGCTTCTTTATAACAATATCAAGAAAATTGTTAATTTCTTCCACCAAATTTTTGAAATTAAATGTCTGGAGCTGCTTAACAGCATCATCAATGAATTTCAGTACTTGATTGAAGAATGATTTTATGTCAATTTTTCTCAGTGAGATGGTTAATTTCTGGACTGTTTCTCTGATTTTCTGTTGATTAGACAACTCTATCATCTTGTCCATTAGATCTTTGGCCTGCTGATCAACTTTATAGTTTACAATAAGTTCATGCATTTTGCCTCGGAAGACATTGATCTTCTCAGCCACTTCATACTCCTCCATGAAATTTAGAAGAATATATTTGATGTGTTCAAGGATTTGATTAATTTTTTGAAGTGGAAAGGATGTTTCCAGCCTTTTTATAAGTGTACTGAAGTCAATTGCCTCCACCTGCTGCTTCAAACTCTCTGCAAGATGTTGGACATCTATACTCTGAATCTGGTTCTTCAATTGGTCTAATT
The DNA here is from genome assembly GCA_021292165.1 of Shinisaurus crocodilurus. Classification (NCBI taxonomy): domain Eukaryota; kingdom Metazoa; phylum Chordata; class Lepidosauria; order Squamata; family Shinisauridae; genus Shinisaurus; species Shinisaurus crocodilurus. The sequence goes on from CM037879.1 coordinate 159,634,490, forward strand.
TTTCTTGTATCTGAGCTTTGATTTTATACTGGGCATCTATATTTTGCACCCAAGCTGCAGCACTGCTTCCTATCTGGCTAGGATCATACTGAGAGATAACAGACTGTAGTTCTTGAATAGTGTCAATAATTTTTGTGCTGATTTTGTATTGTCTGTCTATAACTTTCATTTTTTCAATAATTTGTTCAATAAGTTGTACAATAGCTGCCCTCAAGTCATAGCTCTCCCTGATAAACTTTTCAGCTTCTAGTAGGAATATTTGCAGCCGAGAGAAAGCTTCTTGAAGATTTGTTTTGGCATTTTCCAAGGCAAGTTGAAGGTCATCCACTGTTATGCTATAATCCTTTGTGAAAGCATCCAGTTTCTCTTTTAGGTTGTTCACTTTACTTTCCAAACTGAAAGTGTTCACATAGTCATTAACCTGCTGTGGGAGCTTATCTAACATTGCCCTGTATTTTCTCACAAACTGATCTATATTTACACTCCTCAGGTTCTTCTGAATAGACTTCAGTGCAGCTAAGATGGACTGCCGGGTTTGCTCATAATAAGCCGGTAGCTTTTCCAAGAAGGGGAGATTGATGACATGCACATCCGCATTCTTATCATAGATCACAGAAAGAGAGAGACCAAACTCTTGTGGCTCGGCTATACTTTCCCTTAAATCAAATGTATCAATTAGATTTATTCTTTCAGTATTTGTAAATGGTATATTTATAGGAAAGTCCAGTAGAGATAGGTCTGCTAAAGTTTTTCCACTCAGCTTCACACCAATTGTTTTAGCATCATTAAAAGCGCTAAGTTCTTGGGTGTACACATTATTGTTCAGATCAGTCTTCATTATCCATGTACTTCTTTGTTCAGCTGGAGTAAAAAGGACAGTGGCTTTGTTATCAAGTGATGTCTTGTATGTTTTCCCAGAGGTTAGCTGGTGGGCAGTGGATCCCTGATAATCATGGGAAAATGATACACTAAGAGGTTCCATATGTAGAAGGAATTTATTGTACAGCTGCCCTGACTGCTCTCCCAAGACCAAGAGTCTTCCACCAGCATTAGTACGCATATCAGCAGTGACACGAAAAGGGGCTGCAACAGACTGCACTTCGTTAGAAAAAGTTAAGGATTTTGAGTCACAGTTTGTGTTGACAGTGAGCGTGGAGGAGAGTCCTGCAACATTCAAGTTAACTCTATGGGTTAGAGCTGCACCTTGAATGTTTGCAAGTGTGTCTGTCTTAAAATGTGTCAGCAGATCTGCATAGGTGAAGGTGTAGGCATGCTTCACTTCATTGCCGTTATAAGCAGCTTTCACGTTGCCATCCAGATTTACCTTCAAAGGCTCAAGTTGCAGCCGGGCTTTGTTGTTTACATCGGCACTGCCATATTTTAAGTCATTGTTCACATTGGCTGTGAGAGAATAGGGCTGCAGCTGGAAGTCCAAATGGTGCTTGTGAGACTTGTCCAGTCCAGTCCAGTGATCTAAATTTGAAGAATAAGTCAGGGACAAGCCTACGATGTTCAGGTCATGAGTTTGTTCAAGCTTCATTTCTTTGTATGAACCTATCAAGCTATTTGCAAACTTGAGCCCTCCTTTATTCACTCTGAAGGTTAAGGTGTTGGTGCTGTCCACATCTAAAATGCTGCCTTGATATACACTTACAAGCATTATTTCTGTGAGAGCCACTTTTCCATTCAACTCAAATTCTGCATTGTGTTTCCCGACGCGTCCATTAGCCTTAATCTTTGTCGAGGCTCCTGAGATGCCAATGTGGGCATTCATTTCATTCTCCAGTGTCAGTAGGTTGAACTGCAGTTTTGATGTTGAGCTGCTGGCCAGACCATCCTTGTTAATACCTAATGTGGACTTGTGTTCTGCATTGTTCCTTTCACCCCTCACCAACACATGGCTGATCAATTCAACACCGAGGTTATTAGCAGAGCCAGAAATCAGGGCATAGTATCGGTTTTTTATGTAAGTGGCCTGGTACTCAGAGAGAAGGGCAGCCCCTTCCTTGTCCAGACTTAAGTCAAACTTATGGAGAGCTGCAAAGTGTTTGTGGTTTCCAGCTGTCTCAAAGGACAACTTTAGCTGGCTGTTTTGATACTTCAAGGAAGCTTTGTTAGTCAGAAAGCCATTCTGTACATTCGAGGTGGATGTGATTGTCCATGCATCTGCAGCATGCCTGCCAGTTATCTGGTTCGTAGCCTGAAGGAAGGAAGAGTCAAACTTCAGATCTGATTCGCCTGACCACACGAGCTCGCTTGGATCATAGGTGATTGTCTGTGTATATGTGGTTTTAGCAAAGGCTGAAGCGACATTTAGTTGCCCTTCCACATTTACGTTTCCAACCAACAAGCTGTCGCTGCGTGTGCTATCTTCGTGGACAGATAGAGAAAACTGAGCACCCAGGGGGCTGGAAGTCTTAAATGTAATAGCACTTCTCCTAGTGGGACTGGGACCGAATTTGTCTGCCTTGCTGTATTGAAAATGTGAGTCGAGGAGTTGATGTTGCAGCGAGTTTTCATAATCACAGGTGAAGGCATTCTGGTCAAGACTTGCTGCTCCCTGACCTGAAATACAAAGGAACAGAGAAGATAAAATTAGAACTGGCATCATGAAAATGTTAAACATAGGCAGCTGTGTGACTTTTGAATTATTACTCACACGTTTCTTCTATCAGACATCCTGTAAGCCAAAGGGCTTGGATTTCAAGAACATGCAGCTTGAACTTGTGCATGTTTACTTGGAAACATGTCCCAGTTCATTTTACGGGACTTACTCCCAAGTAAGTGGGCGCAGGGTTGACTCAAGTTGGTTTTAAAACCCGCTACATTGAGAATCAAATATGTGGGCTTTAGTCTGCTAAGGCTGTAATCTTAGACACACTTACTCCCATGTAAGTCTTACTGAGTTCAATGGGGCTTGCTTCTGAGTAGACATGTAAGGATTAAACTGACAGTCCCATTGAAGTCTAAAACAGGGGTTGGGAGGAAGTAGATATCCAGATTTACTCCCAGCATTCCTGACCACTGGCCATGCTGGCAGGGGCTTCTGGGAATTGAAGTCCAAAACATCTGAAATCTTCTGCCCACCCCTGGCCTAAAACACACAGTTAATATATCATCTTATTCAATTAATGAACTAGACTATAATTCAGCTTACATTCTGGTCTGTTGGCTTAATTGGGTTGTAGCAACCACTGAAAGAAGGAAGTTCATTTTAAATCTGTAGCATTTACTTCCTCACAAGATTAGCTTTGTTTTGGCTTGGCTTTTAGATAGTGGGTGCTTATGAAATACATATGCTTATACCTTTTACATGAAGTCTCTTGTGCATTCGTTAAAAAAATATTAAAGGATTTTAAGATAAAGGAGCAAGAAAGCTATCATAACATACAGCTAGGAGAAAGGAGATAGTTCAGCTCACTCCACTAGAGAGCTGCACCGGTGTGGTACAGTGGATAATGAGCTGGACCTGAATCCTGAATTCAGTTCTCCTCTCCCCAACTGAGGGTGTTCAGATGTAACGCTAAACCATAGTTTAACTTTACATGAACAAGCTCCCCACTCCCCTCTCCTCCAGTGCAGCTGTGAAGAGGAGATCAGAAGCCTTTGCTTCTATTTTTCAACTAACCAGTTTGCCATTATGTGCAAATCTGGACAAACTGTAGTTAGTGTTAACTATGGTTTAGGCAACAAGCCAACTTCAAACAATGGTTTCTGCTCCTGGGTTGTTTCTTTAAACCAGGGGTGCAAACCTTTTTGGCTCTGACTGCATCTGGTGTCAGTTGGGGGCTGGGGGCCACACATGTTCATGCGCAGACACACTCCTCCCCACACAAATCTCCCCTCCCTGCCAACTGAAATCTCGGAAGGGTGGGGAGGTAAATACTTCTACCATCCCCTTGCCACCAAGACTGCTGTTTCTCTGTTGCTACCAGCAGTGGGAAAACAGTGATCTCAGAAGCCAGGGAACAGAATTTTTCCCCACAGCCAAGATGATCAGAGGGAGTGGGTGGGGTCCTGCCAGCTTCAGGGGCCGCACAGGGAGTGGTCAAGGGCCACATATGGCCCCAGGGCCACAGGTTGTGCACCCCTGCCTTAAACCATAGGTAAGACTAACCACATTTCTGGGTTCACGCACAACCAAAAAAGGGTAATTTGAAAAAGGAAGCAAAAACTTCCAATCTCCTCCTCGTAACTGTGCCAGAGGAGAGGAGGGGAAGGGGGAACACATGAGCAAAATGCCTATGCATGTAACACTAAACTATGGTTTAATGTTACCTCTAAACCCAGCCACTGGGTGGCCTTAGGCTGGCCATTTTCTCTCAGCCTCTGTTCTCAGCCTGAATAATAGTGACTTCCATGTTTCCCCAAGGGCAAACACAAAGACATTTGTAAAAAGCGTTACAAAATGAAACTGCTATGTAAATATTACATCATTTTTTCAGTGTTGCTGCATGGATAGTATAATAAAAACTATAAATCAGTGCAGTTGTGAGAATGTGATCAGGCTGCCACAGTTTCCTACATGAATAGACACAAGTATACAACTATTTTGAACATGTCCCTGCAATTGTATATTCACTACAGTTTTTTTTAAATCAAACTCACAGGGATTTACAAGATTAACTTTTGGGCAAACATGAAATAATGTTAATTTTTTCATATCAATGGCTATTAGTCCTGATGGCTATATGCTACCTCCAGTATTGGAGGCAGTATGCTGGGGAACATGGGTGGGAGGGTGTTGTTGCACTCATGTCCTTCTTGTGGGTTTCCTGTGGGCAGCTGACTGGCCACTGTGTGAACAGAATGCTAGACTAGATGGACCCTTGGTCTGATCCAACATGGAAATTATTATGTTCTTATATTAAATTTTGGTGTTCAGAGAAAATGGTTTGTGACATATTTCTAAAAGAAAGCACTAAATTGACAGGAAAACATAGCACATAGTTAATTAATATGTTCTTATACCATTAATTTCCCCATGTTTTACCCTTTAAGGCAGTCTAAAAACAATTTTAAATGAAATAAATACATTTTAAATAAATGGAACAGATTCTTACCTCGTACGTTATATGAAAGTAGATCCAAAACACAATCAGCTCTCATGAAGTAGCTTGTTGTAAGACTGTAGGCATCCCTTGAGGTATTAGCCAAGGCGTAAGAGCCTGACCAATTGTAGTAATTGCTGTACACATTGGAAGAGATCTCAAAAGTGCCCAGCAAAGGCACCTGAAGTGTGTAGGACTCTGGGATGGTGAAGGGCGGAAGCCTGTACTCTTGTGAAGGCATATTTACTCCCAATGATTGCAATACCAATGGAGGTGTCCGTACAGTCTTGGGAACTCTTATGTCATAGGATGATCTACCACCAAATGGCAATGGGATGGTTATGACAGCACTCTCCTTGTTCCAAATGTACCTAAGCTGGCCATCACTGCAATACAAAGTTACCCAGAGTGAAGATCACATGAAGATCACAAAATAACAGATGGTGCACTTTACTTAGGAAGCTAACTTATACCAGGTCAGACTATTTTGTTCATCTACTCTGCCTGCTGTGGGTGTCTCTCGAGCATCTCTCTCATTAAAGGCTATCCGAGAGCCTGTTAGATTTTCATAGATCATAGAGTTGGAAGGAGCCTACAAGGCCATCGAGTCCAACCCCCTGCTCAATGCAGGAAACTAGAGGAGGGGTCTCCCATCCAAGTAATCACCAGGCCTGACCCTGCTTAGCTTTCCACGCTCAGACAAGCTGAGCCAGCGTGAGCCACAGGCCTGTAACTGGAGATGCCACTGATTGAACCCAAGACCTTCTGTATGCAAAGCATGTGCTTTACCACTGAGCCATGGTCCCTTCCCATATTCAAACATGTACTGCCCTTGTACACTCCACTTATACAAAATATTTCACTTCAGTAGACAGCAAACAAAAGAGTGATAACCACAAGGCAATGAACATGACCAAAGCTGCGATATTTCTTGGAGAAAAAGTCCCGCTGAAATTAACAACACATTTCTTTCCCCCTAGAAACATTGGGTGCTTCCAGATGAGACTTCTACTGAGCAATCACCCTGCCTCATTCACATAATTTTACAAGGGTTCCAGATGACATCATCTTCCATTTGTAACTCTGCCATGTTTTTCCACTGCTGCTTCTGTCTTTTTTCTTACCACAAAAAAAGATCTGTTAAGAAGGAAAAGACAGAATAGCTCCACAATGCCTTTTAATTTGTAACATTAGGTACCGTTGGTCTGGAAGCACCCATGGTTAAGATCCAGTCATTTGACATATACTAGTTTCCTCTTGTATTAAATTAAAGGTTGCACCAGTAATGTTGCACCACAGAGGGCCTCTGCCGGCATCAAATAAGACCTACTATAAGGACTTGTCATCTGTTGCTTTACCTTCTGAAGAAAAGCTCCTCGGGAATGGTGATAAGATCCATGCCCTGAAAATTCAGCTCCTGAAGTCCACTTAATTTATTCTGTAGAGTTTCAGCATAAGGAATATCTCTGGATGCCTGCTGAAGCCAGGTACTGGTTGCCTGCAGGATTAGAGTGTCACAGTACAACAATCAGAAACAGTTCAGTGTTTGTTCTTTCAACACATCTGAGTTGGGTAAAGTGCTCAAGCCCATGGGAAGTAGCCTTAGTCAGCTCCACATTCATCCATCTTTGGATCAGTACTCATGTTACCCTGGTGGTGTGTGAGATGCAGCAGCAGCATTGCTTCTTTCCATACTGTGCTGGGTTGTGTGAAATACCTTGAACTATTTGGGAGGAACCTACATTACAGGTCTCCCCACACTGGTAATTGAAAAAAGTGAGTTACTATTGGCATGGGGAAGAACCACAGCATGTGTCCCTGACTTCCTGCTACCCTGGTGGCATGGTAAAGAGCCACACTGCTGTGGCTCCAACACTGTGGAGTTATGATTCTGGCATTACTGGGCCTTTGCCTTCCTCAACCCAATGAATCATGGAACTCATTCTTTCCTCATAGAGACAACCATCCAAGCTCTTTGTCACAGATACCTATCTGATACATGGTGGTTAAAGCCATGTTTCTCTCTCTCTCCCCCCCCCTCTCTCTCATACACTACACACACACACACACACACACACACACAATTTTGAGGATACATGTAAAGTGTACACCTTAAAAACCTAGCTGTAGTTAAGAAAAATGCCCACATTATTAGTCATTCTTTCCACTAGGTTATGTTTCTCTGTGTTTGTTTTTGCCGTCGTCTTCTCTCTTTTTAAAACATAATTTTAAAAAATGTTGTAATATAAATACCCAAAGCCTCATACAACTACAACACATTAATACAGGCTGTAATCATCAGCTGTGTCAGGGGCTCGAGCCACTCACTAGCAGTGAACTCATACGGTGCTTCCTCCACTGTCCCCGGCCGCTACTGCCTCCTACTGATGATCAAGTAAAGATGTGGAGCCTCCCTGCCCCTTAGTCACCCCTGAGTTATGCTGGATATTTATTGCCTTCTGCCCCACCTCACCAGCTCCTGCTGAGTTTAATATATATTTCGCTCATGCTCACCAATACTTAATATATCTACTGCTCACAGGGCCGGTGCAAGGCAGTTTGGTGCCCTAGGCAAGATCAGATATTTAGCGCCCCCGCCTTCCCACTTGAGCCCTCCCTCCCTATTTCTGGCACCCCCTTTAGCCCTGCGCCCTAGGCAGCTGCCTAGTTGGCCTAATGGTAGCACCGGCCCTGACTGCTCATTGGAACTGGCTACCTCTACACTCATGAGTGTCTCCCATTAGCACAATTAATAGTGAGTTGACAGGAGTCTTTTACAAGGCTGATGCATTCACTTACTGCTACAAAATGAGAAACAATATGCCGAAGCGTCATATCTGTGTTGGCTACTTTGTGGTCCAGCAGCTCATTTGCACGCTTCTGCAAAGCCTTTGAATAATCCGTAAGGTCAACAGGCATGGTGGGTGACATTTTCCTCAGGGCGGCACTAGTGCCTGAATTCCATTCCACTTCAACTTTCTCATCATCTAAAAACCATAACAAATGACAACACATTATCTGCCATGGAGTCCAATTCGCAAAACTGAAACACACATATAAACCTACCCAGATGTTCAATCTGACCTGTGGCAGGGAGAGTGGGATAGGCCTAAGGGCTAGGCTGAAAATGCATAGGAAAATAGGTAGCTACATTATACCAAGGAAGACCACTGGCCTGTCTAACTTAGTATCTAACTGGCTGGCATCAGCTCTCTTGGGTTCCAGGATTTCAGACAGGAGCTTTTCTCTGCCGTATCTGGAGATGTGGGGGATTGAACCTGGGACCTTTTGCATGCAAATCATGTACTCTACCACTGAGCTGTATGTATGATGTACATGTTGTGCAGTTCAGGCCTGCGTTCTTTGAGCTCTGCATGCGTAGATTGCCATGCAATGAAGATGTTCAATGGGTAGATATTGAAGGGGCCTTGATCCTTCATTGCACATTGGACCAAATGTCTGTACAGGGTTATTGGTTTGGTTGTTGTTGAAAATCTTTCATGCTGAGAAAGGAACCTACCGTATTTCAAGAGAATCCTCTCTGAAATTGAGGAACCATGAATTGTGCCTGAAGAGTCAATCTTCCATTCCACTCCATTACGCGACTGTTTCAGTGAAAAATCTGTTTTAGCTTGACTCTGTAGACGAGGAATAGAGATCGAAGCTTCCACGGATGACTCTCTCCCAGCAACGTATCTAGAACAACACAAACATGACTATCATTTTTTGATTTTTACTACTGGTGTTGCTTTACTTTCAGCATTCAAAATGGGTGGAAAGTGGGTGACGAAAAGGTTCATTTTAACCATAGTCTCGATGATTAATATGTTTAAATAACTGCTATCTGTTTATTAATTTATTCTTTGAGTGTATAATTAAGAGCTGGTGTATCTTGTTTGTATTGTTTTACTCATGGGTGTGGTCGGTAGACGGTAAATAAAATATTCTATTAATTTATTGAGCAACTAAAAACTATACTAGGCTTCAAACAGTAGGTTAAGATACACTAGATTGTACAAGAATTTTTAAGCCAGACTTTCCCAACCTGGTTGCCTCCAGCTGTGTTGGACTACAACTCCCAGTTTTCCCCAACCAGCCTGGGAGATGCTGGGAGTTGTAGTCCAACATACCTGGAGGCTACCAGGTTGGGGACGGCTGCCTTAAGCTACCTTCCCCTATTGAAAATAACTTAAGTTCCCCCCCCTTAGTTAAGGACAAAGTAGATAGTAAAGATACTGAAGCCACTTATTCCAAAGTACTCAATTGAAAGATAAAGACAAATTTAAAACTGTTCTCTAAAAGATGTGAGCCATTAGAATCTAATCTCTCATTTCTCTTCATGAATATTGCTGTTATAAACAGGAGGCTGAAACTTTTCACAAACATTTTCATCTGGCATGAAACATACCTCCCCCCCTTTGTCATTTTTTCAGAGACGTCTTTGAAACTGGGTGAAAATGTTCCAGTCAGAATGAGGGCAATGGTGATCCAGGAGACGTTGCCCTGTCTCTGGGTTCGCTTTGTTTGCCTGAGTGATATTGTTACATAGCCAACTCTGATTAGCGATGTAACATCATGAGATCCTCCCATTCACTAATTGATTGGCCCCCACTGGCTGAGAATCACTCATGTGATTCACCAAGGAAAGAGGCTGCATAGGGTTGTATCCAAAGTTAGTCTAACTTAACTCCCATTCATTTCAATGGGTTTACTCCAAGTAGGATTAACATTGGATACAACCCATAGTAATCAGAAGCCAAAACATGATGCCAGAAAAAGAAACTGAAGATATAGCAGAGAACAGGAAGGGTAAAGGGAGAAGATTTGGGGGTTTAAGGAACTATTGTGCCACCCCGCAAAGCAGTAATAGGCAAATATTCAGTGCTTTCATTATACACTGCCAGCAACATTCAGAAACCACTGGCAACTGCCTCCACATGATGATTTATTTCTGCCATAGCCATAATGTATAGTGCCAGCCATCGTGTCATTGTTGAGCCTGGCACAAAGACTCCTACACCAGCATTGCCAAGTGAAAAGGGATCATTCCACACCATGCAAGCCGCAGCCTTTGCAAAGGTCTCTAAGATGCCAGGCCTGTGGAGCAAGGTCTCCAGTTGCTCAGGGCCCTAATGGATTTCCATCCCATCCATCCCATTGTGGCAGAAAACAATCCTCAGAAATTCCAAATAGGCAGATTATTCCACCAAACTGGGTGGATGTGTGTGGTTTTGACCATCTCTAGTTAATATTGGTATGTCTGCAATAATTAGGAAAAGGTTGTGGCATTTTACCCTATGCGTCCTGTAAGAGTGACTTCAGGGATTTTCTTGTTGTTGATGTCTAGGATAAAGGCGTACTCTCTTCTTTCCTGAGTGGAGTGATCAGTCATTCTGAAGTTGGTACCCAAATCAATGTTGAAATAGGGAACCTGGAAGTCGCTGGTAAAAATCCTTTTGCCTCGATTGTAGCTGAAGATCAGTGTGGCTTCACATTGTTTTGCACCTAAAACACAGAATGGCAAGGGATGATTACAAACAACACTAGTACTGATTGACATTATTGCAGTAACTGAAAATATTTGTCCCCAAAGAACAAAAGGAAACAAAAAAGTGGATTCTTTGGATCCTGGCTCTAAATTCTAAAAAAAAAAAAAAAAAAAGCTTACCATGCAACCTATCTCTATCTAGGCTAATTCACACATCTCTCTATACTTGATCTCTCTATACTAGATGACTGGGAGCTGAACATGTAATTTGACCCAACTATTGTTAAGTCTATGGTTGATGGTGCAATTGTCAAATGACAGGCATATATGTGTGAACCAGATCTCTGGCTCAGGTACATCTGGCTTACTATGTGTCCATTTCATCAAAATAGCTGACATTACTGGTGATTTAATGTCCTGATCCTTCAAGGATAGTTTTTGGCAGGAGGGCTAGGTACTTGCATATGGTTGCTATAGAGATTTTGGCAGAGAAGACTACTTTACTATTTTTGCAAATCGTACCTATACATAAATAATTGCATAGCCTCTTACCTTCAGCTTGAGCAGTGAACTTCAAGGTGTCTACCAAGTCCTTTCTCTCTTTCTTTAATTCATAATCAGCACTTGCAGTATATTCCTTTACTTCCCCTGTCGGCTGTAGTTCAACTTCATACCTAATGATGCCAAAATGCCAAGATGCCAAGATTTACATCTGTCATTGTAAATAATGAAATATGATCATAATTTTCTTGTTTAAAAAACCACTTTACTAATCAGATATGATCGTGTGCTTGTTTGCTGTGGTTGTTTTTAAAAGAGATCAAGATGTATTTGGCAATGGCTCCAATTTAAGGTTAAAAAATGAAATTGTATTAAGGATTATTGTTCATGGGACTGCTGATGGCATCTAGGGCGTATAATGACCTCCAGTGTTAATTTCTGTGGAGTCTCATAAGCTTAGGATACCATACTCATGCACTTTTCCTAGGCATGGGTGAATTGGTCTGTTTCTTGTCTGTGTAACTTTCACAGATCTTCATCCCTAAGTCTGTCCTGTCCTGTTTCTGCATTATCCTGCAAAATCTGCATGAAAATCTGCATTTAAATGCACACTTAAATATGTATTTTAATCTTATTTCCCCTCAAAATACGCATTTTAATTAAACTGTATTTTACAGAGCAATCCTATGGCCCCCTAGACACTGTCCTTCTCACTGCCATTATCACGAGCTGCTATTGCTCCTCACGCTTTCTCATCATTGCTACCACTTGCTTGCTTGACAGCCAGAGAGGCAGTGAGCAAGTAGGCAGTGGCATCTACTGCTCCTCCTTCTCACCACCTCTGCTGTATGGGCCAGAGCAAGAGGCACATAAACAAGCAGGTTGCAATGGTGAAGAGGAGGTGCAACTCCAGGGGGCTCTTGCCAGTGGGCCCCTGCTCGGGTGTGGGCCCTTGAGAGAGGTGCCCGACCATGACTACCCTTGATGCTGGCCCTGTTCACAGCCACTGGGGAGGCACTGAGCAGGATGTACCAGTGAGAAGGAGGCAGAGCTTCCCATCACTAGCCCATTCCTATAAGATATCAGAAGCAGAATAAATTATGCAAAATAAGCACATACGTGGACTTTTGCATTATACAGTCACAGAGGCTCTCTTTTCTTCGTGCAGAATTTGGGTTGGTTTCAGGCAGCAGATAAGCCATAATAGAAAATGTGGGCTGCACACATAGAGAAAGCTGACTTACCTGGTTTCCCCAGTGAGTGGATAATAAGGTGCTTCCTCTGTGGAACTAGCATTGGAGTATTCTATTCTGGTACAGAGGTTGAGACCAGCAAAGAAAGGTGTGCAAGATGTCTGGGACTCTCTGTTCTCAATCAGAGGGGGGATCATTTCAGTGCGGGTTAGGGTGACCAAGTTCAAAGTGTTGCTACAAAAGTAAGAGGAATAAATTACCTATGTTTATTCACTTAATCAGCCGTCCTAAGGAAGAGCTTGTAAAAATGGGTATGTTACCATCCTGATTGTGCAGTGCCTGGCAAGCAAATGAGGTTTGTGTGTTTTTTGGTTTTTTTAAAAAAGAAACGTTTAGCGGCTTTCACCCTGGGACAGGGGCGTTGAACCTCTTTCAGCCTGAGGGCCACATTCAATTTCAGAGATGCTCTTGAGGGCTGCATTCCTGTGGTGGGCGGGGCCTAAGGCAAAAGGGGCGGGGCCAAAAATACCAAACACACCAGCATATTGTAGCTTAAAGCTCCTGGTGGCATTCTACTCTTTTAGAATGGGGGAAAAACTGCACAAAGCCACAGAATGATGATCAGTGCTCAGGGAAAGCGGGGGAGGGCAGGGGATGGGGGCATGGCCATCTGGGGAAGCCCAGGAGGGCTGGACTGGGACCCCAGGGCTGAGATTCCCCACCCCTGACCTAGGGTCCCAAAGCACTTTGAAACCTGGCTTCTATGTCATTCAAGTAGTGGCTGGAGGAAAAATGAAAAGCTCTAAATTGCAATCCCCAGACTACCCCAGCTACTCGGCTCTACTGCCAAAAACATTCTGACTAATAGAAATATCTATCACATGGTGGAGAACTGCAACTGTAGGCAAATTCACACGGTCCATTTCACCTTGGGAATAACCATATGTGGAAAAAGTGGATCATGGTTATTTTTGTGAATGCAGTGGCTGAAAAGAAAGGGTCACACTGACTCTAGAAACTATTGAGGAACATCTCCATTATAAGCCGACACATATGTCATGTTTTTCTGTGACAGTAGGGGAAACACAGCATAGTGTTTACAAGACAGAAACCCCCACAAAGGAAGGAATTGCTTACACACTTCATATTCCCAAACAATACCTGATGCTAAAGAGCTTGGTTGGGGTCTTTGGTGCAGGAATTGTGAACTTAAGCTTTCCAGGTTTCAACACAATGCGGGCTTCAATTCCAGACTCATGGTATATGTTGGTGTTCATCTGCACGCCATTTCTTGCAAACTCAGGGATGTTCACTCCTACATGTGTTACAAACTCAACTGCCACAGAGGGTTTAGCAATCAATTCTGCTTGCATCTACAGGATGGACACAAAACACTAACACTTACTTTCTCTTTCATGGAAACTCTCCCCCCTCCCATCTGTTAAATCATAGAACAATTTCTTTAGATTCCTGGTGCTGTACATATTGACAGTGTATTTTCCTAACTGGTTTGCTACATGGTAAAGTTTGTCTCCTAACTAAGGCACAATGCAGGAGCCATGCTTAGGTGGATGCGCAGAAGACTTCACGGTCATGGAAATGGTTTTACATACACCTACATTTGTACAGTCTCATGCTACTTTTATACACAGACTAAAGAGAGACTTCTCCACAGATAGACAGAAAGATTAGGGCCAAAGTACAAACTAGCTTAGGACATAAGTACCTGTACATGATTTTTCAAGTTCATAAAAGTACTTGGAACACACACACACACAAAAGATGCCTCATTATACAAACCAGAGCCAACATGAGAGTTCAGACTGAGAGATTGGGTTCAGACAACACAATAACCCTCACTCAAGGGTTGAGTATGTGTTGAGTGTGGGTTGTTGTTGAACCGTGCGTTGTTGTTGAAACGTGAGTTATCGTGTTGTCTGAACCCAGCCAAGATAACAAATCATGGCAAACAGCCTGCAGTTCACAACCCAACATCAAAGCATGGATTCGCTTGATGGGTTGTTCATGGTTAACAAGCCATGGTGTGTTAGCGTAGCTGGGTTAACACAACACAATAACCCATGTTTCAGCAAGAACCCACACTCAATGGTTGAGTGTGGGTTATCGTGTTGTCTGAACCCAGTCAGATAGTGAGGTTCATTGCTATATCGGCACTCTGCACACAAATTTTTGTGTGTTTGTGTTTGTGAGGGAAGGGGGAGTGATGTTCACTACACTACAAAGGGCAGCTTTCCATACACAATGGGATCTGCATGCTGAGCTCCAGATGCCCATTGGAGCTGCAACAGCTGCAGCACTTGGTTGGATCAAATTATGGATTTAACTAACCAGTGTGGAAGACTGGTGGGAACAGAGAGGTTGAACCAAAGGAACACCAGCATGGAAGGTACTTTATCGAGTACCTTAATCGTAGAAATGTGATGCAAATATTTCATAAGCAGTTATAAATAATTCAACTCCTCGTTTTGCTTTTGCATGTCTTCATGGGACTAATCTTTATGCCACGTTAGTTCCAGTAAGGCTTGGGATTGGTACATGGCATTCTAAATCAAAGTGGCTGTGCAGTCTTGTTAATAAACCCTCAAAAGTTACCAGCCCCCCCCCCCCCAAATTACTCACCTGCTCTATACTCATAGGAAATCCAGAAACCCCACCCCGACTCCTCCAAAATTTTAGGCAAAAGACACACACCCTGTGGCCTTCTAAAAACTGAAGCTAAGAGGCAATTGCAAAGAGTAAGGGGGCTGGGCCCTCTCTGCCCCCCTGTAATCTGAGCACTGCCTTGCATTAACTCAGCAGTTACTATACTCCACACGGATCACTTCTTTGCTTGTACAATAAAGTTGAAGATCAGGCGGAAGGCTGCTAAGACTCACATTCCTCTGTTCAAGTTTCACTCCAACCTTTGCTCCAGGAGTGGCTACTCCAGATAAAGCGACCTGTAGCTGCAGTCCAGCACCAGTTGGCAGCTCAAATTCATTGTCCATAAAGATGTAATGAAGAAAGAGGTCATTCTCAGTCCCTTTGGAGATGGCCTGGGCTATCTGTGGTCAAACAGGAAGAAAATGAAATTATTTGTTACGTCTGTATCACATCCTTCACCCACTGTTAGTCTGTCCACACTCTCTGATATTTACACAAGTTATACCTTGCTGCAAGCTTTAAAAACAAAAATAATTAAAGATAGAAGGGAGAGTCTTTCAAATATCTGATTTAATCTTCATAGAAACAAAGAAACCGCCACAACTGTTTTAGGGATATTTAATTACTCCAGACTACACTCAAATGTATCTTGGGGTAGTAAAATGTCCCCAGTATGAAACAGAGGAATGGTGTGAGAAGAAGTCTGCTTCCCCCTGCTGGTTTTGTTTGGAAAATGTCATGGGACATTTTTTATCCTGATACATTAACATTGCCTGGGACAAAAAAACAGCCAATAGCCAAAATCAATAGATTTGGGGGGTTAATTTTTTGTCCCATGCCCAAAGAGAGCCTGGGACAACTCTGTATGGACATGCAAATTGACTTCCCTGGATCAGTTTTAGTTGGAAAAATTGACCCCAAGATGTTACTTTGGCTGGGACAAAAGATACCCCTACAACCAAGGATTCAAAGTGCTTCCTACGCAGGGATGGGGGGGACTCGGACTCCAGGACTCGACTCGTGAGTCGGACTGAGTCCCCCCTCTGACTCGACTCGACTCGGACTCGAGTCCCAATATTTTTAATGGGACTCGAGACTCGACTTGGGACTCGAGACCAAGGACTCTTCAACATCCCTGGGCTGTGCCAGAAGGAGTGGAGAGAAGTGCGATTGCCGGCAAAGATTTTATTTTTTAAAATCATTTCCCTAAAATGCAACCTTTCAGACATTTTGGGTTTGGCTGCCTCTGCCTGCCTGCTTTGGGGTTCCCTGCCTCCTCTGCCTGCCTGGTCTCTTCTTAACCAGTTCCACAGTTTGAATTGTCCAAGACAAAGGCCTCTGCCTGCCTGTTTTGGGGCTCCCTGCCTCCTCTGCCTGCCTGGTTATTTTTTATTTTGGGTTTGTCTGCCTGGTCTGTTCTTGTCAAAATCAGTTGCAGAGTTTTGAAATAAAAAGGCACACTTGTGCCTAGAGTTTATTTAAGCCACACATCTGAAGTAGCCTTATTTTGTTCGGGAAAAGACCCATTGATTTTAATAGGGACTCGTGGAGTCAGCTTTGGGAGTGACTCGTGACTCACCATTTTGGACCAAGGACTCGGACTCGAGACTCGGGTCCAAAGACTCGTGACTCGACTCGTGACTCGAGACCAAGGACTCTTCAACATCCCTGTTCCTACGGCGGAAGCAGTAGGAAAAGATGGGAGGTTTACAAATTGAAGATGTCATCTAGACCCCTGTAAAATTCCACAAATGAGGGCAGGGTGATTGTAATATAAAAGCTTTGTCAGGAAGCACCTTCAGTTGCTTTGTTTTGTCCCAGGTGCTTTTGAGTACAGAGAGAGAATTGTAAATGATCATTGCCTGAAATTTGCAGACATTGTTTACTGCCATGCAGTTGACAATTTCCTAGAAGGACCACATTATAGGTGCAAATTCTGCAATGAATAATGCAGTCATAATTTACCCCAGTCAGAACAACATGGACACAATGTACTCAGTGTGGTTGAAAGTTTCTCTTCTGCCTGGCTTGTAGAGATCTGACCGCAGGATAAAAGCTAGGGTGTGTGTAGAATTAGTCATTGTGAATGGCTTTTTAAAAAACAGGGCTTTTCCACATGAGGCTGTTAATCCACTCCATCTACTTTTGATTTTGTTGCAGAACTGAGATCTGAGCGCTACACGTGGAGCGCTTCCTGTCTTGCTTTCCTGCTACAAAACTTCTAGGTGGCATTGCGATATAGCGGAATAGTGCCAATACAGCATTTTCTTTTACTTACAGAAATAATTACCTCGTTTTCCGTGCTCTAAAAAAAACTTGTGGGCTGTTTACAAACAGAAGCGAAACTGGAGGGTCAGGACGTCATCTAAAGATCCCGTAAACAACCGTGAGTAGGGGAATGACTGAGCACATAAGAAATGCTTCATGTAGAAAAGCTCTAAATAGCACATGTGTGTGGGATGGTTCCACTAATCTCGACTGGGTCCCTGGTGGCGGGCAGGGAGGCTTTAACCCTTTGCCCCTACTGTGGTCCCAGTCCATATCAGCCCATGTCTCCCTGCTACTTGCACTGGACAAAAAAAGCTACCATTCATGCCAATAAAAGCTTTTCTTAACATACATAGCAGGCATGGGCCCCCCAGTCAGGATCAGGACTGCAATGGAGGGCAAAGGGTTAAAGATCTCCTCACCCCTGTGCCAGAGCTTTGATCCGGATTGGGCCCCTACACCTGCTATTTACTTTTTCAAAGCCATTCACCCAATTGCTAATTGCTTGAATGGTGTCTCATCTAGTTTGTCCCTCAGGCTTGCAGAGCTGCCAGATTGTCTTTTTAATTAGTCCTATGACTTCAAGATAATAATCAATACCTTTAAAAAACTGAGCATCTGCCTTTGTGCCAATGAGTTGTGACTGTTGGCCAGCTCACGCAGTTCAGTCCTAAGCATGTTCACTGTGAAGCAAGTCTGTCTGTCTACTTTTAATGTATTTATATTTTGCCTTTCATTACCTGAATTCCAGAGCAGCTCACCATAACATAAAAACACACAGCACTCCAATCGAATCCAATAAATCCACAGAATAAAAGCAGCAGCTTTCATTCAGTGAGACTTGCAGTGCAATCCTGTGCATGACCAGTTGGAAGTATTCAATAGGGTTTACTCCCAGGTAAGTATGTATAGAATTGCAGCCTTGCTCCCTAATATGTGTGTTTAGGTTTGTAGCCTTGAAAACCAATATATATAGTGGTGGTTGGTGTTGCACAATGACAGGGATAGAAATATGTGGGGTAAAACACACTGCACAATTATGATAATCGGCATTGAAAACCTACCTTGTCAGGCACAGTCTGCAGTGTTTTAAGGCTTGTCAGAATCAGATTCCTCAACAGCTTAAAATCACTGAGTTTCAAGTAGCCCAGCTCTTCCCCGAGAATTTGGAGGTAGGCTCTGGCTTCAGGAGCTTCCTTGGTGGTGATTTCTTTGACCACTTTCTCTAAATTAAGCATGATCCCTTTCATAAAATCCTGAGAATGCAAGAAAAAGGCAATGAAAATAATGTCTTTGTAACAAACCTCTGATTTCACTCTAGGCTAGTAAGTCCACATGTCATGTGCACGTATGGAATTTTTGATCTCACCTAAAGAAGGGATCTCTCTGCCCCAAATGGTCTAAAATAACTTACACCAACTTTGATTAAGAAACACAGCCCCTTAACCTCTTATGTCATCTACATGCTTTTACATTATGCCCAGCATCCAAAGATCCTAAGACACAGGTGACTGGGCTTTCTGTCATTTCCGTTTCTGACTGCAGCTCCATATGCTGCATCAGCTACCTCTCAAGGGAGATGCCTCTGACTTTTGAAAAATGGCTTTTTAGATGATGTGGGAGCCTGCACTAAGAAGAGGACCAAGAATTTGGAAACCCATGTTTCTAGGTGCTCATGCTCCTGCATGGCTCTTTGTATCCAGCCTTTTATGTTTGCCTCTTTTCATGGGCTGCAGCCCCTAACTAGGGTTGCCAACTGACCAGAAAAGGGTCCTGGTCTTCTGTGCCTTCAACAACTAATTGATCTGCAGGATTTAGCAAGTACAGCTTTTCACAACCTCAAGGTAAACATTGCCACCTTCTAATAACTGCAGATGACATCGCTGTGTTAAAGGGCACAGGAGCATGGCATAGTCCAAAAGTTGGCAACCTTGCCCAATGTTAAGGGGCCTATGTTGCCACGATTTATACTTTGGACTCTCCAGTTCTTCTTTATTTCTTTATGTTCCCTACCAAGATATTACATAAGAAAAAAGAACAGTGAATATTAGAATAAAAGAATGGCCTGAGAGATCATCTAGCACAGCATTCTGTCTCTAACAGTGCTTAATCAAATGACTCTGATATGTTTACAAGACATCCCCTGTTGCTTCTCTCTGTTCTCTGTGTTATAGGAAAGATAAAAAGTAGTTGGGAAATATTGTAAATTCAGCAATAAATAGCACTAATCCTAAGCATATCTAATCAAAAGGAAGTCCAACAGGGTTCTTAAGGACTTACACCTTAATAAGTGTGCTTAGCTTTTCAGCCTGGCTAATAATATGATGTTCACTAGAGCACTGGTCAAACATTGTACAGGGGCTCTAACTGTTGCAAGGTTTTATTGTTTTAAATTGTCGTACACTAATCTTGATGGCTTTTTTTAGCAGGTAAGTTGGTATATAAATGTTAATAATAAAAGAAAAAATAATGACTTCTTCTAAAAACCAGCTGTACAATATCGTCTAGAAAGCAATAGTATACCTGATCCTGTCTTCCATCCTTGGAGTATCCAAAGTAGTCAAAGAGTGCTTGGGAAACTTGTTGTGGTACCTTGCCCTCAACCCAGTACAAAGCTCTGGTGGCACTGTCAGGGAAAAACCCGTTTGGTCCAAACATGCCTTCCAGTGTCGGCTCAAAGTTTTTCCCGTCCAAGCCAATCTGGTGGGGAGCAAGGAGAGAAACAGTGAGTATAGTAGTTTTTCACTTGAGAATCCATGTTAACTGAAGAGGACAATTACATACACAGGCTACAAATGCAGAAAACAAGTATGAGAATTTAATTTTTGCTCGCTAAACATGCGAGCATACCCTGTTCAAAGCCCCAAGCGTGAGCACATGTCCACCGAAAATGTTCTCAAATTGTCGAACACGTCCTCGCGTTCATCTCATTCCTGATTCCCAGTTCGATTTGTGCAAATTTCCTCACTAGACTGAATCAACCCTGCTTTAGTCTATGGAGAAAATTTGTGCAAAATTGGGGAGATTTGCGCAAATCTCCCATTTGATCAGCTGGTTGATTTGCGCAGATTTCCTGTTTGCGCAAAGCAAGCGGCGACTGCAAACGCGAGTGGGAATTGGGCACAAGATGAATGGCGAGACAATGTTCGGAGAATCCTGGCAACCTCGAATATTGCTCCTTCACCCACCTATAATTGCACAGCTATTCCGTCCTCTTTTCCTTTAGCGGATTTCCTGGGATAAGAAAAAAGGCAGAAGAAGCAGTGGGGGAAGCAAGGGTGGGCTACCAGTGGATGATGACCTCGTCTGAACCCCCCATAAAATTCTGTGAATGAGGCAAGGAAATCGCATGACAAAAGCCTCATCTGGAAGCAGCCTAGGTCTCACTTGGGGTGATATGCTGAATTCCAGGTGCACTGACAACTATATATACTACTTTAAACAAAGTGATCTTAAACCATGAGGACATCTGAAACCAACGGAAAGTTTGTCTAGCAAAGCACAGGCTTCAAAAAGAAGCAGATTCCTAAAGTATGCCCCCAAGCTCACCTCCTCCATAATAAATGGCTTCATTTATTAATTACTGAACCACTTTGCAGACAGCAAGTCTCCCAAGTCCTAAGCCAACATTCTAACCACTACACCACACTGGTTCAGTGCAATCCTATACATGTCTACTCAGAAATAAGCCCCACTGAGTTCAACGGGGTTACTCCAAGGGTATAGGATTGCATCCTCAATGAACAAATGCACTAAATCTGCCGACGACTTCAGCTCGATTGGGAGATCTCACATGTAAGGCTCATTGTTCTCTGTTCTCATTGTTCTCTTAGGCTTGGTCACTGCATTAAGGGACCTTGTCTTTTGCGATCAAGATGTTAACGGGGTAAGAAGAACGGGTGTTAATTTAGCAATTTTACTCACACTCCAGTTGAGGACTGAAATTCTCCCATTTAGCAGCACACCTTTTGATGGCTGACCCATTGTGAGCACACACTTGCTTTCTTGTTGAATTATATGCTTTTGATTTTGGATTTTTAACTTTCGTACACTTCTTTGAGAGCCTTTGACCGAAAAGCAGCATAAAAATAACACAACACACTCACATGTGCAGTCCAAAGCAGCGGCGCAGTGGCAGTTTTTGAACTGCAGGCGCTCATCATGACACAGTCCCCACAGCCACGCCCCCAAGGAGGGTCTAAACCTGCAGGCAGCTGTGTCAATCAATGCCAACAAACCAATTTTCAACTCCAGTTTTCAAACAGTTTTCATCTCCACCAGGAGCAGGTCTTTTGTAAAGCTGATGAGCCTTAATTGCCCATTTAAGACCAAGCCACCCCAAAATACTTTGCATTACAACAGGGAACCATATATTGTTGCTAGGAAAATCCAAATCCCACTCCACCCCACCCCACAGCTACTGTGAGGATTGCAGCTAAACCCAGAGGGAGCAGGGGATTCTGAGTGGGGTGGCAGATGATGTCAGTGTCCCTGCTAATAAAAAAAGTATCAGTGCTGCATCCCTGCAAGTCCTGGCTCCACTACACCACTGGATTAGGGTCAATATTAGCAAGCAGAAAGAAGAGGAAGTAAACAGTAAGAAAGGAGCAGGTAGCCTTTGAAAGTTGTAGTACCTCAAACACATCCATAGGGTCCACTCCATAAAACTGTAATGCCGTTTTTAGCATGGATTCCTTAGGTACATAGCTATTAGGATCGAACAGCAGATTTCCTTCCAACTTTCCAGAAAGAGGATCATTTGACCATGGCATCGTCAGGGAAAACTGATAATTTCGTGAAAATCTTCGGAAGTCTTTGACTGTTGGAACCTGGGCCCCTTTAAGAGCCTCTTGAGTCTTGTTTTTAAGCCTGATGACATGGAGAATCAGAGTTATTAACAAAAAATCTTGGACAATATTTAGGTAGATTCCAGTTGTTTTTGGTATACAAGTTCTATTTAATGCCCTTTGCATCTTTGTGGGGACATCTTTACTTAGGCTGCAATTTTATACATCCTTACCTGGGAGAAAATCCCATTGAACTCAGTGGGGTTTACATGTCTACTCAGAAGTAAACCCCACTGAGTTCAAATGCTGGGGAAAATATTGTGCTGCCAACTGCAATTTTATGAAATTGTATTTTAAAACCATATTTTATTATTTTCTATGCACTGACCAGCGAACAATGTTATTGGGTGGTCTTACATAAATATGAGTTTTTCTTTTAAAAAAAAACCACACAGTTTTTTTCAGTGAGGGAGCAACAATGGCTATCTGGCAGCCCACAAGCTGGATCTGGTCCCTACCTGTGGTCCTTCCTTCTGCTTCCAACCTGGCTGCCTCACTTCTAATTTAGCAGCCCCACAGACCACTGAAATTGTGTAGAGGCCTCTGGGAAATCCTCTCATTTGGTGTACGAAAGGCACTTGCTGGGTGTGCTTTTAATTTTTTAATTTTTGCATCTCACTAGTCCTTTGGTTATGTCCTGGCTGGGGAGAATACCATGCTAGCCCACATGCAGCTTTCTCAGCGATAGGTCGGTTACCCTGGGTGAATCTGGCTGTTACTGGTTTAGGTGAATATCCACCCAATTCTTGCTTTAATAAGATTATTTCAGATATCCATTCATGTAGTGATTGGGATTTCAACTGAACGTAAAACTCTACAGCTGCATCAGCAGATTTTAATATTGCTTTACTTACAATTCAGTGGAAGGGTCTTCAGAGTCTAAGATGTGGGCAATGTGTGAGGCTACAAAGCTTTTTACTTGTTCATTCTTGTCCCTCAGAAGGGCTTTAACAACCTTGGAAATGTCAGGTGGGGAAGGGTTTCTCATCAGCATGAGATAAGCGGCCAGACGTTTGTCAACTGGAGAGGAGCTCTCCTGGAAAACCTTAACAAGAATCCCTTGGTCCTGTAACAATAGGAGAAATGGAATACTGAATTATAAAAATGGCAACTATAGCTTGATTACTACTTCGGGAAACATTTCAGGTTCATTTCTTCAGTTTATACACCCAAAGTCCATTTTAATAATGAGTGACACTCTTTGATCTACATCCTCATTGTAAATCAAAGTGCTGAGTTTCTACCTCTAGCAGGGCTGGCTTTACCATTAGGCAAAGTGAGAGATGGTTGCCTCAGGTGGCAAATGCTGGGAGGCAGCAGGACTAAGCTAGCTTGCTGCCTTCAGGTGTGGCGGAGGATGCCTGTCCCACTACCTAGTTGAAGAAAAGATTCAACTACCATTCCAGTTGGCTTTTTGTACATGGACGCCATCTTGTTCTTTGCCTCAGGTAGCAAAATATCATATCAAAAATTTCTGATTGATTCACTTCCTATTTTTTAAAATATAAATCAGAGTCAACTGATGCTAGTTTACACAAGGTTGTTGCACTTCTTAGAAATAAAACAGGATTTGTTTGATTACCAATCTAAAACATGATATATGGGGCGGGAGGGGAAGCCCATAAAGTCACAAGAGATTCTGTTTTACCTCATCAGTAATAGTCATTTTTCTCAGTGCCTGAATAGCTGCTTTCTGGACTGCAGGTGATGCAGCATTACTTCTAATACAAGTCTTTAGAGAATTTTTCACATGGGGATTGGCACCTTCCATCACTTTCCCCATATTGCCAATGGTCTGTGGAGCACATAAGAAAGAGGAAAATCAGTTTTCTCCAGCCACAGAATCTTAACATGTAATCAAGGGCAAATAAAGCACATTAAAAAAAATAAAATACCCTGAGCGTCAGGTACATGAGTTCATCATCCCCAGAGCATTCATTATTGATCAGTGATGTCATAAAATTTGCAGCATCCCTTATTTCTAAGGTCATAGTTCCTTTGTTGTAGTAGAATCTGGAAGGAAGGAAGGATGTGTTAAATAGCTTCAAAAGCTGCAAAGTAGAGCAAAGAATGAACAGCTGGCGGCTTGAGGGCTACACCCAGCTTGCAAAGCCATTTATCTACCCCCGGATAGCCCTCTCAAATCAAGGTACTGTACAAACTGCCCACAGATTCACCCATAAGGAGAATTGCTTCCAAAGGTTGTGTGTGATAAAAAAAAAAATGGCCACACTTCAATGTTAACATCTCTTTGGGGCTTTTTTTGTATGTAATGCCACAGTCATGCTCAAGCGCTTGTGCTCCACAGTTGTGAAAACCTTTGCTGCTAGATAATTAATTCTGACTTCTTCGTAGACCCTGATTGGCCATAAAGGGATGTGGGTGTACAGCAAAATAAACTAGTCATCCCTGACACTAGGATGTTTATTTGCAAACCTTAACAAAATAAATCTCCCCCCCCCGCTCGCTCGCTCGCTCGCACACACGCACATACACAAGAAAACAAAAACAAATGACAACATACCCCGGTTCCTCTCAATTACCCATATCTAGATCCTTTTCTGTATCAGACATTTATCTGTCTAGTCAGATCATGATTCCATCCCTGCCTCAAACTCACACTTCTGAGGGAGCTGGATAAAATACGAACTAATACGGCTGACACTCAAATGAAGACATCAAGTAAATTTCAATTGATTGAATCTATTAATCAATCTGCATAAAACTGCATATGACTAAAACAATAATTTTGATGGGAAAATCATACTTCCTTTTGTTTGGCGATGGTGTTGGTGATGTATATGTTGCAGCAATTGCCAGAAGAGGCATTCCCTCCTGTGTGAGGGCAAGGGGGAATGCCTCTTCAAAGATGGCACAATTTTCATAAGTAGTAGTAGTAGTAGTTATTATTATTTTAAAAACACACATTAAAAATGTGTTGTCCAAAGAATCAGAGATTGACATTTTCAGTCAGTGAAAACATTTATAATACCTTTAATTCAACCAGTTAGTTGGCTAAAGGTTGCAGCCCAAATTAAGGTATGTTTTTGTCAATGCTGCATCTTCATCAGCCTTCCTCAGCCTGGCTCCTTCTAGACGAGTTGGACCACAACTCCCATGGGAGTTGTGGTCCAGCACATCTAGAGGGTGCCAGTTTGGGGAAGGCTGATCTTCATTGCTTCCCTAAGATAGTCCTTTTCCTGTCAAAAACACATCCACTGGTCACATACCTATTGACTGCGTGGCTCAAGGCATAAAAAGAAGCACGGCTTTGGTAATGCTGGGCCATGTTAAGGATTTCCCGTATCCTTTTGGTACAAGGAGAAGGCAGCAGTCCCAAGCTGTATGTAACGGCATCTGCCACAATTGGATCAACATTGCCAGTCCTCAGTATTTGGAGGATAGCTCCAAAGCACTCTGGGGTACCACACTGAGTCAGAGCCTGTATTGTGATGGAACTAAAAAGAAAAACAAATGAAGCATAAGGCTGATTTAAAGGTGTATTCACAACAGCATTTTCATTGTATCATCAACACACAACCCAATTTGCAACCATTTATTTATTAATTATTATTTCTGCTACTTCTGTTCTTGTTATTATTGTCCATCTTTCAACATGTATATTAGTCACCTTTCTATATAAATGTGTTGGTGAATTCAACAGTGGCTGGTTTGGAAAACCTTCATGAAGACGGCATCACCGTTGCAACACAATACATCTGAGAAGCTACTGAGAGCCAGTGGCATGCAGGGGAATCCCCAAACTTCTTGTTGACTCCAATCACAGACTGGAGAGAACAAAGGGATTCCTCTTCCCTCCCAGACAGTGGGGCTTGGGGAGTAGGAGGGAGAGGCGGGCCAGATTGGGAACCTCCATAGGCTAGATTAGGCCTGGCCAATATCTATTGACTGCATGGCTCAAGGCATAAAAAGAAACATGGCTTTGGTAATAGTGGGGCAAGTTAAGGGTTTCCCGTATCCTTTGGTATATGGAGAAGGCAGCTGTCCCAAATGGCTCCATAGGCTAGATTAGGCCTAATAACTGGTTTATACAGTTGAGTTGGTGTATTAGCTAAGAGATTAAGGGTGCAATCCTATGCATGTTTAGACAGTAAAAAGACAGAAAAAAGGCTGGCTGGAGAATACTGGAAGTTGTAGGATTTTTTTCTGTCTAAACATGCAGAGGCTTGCACCCTGAGCTACAAATCAGGAGCTCTCCGGCTTGACTCTCACCTCTGCCATGAACTTACTAGGTGGCCTTAGGAAGGTCACTCCCTTGAACCTCTTTCGGCTTGACTTGAGTACCAAATTCCATTTCAGAGAAGCTCTTGGGGGGGGGGGAGACATTCCAGTGCTGGGAGGAGCCACAGGTAAAAAGGCCAAAAGCAAACAGGGTGGTGGTGCCAAAATACAAAAAACAAAACAAAAAACACCAGCGTATTTTAGCTTAAAACTCTTATTGCCAGTAACTAGGCCTTTGCAAAAAACTGTGCAAAAGCCAGGAAACCAGCAAATGATGGGTGGTCAGGGAAGAAGTGGGTGTGACCACCTGGGGAAGCCTGTGGGGCTGGTTTGGGACCCCAGGCAGGCCGAATTTGGCTCCTAGGACTGAGGTTCCCCACCCCTGGCCTAGGGGACAACATGTGCCAACTCTCTACCACTGTTCTCTCTGACACACGCAATACCTGTCTTCCCCTTGCAACACCTAACATGCTTTGGCTGCATGTTACAAGGCTTGTGGCTGAACATCCAGCCTGTTTGCTTTCACTGTGGGTGCTTCCCCCAATTTACTCAACTTCTTTTGATAAAGTACCTGGAAGTGTCTATCATCTTTGGCACCAGAGAACTCAGAGTGACATTGTGCAAGCCTCTCAAGCCAGTTACAAATCTGTAGAAGAGGCTGGCTCTTTTCTGGTTCTGCCCGGAGGAGGACAGTTTCTGCAGTTCCTGAAGGGCTTTCAGAACAGCATTGCCATGCCTGAAGGACTTGGTCTCAGCACCTTCCATGGACAGTCCTCTCTTTATCAGGCCATTGACTGCAAAGAAATGCATCATTTCAGAAGGACACATTTGCATCTCTAGGACTCTCCCCGCCACACATACAAATCCCTTATGAAAGACAACTGAATAACATGCAGTCATTGGGTGGTATCCAACGGTGGCTTTGTGCTAGTGGAAAGCACTTCCGCTTATGTAAGGTGGGGTGCACCATTTTCTCCAATCCACCCTATCTACTACAGTCTCCGAAAAGCTGTTCCTGAGTGTTGCCGCCCCCCCCCCAGACCAGTATGGGATATGGAGGGATGCTGTAGGGGTGTGTGTGTGTGCTCTGACAAAAATCAGATGCCTCATGCTGCGCAAATGGAACTTCTTTCAGCTGCTAGCACAAAGCCACCATTAGATACAACCTATCATCATCATCATCATCATCATCATCATGATCATCGTCATGATCATCGTCATCATGATCATCATCATCATCTGTTCATTCTTACATTCCCACATTGTCTCTGTGATCAAATGGACTCAAATTAATCCTGATGGTCAGCTTTGCATTACTACCATCCCTTTTCAAAATGCTCATCTTGGGAACCAGTGAAACAGTCAGTTTGACGTGCCTGTCACCTAGCCAACCAAAAAACCGTAATAAATACCCCAGTTTAAAAACTAATGAGCCTCGTGGCAAGTGCTGAGTGAGAAGTGTCAGATTGAAATTCTGCCCTTATTTCAGTCAATCTTACAGGAAATGGAAACCTTATGTTAGCATAAGTTCCTTGACTGGCTTTTCAGAAACCCTGCCGCAGTTGGCCTCTGTCTGATTTGTATGGTATCAATTTGTTTATGCCATTGGTGGTAGATGGACCCCCTTGGACAATCTTGAGATTAAGTTTTTAAGAAGAGGTGGGCCCAAGAACCTGTATCTTGCTGTGTGGGAGATACCCCTATATATCTCAAAAGAGCCAGTGTGGCGTAGTGGTGGGAGTATTGGACTGGGACTCGGGAGATCCGGGTTCTAGTCCCCGCTCGGCCATGAAACTCACTGGGTGACTTTGGGCCAGTCACTGACTCTCAGCCTAACCTACCTCACAGGGTTGTTGTGAGGATAAAATGGAGAGGAGGAGGATTATGTAAGCCGCCTTGGGTTCCTTGCAGGAAAAAAGACGGGGTATAAATATAATAAATAAATAAAAATAAATAAATATGAGGCTCTGCAGTACCCACACAGCACGAATTGCTCAAACTCCTTCTGCACGCTGCATACAAAGATACCCCTGATCTCCAGAACAAGCTTTACTCATCAGTAAATGAATAAATTAGTGAGCAGTGATCACTCATCACTGTGCCCTACACAGCTACAGCTGCCCATCATCCCTTCCTTGCAGTGCATCAGTGGACACACCTTCATTGCCCGTCTCACCAAGGGTTGTAGCCCTGCTGGGCGCTGCTCTCCAGGCAACCGATTAGGTGCAAGATCAGTTCTTCTTCCCTTTCTATAGTATGCTTAAAATTCCCCCAGTTTAGCTATGGCCCACATGAAAACTGAGAATAATATTATTAAAGCCTTACCATCAATATTTCTGTTGTTGATTTTGGGGGTTTCTTCAAGTTTCAGAGTTTGTGTGACTTTGGCCATCATGCCATACTCTTTTCTAATTAGCGACGGGGGGGGGGGAAAGCACATATCATCATCATCATCATCATCATCATCATCATCATCATCATCCTGTCTAAGTATGCAGTGTTTATTTCAACCATAGCTGTAATCCCTCATAAGGAAGGGGTAGCATAGAGATACATGACACACAACCTACTTGTACGAGGAAGGCAGGAATAAATGTTTCTCGGTGCAGATTGCTTCGGATATATGCTTCCTCTTCGCATCGATAGTGTACTGACAATGCTGGTTGCTGCTTATCAGGCTGGATAATGGCATGTTCTGTAAACACGATTGTGGCCGAGTCAGTTCACAGCAGTAGCAAAACGAAACACACTGTAGCCCAGCCTTGTAAATAAGCCCACAAAAGTTACTAACCGCCCATGAAGATTTTTACTAGCCAGGGCGCACGAGAAATTAATTTCAGTTCATTTTTTTATCAGGTTTTACCCAGTCTGCACCTCCCAGACCCAGCACAGACTCAAACGCAATCTGCATTCCAATGTGATTTGCAGACCACCACCCACCCCAAATGCACTCGACAGCATGCATACATTTGAAAAAAAGCACACAAACACACTTTCATCAATGGGAGAAGAATGTGTGCATTTCAAAGATGTGCGCACAACCGATGCATACATTTGGAAAAATACACACAAATATGCGTACAACACCCCATCCCACCCAGGCTGAAGATTGTAATCTTGATACGGACAGGAGGTGAAGGGAGCTTGCTCGAGGAGAAATTTGGAGAACTCCGAGGAGCTCGGGTTTTGTATGCCCATCCCTCCTGGTGGCTAGCAGAGAAGGAACGGAGACCTTCGACCCTTCTCCAGATGCCTGCTGTGTTTTTATGCTGGACATGGAGGAGGAAGCTTCCCATTGCTGGCACTGCTTGGTTACTCCGCTGAGCACAAAGGAGGGATGGACCACTCTGCCCCTCCTTCACCAGCCTACTCACTCCACTGCATGCAGTTCCTTATTGCCTAGGGCTACCAGGCGAGTGCTTCAATATGAGGTGGCTGTAGTAGTAGTAGCCACTTGTTAAGCTGGTCAAGCGGTATGGGGGATTTTACCATGCAGCTGCTACCCTGCATTTCTGATCAGGTGCAAAAATGTGGTTAAATTCTCTTCACAGCTTGACAGGATAGTCCAGGCGACCAGTTTACCAAGTAGTTACATGCATGCACTCTGTAGTAAGTTTGTAAATGGTCATTTATAATCAGCAAGTATATTAAGAAGCACATCCATAATATCGTTCCAGAGACAGAATCGGATAATGGATGGATTTTGTATTTCCAAAGGGAGGGCCTCTATTCCTTCTTTCTCCCACCTTGCCTCAGTTTAACCTGAGATCTTTAGCACAAGGCAGGCACAGCTCTCACCAAATAAATACGTTTGCAAAGGGCCTTACCCATTACCATCCTAAGAACGAAGCAAGCTAGGGACTTAAAATCATGCCTTCTGCCAGAAACATAGTTTCTCTCTTCCTTTTTTTAATTTTTGGGTTTTTTTAAAATTCAACATCCAGCCTGAGAAAGAGTTCTGTGAAATTTATAAGCTTGCATGTCACATTGTGAAACTTAGTTGGTCATAATAAGGTTATTGTTTTACCACTCTGGAAAGAGATTTCATCAGAGTATGTTGAAAAGTAGACAAGCTTTGTCTGTGACAATGATGATATCGGAAATTACATCATATACAGTCTAATTGGACAAATTCCTGGCGGAGAAGGCTATCAATGGATACTAGCCCTGATGGCTATATGCTACCTCCAGTATCAGAGGCAATATGCCTATGGACACCAGTTGCTGGGGAACATGGACAGGAGGGTGCTGTTGCACTCATGACCTGCTGTGGGTTTCCTGTGGACAGCTGGTTGGCCACTGTATGAACAGAATGCTGGACTAGATGGACCCGTGGTCTGATCCAGCATGGCTGCTCTTACGTTCTTATGTTCTAATTCTCCCATCATGCTCCCATCTACTTACCAACCCTTTAATGAGGGCAACTGGGCTGACATACTCTCTGATGGGGTTGAAGTTATCACAGTTTTTCAGGTTCCTGCTGATCTCAATGTCTGCTGTAGCAGAAGGGTTGCCTTTCCGATTTTTTATTTCAACGTCGCTTTCACATTTTCCATATACAGTATCCTAGAAGGAGGAAGATATCAACTACAATTTGTGTCTCCAAAATCAATCAAAGACTAGCTGAAATTATTCCTTGATGATTCAAGGCTAGCTTTCTCATTGGGTACAGGCACTTGGCGTTGGTTACTCAACTAGATTTCACTACATAAATTAAAAGTAAATAGATCGTTTGATGACCACACCACTTACCATGGAGAGTGTTTGGTCGTTGGTTGTTTCCATTGGCACTAAAAGAGCAGAGATAATGCCCCTCTTGATGTTGAGAATGTGCATAGGTTCATTGTCCTCAGGATACAGCTGGACATTGTTCCCATCCTGAATATTGAATTTCAGTTCAAACCTGACCCAAACAAACAAATGTGGCATTTTTGGAATGAAAAGTGGTGCTTAATATTCACATGTAACACGTGGAACTTGCAACAAAATGTTGCAGTGTGGAGTGCTCCTGGTCACTCTTCCAGTCAGCCAGCCACGCCCTCCTCCATAATATCCCATTCCCCTTTCCACCTGTTTTTCTGCCCAATGGTTAGCACTCTGTGGCCACTGAGCATGCTCAGCTGTTGTTGGACTGTATTAGGGTGTTTTTGCCTTCTTGGGAATTTTTCCTAAATATTTTATTCTATTCCTGCAAACTTTGGGGTTCCGCCAAGCATGCGGATACCTCCCTCTTGTTTCTCGGTGATCACCACAGGTTCCCATTCTTGATCTAAGCTTTCCCCTCCTTCACACAGCCCTACCCCCACCCCACTCCTGCTGACTCCCAGCTGGTCACTTTGCTACAGTCAAGGGAGCATCCAGCCATTTCCAGTTACGTGAGCCCTGCCCAGCATAACTCACAGATAGTTATCCGCCACTCACTCCTCTCTGTTTCCCAAGCATGCAGACAGCTTCCACAAAGAGCATGAGCATGCTGTGTACCAGGGACCTGGGGAGATGCAAGCTACTGACTGGGTTCAGACAACACGATAACTCACACTCAAGGGCTGAGTGTGGGTTGTCTTTGAACTGTGGGTTGTTGTTGAAACATGGGTTATTGTGTTGTCTGAACCCAGCTGAGATAACAAACTATGGTGAACAACCCACAGTTCACAACCCAACAACAAACCATGGGTTTTCTCCATGGATTGTTTGTGGTTAACAAGCCATGGCTTGTTAGTGCAGCTGGGTTCAGACAACATGATAACCCACAGTTCAGCAACAACCCACACTCAGTCCATACTCAACCCTTGAGTGTGGGTTATCGTGTTGTCCGAACCCAGTCACTGGATGAGTGATGGCTGGTTGCATTGCAACTCACTTAACATTGCAACATGTCCAGCCTGGAACGATCATATGCCCAATGGATGAGTACATTTAAAAATAATAATAATCCTAAGGACAATACTATGTATCTATTGTTAAAATCTTTTATTTATTTCTTTATTATATTTATTAATCGCCCATCTGGCCGGTCACCCGGCCACTCTGTGCGATGTACAATTAAAATACAGTAAAACAACACAATAAAATATAATAATTAAAACAATATTAAAAATTCTTATTAAAAACCTAACCCACCCCATATTCCCGCCTGAACAGCCATGTTTTTAATGCATGGCGGAAGCTCATCACGGAGGGGGCATGGCGAAGGTCACTAGGGAGGGAGTTCCATAATGTGGGGGCCGCCACAGAGAAGGCCCTCTTCCTAGTCCCCACCAGCCTGGCTGCTCTGGCTGATGGGATAAGGAGAAGGCCGTCCGTGGCAGACCTTGTTGAGCGGCCTACTTGATGTTGCTGGAGGCGCTCCTTGAGATAAGCTGGGCCGGAGCCATGTAGGGTTTTAAAGGTCAAAACCAACACCTTGAATTTGGCTCGGCAAGCAACTGGTAGCCAGTGCAACTCATTAAGCACTGGCGTGATGTGATCACGCCGGCGGCTGCCCTTAATCAGGTGAGCCGCCGCGTTCTGTACCAGCTGAAGCTTCCGGACCATCTTCAAGGGTAACCCCACGTAGAGCGCATTACAGTAGTCTAGGCGATTTAGATCTGCTCCAGGATCTAGTTATGTATTTAGGGCATCACTACTCCATATGTGCTATCATTCATGGCCTGGCAGATGGCAAGAATTACAAGGTCATCTCACTAAAAACTAAAGTCTCATGGAAAGTAATTTAAGTTAGTTTTTCTTACTGGGACATGGCAGCAGAAAAGTCATCTGAGTTCTTTGATTCCTTTAACAAAGCCTTTCCCTCAGGGTCAATACCAGACACCTCTCGGAGGGTGCACTGGCTTGTCTTTAGGGTGAAATGGCATACTTGTGGGACTTCCAGCTCAACCTGAAACAGAAAGAAGGTAATATGAGTTAACCTCTTAAGGGTACAGTCTTAGGGCTTCCTGCAACAAACTAAGTGGGGAAAAATTGGCTGAGTGGAAATAGGGATGCTGGAGAAATCCACAACGGATTCAGACGCATTCAGATTTCTATGAATCTGACTTGCAGATGCCTGTGTAGCGTACTGCCTTTTTCTGAGTTGTGTGGATTCCACAGACTTGCAGACTGGTGTTTTTATGTTTTGGGGAGATTTGCACAAATTCACACTTGCGCTAATACACATTAGTAATAATACCTGTGCCACTGCTGTAACTTAAGAACAGGCCCCGAGAATGACATTTAGGGCTTCAGTTCACAATAAACGGGGGTGTTCTTGGATACAAACCACATTATTCCCATTTTCTTCAACAAATTAATCTTGTATTACGATGCCTGTAGATCATGTAGTGAATGTCTTGGATTCCTCTTGAAAGCATATCTGAATTCATAGCATTTTGAAGGCACTTTAATATAGAGCCTTGTAGGAGAAAGGTACTACTATACAGGTCTATGCGACCTATGGCATTTGGATTTTACTCCTGTGTAATTTTTCTGCAGATCTGAACTTCCATATAACATAGGAACTCTGGAGTGCCATAAAATGCAGGAACCAAAGATGTCAGAGCTAATCAAATGTCTTATATGTACTGGGTGCGGTTTGGAGAGCACAGCTATGCTTTATTGACACAAATTACAGGACCCAGGGAAAATTAACTGGCAAATAAACAGGAATGGATTTAATTCCAAATCAACTGGGCAACTAGATTCTTGTGATTTCCAAATGGTGGGCTTGACACTCCACCCTAGTAGGTAGGGTGGCCACTAATGCATTACCCAAAAAGTGGCCAAAAGGATATGAATTTGCCTAAATTTTGCATATGCTAATATATATATATATATATATATATATATATTCAAATTTAGAAACTATTGTTATAATTAAAACAGAAATACAATATATCACCCCAGATGGCCCGGCCTTCAAATGTTAACTCTCCACTCACCGCAGTACTGTTTGTATACACTTTACCACAGAGTTGAGGTTTTGGTAGTATAATAAGTCATTGTTCACATGCTAGTTTGTTTTATTCAGATTGGTCTTGCTCAGATTGGTCCTTTCTTACCTTGCATTTAATTTTGGAGCCACTGTGTGAATCTGCTGTTCCTGTAACCCCACTGACAGTTTCTGCTTCATAGTTATAGCCATATTTTCTAAGGTGCTTAAATCTGGTGGAATCTCCTGCAAGGAGTAAACAACAAATATGTTTGTAAGTATTAATTTTCGCATACACTTGTTTGGATTTAAATCACTGCAGTATTAGAAGGAAGCCTTGCATAACATAAATAATTTTCAATAATGGCCAGGATCCAGAGATTTTTTTCCCTGAGTGCAGGAAACCTTCTCTCTCTCTCTCTCTCTCTCTCTCCCCCTCACACACACACACACACACACACACACACAAGCTTCATACAAAGAACATATTTTAAAGAAGAATTCTGTTTCTAATAGCAAATTCTGTACATTCTGCTACTAGAGTTTGTACATCTATGTACATAATTGCTCAACTGACAGCTTTCTTTCATACTCCGGGTATCTGGACTGCAGCCAGAAACTTAAATGAGGAAATCATAGAAGTTCTCAGTGTTGGATTCTTTCCTTTAAAAAGTATGCATTAATTTTTATAAATATTTATTAATTTAATAAATGTATATATTACATTAATTTTAAAATATATATTTAAAATTATATATATTTGTATCATACTTCAATCTTTGTTACAAATTAAAGAAAGCATGCAAATATATATACAGAGAGACAAAGAGATGTAAAGCCTGCTTGTGAGAATGAAACGGTGTGAATAATACTCTATTTACTTGTAAATTAACATGGCATAGTGGTCAGATGTGCACCGTTGTTCAGGAAATACACACAAACGTTTCAATGGGGAACTTGATTGAAATCAGTGATTTAAATTGACCCCTTTTCTTGCTGATTTAAATCATTGATTCAAATCACTTTTATTTAAATCAATCCACCCTGAATGTACCTAACTATTTTTCTTTTGAACTTTAGAAAT
Organism: Shinisaurus crocodilurus; assembly: GCA_021292165.1. NCBI lineage: Eukaryota > Metazoa > Chordata > Lepidosauria > Squamata > Shinisauridae > Shinisaurus > Shinisaurus crocodilurus. Next base: position 159,669,734 of record CM037879.1, read on the forward strand.
TTGGTCCCTGCCTGTTGTTTTAATTATTAATATGCTAGCATAATATGTTACCAGTATTCTCAATACCAGTACTTTCCATCGAAGGAAATCTGTGTGTGAAACCAAATTTCTGTGCATTCGGTGGCCTTCTGAATATGGTCCTGCATGAGGAAAGAGTTCTCAATAGGGAGGGTGGGAAGTAGCACCGAGGTCTGGACTGGAGGTGCAGGAATTTTACTGCATGTACGCACCATTGAAAACATGGTCAGTACTGACAAGCTCTAGCAGTGCGGCTCAACCACTGGGGGCAGGGCAGGTGTCAAGGGTAGTCATGGTTGGGCAATTGCCGAGGGCCCACACTCCAGCAGGGGCCCACTGACAACAGCTCCCTGGAGTTGTTCCTCCTCTTCACCATTGCCACCTGCTTATTCACCTGCCTCTCACCCTGGCCCAGACAATGGAGTTGATGAGAAGGAGCAGCAGCAGATGCCACCGCCTGCTTGCTCACTGACCCTCTGCCTGTCAAGAAAACAAGTGCTAGCAATGGTAAGAGGATGAGGAGCAATAGCAGCTGGTGACAAAATGGCAGTGAGAAGGTAGACTCACTGAGGGAGGGGGGGAGCATTGAGGGTGTCTTGCCTAAGGGCCCTCAAAAACGTGGAGCTGGCACTGATTGGAGGAAGCTCATTCCAGACCATCCATTTCTCCCCAAGAAGTGATCAGAGCTGACAGTTCTAATTCTAACCACCTGCCCATCCCCTTGCTTATAACAATTAGCATGCAGCCCACCACTAAGTAAGAGGATCTCTGGTTCAAAGCCTCCATCTCTATAAGCTACTTAGTACATAAGGATGACTAAATGAAACCAATCTATTAATTAGTATTAGTTTCAGCCACCAACTTAGTGCTTAAACATATCTAATCCCATAGAAGTCCATAAAGGACTTGAGAGCAAAGATACCGTGTGAATCCTATTGCATAATGTTTGTTCCAATGGAATGACCATATCTTTTGCTTCTTCTACCTACAAGACAATACTGCTTTTTCTATGTTATTTTTATCATTGCTTTTCTCACTATTAGTCTCCCCTGTACTAATTCCTTAAATTTGGTTTTAACACCTGTGAAAATGATATTTGATTTTTTGCAAAGGCATATACACAAAACAAGTAAGATAAAAGTGAAATGTTCTGCAAAAAGGCATAATGTTTGTCTGAGCTGGGCTGAAAAAGTGAGTTAGTCATGACTGTCTGTAGATGGTGCTAAAACGCTGTATTAGAGAAAACAGAGCTTATTATCAGGGGACAGGAGCAGCAAAACACCAACTCACTGGATACTTTGACCCTCAAGATGAACATCATGTATCCAGCCAAGCAGCCAGGCACAAACAAAGTACTTTACAAAGGTTGTTCAGAAACACTTCCTGATCCTTCACTCTGTCGTTTTAATATGTCACCCTACCAGTACTTTAGTTTCAATCCAATTACATGTGTGTCTTACAGTGAATGTCTGGAATTTGGTGCATGTTGATATTCATAGATCATAGAGTTGGAAGGAGCCTACAAGGCCATCGGGTCCAACCCCCTGCTCAATGCAGGAAACTAGAGGAGGGGTCTCCCATCCAAGTAATAACCAGGCCTGACCCTGCTTAGCTTTCCACGCTCAGACAAGCTGAGCCAGCATAAGCCACAGGCCTGTTCACATGTAAATACTTGAAAATAGATATCCACCCCCTTTTTTGTACATACACACAAGTGATGCTGACAATCAAACGTAGGTTACCATCAACATTCACTGAGTTTTCAGGCATTCAAGTTGCCTAACATAATCATTTGTTCAGACGGATGATCAAGCAGTATTTGTTCTTAGAAACTTGGTTCCCCTTAGGCAGAATCCAATGGGGTGCTTATGCCCTTGCAGATTCCTTTCTGCCCTACCAATTCCCTTCCACAAGCAGTAGGTCCCACCAATTCTGTTGCACAAGCGGACCCACAGTTTACGCAAGGGAGATTTAGCACTTCCTAGGGGAAGCCCCGAAATGAGCAGAAATGCTTGTTTCTGGAAGGAGGCAGGTTGGTGGAGCTCCCTTCTGAGAGCTCTGCCACCCTGCCTCCTTCCAGAAATAAGCGTTTCCACTCATTTCGGGTTGCCTGGAAGCACTAAATCACGGTTGTAAAAGTGGTGGGGGCTGCTTGCACAATGGAATTGGCGGGGCGTAAGAGAATCGATGGAGACATAAGCACCCCGTTGGATTCTTCCCCTTCATGGCATACATTAATGCAGGGTCTACCGATCAGCATCCATTGAGTGCACAGTCCTAGGGTAAAATAATTAGGAAGGCTTGCTGTTGAGAACTGATCATTTTGCGGTTGTAACAGAAATTAAAATGTATATGAGTGTACGTTCAGGGACAATGATACCAAAATAAGCACAGAACCTGTGATGAACCATGTAAAAGAGGCGACATGTGTCGTACATGGTTGATGTTTTTGTTTTTATATGGTTATCTTGTATTTCTAAAATAAAATTTTGGTTTTTAAAAAAGTTGTCTGGGATTGACAGCATTCACATGGGAATATGAAAAATGCATCAAGGTTCAGACAAGAAGTAGGATCCAGATTTATTCATGCTTAGACTGGATCTATTGAAATCAATGAGACTTTAGTTAGGCATGATTAACCTGTACCACTGTTTTCAATGGGTCTACTCTAAGCATGAATAAATCTGGATCTAACCCATTCACTAGTCGTATTCAAATGTTCAAAAAATATCCTATATTAGCATAAGAGCAGGGAGCAGGGCTATGCCATGCCCCAACATCGTGCATGTTACAAGGTTGCCGATAGGAGTTTGGGCATTCAGTAGAAATATTTGCAGGGAGCGGGCCTATGTGCATACAGCTATATGCGGATAGGACCCCTGCCTACAGATGTTTCCGCTGTATGCGCAGAAGCCAGAGGGTGGCGGCGGCTACATAACATGCACAACACTGTACCAGAGTTACACAGCACAGTCCTCTCTGCTTCTGTGTTAAGAAACACATTTTTTGAATGCCTGAATTGGGCTAGTATAATATATGCATGCAGGTATAAACAAATATTAGAGGTAACACTTGCTAAGAAGATAGACAGTTCCATCAATTGCATCTTCTGGATGAAATTTATATCATTTCTCTGATTTCCCGTTGCCCCACACAAAAGAAATAACCCTGAATAGTCAACTACCAAACAGCAATGCAAGACAAAGTGAAATCTTTGAATGCCAAAACCACAGTCACTGCTTTTCATAATAAGGTCTAAAGCTAAATTTCTCCTTTGCAGTTTGTAAAGTCAATGTTGCTTTGCTTGAGTTAGGGTTCCAGAATTTATGCAAACAATTTTGTCATCTTTTAGAGGAAGGGGTCAGGCCCACCAATGTCACAATGTGTTTGGCAGATACAGTAGCCCGCAAATGAAAAACACAGATTCAGTAGCCTCTCTCTTGGCCTTCCTCCCATCCCATGCTTCAATGGGTTGCCCAGCTTTTCATTTTTAAAACACTACATGTACATTTATTCAATTAACGATGCAATCCTATAGCCGCTAGATAGAGTCTAGGCAGCCATAGGAGAAGTCGGAGTTCCAGTTCCAACCTCGAAAAACATGCTCTGAGGTTGGAGCTGGGACTCTTGAATTTGGAAAGAACCACAGAAGACCAGCCTTGGAGATGGCATTCTGTGGGGCAAGAGGGGGAGGAGTACGGCTCCGTCAGCATATGATGTATCCTGGCGGTGCCTCAGCTTCCCCTCCTTGTGAACCGGGGGAAAAGATTGATTTAGACAGCTGAAATCGGCCATCTAAGTCTTTTGCAGGGCGGGAGGAACACAGAGGTGACCTTTGCCTCCACACTCCTTCCGCCCTCCATTAGATGCCTGTAATCCTCTGAGTTCAGAGGGTTACGGGCAGCCACATTGGATTGCACTGCCCATGAATATTTGTTGTTGTCATCCCACCACATCAGAATCCATTTTTTAAACTCTGAAATAGTGCTTTAGGGAAGACTTATGGGTTTCTGCCATCATCGGTTTCCAACCAATTAGCACTGTCCATAGACAGCTTCTGCTTCTACACGAGCTCCCTGAGTTCTATCCAGGAGAGAAGATTGTACATCTAAACAAAATGCATTGGGTACCACTCTGTTATGCATGTCCGTGCACCCTATGAAATCCAAAACCGAGAATTCACTGAACAGATGTTTTAAGTAATCGGCAAGAAGAGAAAGCACAAAAGACCAGATTTTTTTTTTTTTAAGGCTTACTTGAACAAATTGGATTTGTATTTTCAGACCCATCATCATCTGTAAAATAAAATTAAAATGGAATTAGTTTTTCACTTTCCAGGAAGCCTAGAAACAATTGTTATCCAACAACAATTAGGGAATATGTTTAGAACCAACACAGCAATACAGAAAGACAGATCACGTGGGACTACCCAGTTTTTACTCAGCAGAGATTTTGCAAGAGCACCTCAGTAATCCATGAACCTTTTTAACTCATGTATTTTGATACTGGTAGATTACAGCAAATTTGATCCTAAGGGATATAGCTTCACAAATTGGGGTACAGTACAATGAACCACCACCCCCGGCTGCTATACAGTATGAATGAAGAGTCAGTACTACAAATGAAATACAAAAAGGACAACTATGGTTCCAGTTATATGTTATACTAGCAAAATACAGTAGAGTCTTCTTGCAAACATGCTGTTTATTAGAGTTTACAGTCCTAAGGCAGTGTTCCATTTGAGTGGGAATATATTATCTCAACTAGTTTGTGAATTGAACTCTAACGCTTCTTTGACTCTTGTTTTTGTCTTAGCTAACAAGTCGCACATCTCTTGTGCTTCTGAATGATAATGCTTGGTTAAGAAGAACACAGACCATCAGGAAGTGTAACTTCGTGCAAGACTGGTAAATGAATTTATTGCAAAGCGTCTTAACCAATACCTGTACTCCTTCAAAAGCTATGTTTTTCTGCCCCAGGCTAATTAGAAAATGACTGTTTCAAAAGGGAGAGAGTGTTGCTAAAATATTCTTCCTCTTCAAGGGGAGTTTTGTTATAATAAGGAGTTGTATGTGTGATACACCATATGCTTTTCTGCCTAAATTCTTAATAGGATCCATTGGTACAGTGTGTGCGTGTGTGGTATGTACACCAAGAAGTTGATGAATCTACCTAGTTATTCTAGGAAACTCACTGAGGATGAGTTTTAACATTTTAAAACCCACTGGGGGATCTAATCCTTCTAAACTGTTATTCTCTTCAGGGGTGCAGAATGCAAAGTGCTTTATTAGTTGCAGTCCTACTGTGCAAAGTATACAGGGCCATCAAGAACAAAAGGGAACTGAACCCAGAGGCAACTACACTGAGCTTATTTTTCTCAAAAAACACACACAATATGACTCCACTGAAGCCAACTTACATCTCGATCCTACACATGCTAACAGCACAATCCTATAACATGTCTACTCAGACATAAGCCCCAGCTACAGTGTCATAGGAGTGTTGCCTTCCTTAGAGAAGCAAGGTCTACTGAAATCCATGGGGGTTTGATTCTAGTGCAGCCTTCCCCAACCTGGTGCCCTCCAGATATTTTGGGCTACAAATCCCAACATTGGACGCGTTGGCTAGGGCCGATAGGAGTTTAAGTCCAAAAGATCTGGAGGACACCAGCTGGGGAAGGCTGGTCTACTGGAACATGCATCTTGGTAACTGTGGCTCACGCTGGCTCAGCTTGTCTGAACGTGGAAAGCTAAGCAGAGTCAGGCCTGGTTATTACTTGGATGGGAGACCCCTCCTCTAGTTTCCTACATTGAGCAGGGGGTTGGACTCAATGGCCTTGTAGGCCCCTTCCAATTATGATCTATTAAATCTATGAAACTATGCTTAGAATTGCAGCAACCTCACAGCCCAAATCAATGCATGCTTAACTCTGGAATAAATCCTGCTAGGTCCAAAGGGACATAAGGAAGTATCCATAACATTGCCTCCTCATTCTTCTAGGTACAGGGTTGTAACTTCGTATTACAGTAAATGTTCTAGTCAATAGATGTTTTTTAAAAAAATATAAAGTGTTTTGTGGAGCTGTGTGTGTGTGTGTGCATGTGCGTGTGTGTATGTGTGCAAGAGAGAGAGAGAGAGAGAGAGAGAAAAGGAATGCCACAAACTATGATGGAGACCCTGGTTAAAACAACAACAACCCAGATACAAATCTTTTAAAAAACCCAAACCATAAACAAGCTGTTTGACAGACATTGTTTCCTATCACCAAACACTATCCTGTCAACTGTTTCATCCTGTCACATCATAGCTGACCAAACCAGTTGTTTCACCTCAGTCTTCTCCTTAAAGGTGAAAAGAAGCCACCCTAACACATACAGCTCGACAAAAGTCACAACGTGCAAACAGTGCATCGGCTGTACAATAAATCAGCCTGGTACCATATGAATAGAGTAGATTTCCACAGATCCGTTCTCAACTTAACAGGTAACAATTCCTTATGGCTACATTCAATAATCATAATCCACTGGAAGACCTCTTATCATTAGCTGCAGTTCCTTTCTTGTCTAACCCACTTAGATTTAACAATGTAATATCTAGGGATTTTCTCAACTAAAAAGGAAGGGGGAAAAAACAAATATTCCCCCACACGAAGGTGAGATGCTACTTACGTGTCAAAGCACCACTGCTCAGCAGCAGGAGCACCCAGAGCTGCGGGGGCCCCATGTTGAGCAAGGGACCCTTGCTCTGCTCTCTGCTCTTCTACTCCTAGCCCAGTGTCAAAGACAGACTGAGCATCCCTTCTTGGATCAGCCTTTAAATAGTCCCTGGGAAAGCAGCTGAGCCAAACGATTTAGAAAGTTCAGAGCAAATTACAACAGGTCCAAAGGTTAGAGTCCTGGATACTCTTTACAATAGCCACGAAAGGTTCCTGTGAGACTGGTTCAGGCAGCAGAGGGTGTGCAGAAGGCACGAGAGGGCAAAACAGTCCTCTGAGGTTCCTTATTCCATCATATTCTATATTTTCCATACAACAGTTTACATGGATATCTTTCACATACAATATTGGGAATCTTTTAAATATGTGATAGCATTATCAGTACCAAAGGACCTATAATCTGGGGGAAAGTAGATTTTATATGTTAGGAACCTTGCCGGCTAAGCCTCTGAATATCATATTAAAATGCTAGGCAGTTAGACACACTCTAGTTACTTGCATTCCTCTGATCTGCAAACAACCACAGGTGTAGGTAACTTTGAGCCAACTGCAGCTTGCCCAGGGTAAGGCTGGAACCTACCCAGGATCTGCTGCTTGCACGTCAGATCAGTGCCCAATAGCACTCAGGGCAGTTGCTATCCCAGACAACTGCAGTAGATTCTGTCCACTGATTTGACATCCTCTTTGGGTTCTCAAGTGTGTTTGGAGGCTTTGGTCCCAGCGGTGTTCCTCTTTTCTAGCTCCTCCCCCTGCTCCCCCTCCCACCATCTTTCCCCGTGTCAGCCTTAAACTGGATTTGCATGATTGTGCATTGCAACAGATCAGGGGTAGGCCACCTGATGCTCTCCAGATGTTTGGACTACATTTCTCATAATCCCCAGCCAGCATGGCCAATGGTCAAGGATGATAGGAGTTATAGTCTAAAACATCTGGTGGGCACCAGGTTGCTGATCTCTGCAATGGATCCTTATAGGACAACATCCTTATACGACACTTATGTGACTTTATAGACATATAGAAAGGCAGAGAAAAAGACACCCCCCAGGGAAAAAAACACATGTAAAGGAGCCAATCTTAATCCCGCAAAGAATCTGGAAGCAGCAGAAGCCTTGGTAAAGTGGTGGGTTAAAAGCCTCAGGTAGAGAAGCCTTCTGGCCCAGTCATAGAAAACAACAAACACTAGCAGTAACATTTGTGTTGTCTTTGACCTGCTTCAGATATTTGACTGAACTAAAGATCCTGGTCTTATGAGAAGAGAAGAGGGGGGGATAATTTAATTTGGCCCTCCATATCGACTCACATCCTTATCGAGTGCCTATAATATGTGTTATAGTATAAACATGGTGGAGGGAACAGGATCTTTAGCACAAACCAGTAGAGGGATTAAAAATAGCTGTGAAGTTTTGCAGAGAAAAGAGACTAAAAAGAACGCTAAGTTCCCAAGAGGTTTCAAATATATCTTTATCAAGGGAAAATTCCCATATTTGTCAGTGTGGTGTAGAAAGCCTGTGGCTTATGCTGGCTCAGCTTGTCTGAGTGTGGAAAGCTAAGCAGAGTCAGGCCTGGTTATTACTTGGATGGGAGACCCCTCCTCTAGTTTCCTGCATTGAGCAGGGGGTTGGACTCGATAGCCTTGTAGGCTCCTTCCAACTCTATGATCTATGAAACATCTATAATAAGGGTGCCAGACTAAGGACGGGAGTTCCAGGTTCAAATCCCCACTCAGTTATGCAGCTCACTGGGTGAGCTTGGACCAGTCGCTATCTCAGCCTAATCTACCTGACACAATTGTTGTGAGGATAAAAGGGGGAGAATCATATATGCCACAATGAGCTCCTGGGAGTAAATATAATGAAAACGGTCATGGGAAAATTGTTGTAAAAACCTGCACCAGAATAGGCTGCTTAACTTCTTATGTTAACTGCATTACATTGCACTTAAAAAAACTATCATCATCATCATCATCATCATCATCATCATCATCAATCCACCAAGAATTACATTTGAGGTATTTAAAATAATCCAAAACAACAGTGATAACAAAATACTTACTTAGCTGCAGCTTTAGCAAAGTCTAAACAATGCAAGGGAGGTATTTACTCCAAAGGAAAAGTTATTTGTTGTAACTTTGTAATTATAGTTTACACATATTTATCTTGCATCCAGATTAAGTGATCAATTTATCAACCAACCAACCAACCATCCAAATTAATGAATAATTTAGGCCTTTTTTGAGCAGTTTTCATGAGATAATGTTCCCTTGATAAAGATATACTCAAAACACATTTGGGGAACGTACCAATCTTTTCAGCTCTCTGTTTCTGTAGGAGCTGTTTTTTAAAAGAACTGTGCACAAATGGCTTCTTGAAAGGCCTATCTGTGGGCAGAGAGATTGTGGGGACAATTTCACTGAATTTCTCCAGGGGAGGAAAAATTCTTCAGAGTTTTTCACAGGTAGGGCTCACCATTGACAGGGGTTGTAGCACAGCTTCCCTTTTTCCTAAAGGTTTTTGGTTTTTTGTGCTGCCACTGCAATTGGCAACAGCATCAACTGTGCCGGGCAGCCTGGCCTCCATTTTGCATCCACCATAATGCAGGTGTGAGAGGGGGGCAGTGTTGTGTCCAGCTTCCAGCTGTAGTATCCAGGAAGAGGTAAAGCTACAGCCGTGCCAAAATCTGTCCTCCTGAAAGTTTTCATTCCCCATGAAAGAGGCTTCCATTATTCTGCCTCATTTTCAGGGTGTCTTATAATGTATTTTTGTGGTGTTATTGAGCTTACCTACATAATCACTGCAGGGTAGCTGAGGGTGCTGTGTGTGTGTGTTCTTTCTATTACGCATCTCTCCATTGCTCTGTTGCCTCCCAGGCTGCCTGCACTTCCTGATCTGAAAAAGCCCTATGGAAAGAATTACCTCATTATGTCTTCCCCTGGGCTTTAACTGAAGTGCAGGAAGCTGAGGAGGCTACAGGCTGCTGGACACAGTAAGTACATTTTTTAAAAGAATTCAGCACACACTTAGGGCATTTAAAATAAAATACCAGATTTCCTAACTCATTCCTGAAGTCTTAACCAAAAAAAAGTATCCACAACTGCAAAGCACTAGACTTTGTCTGTTTTAAAATCTGCTCGTACTGTTTGATTTATAAAGGTAAATTTCTGTTCAGCTAGCATAATTTGCAGGTGGTTGAATTTTTAGAAGAAAAGGAAGCGATTTCAGGGACTCAAAATATGTTACATGTAAATGTGCACATTAGATATCAGGGCTGCGTTTTGTTTTAGAAAAGCCAGTTCAGGAATAGACCATTTTCTATATGTAATGTGTGTGTAGTATTTAACTGTTTGTTCTACTCCAACTTGCCCCTCTAAGCTGCTTTTCTAGGGCTGCAATCCTAAAATATTTGCTAGAGCATAAGTACCATTGAATTCAGAGGGAGTTGTTTCTGCATAACTATGGTTAAGATTGCTGTCTGTGCATACTAATAAATAGGCACAAAGGGTCATATGCACTTTTGTATGTTACGTTACGTGCAGTGAACCCTTCAGATCTGTCCCTTCTAAGAAGAAAAGTTTTTTGATCCCTACAGGGCTAAAGCCATCTGGGTAGAGCAATTTGGTATGGGAAAATGGCCGGCAAGGGGAGGATTAAGCTTTCCTCCTCTCCACAACCACTTCTCAGCTAGTGCAGTGTCAAAATATGTCCAACCATTTCCTGAAAGTTTTCTTTGCCTTCTGTTTTCCTGCCTCATTCTCAGGGTGCTTTAGAATTTTGTTTTAATTTCTTTTGGTGGCACTTTTCAGAAACCTTTTATCATGGCGAGATGGCTGAGAGTGCTGTGTGTGTGTTTTTCTTTCTATTACGCATCTCTCCATCACTCTGCAGCCTCCCCAGTTGCCCATGCTTCCTGATCTGAAAAAGCCCCATGAGTTAACTCATGACGTCTTCCCATGGGCTTTAATTGAAGCGTGGGAAGTCTGGGAGGTTGCAGCCAGCCAGAGAGATTATTGTATGATGAAATTCAGGACACTCACACAGCACTATTCTCAACCCTATGGCCTCCCAGATGCTTTTCTGAAGCAACAAATGGCTCTTCTGGTGCTCTAGAGTCTACGAAACATAATAATGCACACATACGCAGTTAGCCTTTTGGTTCACATTTTAAAGGCTGTCTACACAGAGATACTTTTGGGAGTTCTTTTCCTTTGTTCCTTTTCCAAATAGTCCCTCTTTGACTATTTAGATAAACCCCAAACTGCAAATTTAGGTTAGAGATTATCTGCTGATAAGTGCAGGTGTCAAGGAAGGCAACAGATGTTATTTAGTAACTGGAAAAAATATTCTAGCAGTTAATTTTTTTTCCTGTTCTTTTGAAAACAGGTTTACTGAAGGTAAACAGAGTATCTACACATCTATTCAGCAGGCAAAATCTGTGTGGAATTGCTTTGGTAAAGTATTATTCAGTGTTCATCAGGAAAATAATGGGATTATGAAAGGAAGATGAAAGGCAGCATGGTGTAGTGATTAGAATGTCAGACTAGGATTGGGGTGTGTGTGTCCCAATTTCAAATGCCTACTCAGCCACAAAGCTCACCTGGTGACCTTGGGCCAATCATTCTCTCTCAGCCTAACCTACACCACAGGTTTGTTGTGAGGATAAAATGAGGGAGGGGCGAAGTGAAGCATTTCCTCTTTTTTTGGTGATTCGTAAGTGGCCATCCTAAATTAGGCCAAGGGGTACAGGTTGCCTACCTTTGCTGTGTGCCCCCATGTGGCCTTACTCCACACTCTTCCCTTTGATCTGAGCACTAGAGATGTTTCCAAGACTCATATATCCTGGCTTGGAAAGACAAGCCTTGCAGGGGTCAGACCCCATTGCATCCCCATTTGAGTGCATTATGAGGTCCGAATTGATTAGAATTAGCTTGAATTAAGCAGAGCTATTTCCTGAACTTGGGGGTGGGGAATAGAGCTGCTTAATCCAAGCCGATCTGATCTGAGCCTGGGGGAGCTCGCCAGTCACCCACCATCACAGAGCACTGCCAGGTGAACCATGTGCCCTTGTTTTATGTGCTTTATTATACAGATCTGATTACTGGGCAGATGCGTTCTTTACTCAGGAGGCTCACTTGGATAGCATTGAAGAAAACCTGCTTTAAAGGATTCCTTTGGGCCAAATCCTTTGTTGTTGTTGTTGTAAGCAAGCCGATGTTAATGGAACTGTTCGGATTGGAGGATCCCAATTTCAGCACTTCCAGTCTTTTCAGAGGCTTTATGTGATGTGTTCTCGTTGTCAACAGTGCTGTTGTAAAGCACTTTTCAGGTTGTTCTTGGTCATCTCAGGGAAAAAGAACAAAAACAGCCCAGTCGAATGAACAGAAAAGGTTTACTTTGCTACAATCAGCTGGACCAGAAGGCACTGGCTACTGGAACGCAGATAGATTTCTTAGTAGAATGCCATTGCCAGGAGCTCCATTTCCCAGCACCACTAGGAGTCAGTCAGGTGATTCATCTTCAGAATTAACCTTCAAATAGCCAGACAATTTTGCACATACTGTGCAAACACACATTTTGAAGGCCACTTCTGGAGAAACTGGTGGGGGTGGGGAGGACATGAAGAGACAGCAGGCAAAGAAAGGGTCAAGCTCTGACCCTGCCCCAATTCTTAAATTACTCTCGCCCAAAGTGTTTTTGCTTGTTAAATAAAGGTATTGCGGCACAGCTACAAGGGGTTAATAGGCAAAGAAGGTAATGTGTAGTTCAGTCCTGAGCAGGGCCGGCCCTACCATGCAGCAGGGTGAAGCGGCACCATGAGTGAGGGGACAGATGAAGGTGGAAACTGGTTGTCTGAATGAAAGATGTTGCCTTGACAGGAGAACTTTAATCTTGTGCCCCCAAAGAAAGTTGTCATCAACCAAAACTCATTGGACAATTTTATTGTTTGCTGTTATTCCATACAGGTTCGTTTTTCAGCACCACTTTGAGGCCTCGTTTCTTCTTCTGTGTCCTCTGCTTCAGGCAGCAAAGCATCTTGGGCTGGCACTGTCTCTGAGCTCCAGTGTCATTTTCTTTTGGTAAAGCATAAGTTCCTCATTCTGCCCTCTCTGGACCTTATGCTTGCAAAGCATGTAACTCCACCTCTAGAGTGGCAAGATGCAAAAGATTGTCAGGGCTCCTGCAACTTTAACAGTTATCATGCAAGTTACACTTGCTGAAATTCCCTCTTCTGCACAACTATTAAAGTTTCAGCAGAAGCCGTGTCTTCTTTTGACCTCTGAACTATGGACCCTTCTCTACAGATAATTCTGATTAACTCAAATATATCTAGATCATGTATTTCTCATGGAAGACCAACTCCCAGCATTATCCAGGAGTCCCATCAAACACGAGTCAGCTCTCTAAAGCTGATATCTGCTGCTCCTAATGGATTATATACCCCACTTTGATAACTAATTCAATGTCTAAGTTGGGGATGCTGTGCAGGTAATGGCTCCTACTGGTGCTATATAATTCATCTACATCGCCCTTCCCCAACCTGGTGCCCTCCAGATGTGCTGAACTGCAACTCCCGTCATTCCCAGTCAGCATGGCATAAATGATTAGAGTTGCACTCCAACACATCTGGAAGGCACCAGGTTGGGGAAGGCTGCTCTATATAATCCATCTCAACCGTCTGGTACTCACCAAAAAAGATTGAATGTAGATAACCTGTTACCACTCATTTATTTTTTGTATTTATTAAACACCTCATAAAATAGATTTCTATAGGCTTTGTGCAATGCAATTTAAATTTTAATAACACAAAATACAACAAGATCACAAGTAGACATATATATATATATATATATAGAGAGAGAGAGAGAGAGAGAGAGAGAGAGAGAGAAGGCTAGGACAGAAACTTTCTCCCTGATTATTTTCTATGTGCAGGATTTCTAGTTTATTTTATTACATTACATTTATACCCTGCCTTTTTTCCTGCAAGGAACCCAAGGCTGCTTACATAATCCTCCTCCTCCTCTCCATTTTATCCTCACAACAACCCTGTGAGGTAGGTTAGGCTGAGAGGCAGTGACTGGCCCAAAGTCACCCAGTGAGTTTCATGGCCGAGTGGGGACTCGAACCCGGATCTCCCGAGTCCCAGTCCAACACTCTAACCACTACGCCACACTGGCTTAATATGGATGTGTGTTAAGTCACATGTACTCTCACCTGCAGTCTGCAGTCTGAAGTAGTGCAGGCGAGAAGCAGCTTGTCCTCCTTGTTTGCTGCTTGGGAGAACAAGGCCAGAAGTGTCTTTGCTTTCCCTTTCCCTTTGCTAACTATACTAGACTACATGGTCTTTCCAACCAGAACTTTCTTCCATAACATCATAATTAGAAGACAAATTCATTCCAAATTTCTGAAGCCCCTGGAAACTCAGTATTCTGCATCACCCTCCAATGTGGAAAAAGTTAAAAAGAAAGAAAGATTAGATGCATATAACAAAGCGTAATATTTATGGGCTTTGAGCAAAGCAAGCATGTTACTTACTGCATAAGTAAGTATAACTTTTGCCTGCCAGACCTTTGTGAATGCCACCAATTACTGTAGGTTACATCCAGTTCATTTCCTTTCCTTATTTCCCAGCTTTACAAAGCCTTTTCTTCATGTTTAGAACAATCTCTTCTTTGGAGTTAACTACTCCTGTTTCTTTTTGCTTTCCAGATTCTCCATACCTGCTCCATTACAAAGCTATCAAAATAACCTTGTAGGTGAAGTAAAAAAGGAGTGGGGTCAAGGTTGGCCTCTGATATTATGTAGTGATGTGGGAGCCACCGAAATGTGTCTTCTTCTCACACCACTTGGCAGGGCCGGTGCTACCATTAGGCCAACTAGGCAGCTGCCTAGGGCGTAGGGCTAAAGGGGGTGCCAGAAATAGGGAGGGAAGGCTCAAGTGGGAAGGGGGCGCGCTAAATATCTGATCTTGCCTAGGGCACCAAACTGCACCAAACTGCCTTGCACCAGCCCTGCCACTTGGTAACACTTGGGTCATACCTACCAGGAACTTGAGCACCATTGGCATGGGAAGGAGCCATGATGTAGGCTCCCCACATGACATTGCAAGAAGGTACAGGGAACAGCCACATTGTTGTGACTTCCCTGGGGCTAAAGGTAAAGTTGGAATGGGTCCTGTGATACATTAGTCTGATCATCATTTTCCAAACACAGTTCCCCCCGACCCCAAAAGTAAACAAAACAAATTTTACTGGTGAGAAAGCATCCCAAATAAGATGAAGAATAGTCCAGTAATTGGAACCATTCCATGGATATACACAAAATATTTTCAGGGTGTTGTTTTTCCGCTTGGATTGTTTGGAGATATGCTCCTCCAGTGGCCACTTACTCATTACAAAAAAGAAAAAAAGAGGACAAAAGAAGACACTGATTTGCATATGCTAATTTATACATATAGATACTCCTTTAGAGTTAATTACTATAATTTAAATAGAAATACAGTTCATCTCACCATAGTGGAGAAGACTGTGACCAGGTGACCTGTGTGCTTCCTCAGTCTGGTGTTATCTAGGTTCTAGATTCTAACTATCTAGGTTCTAACTTGTTAATGGGCAACTCCCAGGCTCTTGCACTCCCTTCTGATGGTTCTTTATTTTTAAGCAGGACTTGGACCAGATATCCCTTCAATAGAGAGTGTCTTCAAAAAGAAGACTGTCTTCTGACAGTCCTTCAAACAGATGACTGTCCTCTGTAGAGTAGGACACATAGCCACCCTACGTACTCCTTGTTACGCGCACGTCCTTTTGTTTGTCTTTCTGGTGGAGTCCTCAGACTGTAACAAAGTCTAATAAAACTGAAGCGACATGCTTCTCTTGTATTACGCAGCTGAGATAGCATTCAGTGATATCAGCACTTGATATTTTTGCCCATCTTTTATGCCTGGCCCTTGAACTTGTACTAATATCATCAGCCTTAATAAACTCTCTCTGAAAATACATAAGGCCTTATTAGTCTTCACCTGCCTTCTTCTTTGGATAAGAAGGTAAGGGTCTTACCCTCATATGGTTCTATAAAGTAGGTCAAGTTATTAGAGTTAGGAAAAGTTCATTAGGTTAGAACTAAAAGGCCCATCAAACTACAAGATCTCAATTCTGCCAAGTGACAATACTCTTAGGGGGCAATCCTATGGAGATGAGCGTAAGCCCCTGAACTCGGAGGCTCATACTCATCCAGTGCGGAACAGGAGGAGCGGCAGAGGTGATATTTGCCTCCCCACTCCTCCCGCTCTGCGTTTTGGCTAGACAGCCATTTTTGGCCATCTAGCAACGACATTTCAGAGGGGAAGGGAAGGATTGCTGTCTGGATGCCTCATATCCTGGCCTCCTCAGTCTCCCCTTCCTGCCCACCCCAAACTCCCCTTTCCAAAGTCACTTTTCCAATCTCGGAGAGTAGCCAATTTGTTTTCCCCCACAATGGCTGCAAGGGGTCAGGGGAGGGGGGTAGGAGCTTCGATCCCCAGGTCTGAGGTCAAAGCAGTCTTTGACCTTGAATCTGGGAATCTGAAAAATCCTATGGCCCCTCAAACAATGTCTAGGGGCCATAGGATCGCTCCCTTATTCTCTCTCTCACAAACACACACACACCAAGACTAGAAAAGCTGGGTGCAGAACCAGCGAGTGGGGGCATGGGCAGAGTAGATGAAGGCAAGAATTAATGTCTGAATGGAGCGGCAAGGCTTTTAAAAATGTTGGTCCTAGCAGGCCAACTTGGGTGCCACTTTAAACAGCAGAATATTTTGGGCCAGCACTAGGCGAGTGTCCCAACTTTATTTCACATTGAATGCCCAACGGACAGAGCCACACAGCAAATAATATTATAATGACGAGATCTCATGTTTAAAGCACTCCAATGTAAGTAATGCCTTTAAGTCAAATCTCTATCACTGAAGTCTATACCATTTAAGTTATGAATTTTGAAGCTGTATTATTTCGTTATTTACTTAATTTATATCAAAGTGCCTTTTCTGCCTAAAAATGATGATCAGGGCAGCTAACAAAATAATCCAGATTAAAAACAAAATCTTAATTAAAGCATAACATAAACACAAAAATTAGAAACACAATTAAAAACACACAATAAAAGAAAGACAGCACCCAACCAATTACAACCCCGTTCAGCAACAGACCGGCTTATATGCCTTAGGCTTGCCTGAATAAAAATATCTTTGCTGCCAGTAAGGACAGCAGAGAGGGGCAGTAGTGCAGCTAGGTAAGGTTAGATCTGGACCTAATGGTCATGGGTGGGTGGGCGGCAGAGTTGCTTTAGATGGCCATGGGTATTATTCCAGTTATTAAGTGGTCCATTGATGTTTCTCTTCCCCCACTTCAGCTGCCATTCTATGCTTTACAACTAACTCTAACTGACCTGTTAGAGCAAAACAACAACAACACTGTTTGCCAGCCCAGATAAAAGGGAAAAAAAGCATGTGCAATTTGGCATTTGATTTAACTCACTTAAATCATAACACCATCATGACTACAGGAATAAAATGGAGTTTGCTTCTCACCTGCTGCTCTCTGGGTGGTCATTTGGGAGCCCCCAGGGTGTGGTGCCCTGGACTATGGCCCCCAAGGTCCACCCCCAATTGCACCACTGGAGAGGAGGCCAATTTAGCCTCCCTCATCAGAGCCTGGGAGCAGCCACGAAGAAGGCCCTCTTTCACATACCTGTGTGATGGTGGCAGAACCAAGGGTCTCCCCCAAAGATTTAAAAAAACCTAGGCAGGCTCATATGGGAGAAGGCAGTCTTTCAGATAGCTTTATAGATCATAACCAGCACTTTGAATTTTGCCCAGAAACAGATGAGTAGCCAGTGAAGTTGCTGTAACAAGGGAGTCGCGTGCTCCCTGTAACCAGCCCTGGTCAACAGTCTGGCTGCAGCATTCTGGACCAGCTGAAGTTTCCGAACAGTTTTCAAAGGCAGTTCCATTGCTATAGTCCAAACGGTATCCCTTAGTCATGCATAACTAAGACATGCGCGACCATGGCCTGGTCAGACATCTCAAGGCACAGGTGCAGTTGGCACAGTAGCCTCAGCTGCGCAAATGCAAATTAAACGGTTCATTTAATTTCTTCAGCCTCAGTTCCACGAGTGAAGAATTTCATAGATCATGCCTGGACAACTTCTTGTCACCCACAAAGCCAAATACAGCCTACTATCCATTCAGGTAAAGAGTAAAGCACTGTGCTTGAGGGCACTGCTGTTGTGAAGGCAACCCTGTCTTCCACCACATCACTGGGGAGTGCTCATTAACAGGGAGCCTACCCATACAACTATACATGACCCCCTTCCAGAAAAATACCCAACTACCACCCATCATAATGATGGCCATTTGCTAATAGTTGATAAAACACACTTCATGTAAATTTAAAGATCCCAGCAAATATAAGCTATTCCCCTGCAGCAAAGCTCAGCTAAGATATGGGGGAACACAAGGAGCAAAGGATAGAAAAGGAAGGTTGAAGTAAAGCAATTAAAACAATATAGCTGTGAAGATAATGGGGGCATGAAACCTAGTATCTTTAATTTAATAAAGCCATGAACTCAAATGTGATAGTCAAGCAAAACTCTCTTTAAAATTTCTAGGTCATCATTTCTTGGCGCGCGTTTTTAAACGACTTTTGCTAAAAAAAATTGTCAGTTGGAGTCACGTGTAACTGTCAGATGTGGACAAAAATGTGGATCAGCAATGAACCTTTTGGCTGCCATCGTAAACACATTTAAGAAAAGCAAGTCCCATTGGACACAGTGGAACTTGCTTCTGATTAAAACACACAGGATTGTACTATCAGTATATCTGTCTTTGAAGATCAGTGTAGAGACACTTTATATGCAAAGTGTACTTTGAATAATTGTTTAAAGCAGGGTTGGGCAACTTGTGGCCCTCCACAACTCCCATGATCCCTCATTATTGGTTATGCTGGCTAGGGCTGATGGGAGTTGTAGGCCAAAATATCTGGAGGGCCACAAGTTACCCACTCCTGCTTAAAGCATTAGTATGATCATAAAGAATATGAGATCATGACTGTTGGTTTTACCAGGAAGAGAAGTATTTATTTTCTGTTACCTACATATATTTTCAATATGTTCATTAAAAGATTTAAATGACATTACTTAATTGCATTACAGCTTATCTGTTATGGTAACAAATAATAAGGGACCATATTGCATTGTACGTTGTACCTTGCAAGTGAGAATAATATAATCAGGAGCTCATTTAAATCAAACTTAGCCATGTAACTTGAGAGTTAGCCATTTAACTTGAGTTTCTCATTTGATATTTTATCTTCCTTCTTGTAAACTTGGACATTGATCCTGACATATATAGTGAATTCTTCAAATGGTTAAAGGTTGAAAATAGAAAAACAAATGGTAAAACCCCAAACCAAATGATGCCTGAGACTTTGCTTGAAACCTTTTGTAGAGAAGAAATGGCATTAGATGCTATTACATCAGGAGAAAGATTTCAGAGACTTATTAGTCCAAGCAATGAGGTTGCTGCAGTGACCTCCAGATAAGGTCATTGACCCATAAGAGATAAGTTACAATTAAGTAATGCCATTTTAATTTGTAACTAATAAGATAACATGGGAGGCTGCCTTATATCAAGCTAGACTATTTGTCCATGTAGCTTAATATTATCTACTCTGACAGGCAGTGTCTCGGGGGTCTCAGGCAAAGGCCTTCTCCATCACCTGCTTCCTGAACATTTTAACTGGGGATGCCACTGGGGCTTCAACAAGAGACCTTCTGCATGCAAGCTAGGAGCTCTATTCCTGCTTTGGGATGGGAGAGAATTTCATCTGGACCACATTTAAAGTGAACTGGGCTTGTTTGCACTTCCCAGGCTAATACGCTGATCGCAACATAGTTATCCTTTGGACCTCACGCTTCTCCAAATTTTGCAGTGTAGTTCTTGGTTCAAAAAAATGCATACAAAAATACATATTTTAAGGGGGAAATGCATATAAAATGCATATTTTATGGGAAATTGTATATGAAAATAAATCGCTGACTGATGTGGAAACAGGACAGATTGGACTTATGGCTGAACAAATGCAAGATTGGCAGAGGCTGAAAATAAATTGATTTTTCCACCCCTAGCCCTGAGCTGTGGTCCCTTCCCTAGACAAACATTAAAAATATGTAAGTAATAGGGGGTGGGGTGAATCCTTTTTTCTTTTTGGTAAAACAAATAGTCATGATAATATTCTCCTACCATAGAGTTACATAGAGCTGAGTTGCTTACAAATGCCATTGCACCAGAGACCAATGCCAGCAACACATCATGATTCCAAGCAGTGCATCTACTGTGGTAGCTCAGGGTCATGGCAATTACGCTGGTTGAGCCAGCCACCATTTCTAAGGCCAGAAACACCGCCCTTTTACATAGAAGGTGTCAAATGTGAAAGTGCTGATCAGACCACAGTCATCCAGGGAGTGAAATACTGAGCTGAGGTTTGAAACCGGCGCATGCAGTGCCAAGTTCCTGTCCTTGGACTACCAGACAAGATCACCTCCACTTAAAATATCAAGCTGACCTAATTGCATTCCATCAAAAGACACATTCTGGTATTGTTTGAACCAAAGATAAGACCTCACTAAGCTGATGGGATCAACCATGAAGAGAACACTATTGCACAAGAACTATGTTAATTGCAAATTTGCCTTATCTCCTGCTGTCCTGCATAACTTCTGATCCATATACTGTTCATCAGCCATTGTGGTGCTTGACAATTCCCCAGTTTATTTAGGCAGGCAACAAAAAACACTGAACCCCTTGTGACCTGCCATACGCACATGATCTGATGGAAATTGTAATGTTGCCTGCTTAAATCGATGAGGTAATATAACCACTAGTTAGAGTGGGAGGAAAGGGTTAATTGAACAATCCCCAGGGTGCATATTTTGTAACCCCTCCTCCCTACATCCGGCCTCTCTGTGGCTATCTCTCTCTCTCTCTCTCTCTCTCTCTCTCCCTCCCTCTCTCTCTCTCCCCCCCCCCAACCTGATGGACGCTCGGTCTGAGCTGGCTTCCAGCCACTGATCTCCAATGAAGCGGACTCTTAACACCAAAGGCTCTAATCTGCCTATATGCATCCTGCATATCAGAATAAACAGATTATAAGTAAAACTAATAAATGCCTTTATTAGTTTTAAACCTTATATGGACAATCTGTTCCTTTAAATTTTATTTATTTATTTTATTATATTTGTTAATCGCCCATCTGGCCAGTCACCAGGCCACCCTTAAAGAGCCTTTTACCAGGGTTTAGCAACCCACGTGGTGATAACCAGTTTCAAAAACCAGGCTGTGCATAAGGGGGAAAACTCTGTTTCATCCTAACCAGTATAGGACCAACTCCTTTCCATATCCTCCAACATGATCGCAGTGAGATGCATTTGACTTCCCAGGTAACAAGTTCTGCAGTTATGGTCTAGGGGACAATGCAAATACTAAACAAACGTTCTGTGGGAATAATCATAGTCTTGTCCCTACATCAGTGTTGCTGCTAGCATGGATTCAGGGCTACAGGGAGTGATATTCGTATGGGAGGATCTTGGGGGAGTGGAGACATCAGAAGCAGGGAGGGAGATCTCCTGTGCCATATTCTCAAATTCCAGTCAGACGGTTCTTTGGAGATATTATAGTTTCCAGCTGCAATAAATTCCTCTTGACATCATTTGTCTCAAAGCTGGTCTAGACATTTCTTTCACTGTGGGGACTGGCATCCCCATGGCATGTTTCCCACCTCACCTTGTCAGTATCACAAAGCAAAACTCAGCACGTAAGTCAGGGCCGTAAACAATCAATTCCCCACTTTGGATAAAGTCTGTCATTACTGATATGGATGGCAAGTGGGGAAAGTCACTTTGTGATGGACCCAACTCACACAGTGAGGGGAAAGTTGCCATTCAATAAGGCAAAAGTAGCATCTAGACTGGCTCTCAGCAGGTAATAACATTCAAGGTGCGGCTGGACAGACATCTGTCAGAGATGCTTTGACTTGGATTCCTGCATTGAGCAGGGGGTTGGACTCGATGGCCTTGTAGGCCCCTTCCAACTCTACTTTTCTATGATTCTATGATTCAAGGGATTAAACATATGTTAGGAAATCAGCAATGCCACATAGGATTTATTGTGAAGAGAAAGCCAGGGCAGGTACACACAGACCACACAGACCCCCACCTTTCACCTGATACCGCACTTGCTCACAATAGAGCACACATGCATACCCCCAGGCCACTTCCCCTCCCTTGGCAGCCAAATGAGCTGTGAGACATTCCAAACAAGAGAGGGGCGCAAGATGCCTAGTGGCCACAAAGAAATGGCAAGTACTCCTAAGCACCCTAAAGTACCCAGAGAAACAAGTACCGGTACTCTTGACCCGTTCTACAGGTCAGGGGGGGAGGGGGGCGCAGGAGAGAGGAGGGAGCCAAGAAGAAGAGATAAAAGAAGGGGCTTGTGGTGAGAAAAGGTTGTTGGCCGTGGGCAGCAAGCTGTGCGGAGGTCCAGGGCTTTGGTCTGACCTCAAGATCCAGCCCCAAGCAGCTCCCGGTGAAACTAGTTGAATTTGCCTAGCTGCTGAGCTACGTGGCTGTCGAGGAATCAGGGTTATTCCAGGTAAACCTTGTGTGTACTGTTGCTACGACTCACTCTATACCCATGTCAATTGCAGGTGCGTGCTTTGTGTGCTGCTTTTGTGTATGTTTTGATACGCTCAATTAAACTCTGTTTACCTATAAACATTGCAGTGGTGGTGTTCCGCTGGTAGAAGGGAACTGCTATTAGAATGGATTTCCCCTTCCATCCTGCAGCCCCTAGCATGCCCCCCAAATCTGTTCCGGAGGGTTGAGGGACCCTCCAGAAAAGATTTGGGGTATGTGCAGGGGGTGGGCTGCAAGGGGGAGGAGAGGATAGAGAAGTCCCGTTGTGCGAATGGACTACAGCTTGTGCAAGGTGTAAGTGGATGGGCATGGTGTCGAGAGCACATAATGCAGGCCACATGCTGAAGCTCAGCAGGTATGAGCCGGGTCAGTACTTGGATGGGTGACTGCCTGGGCTGCCCACATCTGTTCTCCTGCATTGATTAGAATCATGTGAGATGGAGAGCAGGGAAGAGGCCATTGACTCAACCCCTCCCACTGTGATCTTAACGTCCCCTTGAGCAGAATTTCGGGAATGGGGAACCTGGTCTACTATTTAGAAACCTAATTTTCCAAGCTTCTACATAGTTTGGGGAGCCTACGTGAGTAGAGTAGGTTCCCCCTTGCAGACGTACACCCCCAATGGAGGGCTGAGGAGACAGGTGACAAGGATGCGATGGAAGAGGTTAGGCCAATGGCTGCTTTCTTTCTCATGTGATTCTAATCATTTATGACTTGCCAAAAATGAGAAGAGGGCATCAATTTGCATAAAATTTGCATATGCTAATTGATCTGTATAGATGCAAATTTAGAAATTATTATTATACTTTAAATAGAAGTACTGTACAGTAAATCTCACTATAGTTAGGAAGATTGTGTCCAGATGACATCTGTACCTACCTATTCAGCCTGCTGTCCAGGTGCTAACTTGTGATGGGCAACCATTCTTATAGCTTTGCATCTTTAAACCAGAATTGGACAGGACTGTCCTTCAAACAGAAGACACCTTCAAATAAAGAATGGTCCTCTGGTAGCCATTCAAATAGAGGTCTGTCCTCTGTAAAAGAGAGGGCACATGGCCACCCTAGGATGACCTTCTGAATAAGGCTTTTGTCTCTGTTTTGAATCAAGTAGAGATGCAATGCATCTGTCCTGTTTGCTTAGGGTTCAAGGATCCAATTTATGATCATGGGAGGCTCATTAGGACAAAATTTAAGAACCACTGATTTATTTATTTGATTGTCAAAATATTTCTAAATTGGCCTTCCACTGAATTTGCAGCGCCCAGGGTAGCATCCAACAGTGTTTTGTTTTTTTAAAAGAATAAATCCAGCATCAAACAATCAAGAACAAAAATAAACCCATTATTTTTGAAGCCATGCTGTCAAATCAAAGAACTCCTTATATACAATGTGGATTCTTCACTGACTTCTATAGCCCTATTCTCATGACATAAACATGGTGAGTGAACACATGGTGGTGGGTAGAGGGAAGAAGTTGACTGGTGGCTACAGCATGGACTAAACACATAAAACCGTTTATGTGAGGGCTGTACCAAATTGATGAATACCATTTTTCAGTTTCACCCACCTTGAAATCAACAGTTTTGTTTTGGATCTGTTTCAGGGGTCAGGGGGAATTCTTTTGTAGAGGAAGAGAATCAGAGAAGCAGCTATTTTGTTTTTCCCAGAAAGCACTGCCTTGAGGTGCTTTTTGCACTTTGGGAAATTCAAAATGGCTGCCACCATAAAAAGTAAAATAAAATAAAATTGCTGCCTCCTTGGCCATTTCACCAGAGGGCTTTCATTACAGTGGACAGCCGCTGAACAGAGAAAAGGAGGCACACTTTTAGAGAGTGAGTGGATTACTCCTCTAGCAGCTCACTTTATTTGAGAGGTGCAGTGTTTAAAAAACAAACGAACAATCAAACAAACAAACAAACAAACAAGCACCTCCAAACAAAGGGCAGTCATTGAAGCAGGCTTGTTAAAAATGTAACATCACAGTGTGCCATTACAAACAACCCTATTTTAAAATCTGAACTACTAGGAATGTTTGGATTTCCTTTTTAATATTAATGTCTTGTAACAACCCCCCCCCCCCCGAAAGATGCTTTGTTCAAAAGCAGGCCCAAATAATTAATAGGTGTTCCATGCCATAGAGGGGTTTTGTGTGGGGGTGGGGGGAGAAGGAGTGGGGAATCAGAAATTCACAGTGTGATCCTTTGCACATCTAGTCAGAAGTAAGCCCACTGAGTTCAGTGGGACTTCCTCCCAAATAAATATGCTGAAGAATCTGTGAAATGATTCAGAGAAACAAAATTGAGGGAAGGGCCATTTCACAAAGCCATTTGTCCTTGAATTATGGAGTCAATTTCACAATTTTTTGGCTAAATCACTGTCTTTCCTCAATGCTAGCAAGTGTTTATGTCTCTCTCCCTGTGATCAGGACCCTTGGGCCGGATTCGCAGCACGATCACCGGGGAAAAGAAGCCACAGTGAGTTCTTTTCCCCGCCCCCGCACATGCCGTGAGATTTGCCAAATTACCCTCATGGTGCGTGGCTTCCCGTGTTGTCCGAACCCAGTGAGGTGCGTGGCAGAGGGTGCCTTCGATACTACCCCAGAACCCTACAACAAGCAGGGGTGGTTTCGAAGCCACCCCTGCTGCACACCTCACTGGGTTCGGACGACACGGGAAGCCGCGTGTTGTGCGGGTAATTAGGCAAATTGCACAGTGTGCCACCGGCACATGCGGGAGTGGGGAAAAGAAGCCACTGTGGCTTCTTTTCTCCGTGACCGTGCAAAACCAGCCTTCATTTCCAGGTCTGCACACATGTAGATTTCATGCATACACTCAACTGAACACATGTAGGATGGAAACGTATATAGGGTGGCCACTTATGAATTTCCAAAGAAGAGGAAATGCATAACCAAAGAAAAGGACACAAAACTGTATAACATTTGCATGTGCTAATTTATATGTACAGATGCAAATTTAGAAATGATTATTATAATTTAAATAGAAATACAGTAAATCTCATCATTGTTCAGAAGGCTGTGACCAGGTGACCTGTGTGCCCTGTGTGTTCAGGTGTTAACTGGTGTTGGGCAACAGTTCTTATCGTACCTTAGCTTTAAACTGGAATTAGACATGACAGCTTTTAAATAGAGGATGCCTTCAAATCAAGGATGGTCCTCTGGCAGCCCTTCAAACAGAGGACTGTCCACTGTAAAAGAGGACATGTGGCCACCCTAAAATGTGTAGGATGGTGATCCTGCTTTGCCACCATGCACATTTGCTCACTGTGGCCTGTCATGCAAATAAGCGCTGTCAAGTCAGTGGAGACACCAGGTCTTGTGGGCACTCTGTTTGTGCATTGGACTACATGTGGAACTGCTTTGGCCAGAGCAGTCAAATCTACCTTCATCAATTTATATGGTTTCAGAGATACTTTACCTTCCTGCTGGCTGCTTTACCATTGCCACACTGAAGATGTTGTCTCACATACACATAACTCATGTCCTGCCAAATGAAGAAGGACAATCCCGTCTAAAGGTCAGATTCATTATAGGTTTAAAGGATTTAACAAATGGCTGATCACACACCTCTGTCGGCCTAACTCTCTATGAAAGTATTTCATTCATAAACATTATAGCTCCACCTTCTCGTCCCACATCCCCCCACCAATAAATATTTTTTCAGGAACTATGTTTTCTTGTAGACCAGGGGAGGGGAAGCTGTGGCCCTCCAGATGTGGTTGGACTACAACTCCCATCGTCCCTGGCCATTGGTCAGTCCTGACTGGGACTGATGCAAGTTGGAATCCAACAGCTTCTGAAGGGCCACACAGCTTCCCCACTCCTGTTGTAGATAGTTATCATGCAGTATGTTTGAGCCACAGAATGCTGGGAAGACCTCTGTGCACATTTCATTGTCCTAGAAATTCTGTGAAGGGAACCAAGAACAAATTTATTTTAGTTGAACATTAATTCAGCAGGTGCTGTTTCCACACTGAGGGATCTGCTGCTGCTGCTCTCATCCTTAACTATTTGTTCTCCTGAATGTGTACATCTGGAGCTCTTTCATTCTGCAAATCTCCAGAATAGCAAGTAAAGTACAGGTTGAAACTACTGTTCTATTTGCCATGATGTTTCTGATACTGATAAGGACAACTTGCCATTTTGGCCTTTCGACTCCTGTGTCCAAATGCATTCAGTGCAAATGGCATCATTATTATCTTCTGATTTATGTCAACTCCCAAATCATGCAGGATGTGATCTCCTACCATAATTACTTCCTCTGCCTGCCCGCCCTATCTGTCACCTAATAAAATAGAAGGACAAAAGCTACTTCATGCCTTATATTCAGTAGCCTGTGTACACCAATGCTCACCACTTAATCCCAGGTAAAGTGGAGATGCACGGCCTATGCACATCACATTCAATGATGTGCCCCAGAGACCTGCGACTGATCACAATCCCAGCATGTACCCACCCTATATTTGGAGATAGGCACCTCACTTTCATACTTTTTGTTTACTGCAGCAAATATTGATAGTGTACCCACGCTGTCACATAAAGTGGGGAAGTGGTTCTGACTTCTGAATCTCTCCTTTCATCATTTTGAAAAATGCTGGCCTCCTGTCTTTTGAATGTCTAGGAAGTCATCCCAGTTTCTTATATATGGAGCTCTGGGCATAGCTCGTATTGGCTGTGTGCAAATTGTTGTGGCATAAACGTCTTCCTCAGAACCACTGGTGAATGGTGGTAAAAGAGGAGGATATAAATAAAGCGGCAGCGCAATTGTTCTGGTAAATGGAATGTGTGGGCATAGCTCCATAGAGAATGGCTTTGGAATCAACGGGATTTCCTTCTGAGAAGATGTGTTTGCGGCTACAATGTAAAAAAAATGCATATCCTCCCAGCTGTTCACGAATTCCCAGTCCTAGAGCTTGATAATTTACAATCTAATCTACAAAATATCATGGGTTTGTTTTTTGTTTTAGATCAGGCACTGCTGACCTTAAATGTATTTGCACTTGAAGTGAAAAGTCCAAATATTATATACAAATATACATGCTATGACTCTCTTTTTAAAATAACAGTAAGATGGAGGTTAGACACAGAAAATGGCATCCCGTCTGGAATCAACCACAGTGTGCTTTAGTGATCGATCTGACCCCGATTCCAACTCCCTGCTCAGTTCTTTCTTTCTAATCAGCCCCATGACCATGCAGCTGGTGATGATGGGAGTTGTAGTCTGGAGGGCAGGTTGGGGAAGAGTGTTGCAAGGGATCAAGGATACTTTAAAACAGTGTAACCAGAAAGTGGAACAAAGCCATCCCGCTCTGCCTAACATAGCACAAGCTTCTCCTTGCATCAGAGCAACTGAACTATCCCGCCAGCCCCTTGCTCTTACAAAAGAAGAAGAAAGTTTCTTGTATAAAATCCAGTTCCAGAGGGGGTTTTCAAATAAAGTCAATAAACTCAAATGCATTCCCCCCCCCCAACACACACAGGATCATTTTAGTTTAAACTTTAGATGTTAGAGTGCCCCCAAAATTTATATATGATGGGACATTGGATAAATTTCAGGGGAACTATAAAATCTGAAGTTGAAAAAAAAATAGTTTGCTATACAGATTTACTACTTTTGACATAGAATGAAAGATACATATTTGATGGTGACAGCTTTATTAGGCTTGCTTCAGTTGGATGAAAGTCCATGCAAACATGTGATTCCACAAATCTCTTTGTGAGGCAGAAGAAATCCCCAATGAAGATCCTATCTGGAGGGGTTTTGCAAAACTTTAAGTTTACAATCCCTGAGCATACTTAACAGGAAGTAAATTCTACTAAACTCAGTGGGATTTCCTAGTAACTATGGCTGAGCTTGACCTGTACAGTTTACAGACTCACTATATTTCTTCTGTATTGCAAAGAAAATGGGGAGACAGTTTTTTTTCCTTTAGACAACTGAAGAGAGGTGTCACTGACCGTGGTTTTGTACATGCAACTCAGGCCTCAACTACACATTAAGTTGCAGATGTAGTAGCTTGCTAGCAGTTACGTCTTTTTTCTTTTCTTCACAGTTTGGGATGGGTCTAATTTTTATTGGGGAACCCTCCTTGGATGGGGACTAGAGACTTAATACTTCCCTCCTCAGCTCTAATTTCATCAGTAATCCCCCTCCTCTGACATGGCTACGGGGCTTAGAGAAAAAAAACCCTCCATTGGCCAAAATGGCTGCCTGCGGCGGCGGCGGAAGGGGGATTACTGGTAAAATTAGGGCTGGGGAGGCAAGTATTATAACTCCTCTTCCCATCCAAGGAGGGTTTCCCAATAAAAATAGGACCCACCCTGTAGTGTAAAAAGAAATAAAAGATGTAGCTGCTGAGCCCTCACTATCACCTCTCATAACAGGTTTGGCAGATTTCGAGATAGTTTCAAAACTTCAGAAACCTGTTTGACCAGTGTTAGCCGTGAGACAAAAGGATCTTTCATTTTCTTTCTGCTTCTTCTCTTTCAGAATTTATATAATCTGAATTCTTGGCATTTTGTAATTCTTGTATGTTTGCTTTGCTGTGTTGATTTTGGATATGGGAATGGCATTGCAAAACAAAAGGTCTGTATTAACCCCTTTTCACAGGAGCGGAATAGATTAATCATTAGTTTTCACACTGGCACATTTAAACTGACGATGCATCTAGAAAACTAGGATTTTAGATTTTGATAGAAAGGAAAGGCATGATTCTGCCAAGGTGAAACACTTAAAAATCCCATTGACTTCAGCTGCAAAGAGTTAAGTGCAGGGAGTTAAGTGCATGCTTAACCTTCCCACTGAAATCAATAGGACATGCTGCCTGACCCTATGCATACTTACTCTGAAGTCCCCCTGAATTCAATGGGGCTTGCATTCATGAAATGATGAAGCAGATTTGGACCAGGTACGGGTTTGCACCCTGGATCTGGGGAGGTCGATTTGTGTGTGTGTGCCTCACTGGAGTCTGTGTGAAGGTCATGGATTCCAAATTAAGGATGAAAAGGTCTGAAAGGCTCCACCACACTCCTTATATTACATCATCACAGGCGCACTACAGCCTAATGGGGCTCCAAGCCTGACACACCCTTCTTGGTGCAAATTGCACTGCCACCCACTGCCCCAGGTGTTTGGAGCAACCGGAAGGGCCCAATCTGTGCCGGGAGAGATGCAGCTGGTTTGGAGGCCTCTAGACCTCAATGTGCTCCCAATGACATGACTGGCTGGGTTGGGGCTGGAGGTTACCCTACATCCTGTTGCCTCCTTGCTTTGCACTACTACTGGAGGTAGAGGGCAGTAGAAATGGCCACTTACGAATCGCCAAAAAGAGAGGAGAAAAGAGGATACCATTTTGCATAAAGTTTGGATATGCTAATTTATATGCAGAGATGCATATTTAGAAATGATTATTATAATTTAAGTAGAAATACAGGACATCTCCCCATAGCGTGGGAGACTGTGACCAGGCAACCTGTGTGTCTTGCTCAGTCTGCTGCCCAGGTGCTGTTGATGGGCAACATCAAGGCCCAGCTCTTCTTTCGGATGGCTCTTTGTCATTAGGCTGGGCTTGGACTGGACAGCCCATCAAATAGAAGACACTTTCAAAATAGAGGACAATCCTCTGGCAGCCCTTCGCATAGAGGACTGTTTTCTGTAAATGAGGGCACATGGCCACTGACCTGCATCCAAGAAATGATCCGAAAATCATGACAACAATTTTTTGTTCTTGATACAGTTGTTGTTGGTTGTACATGTGATTTCATAGATTTCATAGAGTTGGAAGGAGCCTACAAGGCTATCGAGTTCAACCCCCTGCTCAGTGCAGGAAACTAGAGGAGGGGTCTCCCATCCAAGTAATAACCAGGCCTGAGCCTGCTTAGCTTTCCACGCTCAGACAAGCTGAGCCAGCGTAAGCCACAGTGATGCTCATCTAAAATCCTGTTGTCTTTCGATAGCAAGCTATTTCTGAGGGCCAAACTAGACATTAATGAAGAAGATATTCTAATAGCCTCTCATTAAAAAAATAAATTAAAATCCATCTGCAGGAGGTAGCCAATTTGAACAGAGGAATGGGCTACCTAAGCCTTTCCCCTTCAATATCCCCCCCTCCAAGTAACCCTTTTCAAGCTACTTGGCCTCCTGGGAGAGGGGGGAAGCAAGTAGGAGACTACTCCCCCACCCTTCAGTCAGCGGAAAAGGTGGTGGTGAATTTAAGCAGGCAAATGGCAGGAAGGGAAAGGGTTGAGTAGTCCTTCCCTCCACATCTTTCCCACTCCAGATCGTAGCTTTCCAGTAACAAAAACCACAATTAACAAAAATGGGGAAAGGCCACGTGCTGCTGTGTGCAATGTGTAGCTTGGCCCCAGATGCAAATGCCATCCTGGATTGACTGTGCATCAAGAAAATTAAAGCTAGCTTTTAAATTAATTGTATCCCATTAAAATTGCATAATTGTCCTTAATGTTTATGGATTGATACATTTGAGGAGGAACCGTGGTTTGGTGGCAGAAAATCATGTTGCACGCTGAAGGTCCCAAGTGCAATCCCTGGCATTTTCCAATTAGAAGGATTAAGTAGCAGGCGATGGGGAAAGACCCTGGAGAACCACTGCCAGTGAGAGCAGGGGATACTGGGCTGGCTGGATGAGGAGTCTGACCTGGTATAAGGCAGCTTCCTATGAGGCATAATATTGCTCATGCCTTCCCCAACTTGGTGCTCTCCAGATGTCTTGGCCTACATCTCCCATCATCCCTAGCCAATGACCATGCTGGCTGGGAATTATGGGAGTTGTGGTCCAACATAACTAGAGGGCACCAGGTTGGAGAAGGCTGCCCTACAAACACAGAGAGAGAGAGAGAGAGAGAGAGAGAGAAACTCTGAGCAGCACAATCCTATGCATGTCTACTCCAATGAAACTTAGGGTGCAGTCCTATGGGGATGCCAGCAAGCCCCCCAACTCAGAGGCTTACAGGCATCTAATGCAGAGCGGGAGGAGAGGCGGAAGTGATCTTTGCCTTCCTGCTCCTCCTGCTCTGCATTTTCGCTAGGCGGCCATTTTTGGCCATCTAGTGAGAGCTCTTCAGAGGGGGAGGAAAGGAGGCTGGAGCAGCTTCAGGATACCTTGAATCCTGGCCTCCTTAGTTTCCTCCCTCCCTGCATCCCAAACTGCCCCCCTTGACCCCTCTCCAATGTTACTTTCCTGACCTCGGAGAGCAGCTAGCGGGGTTTATTTCCACGCTGGCTGCAAAGGGGCAGGAGAGGGGGAATGGAGCTCCGATTCTCAGCTCCGAGGTTGGAGTGCAGTCTCCAAACTCAGAGCTGGGAATCCAAGCTTTCCTATGCCCCCCCCCCCAACAGTGCCTGGGGGACATAGGATCATTCCCTTACTCTGAGGTAAGTGTTGTATAGGGTTTCGGCCCAAGTTTGTTTATAGATAATACTGGCATTTCTTGACAGAAGACATTTATATCATTATTATAATTTAAATGTTTAATAATATCTCCTTCCGCATGTCATTGCATATGCTAGTTAATATTAATAATTCACAAAGAAACTAATTGGGTGGGAAGGGATCTCCAGTGTGTTAGTTGCATTAATTTAAAAAGCAACTTGAGTTTAAAGACAGTTTTAACATTAACTAAATGATCCCTCTTTAAATCTATGTGGGTCCTAGGTACCATCATCATTAATTTAAATTACAAAAACTTTCCACAGGGCACCTCGACCCGTTTCCCAATGTTTGAAGAGTTACAAAACTTTCTAGATCAAGACAGACTAACCTAGAACAAAATCATATTATCAGGACAACTACCCGGCTGTTTAACAAACAGCTGGAATAAACCTTGTAGTTCTTTTCCAAACCTGCCAATTTTTTTTTTTAAGTAATTAGCTGATTTTTTCCCTACATTACTTGAAGATGCTTGAGGATATGCAGAATAAGTATAATTTAATCTATCTTGGTGTGTAGTAAATGGGCAGTTAGAACAGTATGATTATAAATGTGCAAAAGCGTAAGTTGGGACACTGATAGGCTGCACTTCTTCAAGACACATTTTTTAATGATGAGGTTGCTGAAATATTATCATATTTAAGGAAAGATCTACGTCCAGATTCCCAGAGATTGTTTTTTAAGTATTTAGACTTTCATAAATACGGAAAGTTTGGAGCTTCTCTTACTCAGCAACGCTGTCTGGCTTCCTTCGAAAACACAGCAGTCAACCACATAACTTCCAGCACCACCAGAGATAGAGCATATTTTCAAAGTCCCACATCTCCAGTTAAAGATCTCGGAAGAAGGACTAGGAAAGACCACTGCTTGAGGCCTTGTAAGAGCCAGTGCCAATGAAAGACAAGACTGAACTAGTTGATGGATCAATGGGCTGATGTACTCCAACTCCTTTTCTTCTTCTTCTTCTTCTCTTCTTCTTCTTCTTCTTCTTCTTCTTCTTCTTCTTCTTCTTCTTCTTCATCATCATCATCATCATCATAAATGAAACAATAGAAATAGAAAGGGGATTTACTTTTATTCTTCCTACAATAAAATCAACAGTATGTAGGTACCACCAGAGATACAAAAGTCTAAATATGGAGAGGCAGTAAAGGAGATCAGCATTCAGCAGGCAATAAACAATTATGTCTGCACCTAATTTTGGAGGGCAAGAGTTTACCCTAATAATATCAGCTAGTAAAATCAGTTTGATCTAAACTTGCTGTTTATTCAGAAAGTTTTATACTGGTCCGTAGCAGAACGTTTAAATAAAGGATGGTTTCAGCACAGAGGCGTAGCGTGGGGGGTGCAGGGGGGGCCGGCCGCACCGGGCGCAACATCTGGGGGGGGCGCGCTCGCACTCGCAGCTCTCTGCCCCTGCCTGGCTCACTCACTCTCTCTGCAGTGCTGGCTGTGCGCCCAGCGCTAATTCCCGTCCTAATTCCTCTATAGGGGTTGTAGTTCCGTTCCTTGTCTCTTCCCCTCTACTTCCATCGAGCTTTGGAGAACCAACAAACTACAGTCCCCAGAGTGCACCGCGCGAGCGGAGCCGCCGCATGACGGGAGTCGTAGTCCTTTATTTAAATAACGTTGCTCTAGCACGCAGGAAGCCTCTTGTGCAAGCGTGGGAAGAAGAGAGAAGAGGTGTCCTTTCGGAGCAGTGCACTCTGGGAACGGCCTTGAATGGTCATCGGAAGGAAGGGGCGGGGGAGACGAAACAGATTCCCGCATTGCATGAGGGGAATTGCAGTTCTCCACCAGTCTTCCTTGGACTACAGGTGTTCAATTAACATAGCAAAACAAGGAAAGTGGGGTTTTCCCCAGTTACTGCTGTTGCAAATGGTAACTCTGCTGTACTGATCTTTTATACATATCAACTTTGCATAATAATCCCACAGATTTATGCTTCTTGTACGTTATGGCCATTTGGGTCCACTGTTTACACACATACACACCCTACATCTATGTTATCTGTCAACTGCAGATAATTTTATTTATTTATGTCCCACCTTTTTTCCTGCAAGGAACCCAAGGTTGCTTACATAATCTTCCTCCTCCTCCTCCTCTCCATTTTGTCCTCACAACAACCCTGTGAGGTAGGTTAGACTGAGAGTCAGGTACTGGCCCAAATCACCCAGTGAGCTTCATGGCCCAGTGGGGACTAGAACCCAGATCTCCCGAGTCCCGGTCTGACACTGTAACCAATAAGCCACACTGGCTCTCAATCTTTCAATGAAGCTGGCTCTTTTCCATTAAAGCTTATGATCCAATAAGGCAGCAATTCTGTACCCATTCTGTACCAGGGAGTAAATCCCATTGAACTCAATGGGACCTACTTCAGAGTACACATATATAGGATTTTCCAGATGGATAGCTGTGGTATTTTGTTGCAGCAAAACCAGTGAGGAGTCTTGTGGCAACTACAAGGCTTATTCTGCATTTATTCTGGCATTATTTATACCAGAATTTATTCCAGAATAAATTCAAATTATTATGTTATTAATATTAGAAGTATTATTTAATAATTTTTATTACAATAAATTAGCAAATTTATGCAGGAATAAATTTGTTAATGTATAGGATTGTAAATGTACAAAGATAGGATTGCACTGTAAATCTGAGTCTTCAGAATGTCAGTTATGTGATTATATACCGTAGAAATCATATACTGAAATTATATTTTACCACACATTCATGCCAAAGATGGATTGATTATTCTTCTTGATACTAAATTGGAGCAGACCTTGTGGTATAATAAAACGTGTCTATGAGTTTCCCAGTATGAGTGAGTATTGCCTTTCAGTGCAATGTTTACTCGGAAGTAAATTTCACAGAGCCCAAGGGTTTCCTTCCTACCTAGCAAGGGCGCAATCCTATGCAAGTTTAGAACAGGTAAGGGTTTCTTTAACTAATCTAGTTAAACCCATCCAGAACAGGTAAGGGTTTCTTTAACTAATCTAGTGGAAAAAGGTAATAAGGATGTTTCAGCAAGGTCATTGATGATCTGTAATAAGGAAGGGCTGATATATTTTATAAATAAGGGATATATTTTGGGACATAAATTGGAAGGATATATTAAGTACCTCTCTCTGCAGCATGATCCTATGCATCTGTACCCACAAGTAAGCCCCATTGAGTTCCTTTTCCCCCTTAATCAAGTAAGCAAACACAGTGCAACCCTATCCATGTTGACTCAAAACAAAGTAAGCCCCACTTAGTTCAGTGGGACATGCTCCCTGGTATAAGATTGCAGGCTTAATCGTTTTGTTTTAGGATACATACCCACAGTATTGAAGCTGAACCCAGGTAAGAAAGTACAGCTAGTGAGGGATAAATTGATTGCAAATCATATATAAATTAAAGGCCCCACCTCTGTTGAAGTACAGGTACTAGAACTTGCAATGTAAGTTGGAAAGGAAGAAATAGGTTACAAAAGGTGGAAAGGTAATTGTACACTTTCATAGAATCTGCAGCACATTCTTTATGACTAAGCCAACAGTGATGGAACAGTGATGGCAAAGAAACAATTAAGCCGTCTATACCTGTCCCCCATCACCACTCACTCCCAGGTGCACTGTGCGTGAATTCTGGGTATAAAGAGCTAGCTAAGGCTGGGAGATAAGGGGGGCACTATGGGAGTGGAAATACTTCTACTAATTGTTTTGTTAATTAAGGAAAAAAATCAGGAGAGGTGAAATGTTTGCATTTTCTGAGGAGGTTCAGCCATGCCATTCTGGGTCATAAGAACACAAGAAGAGCTGTACTGGATTAAACCAAAGGCCTGTCTGGTTCAGCAATCTCTTCCTGCAATGGCCACCCAGATGCCCCAACAGGAAGTCTACAAGCAGGACATGAGCTCAATAGCTTTCTCCCACTCGTGTTCCCAAACAACTGGCATACAGAGGCATACCCGACCTCTGATATTGGAGGTAATATGTAGCCATCATGACTTGTAGCCATTGATAGCCTTATCTTCCATGGTCATTACTCAGTGTCATATAAAGGGTGACTATTACAGTATTCTTCTGTACTTTACCTTGGTGAGAGAATGTTTTCTTTTGGGATCCTATAGTATTTCTCTACTGTAGTGAAACTGAGGCATCATTTCATTATATAAACATGGTTCTCATTTTAGCACTATAAGGGTGTTGGAAGCATTCATTCATCATATTTGAAGCAGGGAAGAGCTAACTGAAGCTCATTGCTAAATAGCACTACCAAGGCCTCCCAGGAAGTCAGTAGCAGAGAGAGCTGCTACCTTATCTATTGGACCACTTCATGCTATTACAAGTGCCAAACCCGATGTTATTTTTATGCACAATTTGGGGGCATAACACACAAATTCCATTAAAAGGCAAGGTTCTGTTTCTCTGCCCTATCAGGACTTTTCATGCAAACTCAGGCCTCAAAGAATGAAAATGATTATTTTCTTTCTTGTTAGAGAGTCTTTTTGCATGACTAACTACACAGTGGTCTTTGTTCTGTTACTAACTTGATGAGCTCACTGCCACGCAGCAAATATATTTATTGCACCGTGCAAAGGTTGCAGCCAACAAATATGCTGGTGCAAAGTCTGGGATCCTGAATCTTTATAATAAACCAAGGCAAGGTATTTCTTGTTTCTTGTTTCTTTGCTATAATCTACAGGCTTCAGATAAAGCAGCTTCTTTATAACTTTCTTGATAAGGATTGAGAAAAACAGGCAGAGCAGGCAGATGCTGGTTTCAATCTCAGCTAGGTTCAGCACTGACACAAGTTCTAACTCACATCCACAACACTGATAAATAATGGCAGAGTCAGCACAGCTAAGGCCTCTGTATATCTTGGACTCTTGCATAGGTAAGACGCCTTCCAAATGGATTTGAATCAGAAATCCATTTTGAAGCCTAATATCTATACACAATCTGGTCTCCACAAAATAAAATAAATGCCTCCAAAAAGTTCCCCCAGGGTTCCTCTTTCTACTGCTACATTGATAGCACATCTTTCTGAAGTCAATGGCAAAACATCCTTTGATTTTAATAGTTCTGGATTCCAACCTTCAGATTCAGTCCTGTGCCCAGACTGCTTCGATCTCTCTTAATTTAATTGAATTTAAGCACAGCCTGTTACCTGCACAAAGAAATGCTCGTGTTTCTGTTCCTTAGATATCAAAATGATGGATCTGAAATAAAACTTTTGGACTTTTAGCCAGGGGCTTCTAATATTTCTCAACTATTTCTCTATGCCACAGACCGATCAAACATTTTGGGGAAAGTGGTAGAGAACACGAGGCAGGAGCTGTGGGGAAATTGATTTCCCCAGCAACAAAATATTGTTCCATGTTGCCATGCAAAGTATGTTGGTGTGGCTTGGTCAAGAATAGGCGATTAAGACCCATTAGCTTTACAAAAGACCTGCCCTTGGCAGATAAAAACTGCCAGAACTGGTATGTTGATATGGATCATCACCACAGTGGCCTGCAATTTTGGACTCTCCTTGGGGGCATGGCTATGGGGGCTGCCAGGATGAGTGCCTGAACTTCAAAATTTCCCACTACACCACTGCTGGTTCATTCCCAGGCATCTTCAGGTATGGCTGGAAAACCCCTATCTGAAATGGCTGTCAGTTTCAGTGTAGCCACTGCCAATCAATGTAGACAACAGAAAGCTAGGTGGACCAATGGTGTGACTTCATACAGAGCAGCTTCCTATGCTCCTAATATTCACACAGTTTTGCAGAGCAATTATATTTAGTTTCCTTCCTCCACCAGTGATTCTGTGGGTTTTTGTTTTTTTTATAGGCATGGCTGGCTTCCAGGCTGATCAAAGAAACATGCCATATAAGAACATTAGTGGGCACTGGGCTCATTGCTCTTTCACCTACATTCTCCTGACTTGTTTTGAGGAGCTTACTTCCCAGTTACACCCTTCATATATTTTTTCCCTTGAAAATTATTGATTCATTCATTCTTGTATCATAAGGAGCTGACTTGCTTGCCACAATCACTTCCGTAGGTCATCAGTTTAGCTCTCAGGCATTTAATTGCTCTTGAAGTTTAACCTTAGACCATGGGAACAAGCAAACAAATGTAACTTGGTTTGGGGCACATTTTCATTTGCCCCATATCCAATGCAGGATAACTAGAAATAATCAAGCAAAGATCATTTGTTTGATTTATATTCCACCTTCCTACCAAATGGTGCTCAAGGCGACAACAATACAAATGTAATAACATATAATAAAATTCAAAAGAACAGCAATAAAATACAAAATTGTAAAAAGACCCAAGTCAGGTTTTTAAAAAAATCATCATGAAAATAAGGGCTTCTCTACATGAAGTTTTAAACCCACCAGTTTCCCGAGGCTTCTGCTTCCGGGTTCTTTGTGGGATTAAGATCGGCTCCTTTACATGTGTTCCCTCCCCCCTGGGTTTTTTCTTTCTCTGCCTTTCTATATGTTCCATTACAAAACCACAAGGTGGTGTTGCAGTATAGTGGAATTGTGAAAATACATGAGCTTCTCATAGCGTGATTTCCAAATAATAGCACACCTTCCTTGATCTAAAAAAGCTGTGGAAATGGTTGCAAAGCACGGGAGAGGCCCTGGAGGATGACAACATCATGTAAAGCACCTGCAAACTACCATGAGTGAGGAATCATGAGTGCACAATAAATGCCCCATGTAGAGAAGCCCTAAATAAAAACTACCAGTTAAAACCAATTAAAGAATACTTTCCTATCAGTTTTTGGGCCAAAAGCCTGTTGAAATAAATACATCTTTGTCTGCTGGCAGAAGATAATCGGAGATGGGGCTAGCTAGGTCTCCCTGGCAAGGAGTTACATAACCTGGGAGCAGTCACTGAGAAGGCCCTCTCTTGGCTTGCCACCAAATGTGCTTCAAATGTTGGCGGGACAGGCCGAAGGATTTCCTCTGATGTTCTTAAAATCCAAGGGAGAATGTGGTCTGTTGGATTGCTCTTTCTTTCAAAATACATTTACAAAAACCATCTAGAAAATTATTCACTCATACTTTCCAAATGAAATTAGGTACCCTTGTTTGAAACAGTGTCACAGGCAGTGGGTGGGATACTGACAACCCATTTCACATCGTGGTGTGGCTGCCACTGCTGCTCTTGCAGTTGCAGGTAATGCCCTGCTTACTGACCTATTCAGCAAAAATACTAACCTGACAAGGTCAGGTCACTTTAAAAGCAAAACAAGATGTCCTGTTTGACCCTGCTGGTAATCTCTTCAAAAACAAAAACAAAATCTGCCAGATGAACTGACAGCAAGTAATGATATTTGAAAGGTAGACTTTGCCTTTGTGTGGAGTGGGGAAGATTCATCTTTTAATAAGAGAGAACAAGATCCAACCAAAGTTAAGAACGTCTGGCCTGCAACCCTAAACACAGTAAATAGGATTGTGCTGTTAAAGTCCAAGATTCAAGCATGTGTATAATACTTTCATTCAAAATAGGGCCAGGGGCCAAATCTGGCTCTTCTGGAGTCCCAATCTGGCCCTCCCGGGGTTCCCTAGATGACCCCACTTGTCCCCAACCACCGATCATTTGGTGGTTTCCCAGCTTTTCTGCAGTTGTTTCCCCATTCTAAAAGGTTGAAATGCATCTCCTAAGGTTTAGTTACTGGCAGGAAGAGCTAAAATAGGCTGGTACTTTGGCCCCACCCCTTTTGCCTTTGGCCCCACCCACCACTGGAATGCAGCCCCTGAGAGCTCCTCTGAGATGGAATTTGGCCCTTGGTCTGAAACAAGTTCAACACATATGACTTAAAACAATGGGATTTAAAAGTGCTTATGTTTGGTCCTTTCATTGGGCTCATAGTCCTACCTCTGTGTCAAGATTTAATTGTATGTTGGTTCTTTAACTGTGCATCTCAGATGCACCACAACCGAGGTGTGACTATGGGAGGGAAATGCAAGGAGACTCGTCACATCAACCGACAACCAAATAAGCTTGCTTACCGCAATACTAGCCAGTCCCTAACACATGGAATATGATGCAAGACATTAAGGGCTTCTCTACACGAGGCATTTATTGTGCTCTCATGATTCCTCACCTACGGTAGTTTGTGGGTGCTTTACAGAACATCGTCGTCTTCCAGGGCCTCTCCCGTGGGTTCTGAGCATTTTTTTTAGATCGAGGATAATGAGCTATTAAAGGGATAGTACACCTTAAAACGCTACAAGTTGGTCATTTATTTTCTCAATTCTGCTATACCACAGTGCCACCTTGTGGCTGTGTAAATGGATCATATAGAAAGACAGAGAAAGATACCGCCCATGTGGGGAAATGTGTAAAGGAGCCAATCTTAATCCCACCAAGAATCAGGAAGAAGCCTTGGTAAAGTGGCAGGATAAAACAGGTTAAAAGTCTAATGTAGAGAAGCCCAAAAACATTCTGGAGAATTTTGGGTTGCAGTAATTCACAAAATTCTGGGAAGTTTCATCATCCTGAAAGATATCCAGCTTATCTTTGTATCTTTTGGGTCAACCACATTTTATGGCAATGAGGATTATTTTGCCAAATATACAAGGGGAAAACACTCTTCTAGGCTGCACTCCTATACACATTTATGAGGGAGGAAGACCCATTGAACATAGTGGGACTTACTTCTGAGTAAACATGAATAGGGTTTCACTGCAAATCAGTTTATGAGTTTGCCATTTGTCATTATTATTAAATAGTCCCTTGCAGCAGAGTACCTCCTTATATGCCTTATGACTACTACTATCAGTTTGCTTCGCAAGGCTCATCTGATAGGCCTGAAATCTCAAAGGGAATTCTGGTGGCTACAGTATGAAACATCAGTGTAACCAATCTATCACATACAGATGCTGTTCTACAGTTATAGATTCACAAATACTATTACTACACTTTTCTTCTATTAATTGCATTACAATTTAATCGCCATCTACTCCCGAGGAAATGTAATCCAAGAGTTCCGGTACCTTTTTCTCCAGAAAAAAAGCACTGTTAACTACAATAGGGTTGCAATCGTACTTGTTGCTCCTTTCTCACTCTTTCCTATACACACCACTAGATAACTGATAGGTAATAAGATGTGAATCATATTTGCTACTCTTGTGTAAACCGCCTTGCCCTTTTCTAATGAAATGCAATGTACCGTAAGTTGAAAAAATGATGGAAATGTACATATGATGAAGATGAATTTCACATCCGATGAAGTAGATTCTAGCCCACAGAAGTGTATGCCATAGTCTTTAAGATGCGACAAAACTCCATGTTGGATAACTGGAATGGAATAATCTATTCTATAACTATGTAAAAATATTTCCATTAAGCAATTTTACTGAACCTCAGATCTCTCATTTTTGAATGATACTTTAGGACAACAATTACTTTTTGCTTATATAAAATGCCATTCCCTTGCCCTGTTATGTTGGCAAAAAACATATATAGCTGCAGTTGCAAGGACTGATGCTCTTGTTTGGCAAGGCTCATCTGACGGATCTCTAATCTCACAGTGCATTCTGGCTGCTACAATACAAAGCATGTATATCAACCTTTCCCAACCTGGTGCCCTCCAGATGTTTTGACTACAACTCCCAGCATTCTTGACCATTGGCCACACTAGTTGGGACTGATGGGAATTGAAGTACAAAACATCTGGAGTGCACCAGGTTGAAGAAGGCAGATGTATATGAATGCGCCAGACATAATACAGCCTTCGGCACTGCATTTTGGTGAGGGGTAAGGAGTGAGGCTTGGATATGATCTTTGGGTGTTTGAAATGTTTCTCTATTTTCAAGTGCTAAATGTTGCAGGGTCGTCCTGTCTGTGCCCCCCCCCCCCCCGCTTCTAGCTGTGTCTCTTTACCATTTTATCATTTTAGCAGATCCAATCCTATAATTCAGTTCTGAGGCAGGTCAGCATACTGCAGCTAATAAAACAGTTGCCCCAATAGCTCTGCCAAGTACTCCTTCATATTTTTTTGCCATAAAGCTGTAGAGTTTATTTTCAGATTTATACTGCATAAAAATATGGCTAAAGCCCACAGGGGATAAATGAAGAAGGAATGCTAAGGTTAAGAAGAACTGTATATAACCTATTCCATTATTGAAAGTTAAGTTCAGTCCTACACTTATAGCCCCAAATCCCATGCTTATGGATATTGAAGCATTTATTAGCCAGGTTCTTGGGCAAAAGCAGCACCCAAATTGATATGCAACATTTAAAATCAGTAAAGACAACCGCAGAAACCAACAATAACTCTAAGATATTGTCCACCTCTAAAATAGTACAAGAATTCAGCTGTCCCACAGTTAAAATAGCCATATGAAACAGCATGACTATCTAAGGCTGGAATCCCGTACCCACTTACCTTAGTGGAAGCTCCATTTAACTCAATGGCACTTAGTTTTGACCAGACATGTATAGCATTGAGCTTTAAAATACTTTTTACAGTGCAATCCTATGCATGTCTAGACAGACAGAAGTCCCGCTGAGTTCAGTGGGGCTTAATAGGGTTGCAGCCTTCCAAGCTTACAAACAGGTCAAATCAGGCAGAAACAAATGCCTTCTAAAGAAAGGAGCACCTGTTGGAGAAACACCAGCAAGAAGGGAAGGAAGCGCTTTCACAATATGAATGCCACCATAAAGAAGGCTGGATCTGCACCCTCATCATCCTCAC
Source organism: Shinisaurus crocodilurus (assembly GCA_021292165.1). NCBI lineage: Eukaryota > Metazoa > Chordata > Lepidosauria > Squamata > Shinisauridae > Shinisaurus > Shinisaurus crocodilurus. Next base: position 159,712,344 of record CM037879.1, read on the forward strand.
CAGAGTGAAAGATGAGATATAGAACAGAACCTCCTCTGCAGGTCTAAGGGAGTGGGGGGGGGGATACATTTGGGAGTTACAGATACGCCCCACCATGAAAGGCCTTGTGGTGGGTGTTGTTGAATGCATGCATGCAGATGAAACACTTGGACTGGAGCAACTGATAGGTCATACCTATCCAATGTACAGGTGAGCCCCATATTTCTAAAAATGCTACAAACACATGAGGATTTTCAGGGGAAGTTAATTCGTTGCAAAGAAGCCAGGAAAGCCAGGCAGTCATCATATGATCCCTGTCTTTGTTTGCACTGTGATTTCATGTTTAATGCTCTTAACCAATGGCAAATGTCAGAAAAGAGGCAGTTCTAGGTCATCTATTCTGTTTGTAAACAGAGGGTAAAAGTAAAATGTTTAACAAGACAAACATAATGATTAACCCACTGTCCTGCATTGCTAGATTTGGGGGGGGGGGGGGGAGCACACACCAAATAGAAAAGGTTCCCATTTTAACTTTGTAAAAGTTCTTATAAATTATTTTAATTGTTTCCGTAGACATTTCAATAGATATTAAAAGTTATCCTGCCTGACAGTATTCCAAAATATAAAATAAGTATTTGAAAAATGGCATCAGGCAGTAACTTTTTAATTCTGATATGTTTTGAAGCTATTACTGTAACTTCAAATTAGTTCCTGGGTTCCATCCATCTCTGTTACATACTAGCATGAGCAAAAGCCAGAACCGAAGTTGGACCTATGCAGAGCAGAACAACAGCACAATGCCTTGATTCTTAGCGGCTCCCTCTGAGTTCTATGGGGGGGGGGGAAGTAAATTGACACAGTTGGGAAAGACAAATTGTAATCTTAACTGAGGCACTGGGTTACTAGTTTCTGGTGTAAGATAGGTTTTGCCCCCTCCCTCCCCTTTGTCCCCATTGTAGGCCATTTTGAATTCTACAGGAGAAAGTAAGGTGGCCTAAAATCATTTTTGGTAGATAAGATTTTTAAATAGATAGAATAATGAACCGGAAACCACTGTCAAAACTAATGTCCAAACATGCTAAATGTAGGTTTCTCTAAAAGGCACAGCAAGTGCAAGGGGACATGCAAGTGTTTCCCAATAGATAAGACAGTAGAGCTATACCCAAAGGATTATGTTTAAAAGGAACGGAATAACTGTGTAGGAAGGATTGCAATAAGCAGGCCCACATGGGCAGACATTATTGCAGAATGTAAAGATCTGGCCATATGCAAACTCTAAGCATATTTTATTGTATATATATGTGTGTGTGTGTATATATATATATATATATATATATATATATAAATTTAAAAGTCTAGCCATCACCCTTATCCCAAAAGCACAGAGTGTCAACAGTTTAAAATAGAAATTTTCTAATAAAATCTAGATCCAAACTGCTAAGTCTTGGGATATATATATATATAAATATATATTTATTATATAAATAAAATAAATAAAACAAGAATGCTCAGTCAGGCTCTACCTAGTCTCCTGGAGCAAGAATTTTCACAGTTACATGGCATCCACTGAAAGTGGTTCTCTGTCTGCTGACCTATGTTGGGGTAAACATGGTTAATTCAAGAGAATGCTCTCAGTATTCTGAAGAATGTACTAATGTGGCAGAATGATTGGACTCAAGCCACGGAAAAATATCAGTCATGGTAAGGAACTGTTCACCATTCACTGTGATGGATACATTATTTTCCTCCTCCTCCTTAGACACCCAACTGATCTCCCCCCCCCCCCAACTTCATATTGGGTTTTAGGTTGGGTTCCACCTGGGATTTCATCTAGGACTGCTGGGAAGAAGAAACAAACAAACAAAACAATGGTTGATACCCCATTTCTGAAAATATAAAATCCAGCTTTTACTCAGAACTTTCTCCATACTTATATTTATTAATTAGTTAAATTTGTATCCTGCCCTACCACCAAAAGTGGCTCTCAAGGCAGGTAACAATAGTAAAATATAGATTAAATACAGAATCTTAATTAAAACATAACATAAAAACAAATTAATTAAAAACACAATTACAAACACAACAATAAAATAAATAGACAGCACTCAACCATTTAAACCCCCCTTCACAGGTTCCTTGGTAGGTGGAAAACAGAAGTAGAGAGAAACAAAACAGATTTTATATTAACAAAGCTGGAGATAATTTTAGATGCTGTACTAGGTAAAACAAATAAACATTGGAAGCTAAATTGGTTAGCTTTGCCTAGTAGTTGGAGGGAATCAATACTCAGAATAAAATCCCAGCTTCAGGTGGCATAAGATCCTCTTCCTCCAGGGTAGGATCCAACTATGGAATGGCTAAATTTAGTATTTTCCAAGTCATACAAAAAGCAAAGATACCCTTGCTGGTGAGAAGCAAAATTCCAAAATCCATATTTGAGTAATACCACCTGGTAGAGCCAAATTTGAAAGACTACAACCTCCTCATTCTCCACTTCATCATAAGACTCTGACATGTGACAAGTGACTTCAACATCAAAGCCTTTTTTCCTCTCTTATTCCCACTTTTTTTGTTTTTGTTTTGGTAACATCTTGCCCGATGAGAGTTCTGGAGATCTCAAAGGCTTGCACATTTTTGGTGACCTTTGAGTTGGCCTAATAAAGGTATTACCCTAATATGGATTTAGCGTACAATACTATGGTCCCTGGGAGAGCGTCCCAGGGACATAGGATTTTTCAGATTCCCCCTTGTAATAGACACTACTACAACTTCAGTAGGGGGACTTCAAGATCCAAGCTCTCCCCTAGCCCCCTCACAGCCACCACAGAAAGAACCACAGTGCCTGCTTTGCAAGGTTGCAGAAGTGGCCTCTGATGATCTCGTAGAAGTCAAAAAGTTCCAGTGGGCAGGGAGGGGAGGACAGAAAGGCGAAAATAACCTCCGTCCCTCCTCCTGGCTTCTTTCTAATGGGCGGCAACCCAACAGGGTTGCACCCTTAGAATTTTTTTCTTATGGCCATCATAGCTACCTTTGTGTTTTTTTGTGTGTAACTTTCATATACATTGATGGGGGCTGAGCTGGTGATGACTGACCAGGGAAGGGAGCTCTGCGTTTTGGTGGATAGCTCATGTGGCTGCTTGAAAAAGGGAAATTTCATGTTGGGGACCACTAGGGATGAAATGGAAAGTAAAACTGCCAATATAATGCCTTTATACAAATCTATGGTCCGACCACACTTGGAATACTGTGTGCAGTTCTGGTCACAACATCTTGAAAAGGATATTATAGCTGCAGAAAAGGGCAATAAAAATGATTAAGGGACTGGAGCAACTCCTCAGTGAGGAAAGGTTACCATGTTTTAGCTTAGAAAAAAGGTGACTAAGGGTGGGAGGCATGATAGAGGTATATAAAATTATGTATGGTCTGGATAATCTCTCATAATATGAGAACCCGGGGCCATTCAATGAAGCTGAATGGTAGAAGATTCAGGACAGACAGAAGTACTTCTTCATACAGCAAAAGGTTAAACTAACAAGATGTAGTGATGGCCACCAACATAGATGGCTTTACGATGGTTATATATTACCTCTAGTATTGGAAGCCTTATGCCTCAATGCCAGTTGCTGGTGAATATGAGAGGGTTGGTGCAATTGTCCACATGACCTGCTTGTTGGCTTCCCAGGGGCATCTGATTGGCCACTGGGGGAACAAATAAGCCTTTATTCTTATCCAGCATGGCTCTTCTTCTGTTTTTAAATCTCCACTCAGACATAAAGGTCACTGGGTCATTCTTTCTCAGCCTAATCTTCCTCACAGGGTTGTTGTGCAGATAAACCTGGGGGAGGGGGAGCCATGTATACCATTTTGAGCTACTTGGAGGAAAAGTGGGATCTACATGCAATAAAAATGTTGTTGTTGTTGTTATTATTACTATTATTGTTGCTGTTGTTGTGTTTCTGTGCTCTTCATCACAGCAATTCCTGTACTGTAGTACAGTATCATCACAGATAGGTACTGAGGCTAACAGAAACTGCCTTATCTAAGGCCACCAGTGAATTCAATTCATGGTTGAGCTGAAATTTGAATCTGGGACTTCCTGGTTTATAGCTTATGCTACATACTACTACATGCACAACATCAATACCATTCACCCCCAAATTGTTGTTTAAAACTTCCAGTAGCAAAAGTTCAATTGTGTGTATAAATATTCACTGACAGTCCTTTCAAATACCTCAGGGGCAGGTGAGTAAACAGAATTATAATGACGCCTATTAAAATGTGAATCTAGTACTGGCTCCCAGGAATAAGTCACTTACAGGCAGCCCCATCCAATGTGGGTGACAGTAACCCCCTGAACCCGGAGGGTTGTGGACATCCAATGGAAGGCTGCCGCACTCCTCTCGCCCTCCAAAACATTTAGATGGCTGATTTCAGCCATCTAAATGTTTTTCCTCTCCTTGCGAGGAGAGGCTGAGGCACCGCCTGGATTCCTTGGAGGACAGTGGTGCCTCGCTCCTCCCCTCCCCCAAGAACCCCCCCCCCACCGGTATCCAAAGCCTTCGGATCCCAGCTGGTGCAGAAAGAACTGTGCCAACTGCAAGGGGGGGGGAAGGTGCTCCATGGGCAGACTCACCACTGTGACCTTGGAAGAGATTTCCGAGGTCGTAGTGGAAATTCCGACCTATCCTATGCCCCCCCCCCCAACAAGGTCAGGGGTCCATAGGATTGCGGCCTTAACTTCTCTGGGGGCTCTCTCAGATCTTAAATGAAATGTGAATGCAAGTACAATCTTACTTGGTAGGGATGTTACAAGGTGGTAATCAACATTTGTAACATGGTACACAACTGTAGAAGCTTTTCCTTAGTTTCACAGCAGCTGTTCTCAATTCTTACATCATGCAAATTTCTGTGTGTGGATTGACTGTATGTTGCCCTGTGGGGTAGGGAGGCTCTGTACATTTATTTATTTATTTATTACATTTCTACACTGCCCAATGATACTGATGGGTTGATCCTGTGTGGTGGTATGGAATGTTCAGTCAAAATGTTCCGTCAAACCCCTCTCTAATTCTCTATCAGGGACAGGGTATCTTTCTAAATATTTGCCTGCCATCTAGTGGCTTGAGTTCACAAAGAAAAAGGCCACACAGAAAAGCAGTCAAGATTAAAGGGTTTTTGTCACATTTATTCCTTTATGTTCATTCTGCTGATAACCTGGTCCTAAAGGGAAAAATTCCTCACAATTCTTGGAGTGCCAGCAGGCATGGCTTCACTCAGATGGGGTGGTCACAATGTGTTCACCATATTAAACTAAGGGCTATTCTTTCCAACCAGTGCAAAGCTGTTTGCCGGTGTATAGATATAGATGAAAAGCCCCAAATAGCTACCATTAAGAGCTGTTCTTGAAAAAGATAGGCAATAATGTTTTGGAACATCTCATATACTGCCAGCAGCCTATAGAAATATACTTGTAGGTGATCCTGCTAACCCATCGTATCAATGTCCAGTATCACCAGTACACCTGACCATCACACTGATGCCTTAACCTCAACACCAGAAGAGGTTTACAGCAAGTGGATTTATTGCCTACTCTGAATAGAGCTGCAGTGTCTAAACATGACATCCAGTAAATTCTAATGCAGACTTGAGCAAGGGGCATATGAAAGCAATTCCCTTCCTGGTTAGGTGGATGGAGAAGGAGAAGTAATAGGCTTCCATAATCTGTCATATTCTGTCGCTGCAGAGGGTAGGAACAGGTTCAAGTTACAAGGAAGGGGATTTTGACTAAACATTAGGAAGAACGTCCTGAAGTTATAAGGTGCTTGACAGTGGAACAGACTGCCTTGGACAGTGGTGGATTGTCCTTCATTTTGGCTTTTTCGGAAGAGGCTAAATGGCTTCCTATCAGAAATGCTGTAGTACTGGATTTCTTGCATTGGCAGGGGGTTTGACTGGATTATCCTTGAGGTTCCTTCCAACTGAGAGCCAGTGTGGCGTAGTGGTGAGAGTGTTGGACTGGGACCCAGGAGATCCGGGTTCTAGTCCCCGCTCGGCCATGAAACTCACTGGGTGACTTTGGGCCAGTCACTGACTCTCAGCCTAACCTACCTCACAGGGTTGTTGTGAGGATAAAATGGAGAGGAGGAGGATTATGTAAGCCGCCTTGGGTTCCTTGCAGGAAAAAAGGCGGGGTATAAATATAATAAATAAACAAACTCTGTGATTCTATCATTCTACGTTAATAGGCTGTGAAGCTGGAGCAGCCATCACAAGCATCGTAGGGAGACTGCGGGAAAGGACCTCTAAAAGACTAGCTTTGCTATCAATAACGGAAGAGGTGACCGGTCCTCAAGACATTAAAGAATTAATTATAAATTTGTTAACGGCAGGTAGATTAATGATAGCAAGGAAATGGAAAATTCAGCAAGTTTTCACTATTACCGATTGGTATAAAGAAGTATGGGATATGGCATTGAATGATATGTTGACTTGTAATATCAAATGCAAAAGGGGTCAATTAAAGAAAAATATTTTTAAGGATATTTGGGGTTTATTTCTGGAATATGTGTTAAAAAAGGGGAAAGGGAGTTTACCCTGTCAAGATATGTTGTATTTTTGGAATAATGAACAATTATAGAGTTATTGTATTATTTGGTCCCATGGTGATGGGAGCACTATATTAGCTATATGTGTGTGTTATTTTCTTTGTATTGTTTAAAAATTTTTTAAATAAAAATATTAAAAAAAAAAAAAAGATGGCTTGCCTGATGAAACTGTAATGTGTAATGGAGAATATCAACTCATTCTGGTCCCTAGCATGAAGAGTTTCACATGGCAAAGAGGAAGAGGAACAAGGAGAACTGAAGTGGCCCCCAGAGCAAAAGGGCTGAAAGCAATTTTGAGTAATTTGCTGATGAAAAGCAAAGAGGAAATCTTTAATATTAATACTTAATATTCTTATCCCAAACCAGACAACTTGAAGACAGATTCAAACATTTGGGGAAGAGGGGGAAACAAATTTGTTCAATCATCTATGTGACAGCCCTTCAAATTTGAATGTGGCTATCACATCACCTAACATCAATACTAAATTTGTGCACCTGATTTTTCAAATCTAAATGCATTTATTTCTTTTGAAATGCATTGTTCATTTTAGCCCAGGTCTCCATTCTGTCAAGATAAAGCTGAATCCTGTTTCTGCCTCCTGAGTTATTAGCTACTCATCCCAGTTTGTTGCTATATAGAACCCAGTATTAGACTTAGGCTCCATGTATTTACTACTACTGCTACTGCTATTATTATTATTATTATTATTATTAACTAGCTGAGGCTGCAATCCTATGCACACTTACCAGGGGGTAAGCCATATTGAAGACAGTCTGTTCTTATGTTTGAGCAGGGCTTTTTTTCTGGTGGAACTCACCGGAACTGAGTTCCAGCACCTTTTCTTCTATTAATTGCATTACAATTTAATCGCCATCTACTCCCGAGGAAATGTAATCCAAGAGTTCCGGTACCCTTTTCTCCAGAAAAAAAGCACTGTGTTTGAGTAAGTACACACAGGATTACATTGCATATCATCAGTAAATTAACCAACTACAGCTTTAGGTGATTAATCATGGGGTAATTTTAATTGGGATGTGTCTGTTAAGGGCATACTAGCTTATCTTTGAGGATATTTTAGGTCTGGTACTTTGTTTTATTGCAGAATAATACCACCAATTGTTCTTCTAACAATCAGTGATAGAATAGGTAAGGCTGCAGTCCTATGCATGCTTATCTGTGATTAAAACCCATAACATGCAATAGGAGTTACTTCCAAATAAACATAAAGAGGATTGGGCTATAAATAATCTTACACTTCCTTAAACATCTAAAAAATACACTTATATTAAGGTTTTGGAATTAAATGAATTTAAATGTAGTAAATTGTACTAAAAAGTATGATTAACCTCCTAAAAGTGCTTTAAAGTGCAATCCTATACATGTTTAGACAGAAAAAAGTTTAGACAGCATGATTGGCTGGGGAATGCTCGGAGTTGTAGGACTTTTTTCTGTCTAAACATGCATAGGACTGTACCCTTAAACTGACTGATAACCAATTATATAAGGTGACCATATGTACTGGTTTTTTGGACATTGTCCTGGTTAGTCGTGAGATGTAACCAGTACAGTTTAGCACTACAAAATCAAAAATTATTAATTTATCAAAAGATTGAGTACATAAAATCAATCCTTGATAAACCAGCCTAAATCAATTTTATTAATTTATCCTAGTTTTAGTTTTATTTTACACGACGGTTCTCATAGTTGGATCTCGGCATCACTCAGCATTCAGCACACGCGCTCTCACTATATTGTGGTTGCGGTGACTCTTTGATAATACTCCCGCGCAGTACATACAGCCCGACCGTGGGAACTCGATGATGACGTCATAACAGAGCCCGCCAAAATCGACCAATCCAGTGTTAGCTTCGGACTATAAAAGGCCCTCCGCAGCACAAGACAGGCACCAGTGATCTGGCATCTTCGGACTGTGACACTGGCCCTTAGAGCTCCACGCTCTCTCGGTTACTCAAGCTTTTCGCGCCGCCGTTTTCATGGCGCACCTCGCTGCTTCGCCAGGACTAGGCTGACCATACGTACCGTTTTAAAAGGGACAGTCCTCCTGTTTTTTTCATATTTCCTGACCGTCCCTTCTTTTTAATATAAATGTCAACCCAAAATGCAGGCAGCTGTGTTGATCCATTATAGATAGATACCCCCAAAGAAAATCAGTCCATAGCATACTAGCTAATTTATTAGGATCAGCTGAAAAAAGTGCCAGAGCTCTGGGACCCAGTGTTCCTACTCCACTACCACCATGGCTTCTTTATCAGAGGGGAGGGGGCCATTGCTTAATGGCAGAGCACCCATCTTGCGTGCAAAAGGCCCAGGGTTTCATCCCTGTTATCTCCAGGTGAGACTGGGAAAGACTCCTGTGTAAACCCCTGGAGAGCCACTGCCAGTCAGTGTGTAGGCAACAATGTCAATGAGCTAGATCAAGCGTGGGGAACCTATGACCCTCCAGATCTTGTTGGACTACTGTGAAGGATTGAGGCCTACCCAGGCTTGAGTTAGGTTGAAGCCTGAAGGCCCAAATATCTCCTGATGGGAGGAGGCATTTGTGACTTCGGGGGTGCCGCAAGGGCCACCCCCCTAACACTGCTATTTGTTGCTCGGTGCCCTTGGGGGGGGATTGTTTTTCCCTGTCTAAGGCCTGAACATGTGCCTTGGAGGGGAGTCATGGGGCCAAGTGGGGGGTTCTGTGGGGGCCCCAATTAGTGTAGTGACGGGTAGAGGGAGATATGGCCTTCGGAGGAGGACTAGCCAGGTAAGGGGAACACAGCCCAGACACTTAATGGCTGTGCCTTGTTCCGGTCCTCCTCGCACCTGCAGGTTTGGTGGTTGCCCTATCAGCCTGCCCTCGGGTCTCCAGATGCTGCTTCTAAATGCCAGATTGGTGCAAAATAAAACCTCCCTCATCCATGATTTAATAGTGGATGAGGCGGCCGATCTGGCATGCATTACCGAGACCTGGGTGGGAGAACAGGGAGGAGTTAGTCTCTCCCAGCTTTGCCCACCAGGGTACTTGGTGCAGCATCAGGGTAGACCTGAGGGCCGGGGAGGGGGGATTGCCGTGGTCTATAGGAATTCTATCTCTCTCTCCAGGCTCCCTGTCCATCTGACTACTGGTCTGGGGTGTTTGCACCTTTTGTTGGGTCCAGCGGGACAGATTAGGAATTCTGTTGGTGTACTGCCCACCCCACTGCTCAACAGGCTCCCTGGCTGAGCTGACAGAGGTGGTCTCGCTGGCGATGCTGAGATCCCCCAGGCTGTTGGTCCTGGGGGATGTTAAAATCCATGCTGAGGGCACCTTGTCTGGTGTGGCTCAGGAATTCATGGACTCCATGACAACCATGGGACTGTCCCAACATGTTATCGGCCCAACACATGTAGCAGGGCGCACGCTAGACCTGGTTTTTTCAGCTGAGCATGGAGATGGTGATCTGAAGGTGGGGGACTTTGAATCGGTCCCCTTGTCATGGTCAGATCACTACCTGTTGAGATTTAGGCTAACTGCAGCTTTCCCCCTCTGCAACGGTGGGGGACCTATTAACATGGTCCGCCCCCGGAGGCTGATGGATCCGGATGGTTTCCAGAGGGTCCTTGGGGGGGGGGTTCCAGCTGATATGGCTGGCGGTCCTGTTGAATCCCTGGTTGATCTCTGGAATAAGAGATGGCCTGGGCGGATGACACGATTGCTCCTGAGCTCTCTCTCTATAGTAGAGCTCGTACGGCTCTGTGGTATACCCCAGAGCTGATAGTGATGAAGCAAAACAGGAGACGGCTTGAGTGTAGGTGGAAGAAAACTCCTAGTGGATGCAATCGAGCCCTGGTACGTGCCTATAGCCAGGTATACCTAGAGGCAGTGAGGGTGGCAAAGAGACAACATCTCACTGCCTCTATCCAATCATCTCTTTGCCGCCCAGCGGAACTCTTTAGGGTCATACGCTGGCCCCAGGGACTTCATCGACCCATCTGATGCCCGCTGCAATATATTCGCTAGGCACTTCCAGGAAAAAATCTCTTGCATCCGCAGGGACTTAGACTCCAATGTTATAGCAGTAGAATCAGGAGAGGTACCCAGAGCACAGTCTGGTCTAGTTATTTTGGATGAGTTTCAGTTGGTACAGCTTGAGGATGTTGACAAGGTGCTTGGATGGGTTCGTGCAACCACGTCTGTTCTGGATCCTTGCCCCTCTTGACTTATAAAAACTAGCAGGGAGGGAACGGCCGGCTGGGCCAGAGAGGTGATCAATGCCTCCTTGCGAGAGGGAGTGGTCCCATGCCACCTGAAACAGGCAGTGGTGAGACCACTCCTGAAGAAACCCTCTCTGGACCCAGAAGATCTTAACAACTTTAGGCCGGTGGTGAATGTTCCTTTCCTGGGCAAGGGCCTTGAGCAGGGTGGCGGCCAACCAACTCCAGGCGCTCTTGGATGAGACTGATTATCTGGATCCAATTCAGTCGGGGTTCAGGCCTGGTTTTGGCACAGAAACAGCTTTGGTCGCCCTGTATGTGGTTTTGGCACAGAAACAGCTTTGGTCGACCTATGTCAGGAGAGAGACAGGGGGAGTGCGACCCTGTTGATACTCCTGGATCTCTCAGCGGCTTTCGATACGATCAACCATGGTATCCTTCTGGAGCGGCTGTCTGAGTTGGGGTGGGGGGCACTGCATTGCAGTGGTTCCGCTCCTACTTGGATGGCCGGCTCCAGAGGGTGGTGCTTGGGGAATGTTGCTCGGCCCCATGGACTCTCCAATACGGGGTTCCTCAGGGGTCGGTCTTATCCCCCATGCTATTTAACATCTACATGAAACCTACTGAGTGGGGTCATCCAGAGTCTTGGAGTGCGTTGCCATCAGTACGCTGATGACACACAGCTCTATTTCTCCTTTTCATCTTCAGCAGCTGAGGCTGTGGATGTGCTGAACCGGTGCCTGGCTGCGACAATGGACTGGATGAGGGCTTAACAAACTGAGGCTCAATCCAGACAAGACTGAGATGCTGTTAGTGGGTGGTTCCTTTGACCGGATGGAGGGTGTTCAACCTGTTCTGGGTGGGGTTGCACTCCCCTTGAAGGAGAAGGTTCGTAGCTTGGTGGTGCTCCTGGAGCCATCTTTGTCACTTGAAGCTCAAGTGGCCTCAGTGGCAAGGAGTGCCTTCTACCAGCTTTGGCTGGTGGCCCAGCTATGCCCCTATCTGGACAGGGATAGCCTGGTCTCAGTAATCTATGCTCTGGTGATCTCTAAACTAGACTACTGCAATGTACTCTACGTGGGGCTGCCTTTGAAGACTGTTCGGAAGCTGCAGCTTGTGCAAAATGCGGCAGCCAGGCTTATTGCAGGAACCGGAAGGTCCGAGCACATTACACCGGTTCTGGCCCGTTTGCACTGGCTGCCAATATGCTTCCCAGCCGAATTCAAGGTGCTGGTTCTAACCTATAAAGCCCTACACGGCTTAGGACCACAATACCTGACGGAACGTCTCGTCTCTCCCAACCGCAATCTACCTGGACACTACGCTCAACATCTGGGGCCCTCCTCCAACTGCCACCTCCAAGAGAGGCTCGGTTGGTAGCAACAAGGAGGAGGGCCTTCTCGGTGGTAGCCCCCAATTATGGAATAAGCTCCCCACTGAGACCTGCCTGGTGCCAACCTTACTATCTTTTCAGCACCAGGTTAAGACTTCCCTCTATGCCAAGGCATTCAATAGTTAAGAGCTCAAAATAGCACGGGGGGGGGGGTCACCTGCAGACTTAGTTTTATTAACTTTTGGATTGTATTTTAAACTGTGCTTTTTAATTTGGTTTTTAATCTTTTTAACTATTTTGTATGTTTTTATTGTTGTTTTTATGTACAAATTGTTGTGAACCACCCAGAGAGCTTCGGCTGTGGGGCAGTATAGAAATTAAATAAATAAATAAATAAATGTCCTGGTTTTAAATTTGAAAAAAATGGTCACCTTACAATTATAGCATATTGCTTCTGCTACTACTACTATTTCAAAAGGGAACCTGGAGCTGTGGATTCTCCCTAGAGAGTTGTGAAAGAAGAAAGTACTGAAATAGGGCATAGGCAATAGCTCCTTTTTACATGTGAAAAGGGATGCGGGTAGGGACATTGCTAGGCCTGGTCCCATGGGGTCCTGGCCCTGGGTCTACTCCCCAGAGCCCTGTGTCCATTGGTGCAAATGGAAGTTTTTTCCCCCTTAGCTTAATTGCCAAGTGGGGGGGTGATTTTCAAGGGAGATTACAGCTGTGGAGGGAAGGACTATTTTATTTATTTATTATATTTATACCCCGCCTTTTTCCCCTGCAAGGAACCCAAGACAAATTGTTGTGAACCACCCAGAGAGCTTCGGCTCCTCCTCTCCATTTTATCCCCCTCCTCTCCATTTTATCCTCACAACAACCCTGTGAGGTAGGTTATGCTGAGAGTCAGTGACTGGCCCAAAGTCACCCAGTGAGTTTCATGGCCGAGCGGGGACTAGAGCAGAGGCCTCCAATGGCACCCATGAAGCTCTCCACTCACTGCCCCCTTCAAAAAATTATTTTTAATTAAAAAACAACATGAAAAACATTAGGGTGCCGTTATATCGCTGTTTCTTCCCCCTCCTAGCCCCTACCCTTGCTCTTTTTCTCTTCTTTCCTAGCCCCTTCTCTTCAGACACACTTCAGACACACAAAGCACCTTCCCGGGTGGTGGCTCTGATGGCAGAGGAGGAGGTAGGAATGCCAGGTGGGGATGAATGGAGTGGTTGAACCTGGGGTTGCAGTAGAGAAAATGTTTTCTTTCCTTTTGGGGCTGGGGAAAGGTGTGTGGATAGGATGAGCAGAACGATCCTATGTAGGCCTGCTCAGAAGTAATTGTCATTGAGTTCCATGTAAGCATGCATAGGATTGCAACCTTAAATGGGTATTTTGTTGTGCTTCCGTGGGGTCAAATCTGTAGATTAGCTTTGGAGTTCAGACCCTTCCTCTCTTGTACTCTTGGGTGAATTACTTGTCATTTGACTAGCCAGGCCCACGTGGCAGCCATTATGTGACAAGCCACATCCTCTGTGGTGGTGTCCACAGCAGTTTCACAAACTAAAATTACCAAATGTGTCCACGGGCCCAAAAAGGCTGGGGACCCCTGGGCTAGCCCTCACCACATGCTGCAAACCCCCCCCCCCCACACACACACACAGAGTGCTTTTGGATTAGCACTCTGTAGACTGTAACATTTTTGGAACTCCATTTTGGTGTAAACATTGCCATTTTGGTAGTGGGGTGATGGTGAATTGCTCATGAAAAAAACTACCAGCCACTCTCTTTTTTGCATTTTTTCATACCATTGCAAATTAATTCCAACTGAAGAGGAACTACTGATTTGGGATGATCTGGGGTGAGGTGCAAATTAATTGAAGAATGTATTTTATTTGAGGTGATTTGGATGAGAAATTAATTGGCTGGCTTTGCCTTTGTGAAATTTAAATAAATCCTAGTAATTTCCAAATGGGCATATATAGATATAAATTAGCACATACAAATTTTATCCAGATTTGTGTCCTGTAGACCTATGCCCCTGATTGCAGGGCCCTGCCACTGAAGTTAAGCTGCTCAGTCCTTTTCTCTATGCCCGAGATCCAAAACTTAGGCATGGCCACCTGCAGGACAAAGTCTACACATGATGTAGTAGACTTTCCACGTGAGCTGGAACCCTGCACAACTGGGAGTCCCAGCTCACATGAAAAGCCTACATATGATGTCGGCTCTCCCCTAAAGATGTCCACATAATGTGTGGCTGTCAAGGATGGAGCCAAGGACATTGGTGACTTCAGGGGCAAAGCCAGAGGTGCTGACCTGCAGTCCCTTTTCACACATCATGGGATGCCCCTTCACACAATTGCATACTCATATCCTAAGCATCAGGAGTAAGCTGTTCAGTAGGGTTGACTGGAAAATGTGCATAGGACTGTAGCCCTAATATCTTAAGGGTGCAATCCTATGCAAGTTTAGACAGGAAAAAGGTCTACAACTCCCAGCATGGCTGGGGCATGCTGGGAGTTGTAGGCCTTTTTTGCCTGAACTTGCTTGGATTGCAGCCTAAATCACTTGTTCTGGATAGAGACCCCCCCCCCCGTCTTCAAAATTGTCTACCCCAACCTGGTGCCCTCCAGATGTATTGCCTACAATTCCCATGATCTCCCCCAGCCAGCATGGCCGATCCAGGTTGGGAAGGCCCTAACCACTACCACCTCTTCCTCCTTGCAATTTCCCTTGGAAGGCTTTGCTTCCATTGTTTTAAGGCAAGCACTGTGAGAATTGGGCTACTACATACACTTAACTAGGCGCAGTACCTCGGTGAA